>CM070568.1:23222611-23847111 GCA_036346405.1 Phyllostachys edulis | reverse complement strand
CCCCACCTCGCTATGTTAGTTAATATGCTATAATTAGGGTATGTTTTGATTTGACAGCATTTACAGACCATAGTATTTGAAAACCACAGTATTCAATGGATTACTCATAGAATACTGTGGTCTCATAAGTACGAGAGGGAAGCGACTTGGGAGTTGGAGTCTCGCACGCACGAGCTATATTCAGAATTTTTCGCGTCGGGTGCATGTTACTTGCGACTAATTTCTGTTGTGGTTGTTCTTTTCGAGTAGAGCGGTGAGTAGAATTCGGCCTAATTCTGTTTAAGGGGATAAAATGTAATACCCGCTTAATTAAATAAATAATTGAGGGCTCAAGAGGTATTTAAGAGTGAAATTTCAGAATTTAGTGAGTTGAGGAGAGTAGTGGGCCGTCGGCCTGTAGCCCAAGTGGGGGAGCCCAACTTAAGAGGGAGGGGGAGATAAAACCCTAGCACTGCTACAGTACCTCTGCCCTGGTACTGTAGCGCCACCGCACTGTAGCAGCCAGGGTGTTGTAGCAATCTTCCCCCACTGCTATGCCAAGAGGAGAAAAGAGAGGAAAGAAGAAGAAGAAGAAGAAGAAGAAGAAGAGGAAGAAAGGAATAGAAGAGACGGAAGGGAGAGATCGTGGCCGGGAGTTGGTGTTCATCACGTTCAGCAGTGGTTCGTCAAGGGTAAACTCGATCCCCACTGGTTAGTAGCGTATTCGTGTTTTATTTCAATGTCGGTATTTTGATCTGTTAGGGCGGAGAGGGTTGGCCGACGTTTTTGATAGGGTTAAGAGCAGAATCTATCCTGGACGTCTCCTAGAGAATTGTAGGCAACGTCGATACCTTTCCGTAGAGGGAAAGATCACATCATTTGGACAAGCGGTTCAAAAGTTATGAATTGTTTAGCGCTGCTGTTCTGTAATTCTGTTGTATTTCTGACAGATAATGGTAATTAAACTGTAGCAAATAGTTAATTGAATTTTTAGGAGATATCACTATAACGAAAAATGTAGATAATTGTCTTAGCTTTCCAGAAAGGTAAATATCATGAAATTTGGATTTATATACTGAAAGTTATGATGGTTTTAAGGCCGCTGTCCAGAAACCCTGACATGAAATAGTTGCTCTGTTAATCAGTTTGGTAAGTATATTAGATGGCCGAATCTGGACGGCTCACCAAATAGGTTTAGGTAGGGAATTTGATAAGCTTTCTATAAAGTCTAAGAACATGTCATTTGGATCTCGGATCAAAAAGTTATGGATTTTAGAATGTGACTGTCCGTTAAGGGAATAGTCGACCGATTAAGATTTTGGGAGTTGGGTTGCATTAGAGCGTAGCGATTTCGTAATTGCTTCTAGTTTTGTTTTGTCTAGTATTATTGTCTTAGCTTGCTTATTAAATATGTTCAGGTGGGGGATTGTTTCCGGGGGCAGCACCCTCTTCACGTCCTCCGTTCTCACACGGTTAAGGCAAGTACTTGTTTGCTAGATTTATTTTGAGTGAATGAACTTGTTTGCTTGTATGGTGAGTATATGTGATATTCATGGATGCTAGAGTGTTATGGATGTCAATGGTCATGTTTATTAAAGCTATGAATGACTATGAGCATGAATGCCAGAAGTACGAATAAGTTCATTCATATGTGATGATGCTGAGAATGCATGATTATGATGATTTAAGATTTGTTCATATGCATCATGCTGATATATTGAAGACTTGGTCACGTGGTGACCAAGCATTCTTTTTGTTGAGGTCCCCGTCATGAATATGATGGGCTTATGGTCCCCACACTCGTGGAGTGTGGGCTTAGGTCCCCATACTTGTGGAGTATGGGCAATTGGTCCCTGTGCTAGATGACACAGGCATGGGCATGCATCGACGGATGCATGCTTTGCATTACCGGTAAAATGCAAAAGAGAAAGAGAAAGAGAAAGTGCATTTGAGCATCTTGCATGGCATGAGCATATGACATGTTTGATATGAAGATTTGTGGTGATTATAATTGTTTATGTTATTGTTGCCAGTTATTGTACTTGCTGAGTCTTGTGACTCACTCTTGTTGTTGTTGTGGTTTTAGGTACCCTTTGCAAGAACGGCATGCATGGGAGGAATAAAACTTAGAGTGGTTGCACAATGTCACAAATCAATCACATTGAGTTGAATCGATTATTGATTTAATTTTTGAGTAATCTGCTTAACAAACTATTTATGATTACTCCCTTTGCTTGGGTTAAATTGTAATAGAGTTGATTAGACGATTATGGATGCTCTTTGGATTATACTCTAGCTGTTTAGCATGCTATGGATGATATAGTGATGATTAGCGAATTTTGGATGTCTCTTGATTAAAATCGGATGTTTGGATTGTTTAATTATGTTATAATTAATAGTTGGGACCTCCCAGATAGTTAACTATACAAAGAAGGTTCTCAAAATTCGTAAGATATCCTAGTTTTAAATGGTTATAGTGTTAGATTAGTAGCATTCCAGGCTCAAGTTGGGCTGGGGTGTTACAGTTGGTATCAGAGCGGGCTTTAGGTCTGTGGCGAATAGATTAGTTAAAATTTGCTAATGGCTAATCAACTTAAAATTTGACACACTTGGTGCATGAGGATGGGAATGGGCTAAGCATTGCATTTCGCTTTCATTGTGTTGTATTGTTAATCTATGATACGATATGATCTTGTATACTCATAATTGATTATATTGGTTATATGTGATGATAGTTGATATTGAGAGGTTGAGATCATGGTTGTGGCCTTGGGCTTTGCCAGGTTACACCACCGTACGTGGTATGGAAATAGGGAAGTAGCTACCCCGAGTACCATTTATGTATTGAGGGTGAGTTTCTTTAGAAAGGTTGTTCCATCTTTCCTATTGGAGAACATGACTCAATTACTCGTTTGATATTTTGGATAATGAATGTTTCTATTGCAAATTAGTTAGCATGTCAAAGCTTTGGGTTCTATGTATTCCTTTTGGATTATTTCGAGTGTTGAAGTTTCATCCATCTCTTTACTAAAAGAGAGTATTAAAACTCTTTGTGGTGTCTTGACTTGTTTAAGTGGGAGATGGTGATCATATAGATTCATTGAAAAGGTATGAAATATCAAGATGAGACTTTTGCGTGGTGCATAATTAATTTCAACTGACATCTTTGGAAGTGTAGTTGATTAATTTGATGTTGTCTTCTAGTAGTTCTTGATGAATTATGTTTATGAGTATGGCTATACCTAATTGGAATCAATAGAGTTATTAAGAAGTATGGAACATTGATGAACTGGTCTGGTCATTAAAATTGCTTAGTTTGCCAAACTTGTTGGATTAATTGGTCCCAATAGATTAGTCTAAATGTGTGGAAAGGGAAACTGGAGGAGATGCTAAGTTATTGCCTTAATAGATATTATTTGTGGGGTTATCTTTTCTGTAGATACTAGATAGATGATCATTTATGGTTGCTAGATTTACATAATCCTTAGTATGATTAATTATTGGAATTGTGCACAAAAGGTTGAAGGGATTGAATATCGGTGGATCTAGAATTTATGGGAGGAGTACTGGATAGTTCTTCTATATAGAATGATGGGATGAATTTGGTTGTAAGGTTATTGAGACTTTTGATCGATGGAATATTTCGATTCTTGAAGTTTTAGTGTGATTTTGCTCAAATCTAAACATGAGGAGAAACAGTTGAATATGTCTTTGTAAATATCCATGTGACATGGAAATGAAAGTAAGTAGCAACTAGACTTCATAATGAGGCCAGTTGATAACAACCTGGTTGGAGTACAATTGTTGTGTGTTGAATTTCGATGTTGAGCATCACTAAGAGTTGAACTAATATGATTTAATAGGTGGCTTATGCCCACATGATTGTGGAATCGCTTGATGATATCGTGTCCTGGATGAAAGGATTTTGGTAGGACCTTTTCAATTGTGTAGTAGATTCCTTCTAAAATAAAGTGGTTGTTGTAGTGAGGTTGTATGGTTTGGTATACTCTCAATTTGAAGATGGGATAAAAAATAAGTAGTATGGAACAATTTAGTGAACCTTGGGGGCTTTATATGGAAGAGTTGACGATAAAGAATCATGTTAAGAGGGTATTATTCTTGAAGTTAGTAAGATTGTCTGCAAGGGATTGTGACTTGTGGGTATGGTGATGATTCTTTTAGAAATAAAGTAATTTGGTTGCCTTTCATTATATCGGTGACATGAAAGTTTGGAGTTTTGCATTCATGACCTTTGGTAGTTCATGAATTATGTGGTAGCTGAAATTTGTTGAGCAAAGAGACGTGTTGGAAAGTTCTATTTGGTTCTTGAGTGATTCATGTGATTTGATCTTAAAGGCTCTTTTCTTTGAGATGGCAAAGTGAAGTTATAATCAAAGAGATTGTTTTCTTTGTTAAGAGAAAGAGTGCAGTAGAAGTATTTAATGGTGGACTCAAGTTTTGTAGTTTGCGGCTTGTTGAAGCGTGCTTAACCTGGTTGTTTGGCTGCATAAGAGCTTCTTAAGATTCAAACGCGATATTTTATTCTTATTGATTGAGGTTTGGTATTCTCTTCTTGTGGGACTTGTGCCCTTAAGCGTAGTGCCGCTTTTTGCCTTTCGAGATCATTACTATTTGACCATCTCTCTTGGTCTTGTGTAACGCAAATGGTAAACGTTTCTTGTGTCTTTGAAAATTATTGTTATCGCTTCTTCTTTTGAGAAAGGGATAATCGATTTGTTTTATAAAACCTTATAGAGTGTTTAAAGGCAACTAGTTGGTGGTGATCAAGTGAATGACTTTGTGAGACTTGGGGTGTCGAGTTGTTTGAGACGCATTGGGTGATAAACTAATTGCGTGGAATACTCCTTGGAGAGGATTTGATTTAAATAGAATGTCGTTCTCTATAGCTAAACTGATTGCATTGATACAACTAGTAGAACCTACAGTGATTTGTGGTCAAAGATCTTTTGTTCATATTGGATGGAACATTAGAATTATTGAAAGTATGAAAAATCTTGGTTAGTTTATTAGAGTACCACGATTGGGTACCTTACACGGTTGTGTAGAAGAATTGTGAAGAAATCTAATCGTTAAGACAACTATTGGGATGGTACAAAATGTTGAGTTAATGTCAGGTATAACTTGGCCTTAATGAGTAACCCTCTGAGAGTTAAAATCTCTCTAAAGGTAATTTGGTCCTAAAAATGTTTCCATGTTGATGTTAAGTAGTGAGTATGTTTGGATTGTGGGAATTTTAGGGATTTAATCTAAGGATTTCCCTGTCTTTTATATAAGACGTTCGATGTAGGAGTCTTGGAGGTTAATTTTTGGGCTTTGCATTTTTTATGCTAGAATTTTGATCGCCCAATGATAATGTGTAGAAGAAGTACAATAAGGGTGGATTTCGAACAGTGGGATATTCATTGATAGAACTCTTTTGATGAAGTACATGAGAATGTGTGATATGAATTCCAAGTTGTTCATTCTTATAGGATTGAGGTGACGTGATTACATGTGAAGATCCATTTTGGGAAGCATTTGGAAGTTATCTGTCAAAGTAATTCCATCAGTATAGGAGTTGGATAGAGTATGTTTTTGTGGAAGTCATTAGAGTCTCTCTACAAATGTGTGGATGGTGAATTCGGTTTGAGCATAGTGTTGAGGTTTCTAATTTAAGAGAAATGAGTTAGTATGATATGCGATGAATTAGAATTCCATAACTTGAGAGAAATTTTATTCCTAAAAGAGAAATTGAGAAAAGAATGTTTCCTCGAGTAGTGAAACACTCTCTTGATTCTTGTTTGAGCTATGTGATTATGACGGATGTCTTTCACAAATTGAGTTTGACTTGATGATTGGCATGTGTGGTTCTTATCGGTTTAGAAAGAATAAAGGAAAATGATTGTTTTGGTCTTGTATGGTGTTTTGCTCCAATTGCCTACTTGGAAAGTGGAAAAGTTTTCACGATGAATCTTTTTATTTTGGATTGGAGTCTTTTGGAGGGAAGTTGGTTATGAGTGGGTTGCATTGTGAACCCTTTATTTTCAGTTGGGTTCTTATTATAAACAGTTTGTTTAAAATAAGTTTGTTCGTATATCCCTGGTTAAAGGAGATGCTCGTTGTTAAGATAAATAGGTCGATTGAGAGTTGGAACCAGAGTTCCATGTGTTACATGCAGAGTGTCTGGATTGTTACCACAGGGAAAGTTAGTCCAAGGTACATTGGTTTGATCTTGGAAGCTAGCATTTCGCTAGGACCGTCTCGAGTCCATGCACGGGGTACACAACGTTTTGTATGACCTGGTGTCGAGAGAGTATTTGACAGTCTAGAGTGTGAGATTTCGTTAGGGATGATGAACCACGAGTATAACCTTACGCTCGAGTTCCGTCAGCTTGAGTGTACTGATAAGATCAAGACGAGCGTTGTGGTGTAAGATGTTGGAATCCATCAAAGTGATGTGGTCTCATAAGTCCGAGAGGAAGCGACTTGGGAGTTGGAGTCTCGCACACGAGCTATATTCGAAATTTTTCGTCGGTGCATGTTACTTGCGACTAATTTCTGTTGTGGTTGTTCTTTTCGAGTAGAGCGGTGAGTAGAATTCGGCCTAATTTGCTTTAAGGGGATAGAATGTAATACCCGTTTAATTAAATAAATAATTGAGGGGCTCAAGAGGTATTTAAGAGTGAAATTTCAGAATTTAGTGAGTTGAGGAGAGTAGTGGGCCGTCGGCCTGTAGCCCAAGTGGGGGAGCCCAACTTAAGAGGGAGGGGGAGATAAAACCCTAGCACTGCTACAGTACCTCTGCCCTGGTACTGTAGCGCCACCACACTGTAGCAGCCAGGGTGTTGTAGCAATCTTCCCCCACTGCTATGCCAAGAGGAGAAAAGAGAGGAAAGAAGAAGAAGAAGAAGAAGAAGAAGAAGAAGAGGAAGAAAGGAATAGAAGAGACGGAAGGGAGAGATCGTGGCCGGGAGTTGGTGTTCATCACGTTCAGCAGTGGTTCGTCAAGGGTAAACTCGATCCCCACTGGTTAGTAGCGTATTCGCGTTTTATTTCAATGTCGGTATTTTGATCTGTTAGGGCGGAGAGGGTTGGCCGACGTTTTTGATAGGGTTAAGAGCAGAATCTATCCTGGACGTCTCCTAGAGAATTGTAGGCAACGTCGATACCTTTCCGTAGAGGGAAAGATCACATCATTTGGACAAGCGGTTCAAAAGTTATGAATTGTTTAGCGCTGCTGTTCTGTAATTCTGTTGTATTTCTGACAGATAATGGTAATTAAACTGTAGCAAATAGTTCATTGAATTTTTAGGAGATATCACTATAACGAAAAATGTAGATAATTGTCTTAGCTTTCCAGAAAGGTAAATATCATGAAATTTGGATTTATATACTGAAAGTTATGATGGTTTTAAGGCCGCTGTCCAGAAACCCTGACATGAAATAGTTGCTCTGTTAATCAGTTTGGTAAGTATATTAGATGGCCGAATCTGGACGGCTCACCAAATAGGTTTAGGTAGGGAATTTGATAAGCTTTCTATAAAGTCTAAGAACATGTCATTTGGATCTCGGATCAAAAAGTTATGGATTTTAGAATGTGACTGTCCGTTAAGGGAATAGTCGACCGATTAAGATTTTGGGAGTTGGGTTGCATTAGAGCGTAGCGATTTCGTAATTGCTTCTAGTTTTGTTTTGTCTAGTATTATTGTCTTAGCTTGCTTATTAAATATGTTCAGGTGGGGATTGTTTCGGGCAGCACCTCTTCACGCCCTCCGTTCTCACACGGTTAAGGCAAGTACTTGTTTGCTAGATTTATTTTGAGTGAATGAACTTGTTTGCTTGTATGGTGAGTATATGTGATATTCATGGATGCTAGAGTGTTATGGATGTCAATGGTCATGTTTATTAAAGCTATGAATGACTATGAGCATGAATGCCGTAAATACTAATAAGTTCATTCATATGTGATGATGCTTGAGAATGCATGATTATGATGATTTAAGATTTGTTTATATGCATCATGCCGATATATTGAAGACTTGGTCACGTGGTGACCAAGCATTCTTTGTTGAGGTCCCCGCCATGAATATGATGGGCTTATAGTCCCCACACTCGTGGAGTGTGGGCTTAGGTCCCCATACTTGTGGAGTATGGGCAATTGGTCCTGTGCTAGATGACAGTAGCATGGGCATGCATCGACGGATGCATGCTTTGCATTACTGGTAAAATGCAAAAGAGAAAGAGAAAGAGAAAGTGCATTTGAGCATCTTGCATGGCATGAGCATATGACATGTTTGATATGAAGATTTGTGGTGATTATAATTGTTTATGTTATTGTTGCGAGTTATTGTACTTGCTTTGAGTCTTGTGACTCACTCTTGTTGTTGTTGTGGTTTTTAGGTACCCTTTGCAAGAACGGCATGCATGGGAGGGAATAAAACTTAGAGTGGTTGCACAATGGCACAAATCAATCACATTGAGTTGAATCGATTATTGATTTAATTTTTGAGTAATCTGTTTAACAAACTATTTATGATTACTCCCTTTGCTTGGGTTAAATTGTAATAGAGTTGATTAGACGATTATGGATGCTCTTTGGATTATACTCTAGCTGTTTAGCATGCTATGGATGATATAGTGATGATTAGCGTAATTTTGGATGTCTCTTGATTAAGTTTGGATGTTTGGATTGTTTAATTATGTTATAATTAACAGTTGGGACCTCCTAAGATAGTTAACTATACAAAGAAGGTTCTCGCCAAATTTCAGAAGATATCCTAGTTTTAAATGGTTATAGTGTTAGATTAGTAGCATTCCAGGCTCAAGTTGGGCTGGGGTGTTACAGAAACTACATGGAGCTGAAGGACGCGGGGCACTTATTCACCATAAAACAGGTCCCCGACGAATCCCTCAACAGCTTCTTCAAGAAGTTCGCGGAGGTAAAATGTCAAGTAAAGGGTGTCAATGAAACCACCATCATAAATGCGACCACGTGCGGGCTCTAGAAGGGCCCCCTGTCAGAGAAACTGGCTCGCAAACTTGCCTGCACGGTGACAGAGCTCTTCGACAAAATGGAAGAGTACGCCCGTGCCAAGGAGGATAGTACTTGGAGAGGCGTAGACCCCGCTGCCTCCACGTCCATCTTGAGCACGCCACCTGCGAAAGAAGGACCCGCCATAGCTGTAGCTGAGGCGCCCGCCAAGGCACGGGCCAGCGATAACCGGCCAAAAGGCTAAAACATCTATCACGTAGACGGTGGCCCACCCCCCGAGGGGGGAAGGCGCAGAGGCCGTGGAAGCCACGGTCGCAGGCCAAACGATGGCCGACAGCCCAGCGGTCGCGCCGGTGCCGGGGGCCCCGCACCATTTTGTGATCTCTACGGCTAAGGGTCACACACAACCGCTGAATGTCGCACCATTGCGGCTATGTAGGACTACATGAACCGCCACCAACAGCCGACCGAGCATGACGGCGGAGAAGCCAACAACCAATTGCCCACCCCACTGTTGACGCCAAAAATCAACACACGAGGTCGCAAATAACCAGATTGCTTCACTTTCGTAGAAGCGCACGACTAGTTTTGAAGCAAACTAGCAAAGGGGATAATTCTTCAATTACGGCGAAGAACCGGCTATTTTACAAGCAAGAACAGCAAAGGATAGCTACTCCAATCTCGCAGGAGCACGCGGCTGGTTTACAGGCAAACTAGCAAAGCATAGCTACTTTACTCTAGACCTAGATGCAAAAAGTAGAAAAAATAGTAGATGCAAATTGTGTTGATCGATTAGTGATGATTTCAATCAGCGATGACCCTCTTCTATTTAAAGGGCGGTAGGTCTTAGCCGTAAGAGATCAGGACTCCTAAACCGAACAAGATTTACATATATGATTCGGTTATACCATCTGATTTCCAGACTTTCTATAACTAATAAATCTTTCCTATTCAAACACGTAAGTTTCCTTGATGAAGCCACGTAGTGCTCCTGAGGAGATCCTGGTGAGCGCTCTTGGAGAGGTCTTGGGCGGCTCTAATGAAGCCACGTGAGCGCTCTAGAGGAGGTCCTGAGCGGCCCTGATGAAGACGCGCGAGTGCTCCTGGAGAAGTCTTGTGCGCCCCTGATGAAACCACGTGAGCGCCCTGGAGGAGGTCTTGAATGGCCTTGATGAAGACGTGTAGCACTCCGGAGGAGATCCTGAACAGCCTGGATGAAAGGCGCGTGAGCAATCCTGAGGAGGTCCTAAACGGCCCTGATGAAGCCGCATAGTGCTCCTGAGGAGGTCTTGGGCAGTCCTGATGAAGGCGCACGAGTTCTCCAAGAAAAGTCTTGTGCGGCCCTGATGAAGCCACGTAAGCGCCCTTGAGGAGGTCCTGGGCGGCTCTGATGAAGGCGCGCAAGTTCTCCTGGAGAGATCTTGTGTGGCCTTGATGAAACCGCGTAACACCCCAGAGGAGGTCCTAAACGACCCTAATGAAGGCGCGTGAGTGCTCCTGAGGAGGTCTTGAACGGCCCTGATGAAGCCGCGTAACGCTCTCGAGGAGATCTTGGAGAAGGCGCGCAAGTGCTTTTGAGGAGGTCTTGAACGGCCCTAATGAAGCCGCGTAGCGCTCCTGAGGAGGTCGTGGGCGGTCTTGATGAGGCTACGTGAATGCTCCTGGGATGTCTTGGGCGTGTTTTTCTTTATCCTCACGACCTTTTGCTTTGCAAAGACCACTTCTTGGACGTTTTGCAATGACCACCCTTTTGAACCAAGACCTCCTGTTTTACGAAGACCACCCTTTTGGTCATTTTACAAAGACCACCCTCTAGGTCCTCTTGGGAGGTCTTTATGGATGTTTTCCAGGACCACCCAGGACGTCCTCTAGGACCTCCAAGGAGGTCTTTTGAAGAGGTCGCTCAGACCTCCTGCTATTCACCAAGCATCTTTGAGCGAGGAGGTCATTGATCTGCAGTAGCAAGGAGGTCTTCCGGCATCAGAGCTCTAAGTACTGTTCACCGAGATACTTTAGCGAGGAGGTCTTCCAGCACTGTAGCAAGGTGGTCTTCCGAATCTTGAAGAGGTCGTTTTTGAAGTTAGGACCTTCCAAGAGGTCTTCGAAGAGGTCGTCCAGGACCTTAGGAGGTCTTTTAGGCCATTCTGCCTTCCGATTCAAAACCAAAATTAGTTGAATCAGCGGTAGTTTTAAATCCTTGTCGTCAGACCAATCAGTATCGCAGCGACCATTATAGATGACAAATCTTATCATCAACACATGCCCCCCTGTTTTTTGGTAAAACAAACATGTTTGCCATAAAACAATAATATCTTCAAATGCTTTTCAGGACGATGATTAAACACCGGCCCTATGTATGCCTCTCAGGACGATGATAAACAACTCATAAGCCATGTGTGCCTATTTTTCTTTCGCTCTTAGGGCGATGATAAATAAAACATTGGCCATTCTTAAACATACTTTTCTAAACATCTATATGTGTAGCCAAAATAAACTCGTCCTCTTATTAATTTTGGCTTTCTAATATGTAATTATATTTAACAACAATATTTTTGATACGGCCGTGATAGCCGATCACATACATGTCGCTTTAGTAATACCCAACTAGAATGTAAATACTCATAAAATGGCATCCAAGGACTATACCAAAACCATGGAGAATAAACTGACATACCTGGGGACGGATTCCACGATGCAGGCATCAGTGGGACAGGCAATGAATATCGATCATGTGATTGCTAATGGTTTTGATGACCAGATGCAAAATTTTGACCTCGTGGTTGTTTCTTGGATCCCTTCGCCTGATCAAAACCATGTTGATCGGCCTTTTTATTCTCATATTTAGCCAGAGTTTGTTGGAATATCACTTTCGTCTTTATTTTTTTGTGTAGTTCTAGCAATAGATGCTTGAACACTATCCTTAGCTTTAATTTGTCCACTACCTGTAGGGACCCAAATCACATTATTCTTTTTGCCATACGTTTTGCTAGTCTTTTTAGCTCTATTATTGACAAGCTCACTGGCTATCATTATTTCCTTGCTTTTTGTTACATCAGCCTTTCCTGGCCGAATGAACACTTTCTTGTCTTCACAATTAAGCACACTTAAAGGGAGAGATTGTTTCTCTACTTTGTGCCCCCTGTCTCTTGATGATTTGCAAACTTCAATCGACCTTCATTAATGGCCGATTGTAACTGCCGGCGAAACACATGGCAATTATTAGTATTATGAGTAAACATGTTGTGCCATTTGCTATATGAGCACCCTCTCAACTCCTCATGTGATGGTATAATATGATGATCTAACAACTTTATATGCTTTTCTTTCAATAAAATATCAAAAATCTGATCACATTTAGTCATATTAAATGTATATTTTTTATTCTTTAGCCGATTCTTTTGTGGAGACGGCTCCAAAGCTAAACAAACGAATGGTTCAAATTTGATATCTACCCATTCGGCTATACATCTGTTTGTACTTGCCTTGTCCGATATCTTAGAAACATAATCTATTTCCTTGATATCAATTTTCTCAACTTTACCACGCTTCGATCTTATGTCTTTAATGCGAAAATAATCATGAAGCTTGTTCCCCATTTGTAACCAGGCATTAATTGAATTTGGAACAAGTAAAGTAAACCTCATAAATGTAATACACGACAAAGATAATGAAAACAACTTTAATCTAAATGAATAGCCATTACCGACCTCTCTACATCGCACAATAAATTGGCCGACATGTTCTATAGTGGTTCTACTGTCAATAATCAAATTAACTTTCAGTTCAGCCAAAACTGAACTCTTCCCTTCACTCGTATGGTCAGCAACTGAATCACAGGAGAGTTCGGTTTTTGTTGAAGTCTTGGTGCTGGAATTTCTTTTTTCACTAAATTCTTCACTAACCGAACCCGTGTTGTGCTCGGTCTTTTCTATTGCATGTGCATGGCATCTACTACCTAAATCATGTCCATAATCAACCACTGTTGCCATTGTCAACGTGTCATGGCTAAGGCCCGAACTGCTTAGGTGTTTGTTCGGCCATCCTGATTTTTGTGATGTGCTACCGCTACTATGGTCAGCTACAACTATTGCAGCACCAATATGACGTGCAACAGTACCATTACCGACCACATCACCAGTAGTCAGCAACTCTTCTTGTCTTCTTTTTCAAACTGATCGTCAGTTGTTTTAGCACGAAATTCAAACGGTAACACAAATACCTTTTTTTTATCTCAAGCATAGCCGACCTACTGCTTTCGATATATTTTCGCATAGCTAAGTTTGCTGTTTTTGACACAATAGATTCAGAACAAGTACTGTTTTGCTCGGCTGCTACTATAGCCGAACTACTGTTCACGGCTTCTGCAAATAGATTATTGTTCATATCCGAACCAATTACTGAGATTTCATTTTTGCCAACCTTAGCAACAACAGACGGCAATACTTCTTCCTTTTCCTCAATACTAGCTGACAATTCAACAGTAGCCGGCCTTTGTTCTTTTCTTTCAATTACAGCCGGCTTCTCTTTTTCTAAAACTGACTCTGACTTCTTACCTCTAGAATAAGCATTGAGACGCTCTCTCACGTCTTTGCGTATTTCAGTTGCAATAACTGTTGGAAATATGCCCTAGAGGCAATCATAGAGATTATTATATTTCATTATGTTCATGACATTGGATAATGTGTTATCTTGTTCCTAGAATAATATTGTTAATATTTATTATCAAGTATGTGACTTGGTTGTGAAACTCTATATTTCTGCAATAATTATTCTTATACGATCCCTGGTCGTAAACATATGAGGACACATATGAATAGACTAGCATATGCATTGGTTGATGACTATGTTTCACGAGTCATAGATATGGAGATATCAAACCAATAATATGGACACATGTTAGAGAACATGATGTTGGATAAGACCCACATTGAGACACTATTAAGATTGTTATGAATCTATGTGTCGTTAGTTGGTCTCAAGCAATGATGATGTATAATCCTTAGACCGAGATCGAGATGGTTTCCTACATATGTAAGAGCACTCTTAGGGGTTGCCAAACGCTACACCGTGAATCGGGTAGTTATAAAGGTAGCTTTCGGGTATGCTCAAAACATGGAGAGGAATGTGACCGGTGGGATATGGGATTTGCCCTCCTAACATAACAGAGAGATGTCTCGGCCCCTCGTTGTGATCGGATAAAGAAAGTGCATGGCCATGCCACTAGTAGTCGAAGTGTTCACCACGTAAAGTTATCTCGACACTTTCGATCGAGAAAGTATTGAATACCCATGGATAACACAACATCTCACCGGAGTTCGATCGACATCGTGAGGCAAAGGGAGTATACACGTAGGTCGCTTAGTTCGAATAGCCATTCTGTCGGGTCGTATGGAGATACAAGCAAGTCGAGATCGGTCGAACGTAATCACAGAGTGGTCGAAACCAAGTCGTAAGGAGTTACGAGTTGGTCGTGATCAAATACGAATCGGTCAGTATAGAGATAGGACCTAATCGTAAGTGATGAGGACCTAGTCGAGATCATATTGCATTAAGGTTCGTCCGATATAATTTGTGTGTATTCGTGAATCGATATGTTCGCTAGGAGCCGCCACGACTCGTGATCTAAACGGTTTCAAGTCACAACCGAACTACACATGAACCTCTGTGGTCACACACTTAACGGGTTGAACAAACCAATACGAATACGATTCAAACGTGTCCGGATAGGATCCGTCACGAGCACTATATAAGGAGGTGCATGAGGTCATGGAAAGGATCGTGAAACACCACCAAACCCTAGCCGCCATATTCCTTAGAGCTCCACCGCGCGATTTGGTCCGCACACCGCCGTTCGGTTGTTCCTTCCCCGACGTGTGGATACCGTAGAGGCGCTACTACGATTGTTGCGCTTGAGGACGATCCATGATTTTCACAAGGAACCGCAGACGTTCTTTGGAGACGATCGATCGCGACCATCGCATCGACTTGTCGGACGTTGGACGATCGACTACGACCACTACATCGACGCTCTCTTCGTTGGACCAGTCGCTCCAACCCTTCTTCCGCCGCTGGCGTCTGTTGTAACGACCGTGATCATCTACTTGCTTGGCATCCCGGTTCGTGTGGTAGAATTTTTGTTTGTAGCTATCGTAGCCTACCCCGTGACCCAACAAAGGGTATCGAGCCATCCTGCGTAGTTTTTGATCTGGATCGATCGCATATACTTGATATGTGGTAGTAGTAGATTGGATCTATTACTAGTCGATTTTGGTAACCTAGATCGGTTCATATAGATGGAACGACCTAGACCCCGGTCGATAAGATCGACGGTTTCTCGGTGGTAGTAGATGGGTTTACGAGGAGGTATGAGCTATAAGGACCGATGGTTTATTGCACTTGTCCACGACGGATCGCATATCACTCCTACGGTCGAATTCCGCCATCGGAGTATGCCGAAGATGTGGTCGTATCAAGGCATTGATCGGATTGGTTCGGAATAGGGCTAATTTGATTAACCCGATGATTTCCAAGGCTCGGATACGTGAATAAGATTCATGTTTCGGAAATGCTGGGTATTCGTACCGCGCGCTATAGGTAGTGTGTGCTCATGTCGTCCGTTAGAATTGGATTCTGTGCATAACTTGTTTTTGCAGAGATTGATGTGAATAGTATGACCCATACTGTTTCATGTATGAGATGCATGTATGCTTGTAATTTTCATGACTGCGTGTCATATTAATTGCGACCCAAGGTCATCTATAATTGTATAACTACTGCGTGTCGACTTGTGATGCTTCTTTACTCCTTGTGTTTCATTACTAGTGCTATTAGAAATAATGGCTTAGTGAGAGTGCTTGGAGGAGTCCACCACTTGAAGACATGGTGAACAGGATGCATGGCGATGGAGATTACCATGAAGAAGGGTCATGCTATATCACAATGCAATTTGATTGTCTGTGAATGCCTTTACATTTCTGTTCATTTATTTCTATACATGTTATTTTGCTTTAATTGCTTTTAACATGATAGAAGTAAAATTCCCTCACTTAATATTAAGTTAAATTGATGCCCTCCCAAATATGCCACACCATCAAAAGTCATGTATTTTTAATGGTAGGTCTTGCCAAAGCAGAGTGCCATTAACTCTCCTTGACTAGATGGGTTTGTGTCGATACTTACGCTACCGCATTGGTTCAACTTAACAAGGTTATCATAACAGCTTGTGGACCTTGGGGCATAAAGGTTGGGTCTTAAAACATCTGGATGCTACCCAACAACAAGAGTCATATAGTGGATATGATTAGCAAAGGTTGCTTACCGTTTTCACTAGTCTTCTAGCAGTGAAGCCAAAGCTCACTAGGAGGTCCCGAGGAGGTCTTGAACGGCCTTGATGAAGCCGCGTAACGCTCTCGAGGAGATCTTGGAGAAGGCGCGCAAGTGCTCCTGAGGAGGTCTTGAACGACCCTGATGAAGCCGCGTAGCACTCCTGAGGAGGTCGTGGGTGGTCTTGATGAGGCTACATGAATGCTCCTGGGATGTTTTGGGCGTGTTTTTCTTTGTCCTCACGACCTTTTGCTTTGCAAAGACCACTTCTTGGACGTTTTGCAAGGACCACCCTTTTGAACCAAGACCTCCTGTTTTACGAAGACCCCCCTTTTGGTCATTTTACAAAGACCACTCTCCAGGTCCTCCTAGAAGGTCTTTGTGGATGTTTTTCAGGACCACCCAGGACGTCCTCTAGGACCTCCAAGGAGGTCTTTTGAAGAGGTCGTTCAGGACCTTCTGGGCTATTCACCGAAGTACTGTAGCGAGAAGGTCATTCAGTACCATAGCAAGGAGGTCTTCCGAAGTACTGTAGCTCTAAGTACTGTTCACCGAGGTACTGTAGCGAGGAGGTCTTCTAGCACTGTAGCAAGGTGGTCTTCTAGCAAGGAGGTCTTCCAGCACTGTAGCAAGGTAGTCTTCCGAATCTTGAAGAGGTCATTTTTAAAGTCAGGAACTTCTAGGAGGTCTTCGAAGAGGTCGTCCAGGGCCTCAGGAGGTCTTTTAGGCAATTCTGCCTTCCGATTCAAAACCGAAATTAGTTGAATCAGCGGTAGTTTTAAATCCTTGTCGTCAGACCAATCAACATCACAACGACCATTATAGATGCCAAATCTTGTCATCAACACCCACCACACAGACCCCGCATACAAGGAGGCCCCAGGAAGCACCAGCAAAGGATCATAAATATGGTCAATGGGGTATCCTCGCTTGGCATGCCCTCAAAAAGGCAGCGCCGCGCGTATGCCCGACAGATTCACCACCTCTCGACATACCCTGTGTCCAGCCCACCTCGTTACGCCAAAATACCAATATCTTTCGACCTCAAGGATGCCCAGGGTGTATATTTCCTGCACCAAGACCCCCTCGTCATCTTCGCTAACATCGCGGACTTCGAGGTCAAGCGCGTCCTCGTCAACGGAGGGAGCTCGGTAGACCTTCTGTTCGCAAACGCCTTCGACAAGATGATGATCCACCGAGATCGCCTTTCACCCCTGAGCATACCCTTGATAGGCTTCGGGGGAAGGCCCGTGATGGCCCTGGGTCAGATCAACCTGGCCATCACATTCAGCGATGACTTCATGGCGCGGATGGAAATTGTTACATTCGATGTGGTTCAAATGCACTACCAATACAACACCGTCCTTGGGCGGGAAACGCTGAACGCCTTCGGTGCCATAGCCCACCACAATTACCTGTGCATAAAGATCCCCACACCAGAGGGCATCGTCATGGTGCGGGGCGACCAGGACCTCGCAAGGCACATTGAGCTAGAAGCCCTCATGCCCGCCTGACACGTCCACACCGTAGCGCCAGACCAAAAAGACCAACCAAGCCCGCCATCAACAAAATGGGCGCCGATGCCAAAGCCACAGGGACAGCTTCGGAGAGTCCCACTAACTTGCGACTCCCCAGAGAAGACAGTGGCCCTCGGGCCAGAGCTCTCAGCGAAAGCACACGACGCCATCCTCGAAGTGCTCCACATCAATGCGGATGTCTTCGCCTGGGGCCCAAAGGACATCCCTGGGGTGGCACAGGGAACAATCAAGCACCGCTTGGCCATCCGAAGCGACACATCACCCAAGAAGTAGAAATTGCGGCGCATGTCGGCGGACCGATTGGAAGCGGCAAAGAAAGAAATTGCAAAGCTACTAAAGGCGGGGGGTCATTCGTGAGATTAAACATATGGAGTGGCTGGCCAACCCCGTCCTCGTACAAAAAAAAGGGCAAATGGCACATGTGCGTCGATTTCACCGACCTCAACAAGGCATGCCCTAAGGACGATTTTCCCCTACCCCACATCGACCAATTGGTGGACGACATTTCGTGCTGTGAGCTGATGAGCTTCCTCGATGCCTATTTCGGGTACCATCAGATACTTATGGCCAAATAAGGCGAACCAAAGACCGCGTTCATCACCTTTGTAGGCATGTATTGCTACACCCGCATGCCCTTCGGCTTAAAGAATGTGGGGGCGACCTTCACTCGCCTCATTGCAAAGGTCTTAGCTGGCCAGCTCGGTCGCAACGTGGAAGCATACATGGATGACATAGTAGTCAAGAGCAAGTTTGCAACCGCACACACGAAGGGCCTGCAAGAAACCTTCGCAAGCCTTCGAATGAATGGAATCAAGCTCAATCCTGAGAAATATGCTTTCGGCGTCAAGGCGGGCAAGCTCCTAGAGTTCCTCATATCCGAGAGGGGTATCGAGGCCGACCCCGAAAAAATTAGAGCCATCCAGGAAATGAAGCCCCCTCACAATGCCCGAGAGGTGCAGAAGCTGACCGAACGCCTCGCAGCCCTCAGCCGATTCCTGTCCCGCTCGGCGGAGAAGGCCCTGCCATTTTTTAAAACACTCCGAGGGACAGAGCCGTTCCGGTGGACGAATGACTACCAGAAGGCATTCCAAGAGCTTAAACAATACCTCACCTAGTTACCAAGCCTAACTAGCCCCAAGCAAGGGGTAGACCTCATACTGTACCTCACCGCTTCTTCCTTGGCGGTGAGCGCGGTCCTTATCCAAGAAAGCAACAGTCAGCGCCCAGTATACTATGTCTCGAAAGCCCTCCAAGGGGCCAAAGTCTGATACACAGAACTAAAAAAACTAGCATATGCTTTGCCCATGGCCTCGCGCAAGCTCCGGCATTACTTCCTGGTGCACTCCATCATAGTCCCAACGTCTTACCCACTAGCATTGCTGCTGTGGAACAAAGACGCCTTGGGCCTAATAGGAAAATGGGCAGCTGAGCTAGCGCCCTTCGACATCACCTTCATTGCGCGAATAGCTATCAAATCGCAAGCCCTAGCAGACTTCGTGGCCGAGTGGACACCGCACACCGAAGACCAGCAACCAGCCAAAATTGAGGCCCCGTGGACAATGTACACCAATGGATCTTGGTGTGCCACCGGAGCCGATGCGGCAGCCATTTTGGTCGCCCCAAACGGACGTAGCGTTTCCCACGCTGCCCGCCTCGACTTCCCAACAACAAATAATGCCTCAGAGTACGAGGCACTGCTATTGGGCCTCCGCAAGGCAAAGGCGCTGGGAGCAAAGAGGGTAATAATTAAAAGCGATTCCCGCCTCATGTCAGGCCACTTCGACAGATCGTTCACAGCAAGTGACCCAAAAATGGCCAGTTACCTGGCCGCAGTGCGGACAACATCAACACAATTCCTTGACATCACCGTCCAAGCAATACCTTGGGGCAACAACGAAGCAGTAGACAGTTGGCCAAAATGGCCAGTTCAGGCCAACACCCCCCCTACCAGACATCTTCTACGAAATACTGAGCGCACCCTCGGTGCAAGGGTCATACCGCCCGGCTCAGAATTTGCCAGATTGCTCCTTGTTGCCGAGTCACACTGGCAAGACACCATCATCAAATACCTCGCAGGTGACGAACCCAAAGATGCAGCCGAAGCAAAGCGCCTCCGGCATAGGGCCAAAAACTACCATGTCGTCGGCGGGGAACTCTACAATGGGGGCATCTGCACCCCCTTTCTATGGTGCCTATCCCGAGAAGAGGGCCAATCCCTCTTAAGAACATCCACGAGGGCCTTTGCGCCGCACACTAGGTGCCCTAGGGCCTCGTGGGTAAAGCCTTCCACAAAGGCTTCTACTGGCCAACTGCACTCCGAGACGCGCATGATCTCGTTCAACGCTACCAGGGGTGCCAGTGGGCCAGCCGGCACACAAAAGCACCTTCGATCCCGCTACAACCCCCACCTCCTGTGTGGCCTTTCGCACGGTGGGGGCTTGATATCATCGGACCATACCCAATGGCCAAGGGCAGCCTTCGCTTCACGTTCGTCGCCTTTGAATATTTCTCCAGATGGGTCGAAGCCGAGCCAGTCGCCAAAATCACGGCCATAGCAGCGCAGTGCTTCGTATGGAAAAGCACAATTTGCCGATATGGGGTACTGCGTGACATTGTCATCGACAACGGCACCCAGTTCGACTCGACCGTGTTCCGAGCATTTTGCCAAAACCTGAGCATAACAGTATGCTTCGTATCCGTAGGACACCCCGAATCCAATAAAGCAGTCAAGCGAGCCAATGGCAGCTTACTAGAGGGCCTGAAGAAATTCCTTGTGGGACTTCCAAAGGGACTCTGGCCTGAGGAGCTCCACAAAGCCTTATGGGCACTTCGCACATCGCCAACAAGGGCTATGGGCTTTTCCCCGTTCAAACTCCTCTTCGACGACGAAGCCATGAGCCCGGGGAAGTTCACGATCAAGTCCCTCCGAGCAACATCCAAAGCTGACCCGGCCGAGCGGGAGACCTCCCTCAACCTCCTCGAAGGGCACCACATATAGGCCATATCAACCATGGAAAAGTACAGCGAGGGCGTCGCACGAGCATACAACCGAAAAATCAAGATTCGCCCCCTGGAACTAGGCGACATGGTTCTCAAGCGAGTTGCAAATCCAGCGACCATGGGTAAGCTGGAGTCCAAATGGGAAGGACCATACATCGTCACCCGCAGCACTCGGGCCGGCTCCTTCCACATCGCAACACCAGAACGACAGCAATTGGGCCACACATGGAACGTAAAAAGCCTCCGAAAGTTCTATCCTTAAGGACTGTAAAAATTGGCTGCGCTTGGGAATTCGCCCCATAGCTTTTATACAGTGTGGGCATGTACAAAAATAAGTGTAACCTGTGGCATTTTTCTCCCGTTTAATGAACAAGCAGTAACAAGCTCAACAGGGGCAAAAGACATCGCGCATGGCCTACGGCCCCGATGCACACTGATGCCCTCCATAGGCATGAGTGTATAAACAAAGACACTGCGCATGGCCTTCGGCCCTGGTGCACACCGATACCCTCCAAAGGCATGAGTGTATAAACAAAGACACCGTGCATGGCCTTGGCCCTGGTGCACACTGGTGCCCTCCGTAGGCATGAGTGTATAAACATACACCATGCATGGCCTTCGGCCCCCGGTGTACACCGATGCCCTCTGCAGGCATAAGTGTATAAACAAAGACACTGTGCATGGCTTTCGGCCCTAGTGCACACCGATGCCCTTCGTAGGCATGAGTATATAAACAAACACCGCACATGGCCTTCGGCCTCGGTGCACACTGATGCCCTCCGCAGGCATGAGTGTATAAACAAAGACACCGTACATGGCCTTCGGCACTGGTGCACACCGATACCCTCCACACGCGTGTATAGACGAAGACGCCGCGCAAGGCTAACCTCGGCACGACATTTAGTCCTAGGACCGAAGCGCACTAGGGGGATGACGGCAATCTTCGTGCCCTCCCCCCCCCCCCGCCCTCGCAAGAAAAAAGGTTAGGGCTCCCTAGAGCCCTATCTAAAAAAGTATAGGGGACAGTGCGATGCTTCACCTTCCCCTCACAAAAAAAAAGAGTTAGGGATCCCCGGAGCCCTATCTTAAAAAGTGGGGGACGACACGAGGCTTCGCCTCCCCCTCGCAAAAAAAGTTAGGACTCTTCGAAGCCCTATTTAAAAAAGTATGGGAGACGGCATGAGGCTTCGCCTCCTCCTCACAAAAAAAAAGTTAGGGAGCCCTATCTAAAAAAGTATGGGGGACGGCGCGAGGCTTCGCCTCCCCCTGGCAAAAAAAAAGTTAGGGCTCCCCAGTGCCCTATCTAAAAAAGTATGGGGGACAGCGCGAGGCTTCGCCCCATCTAAAAAAGTATGGGGGACGCCGCAAGGCTTCGCCTCCTCCTCTAAAAAAAAAGTTAGGGTTCCCCGAAGCCCTATCTGGAAAATTATGAGGGATGGCAAGCCGTCGCCCCCCACACACTCAACCTCACTACACAATTGCACACAATACAACATACACAACACGGCACAATTATGGGACAAAGTCCCACACCTCCTTGCGCGTCGCCCGCTCCCACAAATACTCATCCAAGGGCCCTATCGGCCTCATAGCTTGGCAACCCCAGCTCGTCAGATTCTTCTTGCGCCTCACGCCTTCGCTCCCGTAGTGCCGAATTCTTCCATAAAGCCACCCGAATTCGCCTTTTTCCACCGCTGCCACTTGGCGCCATGGTACCCTACGCCCTGGTAGCACACCCGTAGGGGCTAGACGGACAAGAGACTACGCTCGTCCTTCAACCCTCGCGTTGAGGCCATAACCTTACTCCTCCGCCCACGGGGGGTCGGGGCCCCTATCGGGCGGGACATTTAAACAGGACCCATTCGCCCTGCATATGTCACCAAGCATAAGTATAAATAACTAGAGCCAGGGACACAAGCATCATCTGAAAATCTCATTTTCATTAAAAAGAGGCCATTACACAAAAAGGGGTCAACCTCTACAAAAACCGCTCGCAACAAACAAAAACAGAGCGGGCACAGCTACAAACTAAAGTCCCTGGCTTTCTAACAGCAAGCCAGGGGGGTCACACCTTATCTCCGTAGGTGGACCCCTGCTTGCTAGCCGCCGGGTCCTCCGCCGAAGTCCTCGCTGGAGCCTTCCCTTTTGCCTGCTGGGCCTGGACCGACCAGAAGGACTCTGTCGCAGCATCATGACCGTGCGGTGCCCAAAAGTCCTGCAGAAGGACTTTGCTAGCCTTTCGTATCCGGCGCTGCGTGGCGGCAACCTCCTCGGCAGTTGCCACTGCAACGGACTGGGCAGCAAGGGCATCCATATGAGCACACCCCGTCTTGTCAAGGGGAGGCAAGGGTCGTCAACCAAGCGACCTTCGCACAGTGATCACCGGCATGCCTAAGACGCTCCAAAGTTATGTCCATCTCAGCCGGCCGGTGACGCCTCGTAGGAGGTACAACACCGAGCTCCGTCACAGCTCCCTCAAGAGCCTCCATCGCCTTCCAGGCGGAAAGACCAACGGTGGTCGACAGATCCCGCTCCGTATGGATCTCCTCCTCGAGGGTTGCCTAGACGCCCCGCAGAGCCCGCACATCACCTCGAAGGGCAATGTGCTCCGCTTCCAGGTCCGCCACCCGAGCCTCCAAGGCCTTCACCCTCTCGGCAAGAGAGTTGCGTTCAGCGCTCAGGGCCCCACTCCGGGCATGCTCCACATCAACCCTCTTCTAGATCTCGGCGAAGCCTTGGGAAATGTCATCATCAATGGCCCGCGACAACATCAAGGTCTGCACACACAGTAGAACGTCAGAACAATGGGAAAGACGAAGAGCAAGGATACCAGGCAAAACAAATGTTTGCGGCATTTGCCTCGATACTTCGGAGCATGTCATTCAGCGATGTCTTCCGAAGAGCTCCGCAAGACAAGGCAGGGCGGCAAAGTCAAGAATCCCCAAGAACACAGCGAAGACTCGCCACCTTGAAGTCGGCACAGAAGACAAGGACCCAGTCCACCGCCCTCATAGCAGCTAGGGCGGACACGGGTGAGGGCGCCGCCTCGGAACCCGCCGAAGCGGAGCTAGCGTTACCCCCTTGCCACCCTCATCACTTACCACTGCACTACCAACAGAAGTCAGATCGGCACTCCCCAACAGTAAACTAAAAACAAAATGCTTGCCAGTAGCCAACCGCGGGGTAGCCAGGGCATCCTTGATGACTTCGGCACCCCCTCCATAAATATGCAACGGGAAGGACTCCTCCACAACAAGACGCATTACACCGAACGTGCCTATCACCTTGTCCACCTCCGACATGGTAGGACCGACGTCCGCTTTGGCACCCAACACGGGCAAAATGGCGTGTTTGTCGGATGAAGAGCTGCTGGACACGGAGCACTCAACCCGCCCTGGGGTGCCTTTTGCCACCCTCTTAGTCGGCCACTCCATAAAGTCCTCCGCACTATGCGAACGACCACTGCCATCACGAGGGCAAGCTACGCAAAGGGGAGCAGCCGAGATTGGACCCGCGCCTTCGACCTTAGGCACGCGGGCGCGTTTCTTTTGCCCTACATCGGGGTCTGGGCGCTCAGAAAGACGTACCAACCCATCATATGCGCGATTCAACCGCGTCTCCCCTCACAACCAAGCGACGCTTTGCATGCTCTCGCCCGTGTAAGGGCCCAAGAGCAGCTCCATGGCGCGCGCTGCTTCAGCAATGGGCGCGACTACAAGGTAACCAAGCTCGGATTAGTCTAAACCCCACGCAAAACAGGGGAACATGTTAGATAAAAGGAAACCATACCTTCGCGGCCCTCCACAGTAAGGATGGGTAGCTCGGACTTCGGAGCCCCGAGCTCCACCCTCCACTCCTTGGCCAAAAGCCAGATCTCGAAGGCGTTGAACTCCTCTACCAGGTCCCACGTGGAGAGGCGCTTCATCGTATCCAGCAAAACATGGAGGAGGGCCTCCTCCCTCGAGGTAAGAACAATCTCGAGAGTGGCGGTAAACTGTATCAGCCCACCCCGAGATTGTAGACCGTCCTTCACTGGAGAGGTGTGGTAGAACCACCTCCGCGTCCAATCCGTCTCCCAACGGTTGCACGCCGTCGGGGCAGGGACATACATTTGGCACCGTGCCTTGGGTTGGAAATTGACACTGCCAAAGTTGAGTGTCTTGCCCGCGCTTTTCTTCTTCTTCAGCTGACAATGCCCGTCGTGAAGATAGGTGAACAGGCACCCCTCGTTGCTGGCTCCAGCGGATCTTAGCATCCACTCAAAGACTCCTAGCTTTACGATGGAGTTCGGCGTCAATTGCACCAACTCCACCCCGTAAAGCCGAAGCACCACGGAGACAAGCTCGATGCAGGGAATCCGAAGGCCAGCATCGAGGAAAGCAACAAAAACCACCGCCTTGTCAGGCCGGGGCGGTGGCACTATCTCTGATCCAGGAGCACAGACCTTCGCCAAACTCTCCAACTTGCCCTCATCCATGAGGGTCTGAAGAACAAGGTTCGTCATGTTGGACCTCCCCAAATCGCTCGTGTACACGGGGTCACCCCTTCCTCCTTGCTACGCTTCGTCATACCTGAAGGACTCAGCACAAACCCTCGCAACTCGCTAGCGCTGCAAAGAAAGGACTGGGAGCCCCAGCAAGCAAGCGCAAGAAAGTAGAATAAGAAAGGGGGGTCACCCCTTATTTATACCCACCAGGGGCGCAAACTGACAAAGGGGGGCGAAGAATCACGTGCCAATAACAGCATGACACATGGCAGTCATAAAATCACCCCACCAGCACCATTATGGTGCACAATCCCCACCCACCACGCGCACACTCCCCCCAAAGAGGTACCATCAACGCAGACCGGCGCGCCAGGCCCGAGGAGAACGCCACCACCATCAACTACACCGTAGCACGTCCCCCAAGGACGACTCCGAGGCCAACCCCTACAGCACCAAGACCACTCCAAACAACGCTTCGCCAGGTCGAAGGGGACAGTGTGCCTAGACCCTCCGGGAGAAAGGCGCGGTTTCAGCCATGATGAAGCAAGACCTCGACCGCGAGTGGCTTGTCGTAAGGGCAGCCCACCGACCTCCACGACCCGATGAACACGATAGAAGCCCCCAAAAGGGGGCTCGGGCCCTGAGGGGCCACAGAGTCGACCTGAAGCTCTAGGGAGGTGCCGAAGGGCCCTGAAGGGCTGAGGAGGGGCCGGAGGGCCCGAGGTCAGCAGAAATGGCCACCAATACCCTGGAAGGCTACCTCGTGGACACCAAGGATGTTCAGGGCCCCCTCGGCCCTGAAGCCGCCCTGCTAGAAGCGAAGGAAGAAGACAAATGGACCAGGCGCACCGGTTGGGTGAGCCAGGTCCAGGGAGGCCCACCGTGGACCGAAAGCTATGCATAGGGGTAGGAAAAGACCCTACAGTCCCTATGCGAGTAGTACCTTCCTAGGGGTAGAACAGTAATCTCATGTACCCAGTCGGTAGGCTATAAATAGCCCGCTCCCCCATGTAAGAGAAGCAGGCTTTTTTAAGGCATTTAATACCTATACACTTCTCCTAGCACCAGTCCCTTCTCTGAGGATCCTTCGGTCACTCAGATACCAGGGGGTCCCCTTTTTCTACTATTTAGTCTTTTCTGCTACGATAATAGTAGTTAAGAAAACAGTGGTCCAATCATAAAATATCACAAAGGGTTAAAAAGAAAAGAAGAAACTCTCGAGCGACCCAAAGCTTGAGGATACAAACCTCAGCAAACTGAGGGCATCAGTAAAAAAACTTTGGTTGCTTCTAGGCATGTTGTGGTCACTGAGATTATTGCTGGAATTATATACTTCTTGGTCTTGCTCCCCGCAATTACCATAAGATGTTGCAGCTGTGAGAGATCTCCCCGGCAGCTTCAAATTGTTGCAATGGCATGACCTATAAGCTTTGCACTCGGCCAAGATTCTGGAGCCCGGTGGCGGCTCCTGACGGCGAGCGATCATTGGTTTGGCCGGGAGGCTCGTTGGCATTGAGGTCGACGAGATCCGTGGTGTGGCATCTCTGCTGTTTCTGGATCTGAGCATTGGCGCTGGATCTGAATGGCGGGAGGCTGGTCCGGGTGGGATCTGGTGGCGATGCGGTGCACAGCCCACGGTGGCCATCGGCCTCCCTTTCGAGGAGGCTGTGTGTGACCGTGGCTTCGCGGATGTGCTAGGATGTGGTTCTTGGTTGCATTAGACAGTGATGGCGTGGTGATCTAGCCTTTACTAGTTGGATTTGGTGACGAGGAAGTTCTGCGGTGTTGTCTTAGAGCAATGGTACCTGCTCTCCTAGGTGAAAACTCTTGATTTGGCCTTCAGTGGTCGGATCTGGCGACGATGACGTGCTGAGCTTTGATATGGCCTTTACTGGTTGGGTTAGATGACGAGCGTCGTATCCTTTTTGAAGGCGTTGTCTTGGAGCACTGGTATCTGCTCACCGGGGTAAATAATCTAACTTTTAGTGGTTGGATCCGACAACGACGACGTACTAAGCATTGATCTGACCTTCACTGGTTGGGTCAAACAACGAGCATTGTGTCCTTCTTGAAGGTGTTGTCTTGGAGCACCGGTATCTGCTTTCTGGGGTGAAAACCCTTAATCTGGCCTTCAGTGGTTGGATCCGGCGATGACGACGTACTGAGCATTGATCTGGCCTTCACTGGTTGGGTCAGTCGATGAGCGTTGTGTCCTTCTTGAAGGCGTTGTCTTGGAGCACTGATATCTGCTCACCGGGGTGAAAACCCTTGATCGGCCTTGATGGTTGGATCAAGCGACTTCTGACGTCTTGAACATTGATCGACCTTCTTGGTTGGGTCAGACGATGAGCGTCGTGTCCTTCTTGAAGGCGTTGTCTTAGAGCACCGGTGTCTGCTCACCGAGGTGAAAACCCTAGATTTGACCTTCATTGGTTGGATCTAGCAACGTGATCCCTCTTTGGAGGCGTCGCTTTGGTGACTTGACCCTCAAACACCCTGTTGCACAGCTACTGTTCTCATGTCGATGCTGGCCACAGCATGACAATTTGTTTGTCGTTTAGTTCTTGTTCTGCCTTTTGTAAGCCGTTTTGTTCGTTTGTAATAAAATATAGCTGTGTGCATCAAATGCAGAGGCCGGGAGGCTAGCCCTTCCATTATCTAAAAAATAGCCTTTCCATTATCTAAAAAATATACTTCTTGCAAAACTTTTGCGAGATTCTACATTGCTGGTCGGCGAAGACTATGTCAACTCAAAAACCAAATAATTAAGCTTGGATTGAGCAATTCAAGTCTAGCCGAGTCAGTTTTGCACAAATCTGTTGGGTTGAGGATTTCTTAGGACAAGTTCTCCTAATTGCTTACTCTCCTCTTTTTTACTCAGGTCTAGCTTGGATATATGTGATGACAAACTAATCCTGCAAAGAAACCGTAGATTCAAATATGGCCGGCGAAAACTGGCCATTTTTTTTGTCAAACCATTCGATTCCAGTATTTTGGTACCCTGGTTTTGGTTCATCCACTTCACGTCGTAGACCCCTCTTTTTAATTGAATGTCCATACCAAAAGTCTTATGATTGCATTTTTTCAAAATATTGAAAATTTTAAAAAGAAAGCCGAGAACTGAGAACCATTTTTCAACACCCTGTCCAAAACTAAAAGGTCACGTTAAATCCGTGGCAACACATTGGTAGGAAAATGTTGCTAGTTTGTAGAGCAATTATCCACAAAATCCGCTCATTTCTCTTCTACTGCATGCATGTCTGCATCTACCAACGCCTTTCGCATGAACCATTACTTTTAGGAAGAAAACGCTGAGTTGTTTCGCATTCGTTAACGCATGCATTGCCCTCCATTATAAAATATTTTGACTAGCTACATAGTTACATTTTTAAAATTAATATCCAAGAAGGAAGTCTTAGTCTTAACTTATTAGCTAGGCAAGCTCCACATCATCGGAAAACGACAGATTCCCACGTACGCATGCTTGATTTACAGTTCGTGGGGAATTCATCCTTTTTTTCTCATGAATTTAAACTAATTTTTTGGTAGTAGAATTAGAGGGAAGCAAATTTGCTGGGACGGGGCCTCACGGGTGAGGCCCCTCCCCGAGCCATCCGAGTCCTTGATTTGCAGGGTGGGGGGGGGGGGGAGAAATGAACGGAGATGAAGGAGGGGCCTCACTGGGGCGGTACCCCATAGGATTTTTTCCGAATTAGAGCTAACAAGATCAGGTTTCTGGCTAAAGGCTAAAGTTTGATTCCCACCCACTACATTAGGAGCAATTTTTTTGTGTGGATTTTACAGAATTTTAATTGATCATATTATCTTTTTGTGTTAAGTTTAAATGACTCCTATCATGTACATGCATTATATACTCGAGAATAAGAAGGGAAACATATGAATAAACCGCATCACAGTTCCAATGAATGCCCCCGGTGCTGGTCAAGACATTTTCTTTCACAGTGGAGACACCTACAGTTAAAACATAGAAACCAATGGTGTTAAATCTGTACTACTTAAAAATTAGAGTCAGTGGTCGTCCGTCCTCTCCATCCTCCCGCCCCTATCCCTCTCTACTAACATGTGGGCTATGTTATCAACAAACTATCTCATCGCATCGTGCACTCTCAGCATCACCTGCGATGCTGCCTGCGCTTCCTCCTCTTTTGCGCCCTCGCCTCCACCCCGCTCTTCTGCTCTGCTCCGTGCGCGCCTCTGCCCCCTCCCCCATCGCCGCTTCCATCGGTAGGATTTGGACGGGCATCACTTTCTCCTCTCCGCCTTTGCTTTACCTCTCTGTTCTACTTCACTCACGTTGATGAATTAAGATATATTATATCTATTTTAATTAATAAACTATTATATTTATGAGATATTTCGTACCAACGCAACCACCAGCACTTAACTATAGTCATTTATATTGCACTGCACTAGCACAGTTGGACAGGCATCATTGTAGCGGTTGAACACATAGACAAAGCTAAACATGCAACTTTCGCTACAGCTTAGCCACAGTGGCCCAAACATAGTCAAAACAGACAGCTCAGTGGAACCACAATCATGATATGCACCTATTCAAGTGCTCCACTTGAGCCAAACACCACAAAAAAAGAAGAAGAAGAAGGCACTATAAAACAATTCCTCTATACCAGCACATCAACTAATGTTTAACTTTAAATCTCGCATGCGCCAACCAAAAAAAAAAACCCCTCAATGCATGGAAAATTTATGTAGAATAATTTTTAGCAACCCTTTAATTGTGTGAAAAAAGCAGTAAAAGCTCTGCTCCCTGACGTGGCACGTAGAGACGGGGAGGGACGAGGCTTTGTGAATGTGCTGCTGTGTGCACGCGCGGGGTGCGCCCGGGATTTGCAGCCGCCGGTGGTTTCCGGTGGGGGCGGGTGCGGATGAAAAAGTCGGGGGAGAGGGGGTGCGGAACAAAACGACTGGCTGTCCGTGCCGGGTGATGGACGCTTGGCTCCTCCCAACTCCCCACTTCCTCCTCTCGCGTGGCTTCTCCCCCACTCCACTCCTCTCTACCTCTCGCTCCTCCCCCTCGCGCCTCTGATCTGATGCCGGGGCGGCCGTGATGGCGGCGGCAGCGGGAGCGGGCGGCGGCGCCGGGGAGGGCGGTTCCTCCTCCTCCCTGGCCGGCGTCGCGATCGGGCCCCACCACGGGTCCACCCAAGGTGAGCGCCGCTGCCCTTGGGCTTCGTCTGTTCTCCTCTGCCCGCTTCCCGTGCCCGCGCAGGGGGTGGCGCGGCGTCGGTGTTGCAATGTCGCGGGTGTGCGATTGGGTGTGGGGTTGATGCCGGGAGCGGGAGGTGGGGTTCTCCGCGGGGTTTCGATGCGGGTTGGGACTCGGGAGGCGGGCGGTGATTAGGCCGCGGCTTGGTCGCCGGAAGTTGTCGATTTTCGGGGGCGGAGCTGGGGTTGAACTGCCTTAGGGTTTGGTCCGCGTTTGGGACGATCCCTATGATGTGCCTGTGGTGCTGTCGCATTGCTGCGAGGGTTCGAGGGGAAGGGGTTCCGGTCGGATTGGGCACAGGCGGGGCTTGATTCGAGATGTTCCTGTTTGGTTTCTTTTGTGTCGGTGACAGCAATGCTGGCATGTTAGCGCTAGGTTGGGGATGGTGAATTCTTGTTTTTGTTGTGTGGTTTTCTCGTCCGTGTCTTTTGCTTAGGCATGCACCGGTATATGTCTGAATCCTGGGGAAGAGGGTTTCCTTGAAATAACAGGAGTCAGAGGTGCTTCACTGCGAGTTTCAGTTCGGAAAGAAGGGAGTGATGAAATGCGTTTGGTTTGAGTTTCAATTTTGAGAATCAGGGGACAAGCAGAGAGGTACTTGACTTTTGTTATAAAGGTGAGAACTTTGGTGGAATTGCTTTCCCCCACTAGGATTCGCAGTACAACTTGCCTTTTCTGCTGTCCTATCAGGTGGTGGTAGTGGTAATTTACCTCTTCTTTAAGTATTGGGAGGATTGACGAATGGCTGTTTTAATTACGAGATGAAGTAGACTTGTGCTTGGTCAGAATGAGGTTTTGGTTCTTATCTTCCTTGAACAGTGATGAGACTGGGTTTAATTTGCTTGTGCATTTGTTTTGCCTCCCATTAGTAGTTCCACTTCACATTGTCATTCCTTTTTAATGTTTGCCAAGAGTATGAGTCAGTGGGCTCAATTATTTTTATGATCAGCATTGCTTTCTTGCAATGAGAAGTGTTCTATATCATGTGTGCTCCATCTCCAATTACTTACAACTTAAACCAGGTTGGGTGGGGTATAGAAAAGTTACAGAGAAGTCTTGGTTTTCTATCTGAAGGGAGGGGATCTTTTTATTTTGGTCTAGCAGTTGGCGAAATTGGTTACATATTTCTTGTCTTCTGGAGGAAAAGTCAAGGTTTTTAGTGAGATTGATTATTTGTCTGTTTTGTGCTGCTTCTCATTTGTTGGTGCCATGCTCTTTTCTTGTCACAGTAACCCTATTTCCATTTCAGTTTAAATAGTGGGTACCCAGACTAATAAATTGGACTTGTTTCAATGTGGTACCACATCCTTTTCTACGAGAAATTAAAACTAACATGTCCTTTTGCACTGATATGTTAAAAAAAGTTCTCCGTGTATATTCTATCTTGACTGTTGGAAGGGGATTCTGTACAAAATCGATGAAATAATGTGAACTTTGTATTATGTTTGGAAATAGATGTCAACACACCGTTATTTGTAACAGAAAGTATGGATGCTGAGTTGCTTTGTTTGGTTCTACTCTAGTACATGCTGCTGTTCTTTTCAGCACGTAGTTCTTCTAAACAACTTGGTTTCAATTTGAATTAGTGGATGATCAAACGTCAAGCATGATATTATATTCTGAATTACAGAGAACGAATTAGACATTGCTTGTTGTTTCTAGTATAATATCCTAGCTTGACTGCTGTCTTAGCCTCATTGTGATTATGTAAAGTGATTGATAGTGTTTCTCAATGATATTGCAGAGGCAATGTGGCAAATAACTTTAGGAGGAGAGTCTCTGGAACCTGGTCCCTACCCTGAGCGTATAGGAGAGCCAGACTGCAGTTATTATATGAGGACTGGACTTTGTAGGTTTGGGATGAGCTGCAAATTCAATCACCCCCCAAATCGGAAGCTGGTAAGTTGTAACCTGACCTGTTCATCATTTGCAATTTGTTGTCATTAGATTATCATTCAAAAGACTTTGAAACTCTGTTTTCTCAGATTTTGTGGTATCATTACTTTCCATGTCCTACTCTGTCCCTTTTGGCATTTTTTGTATGTATACTTCACATTTGATGCTTCTGAAAGGAGCTCTCGCAGAAGTTTATGCTTTGTTATCGATAAGGTTTTCCATAGAAGGGCTTTTGGGGTTCCTTCAACTTCATCACTTTGTTTTCTACCAAGTTTGGAATAAACTAAATAGTTCAACTGAGTCAATTGAGGTGGTGGAGTTGGCTTGAAAGAGTTTACTAGTTATATTATTAGCTATACGAGAAGGTTTTAAGAATGTCATGGAGTAGAAGCCAAACAATATATGTTTTGCTCCTAAGCCAACTGGTGTGCTTTCTGGGGCTAGAAACCGTCAAAGATAGCATATTGTACCAAAGCAGGCCAGACAAGCCATCTCTGCATAGCATCTGTTGAGCAGTTGTAAAGTATGATTGGTTGATTCAGATATCTGATTAAGCACCATTGTCTTGATCTGAAGCAGCAGTTAATTCTTTCTTCCTCATAATTGCTTGTTACAGGGAACTTTAGATGTAATGCTATGGAATAGTTGTTTCAACATACGCTTGATTTTTTTTGACATACTGCAAACTATATATATCCATGTTTATTTCAATAAAATAAAGCATGAGAATTGGGTCCTGGAAGTCCAACTGATATTTCACACTCCATATAGATCTGAACAAACCTGTTTTTCTTTTCTTTTTCTTAAGCATGAGAACCAGGCCAGACGGTTTCACCGCTTTGTTCTACCAGCGGTGTTGGTCTATCATCAAACTGGAAGTCATGGCAGCGGTACACAAGCTTGGTAGCTTCGCCGGCGGTAATTTCCACCTTCTCAATCAAGCTCTGATCACTCTGTTGCCCAAGAAGCAAGAACCTCAAGATGCCAAAGATTACCGACCTATTAGCCTTCTACATAGCCTCGCTAAGATCTTCTCCAAGATCCTAGCTCGGCGATTGGCGCCGGCAATGGCAAAGATAACAGCGCACAACCAGTCCGCTTTCATAGCCCAGTGCTCGATCCAAGATAATTTCTTTATGGTTAGACACTTAGCTTGCGCACTGCATCAACTTCAGAAGCCAACCTTTCTTTTTAAGCTCGATATCGCTCAAGCTTTTGACTCGGTGTCGTCGTCGTTCTTGTTCGAAGTTCTCCGCCGAAAAGGGTTTGGGCCGAATTGGTGTTATGGATCGCCATCTTGCTTCCTTCAGCTTACACCTGAGTGCTGCCCAATGGGAAACCCGGTCGACAGGTCTGGCATGCTAGAGGCCTTCGTCAAGGCGATCCCGTATCACCGTTGCTCTTCATCATTGTCATGGATGTTCTAAACAACCTCATCGCGCTGGCGGATTCTAGCTCACTGCCGCAGCCCCTTGGACTCACTGGGAGAGTACCTCATCGCGTCTCCCTCTTTGCGGATGATGCAGCCTTATTCCTGTCACCGGTAATCTCAGACTTCTCAGGGATCCGCATCATTTTGCAAGCTTTTGGAGAATCCTCCGGACTGCAGACTAACCTCGCCAAGAGTAGTTTTGCTCCTACGCTGCTCTCCTGCTCAACTCCAGCTAATTCAGGATGAGCTGCGATGCCCTTCGGTCGACTTCCCGTGCAAGTATCTGGGATTGCCTCTCTCTCTCCGGAAACCCACAAAGAAATACTTTCAACCTCTCTTGGACAAAATTGCTGCTCGATTACAGTGTTGGCAGACCGACATGCTATTTTTTTTCCAAACAGTCAAAAGCCCAGCTTTTATAAAGCTAATCAGATCAGTTTATACAAGGTAACAGAAACAAAAGTTGGGAATACCAACTAACCATTCAGAACAGATCTAGCAAAGCTAAGGAGCGCCAGAAAGAGTACATATTAACAACAAAATCACTTAAGAACAACTCGACTTAGATAGCAAAAGCCAACTAAACATTCACTACTTTTTAGTACAAAAAACTTTCAGCTTGGTTGTAATCCCAAGGTGGTCGTCTCATCTTGGTTAAGACGGTGCTTATAGCCCTTCCCATCTTCTCCTTCATGGCGTTGGAGCCTCCTCACTCGGTGATTAAAGGGATTGATAAAGGGTGATGTGCTTTCTTGTGGAAAGGTACGGAGTCGGTGTTAGTCGCTGGACTCTTGCACTTGGTGATAGCAAGATCCTTACTCTCATCGGGAGGATGACACTTGGAGATGGGGCAATTTTTCTTTATTTCTCACACAATGCCATGCCAACCTGAGGGGTTGGGGATACAAATTATAAGTCGCTAACCACCCAAGCATATGCTAAGATGCTAGTCTAAGATCTTTGTCCTAAAAGCGCCTAAGATCTTTGTCCTAAAAGCGATCTAAGATCTTTGTCTAAAAGCAGCCTAAGATCTTTGTCTCTAAGATCTTTGTCCTTGAAGGGCAAAGAAAAGCAAACACACAAGACTTATCCAACAAGTCAGAGACTTATTCATCATTCTCCCCTAAGTCTTGTGCGTGCGTCTTGTGGGAGAGTTGAACCATCCAGATCTGGAGCGAGCTCGAGAATTTGACCTCCCAAGAGGCTTGGTGAAAGGTGTCCGCAAGTGATCCGTGGTGTTGATGTAGCTCGCCTTGATCCGCCTTCATCCAAAATTTCCTCGGATGAAGTGGTATTTCACCCGGATGTGCTTGTCTCCGTTCATGGAAAGCGGGGTTCTTTGCGAGCAGAGCGGACTTCTTTGTCCACCTGGCGCCACCGCTTCGATGTCTCTGCCGAGAGATCACCAAGCGATCGAGCGAGCCAGGCGCTGAGTCGAGCGGTGGAGGCCGCTATGTACTCGACCTCACAATGGGCGAGGCACCACCTCTTCGCTTGATTGATGCCGACTAACGAGGCACTTGCCGAGAAGGAAGAGAATCCGCTTGTGCTCTTCTTTGGTGTCGATGTCGCTGCGTGGTCATTGTCATTGTGCCCAGATGAAGTCTTGCCACGGACACCTCGGGTAGTGCAAGCCGTGGTCGGAGGTGCCCGCAACGTAGCGGAGGATCCTCTTCACGGCCGCTTCTTGATGCTCGTCGTCGATCATTTGCATGAACCGACCGCGTGGCCGACGGCGAACGCCAAGTCCGGTCGGCGTGTGGACAAGGTAGCGAAAGGCATTTGCGCCATCTTGCGCCGCAGATCTTCGTCGCGTCCGCCTCTCCGCCGTCTTGTCGCGGCTCGACTTTAGCCTCTCCTCCATAGGAGTGTGGCTGGAGTTCGCGATCGGCGAGCCCGCCACTCAACGATGCGCTTAGCGTGGCGATCTGCGAAGGAGATCTGGGAGCTGCCCCGTGGACCAAGGAGAGAGCCCCAAGTCGCTTATCTGGAAGGCGGTCTTCATCTCCGCTTGAACGCTTCGACCTCGGCCTCGCTGGGGCCGGTGATCAAGTCGTCGGCGTACGACGCCCGCTGCCGGGCGTTGCCGCTTGCCCGCCGCAGAGACCGCTGACCTCGTGTGCGCTTCTGCTGGAACCCCATTTGCATAAGGGTGGAGTCGACTTAGCGTTCTAGGCTCGTGGTGCTGCCGCAGCCGTAGAGGCCTTGCGTGGCGGAGGACCTTGCCCTCCTTGCGGGGATGACGAATCCCGGCGGTGACGGACGTGAACCTCCTCCTTCAAGTCGCTGGTGAGGAAGGCGGACTTGACGTCCATGTGATGGGCGTGCCAACCCTCTGGTGCAAGTGCGAGAGAAGACGAACGGACTCCATGCGCGCGACGCGTGCAGCGTCGTCGAAGTCGATCCCTCTGCTTGCATGAAGCCTCGTGCCACCAAGCGAGCCTTGTGCTTGCGATGGCGCCGGCTTCATCCCGCTTCACGAACACCCACTTAAGGGTGATCGCGTGGTGGCCGGCAGGAAGATCCGCCACTCCACGTCCGGTTCCGCTGGCGGCGTCCATCTCTTGCCGTCGCGACCGCCACGCCGCGTCTCCTCCGCCTCGGCAAAGGCGGGGCTCGCCGTCGCGCCGCCAAGCGCTCATGCCGAAATCGTCTTTGCGCCCGATCCAGAGGCAGGCGGCTCATACGAGGATGTTATCCATGGTACGGTGGCGCGAGAGGCTCGCCCGTCGTGGTAGCGTCGGCGATCTCGTCGTGGACAATGAATGCGAACTCCACCGTCTTGTTGCTTGCCGTGGACCGGTTGTTGGGGCCGATCCGGTGGTGTGGTGCTGGGGTGCGAGAGAGTGGTGGCCGGTCTTGAGAGTGGCCGCCGGTGAAAGAGTGGGCGTGGTGGTCTGCGAAGGTGGTGGAGCACTCGCCGAGCCGTGGCGGCGAGATGTCGAGCTCGGTGAAGGCAATTGCTAGCTCTGGCTCTCTCGAAATGGACGTAGTCGACAACGGTCCTCGGAATCGGTCGAATCGTCGCCCACCGCTTTGTCCCATGTCCACCGCCGCCGTCGAACCTGGCGTCCACGCGAGATGCGGGCCTTGTGTGTCGTGGTCGAGGATGCATGAGCCTTGAGCCTCGCGTGGCCGATGAACACTCCGGTGCTCTGTCGTCGAGCTTGCCGGGTGGCCAAGCTCCTGGCGAACGCGAGGGAGAAGACCCGCAAGTGAAACCGCCGGCTTGCGCCCGTGCAAAACCTCGTCGGGCGTCCCGCTGTCGAGTGCCTTTGGTAGGCGGCGGTTGAGGATGTAGATCATTTTCACCACCGCCTCTCCCCGAAGACAAATGCATCCCTCTGCTGAGGAGGGCCCGAGCCATCCCCACAACCGTCTGGTTCTTGCGCTCGACGACGCTGCTTCTGCTGCGGTCAGACGGTAGCGGAGTAGTGGCGCTGAATGCTCTCATCGGCCAAGATGACGCGAATTCACCGCCGTGAATTCGCCAAGCCGTTCTGTCGCGAAGACGCCTTAGACTTTGGCGCCGCTCTGCCTCGCGGCGGCTGCGTGGCGCTTGATGGCGTCCATGACCTCTCCCTTCTTCTGCCGAGGACCATCACCCATGTGTAGCGGAGAGGTCGTCGACGAGCGGCGGGAAGTAGCGTCGTCTCCCGTGTGGCGGTGTCGGCGAACCACACAAGTCCCGTCTGCACGAAGCTCGAGCCTCTCCTTGGCTCGAAACTCGCTTCTTTGGGGAAAGAAGTCGCCTGCTTCGCCAACACGCAGACGTCGCAGAAGCGCTCCCACATGGTCAAGGGACGGCAGCCTCGCACCATCTCCGTGGCACCGAGCCGCCTGGGCCTCGAAGTGAAAAGGTGCCTAAAGCGCTGCGTTATGCCCTGCGCCACGCCTCGTCGTCGACGGCGGCGAGACAGAGGGTTGTGCCACTGCGTGAAGGATGTAGAGTCTATTTGCGCCTCTGTTTACCTTGGCAAGAAGCGGCGGCGAAGATCCCAAATCCGCGACACCGTGCTCGATCTCGACATCGCGAGCCGTTCTCGTCCACCGCCCAAAGCCGATGATGGAGTTCTGCAGATCGGGGATGTAGTAGACGCCGGTGGCGGCTGTGCTCGCCAGACACGGTGGTGAAGATGACGGAGCCGACGCAGTGATTTTCCGCCGGAGGCGTCCCCAAACAGACGGAGCCTCGAGCGTTTGAGTCGAGCTCGGAGAAGAACTCCGCCGCCCGGTCATGTGGTGGGTGGCGCCGTGTCGAGCACCACCCGTCGGTCTTGTCGTTCGGGCTGTCGCCGGGAGGCATGTGCTTTTGGCTCGTCAAGGTGGAGGAAGGCCATTGCGGCCGGTCTGTGGAGGTAGTTCGATGCTCGCATGAGCAATGAACGAGCCGTTGCTCTCCTCCTCTCGCTTCTTGCGACGTGGGCACGGCAGCGTCGTGGTATCGACAATCCTTGGCCCAATGACCAAGCTTGCGCGATTGTGGCAAGAGTCGTCTCGTCTTGGCTTTTGCTTGCCGCCAGCCGCCTGGCGCCTCACGGTCATCACCTCGTGGTCGCCGACAATCCTTGGCCCATGACCGTGCTTGCCGCAGTTGTAGCAAGAGTTGTTTCGTCGGCTTTTGCTTGCCACGCTTGCGGCACTTTGTCGTGGAAGAAGGCTCCTTCTTCCCGTCACCTTGGCCGGCACCAGCTGCTCCCGAGTGAGGAGGAGCTTCCGCCAATGGTGACGGGTCCCGAGACGCCGTGGCTCATCGTCATCCAACGACCTTGAGGCGACCGCGCCTCCTCGATCGTCATCGTGGAAGGTCTAGCAGAGACTCGTCGGCGAGCCATCTGCTTGTACTTCTCGTGGACGCAGCGGAAGAGCTTCTCCACGCTCTCTCCTCGCCGTAGGTGTCGTCGCCGCGGCGCACCAACTTCGCAGCAGTGTTGAGGCGGAGAGCAAAGTCATCAACGTCCTCACTTTGGCTTGAAGGCGAGTTCTCCCACTCCGTCGCGTAGTGCTCGCAATGTAGACTTGCGGTAGCGCGGCCGCCGATGCATCTTTGCGGCGATGGCGTCCCAAGCCTCTTTAGCGATCCGCTTGTTGGTAGCGAAGCGCATCTCGGCGGATCTGCGGCGATGAGAGCATCGGCACCCGTCGATCTTGGTCGTGTCGTCGGCGTCTCGTCTGGATCAGATCCCACATATGCCGCGCTGGAGCCTTACCCTCATCACCGCATTTCCGCTCGGCGTAGTTGGTCTTGGTGAGGTAGGCCACCGCCGCCGGTAAGACGTCCTGACGACAACTGGTACTCGTGGTGACCACGATGCAACCAGGGAGAGCGCGTCGCTGTGAAGGCCTTGCTCTCCGTCGACCCGTCTGCAATGCCGTCGGCGCTGTCTCCTCCAGAGCGCCCAGCCGTGCGTCCGCTACCGTCTGAAATTGCCGCCGCGCTCATAGGCGTCTTGCGGTTGCCCATTCGCCGCTTCATCTCATATTTGCCTCTCTCTCCAGGCTCAAGGTCTGCGTCGGCCTTTGTCATCGGCAGAGATGGAGCTTTATTCTTTGCCGTAGAACCTCGACCTCATTCTTTGCCGCCAAGACGCTGCATCTGCCGCCGCCGCTGCTTCCGCCTCGCTCTCTCTTCTTTGCCGCTCATTTCTTTGCCGACCTTAACGCTTTTTCACCGCGGCCTTTGTCTGCCGCTTCGCGCGTTCTCTGCCACCGAGTTTCGCTTCTTCTTCTTGCCAGAGGTGCTCGAAGGCCGTAGATCGCCTCTGCGGACATGGCGCGCCACCGGAAGCTAACTGCGTGGAGGAGAGCTGCTTTCTCTTGGTTGGGTCATTCTTCTTGGTGAAGCGAGGTTTGGAGAAGGGATTGAGCGAGAGATGCTCGGAGTTGCGAGATAAGCCGGCTCTGATACCACTTGTTAGTCATTTGGACTCTTGCACTTGGTGATAGCAAGATCCTTACTCTCATCGGGAGGATGACACTTGGAGATGGGGCAATTTTTCTTTATTTCTCACACAATGCCATGCCAACTTTGAGGGTTGGGGATACAAATTATAAGTCGCTAACCACCAAGCATATGCTAAGATGCTAGTCTAAGATCTTTGTCCTAAAAGCGCCTAAGATCTTTGTCCTAAAAGCGCCTAAGATCTTTGTCCTCTAAGATCTTGTCCTCTAAGATCTTTGTCCTTGAAGGGCGAGAAAAGCAAACACACAAGACTTATCCAACAAGTCAGAGACTTATTCATCAGTCGGTCGCCGGAGGACACTGCCTTGTCAATTGGCAGACGATTTGTAAGCCCACTTGTTATTGAGGGTTGGGCCTGCACAACCTTAGGGTTCTCGGTCGGGCACTTCACATATGTTGGCTTTGGCTTCAATGCTCATGGAGTGAGAGGCCGTGGCATGCTCTTCCTGCCCAGGCTAGTAAAGTGGAGTTGGATCTTTTTCAGGCTTCGTTAGAGGTCCGGTTGGGGAACGGCGAGCACACTTTGTTATGGTTAGATCGGTGGATCAATGGGCACAACATTTTGGCAGTGGCACCTTCGCTATTTGCATCGGTTCCGCTGGCGATTAGAAACAAGCGAACGGTTGCTCATGCTCTGACCAATGAGCAATGGATTCATGACACCAAAGGTGATCTTAGTGAGTAGGCTATATTAGAGTATCTCCAGCTTTGGAATTTGCTTCGGGCAGTCAACATGGTGTCTGAGGAAGATAACTTCCAATGGTGCCGGGAGGCCTCGGGGCTGTACTCCGCTCGATCGCCCTACATGGCCTACTTTTTTGGTTCCGAGCGTTTTGCCTGTGACAGACCCATCTGGAAAGCTGCGGTTCCACTCAAATGCAAATTCTTCCTTTGGTTGATGGTTCGAGGACGTTGCTGGACGGCGGATAGACTGGAGCGCAGAGGCCTCTCGAGCCATCGGGTGTGTGTCTTCTGTCACTCGGCCATTGAAACAATAGATCACCTACTAATCGGTTGTGCAATCTCCACCCAGATCTGGGCTTGTTTCCTTTGTCGTGTTGGATTTGGCAACTGTATTCCGGCTGGTCAGCTCTAAGGCTCCTTAGAACAGTACTGGCTCTCAGCTCGCAATTCGATTCCGAAGAGCCACCGCCAAGGACTCGACTCCTGCGTCACTCTCATCTTGTGGATGCTATTGAAGGAAAGGAACAATCACGTCTTCAACAATGTGACTTCTTCGACGACCATGCTGCTGCAAGTGATCTACGATGAGTTCCGCCTTTGGCGCATGGTGGGTGCTCAGTGTTTGGAGGCGCTGCTTTTCCCTCAGTAGTCGCTTTGTTTTAGGTCGCCTATCTCTCCCTCGCTTTGTTTTAGGTCGCTGAGTTTCTTTGTAATAGCTCGCCGAGCTCTATTTTGGGTTCGTTTTCTACTCTTGCTTCATTTGTATCGTGGATGATCCTTTCATTCTTCTTAATGGAATGACGCCCAAATCTTTTGCGTGTTCTCAAGAAAAAAATATCTTTCATTCCATGTGGTACAGAAAATGAGTTAAAAAGAGACCACCTAGTTTGATCAGTCATTGATTACTTCTGTAAAATCTGCATCATTTTCCATAATGATGTTGATCTGAAAATTGCAAGACAATGTTGCATGGCAAGATGTAAGAAGTCTAAAAATAGTTCTAAAACTCAACTGGCGAGCCAGTTGTTTGTTGCAGCTTCCTCGTTAGCTTGTTTTTAGCCAATTCATCAGCTGTTCGATAGTTGTTTGTACACTCATTTCACTAGCTCACTCTGCATATGACTTGTTGATCAAAAGAGCACTTCCTATAGTCAAGATGATATAGTTCTGATTTGATGCATAATGCATTTAAGCTGCCATACTTCTATGCTTTGTACTTATGTTATCTATTATATAAAGTACACTAGGTAGGGCTTTCCCTACTGATTTCCTGCCAAAGAAAAAAACAGGTGATGTTTCATTTCTTCTCCATCATTATATCCTTAACAAAGCAATATTAAATTATATGACAAATTTGCTATACCTTTCATTCCAGTGTTAAAGAGTGTAGGGATTTGTCTCCTTATTCCTTTTCTGCTCGATGCTCATTTTGGTCTTGACTTCAGTTATTTTGATTGAATTGTCAGGCTGTTGCTGCTGCAAGGATGAAAGGAGAGTATCCTTATAGAGTTGGTCAACCTGAGTGTCAAGTGAGTATTCAATCTTTTATTGACTCCCTAAATCATTTTGTCTTCATTTGATTTTTGACCATGTGATGTATGATTGACTGTTATCATTAGCCGGCTTCCAAAATCCAAATATTTTTTATGTTAACATTAATTGTATATTACTTATCATTCATTGGTTGAGAATTGAGGTGTTTGATCTAGGTCTATGTTAAACTTGAACAGCAGTGGACCTACGTTGGATCATGGGCGTACGCCGTACGGCTGTACCCCCAAAAATGTTTGTTGGACTCACTTATTGCTGCTCCTTTCCTCTACTCAGTTGGCCATTGGTAGCAGCACTTGGGGCAAAGGTCATGGGTTCGACACCCCATTTTCAAGCACAACACCTTTTTTTTCTCCTAAATTCATTTTCCTCATATTTTTCTTGCTAAATTAATTTTGAAGGACAATAGAATAAGATTTATGAGGTAACTTTTGCTTCAGTACTATTTTTTATCAACACCTTCCAATCTCTACAAATTTTATCTTTTGACAATCCAACGTCCTGTTAGCATTCTACAATTATTTTGGAAAAATTGGTTGTGACATCAAAAGATCACCAGTTTTGCTTTATACTACTGAAGTTTTCTGGTACACTTTATTACCATCGAAAGATCTTTTTGTTCCTTTTATACCATTCCGTCCATACCCGTTAGCATTTTTCACCTCTTTCTTTTTTTCGCCAAAAAATACTATATGAAATTCCACTAGTACCTTTTCACTCTTCATCTCTCGTCCTCTCCCTCGGCACTCTCTCCAGACATGCCCGATCGGCGAGGGGTCGGCTGTTGTAGTCGGCCGGCGACAGGGGTGATGGTTGGCGAGCAGGGGTGATGATCGCTGGTAGTCATCGTCTTCACCAAAGTCAGCGTTGTCTTCGTCCAAGCCATCCAAGCACCATCGTCTTCCTCCTAACCAGCGGCAATAATTGCTGCCCCCAAACCTCCCACTGTCGGATGGCGTCACCCTGGGCTCGCCTCCCCTGATCCACCACCATTAGTTCTTACGACCCCCAACCCCCAGCCGTCAGATCCTGCTGCCCCCAACCCTGGCTGCTAGATCCCGCTGCCCCCAAGCCTGCCACCTCCGGATCTCGCTACTTATCTACCACGCATGCGGCGGGGTTGAGGTGCTGAAGTTGGAGAAAACGGTATGCTTCTTGTCCACCTTCTACGCTGTTTGCCTTCGCCTTGCCGCCAAGCTCCCCGCCGCTGTCCTCTCCCGCACTACCGCCTCGGGTTGGAGCACCTCTGGTCGGAGGCGGAGGGGGAGGATGTGAGGAGGGGGAGGAGGAGAGGGCAGACAGAGGGGAGGCGGAGGGGGAGGAGGAGAGCGCCGAAGGAGGGGATGCGGAGAGGGAGGTGCCAGAAGGGGGGTGCGTCGTATGAGAGCGCTAATGGTGCCGCCGCACGGGAGGCAATAGCTAGGGTTTGGGAGGCAATGGCTTGGATGAATGAAATAGAGTGGAGGGCAAAATGGTCACGGTTGACGGCAGGATCTCAAGTTGGACAGAATGGCAAAAACGGGAACGGCGCATTATTTCGGTGGTGTTAAAGTGTACCGGAGCCTTTTGGTGGTACAAACCAAAACTCGTCATCTTTGGGTGTCACCAAACCAATTTTTCCCTAACTCTATCATTACTGCATACACACACTGAAAATTTCTCATCGCTACTAATGGATCCTGTACACCCATTCGAAAATTTCTGGGTCCGCTACTGAAGTTGAAAGTTCAGCTGTTTGAAATGTTATCTGTTGATCAGAATTTTATGTGTGTTCCATTTCAATACAGTTCCTCAACAATTCTTTTGTGGCAGGCAGAAATACATTTTGCTTGTGTTCCTTTTCAGTTAATAGAAAATAGCTTTAAAAAGAATTAATTGTATGAACAATAACACTTTATGTCCGTTTTTTTCTTCTTTTAACAGAGCTAAACTACCATGTTCCATTGCAAGAGTTATCCTTGTTCCTTTGATTGTAGGTGCATACAGATGAATTGACCTCGATGTTTTGCTAATTGATGTAATAATTTACATGCTCTATCAGAGGCAACATAATTATTTTTATTTTAATAAGGTTTTTTTAACCAAATCCATGTCGGTGCTTGTTGATATATTTTGAAAAAAAAACAAATTCGTAGAATTGATGTCGACTGTAAAGATGAACATCTTTTCCTGTTGACTCACCTGTCCCGATCCAACAGCTCAATACAAATTTGGTTCAGCTTAGCTGTATGAAAATTATTGGGTCAAGCTTCTGTATGTTGTCAGTTGCTATGTAATTCCTTTTTTAGGAATTCCTAGTCCATAATTAATCTAGCTGCCCACACATTTTGCTGTGAGTACATCTTTCTACTAACCTTTCGTTCCTTTGAGCAAGGAATGAACTTCAATTTTAAAACTTATCATATCCCCCATCTTTTTATGTACTTAGACTACTACTTTGTATTAAATTGTGCTTTTATTCTTATGAGTTAAAGATGATCTTTTATGTTTAATTTCACATATCCTCCATTCTTTTGCAGTACTACCTGAAAACTGGAACATGCAAGTTTGGAGCAACATGCAAGTTCCATCACCCTAGAGAGAAGGCTGCAATTGCAACCCGTGTACAGTTGAATGTTCTAGGCTACCCGCTACGTCCGGTTTGTTCTGAAATTCTATAATTTTAGTCGCGACTTGATTGCTTATTATTTAACCATAATTGTTCTCTATCTATTAGCTTGTCTGCATGATTAGCTTTCATTTACTTGCAGTTTATTACTGCAGAATGAGAAGGAATGCACTTATTATTTAAGAACAGGGCAGTGCAAATTTGCAAGCACATGCAAGTTTCATCATCCACAGCCCTCTAATACAATGGTTGCTGTTCGTGGCTCTATTTATTCACCTGGACAGTCTGCAACCTCGCCTGGTCAACATACTTATCCTGGGGCCGTAACAAACTGGACCTTGTCAAGATCTGCATCATTTATTGCAAGTCCTCGGTGGCCTGGTCATTCAGGCTATGCACAAGTGATTGTTCCCCAGGGCATTGTTCAAGTTCCAGGGTGGAATCCTTATGCTGTATGTTTTTTACCCTCACTCTTCGTACTTTAATAGCATCTTTTTATTGGAAAACCTGTACACAGTTGTTCTCTATCTTAATGTATATAACGTGTTTCCCCTCAATATGTTATGCTGATACTTATTCTCATAGCAGCATGGAGACACGCGGTTTTTTACTGTTTTATGCTAAGCACACACTAATATGTGCCCACTATTCTTCATGGAGCATACTATCCTTGTGTTCTACTTGACCCCTTTAATCTTTATGCATCAGAAACAATGAAGTTTTATGTTTTATTCTACCTAGGAATTAAATTAATAAGTTTGCTTGTGTATATCTTCTATTCCTCTCCCTCTTCCGACAGACCATCCAATATGTACTGTTTACTAACTTACTACTTTGTGCTCCATTCTCATCCTTCCTTGCCTAACACACATGCTAAACTACTTCGACCATGTGCCCACCATTCAACCGTTGTTCTACAAATTTATGTTACCCATGGGTGTTAACTACTGGTAGTGGTACTATAGGTCAGTGTCAATGATCGTCATTGCTTCTATTCAATATGGATTGTCATGTCTGGCATGTCATATTATAATTTTCCTCCCATTACCACTCTATATGTATGCTTGTTCTTGCTCTACCACTCGTCTGTCACTGTGAATTCTGTATATGTTCATTACCTTAGAGAGGGAGATGGGTAAGTTGTCAAGTAATTAAGTAATGTTCATTACTTTAGGCATAAACTGAAATCAAACTCTCTATAAGAAATCTGCAATTCTTGATACATTGGATCCACATCATTTCTGTTGTTGGAAATAATAATCATTAAGTAAATTTCACAGAAGTACGGGTATATTGGCGTAATTTTCAAGGAACTACAGATTTAACAAGCTATTTGAAGGAACTAAATATTTAGAGCTCTTTTGTTTCGCTGAACTACAGATTTAAGAACTTCGACAGATCTGGCCTACCCGATAGTCTCAAATACATCTCATTGCGTGCCCTAGCTGAGCCAACAACTTCGCATACATATCATTGCCCAATGGCTAGGGTTTTTAATTCCAGATTCCAGAAAGAATTTGTGCGTCTCTAGGTGTGGAACGACGATGGGCGCCATTGAGCCCTTTTTAGCTGCTCTATACGCTTGAAACCCGATGCCTCGTGTGCATCACCACATCAATATGTCAACACGCACATGTGGTGTCTGACGTGTCCAACATTTGGACGAACTGAGAGTGGCCCCAGCGGACCAAGATCTGTTGCATGTTATTGGAGTTCTTAAATCTGTAGTTCTGCGAAAATTTTTATGCCTAACTCCATGGATGTCACGGCGACGCCAAGGCGTCCGGCGGTCGCGAAGCGAGCGCGCTGATCGCTCGCCTCGCCTTAGCCATCCCGACCGCGTCACCGCGACCGCCCGGCCCCAGGTACTCCATCTCCTCCTCCGCTCCTCCTCCTCCTCCTCTCCTCCCTCCATGCCCCCGCCCTCCGGCGTCCCGTCGCCGGATCCGGCCTCTCTTGCTTTGGATCCGGTCTTGACCGAGTCGTCGGAGCCGCAGCGGAGAGGGAGAGGAAAGCGAGGAGGCGGGAGGGAGTGGGGGGGGGGAGCCTCACCGCCGGGAGGGAGAAGGGGAGGGGGAGCCCGAGCCTCGCCGCCGGGAGGGGGAGGGCCGGAGGTGGAGCCCGAGCGGGAGGGGGAGCGGCGGAGCGCATTTGTGCGGGCATTTGGGGGCAGGCGAGCACCGGGCAGCCGGGATTCTCTGCTCCCATGTATTTATGTATTGACTGTTGCTACTTGCTAGTTGTAGAATTGTAGTTGCTACTTAGCTCGCCTTGCCTCGCCTAGTGGACGACTAGGCGCCCGTCTGGACGACTAGGCGTCCTGGCGCCCCTTAGGCGCCGTGGTCACTAAGGTCGCTGTGACAACCTTGCCTAACTCTGTAGTTCCATGAAATTGATTCTTAAATCTGTAATACCTCGATAGTTATGCCAATATATTGGTAGTTACATGAAATTTACTCATAATTATTTCGACAAGAATGACCTGGATTTGGGATTATAACTACATGAAAATTAGTTTGTCGTGACATTACTGAGATTTTTTGGAATTCTGCTGCTTCTTACAGAAGCAGTGTCAAATCTATAACCTGATTACCTTAAGTATTTTCATCATAACAGAAATTGATTAGATTTCTCCCCATTTTCCTCACCTTTTTGTAGTTGCATATGTTCACTTTTTTTTGTTTGATAAACACTTCACCTGAGAATTTTGCTGCTTTTCCAGCGGTAGTTGATAGAAACTAATTTAGTTCTATCAGTTTATTAAATCGCATGATTAGTCGCAAAGTCGGTCTGGGAGCACGACTGGAGGCCCTTGACTTGATTAGTTGCCTAGTCGGGCGACTTGGATTTCAAGTCGATGATTAGCCACAACTAATCGCGCGACATGGAGAACAGGGGAAGATGAAGGGGAAGGTGTAGGGGAAGGCGAGGGGGAGGAGGAGGAGGGCAGGGAAGAGAGGACACTTGCAAGGTGCGAATGGCAGTGGTGACAGCGCTGATGGCAGAGGCAATGGCGGTGACGGCGCAAGGGAGAGGACCAGATGGAGGAGCCACAGCTTAGGGTTGCCACTTTTCTGGATTGCTTCTTGGGCTGACTGGCTGAGTGGGCCGATAGACTACATGGGCCTAGTTCTGTAAGGAGGCATGGTTTACTGAAATGAATACCCTAGCTGCTGTGCTCCCTCACGCAGCGCCGCAGCGCAGTTTCCTCGTCCTACGACGCTGCTGCCCCCTCTCTCCCTTGCTGTGGTGCTGCCTCCTCTCTCCCCTTCACAGCCCATGCACCTCCAAGTTCCTCTCCCTCTCTCCCTTGAGATCCTTTTTCTCCTTACCCCTTCCCTTCTCTCGGTTTTTCTGCTCTGTTTTGCTGATCTGATCTGTTTGGCTATCGTAGTCGTAGATCTAGTGGCAATAGCAGCAGTGGTGTATTGGCAGTAGCAGCAAGACTAGCACCAATCCATGCCTTCTACCTGGTCACGACTAGTCGCGCCTAGTTGTACGACTAATCGCCTAAGTCGACAAGTCGGCCCTGTGGCAACTCGACTCGACTTTACGACTTAATAACCTTGCTATCAGTGTTAGGAGTTTGTTCAATCTTGTCTTTCAAATCATTCTTATGTGAGTGTCTATATATCTATATGAAGGTACAGGTCGTGTAATTAGATGTTGTTTGTAACTAGTTCTGAATAAGGGTTTCGTTTATATAAGAAACCCGTAGCCGGTGGTCGAATATTTATCAAACTATTAACCCCCAAACTCTCACCCCATTACTTTCAAATGGCTGCAAGAGTGGTGAATACTTATTTCGATTCCTAGACACATATCTCCCGAACTAAGTCTCAGTTACTCCACCAACACTTCTCATGAATGTTATGATTAGAAGCAAATCAATACCATGTGCAACACTGTTTTTGGTTGCCTGTATTTTAACTGAGTTGTTACTTGAGGTCATTTTTTTATTCCTCATGTGGAGCCCATAGATGATCCGTGTTTTTTATGCTTTATTAGGCACAAATGGGCTCTTCTCCGGACGACCAGCAAAGAACACCTGGAACCACTCAATACTACTCTGGCTCACGTCAGAGTGACACAACTGGTATGGGGGATCACGGAATGTTTCCATCATACCAAGCAGGCTCTGTTCCAGTCGGAGTTTATGCATTACAAGGGGAGAACGTATTTCCTGAGAGACCTGACCAACCAGAGTGTCAATTCTATATGAAAACTGGAGACTGTAAGTTTGGTGCTGTTTGCAAGTTTCATCACCCTAAGGAGCGGCTGATTCCTGCTCCAAACTGTGCATTGAGTCAATTAGGTCTGCCACTACGCCCGGTAAGTTTTTTTTCCCTTCCAACTTTGATATGCATTCAGCAGAATTTATCAAAAACATTCTGTTTATAGGATTTTTTCACGCAAATTTGCCTGTATGTTATGTTCTCGTGCTTCCTGTCCTTTTAGGGTACTAACTTGGGTAAATGAAATGTTTTTGGGGAATATCCCTTTAAAAGGTGTTGAGAACTGATCTCAGATGACCATCTCTTGGACCCAAGTGTTTCGGAAAGTTTATCAGGGGAGTTATTATGTGAAATGGTGCTGTCTAACCTCAAGATTGGTTGCTTTCATGTGGTCTAAAATGAGTTCATGGTGCACTAATGAAAGTAGAGATGCAAAACAAAATTTATTTTCTTATGGAGTAATTTCCATAGGTCCTAGCAGTAATGTGTCTATTAGATAGACCTTCTAAGCTATTTTACCGACATTAGCGATGAACTATTGATAGCTAAACCCAGGATCCAGTGGAGATAAAAACTTAGCCAGAAGTGACATGCATAGAAAAGCAAGTCCTACGAAAGTCTTTTTTCATAGGAAAGAAACCCAAGTTGTCCCTAAGATCTAGGATCAGATTTTTTGAGCCCATCATCCTGCAAATAGGTAGAAGTCAGCTAGCTCTCCAACTTCCATTTGGCTCAATTTAACTACTATCTTTTTTTGTTTGTTGACAAATTTAAAGTTGGAAGGGTTTGGGTTGAAAATTGGAGATTTTAAATGAGTCTAAGATCATTGTTTAAGGACTGCTTTGGTATATTTCCCTTCTAGTATGATAGTACCAATTTGTTGAAAATTTCTTTGGATACTGGTTTGGCTAGTTCACTTGCCAATTCTGTTATTTTCTGTTTATCAAATTTAGGCATGACGAGTATATGTTGTGACTGGATTTCTGGTTCTTTACTAGTTTGGTTTATTTATATTTTTGTGGTCAATGGGTATGAATACTATCCAATAACTTTCTATCATTTAAGTTAGGGACAATTTGCTCAGTAACACTACACAGATACTATGAGTTGAAAAATAACATCGATTTGTCACTGACATGTGACCCCATGGTCTACCTGTCATCCTTACATTGGATGTTATTTTTTAATTTATACATCATTGCAATCATTGCAATGTTACTGAGCAAATTTTTCCTTAAAGTTATCTATAGATGGATACTATGCAAATATGTTACGCCTTATGGAGGATTTTACTCAAACCTCTCTTTTTACTGCTATCAGGGAGAGCCTGTCTGCACCTTTTATTCTCGTTATGGCATCTGCAAGTTTGGTCCTAATTGCAAATTTGACCATCCAATGGGAGCCCTTATGTATGGAACTGCAACCTCACCGACAGGTGATGTGCCAACTATGCACTATCAGTTGGCGCCCTCACCAGGGCATTCCGACAGATTGCTTGATGGAGGCTCTGGAAGGTCTCACCGGATTCCCCAATCTGATTCCCAGCAAATACCCTCTGGCGATGGAAGTACTGAGAGAGAGGCATGATAAGCCCTCCTCAGCCTTTCTTCATGCAGCCTCCCATTCTTGATTCTTCAGTAATTATCTCCCAACACATTCAAAGAGCTGAAGCTGTACAGGTCCTCATCCATCCTTTTGCCGCGGCCTTGAGCTTCCACACACCGGTGCTTCATCATGTATCACATTCAGGCAGGAAAAAGTTCTTGCTTGCCCCCACGACGCCCATTTGCCCCATGAAAATAAATGGGTAACTATTCTTGTTTATCCCTACCATATATTAAACACAAGATACACTCACTTCCTGACAACTCGGTTCCGTAAATGATGTGCCTTGATCCCTTTGTTGTAGTTATACAGGTGACCTGCAGTGGACAAAGCTTACCAAACTGACTGTACTGGGGATGCAGCATCTCTTCTTCCCTTTCCTTTAGCTCTTCCTTTCTAGGCAATTGGGGAGTAAGGGCAGGGACTTGCTGCTTGTGCAAGTGTGCATGATGAAAACAGCGGAAATAATACCCTGCCTTCTATATAATAATAATTGTAATTTATGTATTACCCACTGAATTACTTGTTCAATAAGAGATTCAAGCCCGGTTGCGCAATCTGAGTAATCGCAATCTGAGTAATTGATAGAGTGGTGTATTTTTGTTGCAACCAGGAAAAAAATCGGCGGTAACCGGCAGTTATCGGCAGGACCGGTAGGTCTGAAAAGTTTTAAATTTAAATATTGAATTTAAAATTTAAAATTGTAGTAAAAAGTGTTAAAGTGATAAAATTAAATTGTATTGAATGAAACAACAACATGAAGGTGGTAGAGGGTGTTGGAAATATGCTTACAGGCAATCATAGAGATAATTATATTTCGTTATGTTTATAATTTATTGGATAATATGTTATCTTATTCTAAGAATAATATTGTTAATATTTATTATCAAGTATGGGACTTAATTGTGAAACTCTATATTTATCTTTACGATGATTATTCTAAAGCGATCCATAGTCGAAAACATTCGAGGACGTATATAAATAGACTAACATATCTATTAGTTGATGACTATGTTTCACGGATCATAGATATGGAGATATCAAACCAATAATATGGACACATGTTAGCAAACATGGTGTTGGATCGACCCACCATGAGTCAACGTTGTATTCTTATATGTCATTAGTTGGTCTTATTTACAATGCGTACGTTATATCCTTAGACTTGAGATCGTCGCATGTACTCGAGATGTGTAGTGACTTACTTAGGGGTTGTCAAATGCTGCTCCATAACTGAGTAGTTATAAAGGTAGCTTTCGGGTTTGTCATGATACATGCGTCGAGGCATGGTCGATCAAAATAGGATTTGCCCCTCCATGCAACGGGAGAGATATCTTTAGGCCTCTTGAGTGATCGGATTCCAGAAATATATGGCCATGCTACTCGCGGTTAAAGAGTTAACCATAGTTGGGGAATTCAAGTCACATGATCGAGAAAGAGTGGTTGAGCTAACCAACAAGGATGACACATACTTGCTTTGAGTTTGACCGATATCGTGAGGCAAAGGGAAATACATATGAGATTTGTTAAGGTTCGTCTGATGTGATTTTTACGTATACTCGGGAGTTAGTATGTCCTGCTAGGGGCTACTACCGATTAGTGGACGAGTAGGAGTACTCGAGCCATATCCAAGTGTACATGAATCTATAGGGTCGCACGTATAAAGGGTTGGGACACGTTTTGGATGGTGATCCGAATTCTTATGGGCCACGAGTTCCTAATAGGTCTTAAAGTTCGAGATCCATCATGGATACCTATATATAGAGGGGCGGTGTCATAGGGTTAATGTGTGTTTTTTTTTAATTCCCCAAACCCTAGCCACCACGCCTCCCTCGCCCAAAACTGCGTAGCCAGCGCTAGCACTTCGGCGCGTGGTGTCTCTGCCCCGTACGTGTGGATACCTTGGAGGCGTTGATACGAGGCTTCAATGTTAGGACGATCTGCAAATTGTGACGGTCACGAGGAGCACTTGGAGGAGGCGTGAGGCTAGTACGACTACAACCGCACCAACGCGCTATATCGACTCTTCTTTCGCTGCGAGTCTACGTGTCTAGTAGTAATCCCGTGATCTATTACTAGCGGAGGTTCTTTGGTTGTACGGTAGATTTTTGAAATTGCGCAAGTGTAGCCTACCCGTATTCCTTAAGTGGAATCAGAGTTATCCCGTCTAGTTTTAGATTCGGATTAGATACATATTGTGATATGTGGGAGTCATAGATATGATCTATTATTGTCTCTATTAGTCATTCTATATGATAGATTGTTTTTGGCGATGGTCGATATGATCGTCCATGCGCGGTGGTCTCAAGATGGATTCATGATCGTTATTCCGTAATCGTGTTTTTATGGTCGAATCACGACTTGCCTCTACCGGTCGGTTTCCACCATTGGGGCAAATAGTGATCGTAAATCCATGGAGCACGTGAAGATCAATCTGATTGATCGAATCGAAGTTGCGATCGGAAAGGGTTAATGTGATCAATTCAATGCGAATTATATGGACGGAACAGTAGAATGGATCTACGTAGTCCGATTTTTTTTTTTGAAACAGGGGTTGCCGCCCCTGTGACCCTGCTCCGCTCACTAAAAAGGACCTTGGTATAAGGAGAGGGCTTCGCCCTTCTGGTGTGGGTTGCCCCCTGTGGACTAGGATCTTAACTTGGTATTTGGTATTGCTAGTTCATGCCATCCGTTAGAATAGAAGGGGTAATCAGGTCAATAACATCGTGTTAGAGCGTAATCGGAGGAATGGCACTTTGTTCTCCTCGGGTTTGAAAATAACATCGCGAACATTGAAAAATTAGACAAATGACATCATAGCAAGTTACCTCCGTTTTCAGAATTTTTTAAATATAGAAACTGAGCTAAAAAAATTATCAATTTTTTTGTAGAGTCTCCCGACATAGTTTAATTGCTTGTATTTTTTTCAAAACTTTATACATTACGATTTTTTCTCTAAAATTCATTTAATTATATTGTTTGTATGAATTTTATAATATAGAAAATGAGGTCCAAACATTATGAATTTTTTAGGCTCCTTACATAGTGGACTTGATTATGTAATTTTTTCCAAAATTTTACAAAATTAAGTAATGCAATTTCATATCCACTGTGTGAGAAGTCTAATATTTCATAATGTTTGGACCTTATTCGATATTAGAAAATTCTTACAAATAGTATAATTAAATGAATTTGAAGACAAAATCGAACGTATAAAGTTTTTTAAAAATACAAAGTAATTAAACTATGTCGAGACTCCAAAAAAATTGATAATTTTTGAGCTCGCTTTCTATATTTAAAAATTTCGAAACGAGGTAATCGCTAGTATGTCATTTGTCTAATTTTTGATGTTCGCGATGTTATTTTTCCAACCCGAGGAGAACGGAGTGTCATTCCTCCGATTACGCTCTAACGCGATGCCATTGACCTAATTACTCCATAGAAGTATGCCTAACTTGTTCTGCAGGATTTTGTGAATAGTATGACCCATGATGTATGAGATGCATGTATGTATGTAATGTTTATGACCTGCGTGTCATGCTTATTGTAGCCTAGGGTTGTCTATATTTGTATAATGGCCTGCTTGTCGACTTGTGATGCTTCTTCACTCCTTGTAATTTATTACTAGTACTATTATGAGTAATAGCTTAGTGGGAGTACTTGGAGGAATTGGCCACTTGGAGACATGACGAACAGAAAGCATGGCAATGGAGATCACTATGTGGAAGGGTCAAACTATATCACGATGCAATGTGGTTGTCTGTGAATGCCTTTATATTCCTGTTTATTTCTATGCATGTTATTTAGTTGCTCCGAATGCTTTTAACATGGTAGAAGTAAAATTTCCTCACATAATATTAAGCTAAATTGATGCCCTCCCAATTAGTTGCACCATCTAAAGTCATGTATTTTAATGGTAGGTCTTGCTAAAGCAGAGTGTCATTAACTTTCCTTGACTAGATGGGTTTGTGTCGGACACTTACACGCATATCATTGGTTAAACTTGACAATGCCATTATAATGGTTATAGACATTAGGGCATAGGTTTGGGTGCCGGGGCATAGAGATGCCGCTCAATAACAAGAGTCATATAGAGATATTATTAGCAAATGGTTACTTACCAATTTCACTAATCTTCTAACAGTGATGCCAAAGCTCACTAGCAGATTACCTGATTGTGGGTCTTGAATCACTAAATATCATAAGAGGGATATGGAATTTAGTGTGAGTATTTTTATTAAATTGTTTAATAGAAGTTATTTTTCTTGAACATATATCTTAGTTTTTTTTTTGCATATTTTATGTTGTAGATCATGACACCAATTGTTGTACTTACCTTCAGTTTTGCTTTACGTTCGATACTTGATAAAGAAAAACTAAATAGAAATTTTTTTGCGGATTGGTCCTGCAACCTCAGAATTGTTCTTAGGCAAGATAAAAAAGAACATGTTCTAGAGGAACCAATTCCAGAAGTGCATGCTGAAAATGCTACTATTGCTCTTAAAAATGCCTATAAAAAGGCATGTGATGAGTCCCTTGATGTTAGCTGTCTCATACTTGCTACCATGAACTCAGACCTTCAGAAGCAATTTGAGAGCATAGAGACCTATGATATGATTGTGACGTTCAAAGGCATGTTTGAGACACAAGCAAGAATTGAGAGATATAAGGTCTCAAAGAATTTGTTTGGGTGTAAGCTAGCTGAGGGTAGTCTAGTGAGCCCTCATGTGATCAAGATGGTTGGTTACACACAGAGCTTGAAAAAACTTGGTTTTCCCCTTAGCCAAGAGTTGGTTACTGACTTGATTCTTGCGTCGCTTTCTACAAGCTATGGGTAATTCATTCTGAACTTCCATATGAATGGCTTAGACAAGAATCTCTCCGAGCTGCATATGATGCTCAAGACTGCAGAGGACAACATTAAGAAAAGCAATAGTCATGTAATGATGGTGCAAAAGTGTACAAGCTTCAAGAAGAAGGCTAAGACTTGGGTCAAAGGAAAGGGCAAGGCTGAAGTTTTGGATGAGATCCATACTAACAAGCCTAAGCTCAAGACTAAGTCCGGCCCGACTTTAGAGAATGAATGCTTTTACTGCAAAGAGCGAGGCCATTAGAGGAGGAACTGCAAGAAATACCTGGCTGATCTGAAAAAGAATGGTGGGACTCAACCTTCCACTTCATGTATTAATGTTATAGATGTTTTTCTTGCCGATTCTTCCGTTAACTCTTGGGTATTTTATACTGGATCGGTTGCTCATATTTGCAATTCGATGCAGAGTCTAACAAGGAGTAGGAGCGTTGCAAGAGGCGAGATGGATCTTCGCATCGGGAATAAAGCAAGGGTTGCTGCATTAGCCGTCGGGACCTTGCCATTACATTTGCCTTCAGGATTTATTATGGAATTAAATAATTGTTATTGTGTTCCAGCCATGAGTAGAAACATTATCTCTACCTCATGTTTGTTGGCAGAGGGTTATAAGTTCATTATTGAGGACAATGGTTATTCTATATTTTTTAATAAAATATTTTATGATTATGCTCCTGTTATGAATGTGTTGTTTATTTTAAATCTTGATGATGCACGTGTCTATAATATTAATGCGAAGAGGCTTCGGCCTAATGATATGAATTCCACTTTTATTTGGCATTGTCGTTTGGGTCACATAAGTGAGAAACGTATGAAGAGGCTCCATGATGATGGACTTCTAAACTCATTTGATTTGGAATCATTTAAAATGTGCGAATCTTGTCTACTTGGAAAGATGACCAAGACACCTTTCGCTCGATGAACTAAGAGGGTGTCTGACTTGCTGGCACTTATACATACAAATGTGTGTGGGCCAATGAGCACGACAATTAGAGGTGGTTTTCAGTACTTCATTACTTCACCGATGACTTTAGTAAATATGGATACATCTACTTAATGAGGCATAAGTCGGAATCCTTTGAAAAGTTCAAGGAGTTCCAAAGTGAGGTACAAAATCAACTTGGCAAGACAATCAAATTTTTACGATCTGATCATGGAGGTGAATATTTGAGCCATGAATTTGATGATCATTTGAAGCAATGTGGAATTGTCCCACAGCTTACACCACCGGGCACTCTATAGTGGAATGGTATGTCCGAGTGGTGTAATTGGACCTTGTTGGACAAGGTCCGGTCGATGATGAGCCAATCGGGTCTGCCATTATCTTTTTGGGTTACGCTCTAGAAACTGCTACTTTCACTTTAAATAGGGTACCATCTAAATTAGTGGATAAGACACCATATGTGATGTGGACTAGGAAGAGTTCTAGTTTGTCTTTTCTAAATATTTGGGGTTGTAATGTCTATGTTAAATGTTTAACGTCTGCTAAACTCACACCCAAGTCAGATAAATGCTTTTTTTATAGGATATCCTAGGGAAACCAAAGAATGTTACTTCTACAACCGAGAAGAGGGCAAAGTATTTGTCACTCGAAACGATGTCTTTCTAGAGAAAGAGTTTCGAGAAGGGCAAGTGGGAGAATCGTGCAACACGAAGAGGTTCGAGAAACTCCACTTGGGGAGGACCTGGCTGCAGACGCCCCAATAATGGAAAATATGGTCGGGGAACCTGCAATCGGAGATACCCTGGTCGGGGAAGCACCAAATCTACGAATGTCAGACAGGACGCACAAAGTACTTGCTCGGTATTCATGTGATATATTGTTGTTAGAAAACGATGAGCCTGTCACTTATAAGGAAGCGATGATAGACCCAGACTCTGAGAAATGGCTTGGAGCCATGAAATCCGAAATAGACTCCATGGGAGACAATCAGGTTTGGAACCTAGTCGACCCGTCTAATGGTGTTAAAACCATTGAGTGCAAATGGGTCTATAAGAAAAAAGATTGATATGGATGGAAATGTTCACATTCATAAATGATACGGGGTGGCCCGATCTTCTTGAGTAGAACTATAGATAAATAGCGCTTGACGACGAACACCGCTCAGCTGTACACCACGCGCCAGTGCACGGACTTGCAGCTCTATGGATATTCGCCAACACGCACCAGGATGATCGCCGCTAGACCACGAGCGGAGATCGCTAAGCCCTCAATTCCCAGCGGAAAAGCAAACTTGACCTTGAAATGCAGAACGAAAAATTGATCGCCTAATTCTCTCTCAAAAGTCCTCGCATGAACTCTGTTATGAAAGAATAAGCAATAATTTGTGTTCTATTCTTTTGCATAAACATGGTCCGATTTACAATGGGGGTCTACCCCTCAATATATAGTCTTGGCCTAAGAACTATTCAGTACTAATTTTCCATGTGGTACTATTCACGCGCACGTTCACTGTTCGCGCGATGTACTGTAGCATGGCCCGATGTTGCAGCACGGTTACTGTTCACAGCATGTTACTGTTCACGCATGGTACTATTCATGGGTCGGTTACTGTTCATGCCGTGGGCTTGTGCTTCCTTCCTGGTTCCTCCACATGGGCTTTGTGCTTGACCGCTTGAGCCTTGATCCCTCACTTGGCCGAATGGTTCATAGGCTAGCGCCTTGACCTCCTCATTTGATGGCCTTCCTTGGATGACTGTCGTATATCCTTGATCTCTGTCCATCGCTAAATCTTCAAACCTGTTCACAAGCGAAACACTATTTTTAGGTAGTATAAAATTCTCGTTAAAATTAATGACATGTTCATTAAGGAGCAAGTTCACTTGATCTTGCAATTTCTTGGCACGTGCTCTTGTAATTGGTCCAGGTGGCAACTCGATGCGTATATCTTGAGTATTAAGTGGAGGAGAAGAAGGTGTCATAGGGATGACCTCATCAATAAAGCTCGACTTGTCGCAAAAGGGTTTTGACAAGTACAAGGGGTTGACTACGATGAGACTTTCTCGTCGGTAGCGATGCTTAAATCTGTACGGATCATTCTAGCTATTGCTGCATATTTCGATTATGAGATATGACAAATGGATGTCAAAACAGCTTTCCTTAATGGAAACCTAAGTGAGGATGTGTACATGACATAACTTGAGGGTTTTGTCGATCCAAAGAATGCTAGTAAAGTGTGCAAACTTTAGAAATCCATTTATGGGTTGAAGCAAGCATTTCGGAGTTGGAATATATGTTTTGATGAGGAGGTTAAAAGGTTCGGTTTCATCAAAAACAAAGAAGAACCTTATGTTTACATGAAGGTAAGTGGGAGTGCACTTGTAATCCTAATCTTATATGTGGATGATATATTATTGATTGGGAATGGCAATCCTATGCAGGAATCCGTTAAGGTCTCATTGAAAAATAGTTTTTCCATGAAAGACCTAGGAGAGGCAGCATATATCTTAGGGATAAAGATCTATAGAGATAGATCGAGAAGGCTAATTGGATTAAGCCAAAGTACTTATATTGACAAGGTGTTGAAACAGTTCAACATGCAAGATGCCAAGAAGGGGTTCTTGCCTATGTCACATGGCATAAGTCTTACCAAGAGTCAGTGTCCTTCGACAACTGATGAGCGAGACCGTATGAATGGTATTCTATATGCTTCAGCTATTGGATCTATCATGTACGCCATGATATGTACTCGACCAGATGTATCATATGCTCTAAGTGTTACAAGCAGATACCAAGTTGATCCCAGTGAAGGTATCTTGATTGTGAAACTTTATATTTATCTTTGCGATGATTATTCTAAAGCGATCCCTAGTCGGAAACATACGAGGACACATATGAATAAACTAGCATATGTATTGGTTGATGACAATGTTTCATGGATCATAGATATGGAGATATCAAACTAATAATATGGACACATGTTAGCGGACATGGGGTTGGATCGACCCACCATGAGACACTGCGAGAACGTTGTATTCTTATATGTCATCAGTTGGTCTCATTTACAATGTGTATGCTATATCCTTAGACTTGATATCGTCGCACGTACTCGAGATGTGTAGTGACTTACTTAGGGGTTGCCAAACGCTACTCCGTAACTGGGTAGTTATAGAGGTAGCTTTCGGGTTTGTCATGATACATGTGTCGAGACATGGTTGATCAAAATAGGATTTGCCCCTTCATGTAACGGGAGAGATATCTCTAGGCCTCTCGGGTGATCGAATTCCAGAAATACATGGCCATGCTACTCGCAGTTAAAGAGTTAACCATAGTCGGAGAATTCGAGTCACGTGATCGAGAAAGAGTGGTTGAGATAACTAACAAGGATGTCATGTACTCGCCTTGAGTTTGACCGATATTGTGAGGCAAAGGGAAATACATATGAGATTTGTTAAGGTTCATTCGATGTGATCTTTACGTATACTCGGGAGTCGGCATGTCCTGCTAGGGACCACTACCGATTAGTGGACGAGTAGGAGTACTCGAGCTATTTCCAAGTGTACGTGAACCTATAGGGTCGCACGCTTAAAGTGCTGGGACATATTTTGGATGGTGATCCGAATTCTTATAGGCCATGAGTTCCTAATGGGTCTCAAAGTTCGAGACCCATCATGGATGCCTATATATGGAGGGGCGGTGGCATAGGGTTAATGTGTTTTTTGTGATTCCCGAAACCCTAGCCACCACACCTCCCTCGCCCAAAACCGCGCAGCCGGCGCTAGCACTTCGGCGTGTGGTGTCTCTGCTCTGTACGTGTGGATACCTTGGAGGCGTTGCTGCGAGGCTTCAACGCTAGGACGATCCACAAATTGTGACGGTCACGAGGAGCGCTTGGAAGAGGCGTGAGGCTAGTACGACTACAACCGCACCAACGCGCTACATCAACTCTTCTTCCGTTGCGAGTCCGCGCATCTAGTGGTAATCCCGTGATCTATTACTACCGAAGGTTCTTTGGTTACGCGGTAGATTTTTGAAATTGCGCTAGTGTAGCCTACCTGTGGTCCTTCAGAGGGCACCTATACAAATAGACGGCACTTCAGTACCAAGGTACCAAGGTGTTCTCATTATCAATGACGTTGATGATATCCAATTTCCTCCTCGGTGATCATCAGCTATATAAGTAGTTGGTGTTGTAACGTTGTATTGATTGCTAACTAGAAAAATTGTCAAATAGAGTTGTTTCCTTGTTCATTGGTAACCAGCCGATAACGGACCAATTTCAATTGGTTATCGGCTGGTGACCAGTGGAAAATTTAAATGTTCGTTTGATGAAATTTGTCCGATTTTAAACCGGTAATTGTCTGGTAACCGATTCCAGGGATGGTCTGATATTTTCTCAGTATCCGGTTTTTGAATCCTTTGGAACAACTGGTGATACAGGAACTCATAAATCTCGTAAGGCGGCGGCGGCGGCTCCTTTCGTGTCGAGCTAGATCATCCAATCCATGGATGCCAAGTGACTATCAAAGAAACTTACCATGTTAATATCGCACCAGTTTACGCTGTGCTTGGCTATCATGCGAGTACTGCTGTAGTTAGAACTTAGAAAGCAGGGTTAATTCGACCAGATGGAAGTTACTACCGGTTGCAGTTCCCTGATGGAAGTCTCTCGGACGACGGGAGAGCGAAGGATGTATCACCAATCATGCAAAATATATTGTGACCTCACTTCGTCCGTCTTAGACAGAGGCCGAGTCACGGTGGGTCATAGGTGTGTGTAGTTGAACATCCAAATATTTTGTAAGACCATTAGTATTATGACACAAATCTACTTGTGTCTAGTTGGTTAGTTGATCTCTTAGACTCTAGTATAAAAATGATGGCATTAAAGTAACAAAAAAGATATATACATTTAGAGCTAAGGGGTGAGTAACTTCTATTATTGCTATCTCTTCAAATAGCCTTTAGGGAGGTCATTCTATGCTTCACCTAATAGTGAATTGCATAAATATTAAAGCATGAATCATGGGTGGATGAGTGTTATTTACCCCTTTGAAGTGTTTTATGATTTGTACAAGTCTATTGGAGGGAAAAGCATGGAAGCACTGCTATTATATGCGTCGCCCCAACGTCTTCTCTCACTTCACTACTAGAAATCCTCATTTTCCCTATGGTTTAAAACGTTCCCTAGTAGTGGAATTATAATCCAAAGGAAAGTATCTATCCCTAGGGTGAGATAAAAAAAACCTAGGGAATGAAATTGTTCCTTACTGTTTACATAAATTACTAGGGAAAGACTATAGAGAGAGAAATAGACTACGCCATGTCAGCGCCATGGTGGCAACTTTCCCTACTCGGACGGACAAAACCGTAGGGAATGTATTTTTTGTTTTTGCCTCTATTTTTTTAGAGCACGCTACTTTTTTTTATGAGCCAAATTTTTTTTTGCGCTACTTTTTTTATTTTAGGCGCTAGTTTTTTTTCTACCCGCTCCTTTTTTTTAGGCGCTTGTTTGTTTTCACGCACTCTTTATTTTTCGGTTTGGCGGCACCCAAACACCTCTTCTTCGCCCTACACAAACTCCCCTGCCCGAGCGGTGCCACCCCCTCCTCCTTCGCCAGTGTCTTGCCGCCCATGCCCGCCCCCGGCAGTGCCGCCTCCTCCTTTGCCATGCATGCCGCCCACGCACCGCCCCTGCCCGAGCAGTGTCGCCCCCTCCTCCCCCGAGCCACTTGCCCCTCCTCTTCGTCCTCCTTGAAGTCGCCGCCGCCGCCGCCCCACTCCCCTTCTTTTCCTCCTGCCCCGAGTCGTCGCCGTCGACCTCGAGGCGGCAACTGCTCCCCCGACGCTGCCCCCAGCAGATCCCTCCACCTCGTCCTCCTTATTCGAGCCACCCCTCTCCCCCTAAAAGCGAAACCTAGACGGTCAGCCGCCGGCCTCTGCTGCGTCCCGCCACCGCCGGTCGGTCCGTCCCGCCGCCGTTCCTCACTCCCGGTGCTTCTCGCTGCCACCGCAACTCTGCCTCCTCACTCCGGCCCAGCGCCATCGATCCTCTCCTCACTCTGGTGTCGCCGCCGCTCGCAGCTGGTAACATTTCCTTTTCTATCATCTTGCATTTGTGCTGTGTTAGTGGTTGTTAATCTCTAGTGCTGTGAGAAATAGCAAAGTGATAATTGTGGATTCGGATTGAATTGCTCTAAGGTGATTGCTGTCAAATAATGAATTTGAAATGGTAACTAGTATCAGACTTGAGTTAAACTAGAATTTCTTACTGTTGTCCTTGTGTTTCTGTCAGTATTGTGTTCTACTCATCATTTTGACTTTTGATATTTTTCGGGTGAGACTAGGCAGAACTTGATCTATTGTGCGTTGTGTTTTTACTGGTACTCTACTTGCGGATTGTATTAAGTTCTAAGGTTGTGGCCTTACATACTATATCAGATGTTACATTCTCTATTGTATTGTGTTTTTGAACAATATTAGTCATACTTGATAGTCTTGTTAATTAATCTAGACAATGACATGCAAAATTTTGGTTTCAGTTTGTTGGCGTGACGTTAGTCATTTCGATAGAAGAGCGTAGTTGGATGTACAGTGGATGGGATGGTAATGGCTGTCATTCCCAAGAGTGGGTGCGGAACACAAATGTTTTCTTGGATCGTGCTTTTGAAGGTTTTCCTAATGCTGAAAAATTTGGAGTAGTGTGTCCGTGTTTAGTTTATCGCAATAGGGTTAGACAGAGGAAAGACACAATGAGCATGCATCTCTGCCAAAGAGGATTAATGACTGGGTACACTAGATGGACTAAACATGGAGAGCGCCCTGTTAGGTCGTCTACATTAGAAGAGACTTATAGCACTGCTGACCACTTAGATGACATGTTGGGTGACTTTGGTGATGCAATGCAAACTGATATGCTAGAGGATGAACCAACAACAGATGCGAAGGCCTTTTATGCTATGTTGGCTGCTTCACAAGAGCCGCTCCACGATTTCACTCAAGTTTCACGCCTAACAGCTGTCACACGCTTAATGGGCATTAAGTCACGTCACAATGTATCTGCAGAATGCATAGATAATTTGCTTAAGCTTATTTGTGATATACTGCTAGAGGGCCACAAAATGCCGTCGAACATGTATGAGTGTAAGTGTCTTTTAAGTGGTCTAAAAATACCATATAACAAGATAGATGTTTGCATAAATAATTGTATGATATACTACAAGGAGGATGAGTACAAAGAAAAATGTGACTTTTGTGAGGAAAGTCGCTATGTAGTTTTTGAAGAGGAAAGCCAAGGAAGGAAGCGAAAACTAGTACCACATAAAGTTATGTGCTATCTCCAATTTATACCAAGATTGCAACGGATGTATATGGAGCCGGAGCTTGCAAAGCACATGCGGTGGCATAAGCAAGGTACGCGTGCTGATCCAACACTAATGGTGCACCCATCTGATGGCCAACACTAGAAAGACTTCGATAGGGACTTTCCAGATTTTGCAACTAATGCAAGGAACGTTCGTGTTGCAGTAGCCACTGATGGCTTCAACCCGTTTGGGTTTGGTGCAGCACAATATTCTTGTTGGCCGGTGTTTGTGATACCTTTGAACTTACCCCCAGCTATTTGCATGAAAGATGAAAATATATTTCTTAGTCTATTGATTCCTGGACCAAAGCACCCTGGGAATAACTTGAATGTGTTCTTGCGACCCCTAGTGGATGAATTCAAGCAAGCGTGGTCAGGAGTAGACACTTATGACAGCTCCCTTAAGCAAAATTTCAATTTGAGGGTGTCCTATCTTTATTCCATCCATGATGCTCCTGCATTAGGTATGTTTGCTGGATGGTCCACACATGGTGGATTAGCTTGTCAAGAATGTATGGCAAGTGTTGATACTACTTGGCTCCCTAATGGGCACAAGTATAGCTGGTTTGATTGTCATCGAAGATTTCTGCCACCTGACTATCCATTTCGGAATCAAAAAAATGCATTTAGAAAGGGCACAGTAGTGCATGACATACCTCCACGTCAATTAACTGGAGAAGAGGTGCAAGCATACATGAATGATGTCAAAGAGAAGTCTTTTGAGGGATATGGCACAACACACAATTGGACCTACATCCCAATATGGTGGGAATTGCCTTATTTCCCCAAGCTTTTGCTACGACATAACATTGATGTTATGCACAATGAAAAAAATGTAGCAGAAGCTATTTTTAATACATGTCTTGACATTAATGACAAGACAAAGGATAACGCTAAAGCTCGACTTGACCAAGCTTTGATATGTAATAGAAGTCACCTCAACCTTGTTGAAAAGCCAAACAATAGGTGGGAGAAGCCTAGAGCACCTTATTGCTTGACAAGAGCCCAAAAAAAGGATGTAATGATGTGGTTTAAGGAGATCAAATTTCCAGATGGGTATGCACCAAACCTAAGGCGAGGGGTCAGCATGGAGCAACTAAAAATACATGGAATGAGGAGCCATGACCACCACATTTTTATGGAGCGGCTGCTGCCTGTCATGATCTGGGGATTTGTTAACAATGACGTGTGGGAGTTATTAGCGGAGCTAAGTTATTTTTATAGAATGCTTTGTGTGAAAGAGATCGATCCTGTGTAGATGCAACAATTGGAAGCTAATATACCTATTTTATTATGCAAATTGGAGAAACTTTTCCCGTTGGGTTTCTTCAATTCAATGGAGCATCTAATGATACACCTCCCATATCAAGCTAGGGTGGGAGGCCCTGTAAAGTATCGTTGGATGTATTTAGTTGAGAGGTACGTTCTTAAAATTTTGTATGCTATCCACATTAGCTATCTTATGCAATGAGCTTATACCTCTCCTCATGTAGGTTCATAAAAAACTCAAAGGAAAAGTTGGTAACAAGGCACGTGTTGAAGGGTCAATAGTAGAGTCATATCTTGTTGAGGAGATTTCACACTTCACATCGTTGTACTTGCCTAATCAAATACCTAGCTTTCGCAACCATCTACATCGTTATGCTCAAGATGGTCCTGCAAGTGAAAGAAACCTTAGCTTGTTCCAAGTGCGGGGATGGAAGACGGGTAGAGGGATGTCTAGAACTCTAACTATTGAAGAGTACAAGACAACAATGATTTATATCCTCACAAACATGAGTGAAATGGATGATTTTGTGGAGTAAGTTGTCTAAATCTACAAAAATAAAATTAAAACTTTTGTCATGCATATACTTAATTATGTCATTGCTGAAAACTATAGAAAATTTGATCATGAACAATGGAGGTGTTCGAGACCACCAAATCAAAGACAACTGGACAATCTAAGGAGAAATGGAGCCGGTAATTGCCAACCAAACTTGTTAGACTGGTTCAGAAAATTGGTAATGTACCTAATGCTATTTATAATGAAATGCCATTTGGTCCCACACTTAGGATTTAATTCTAGTTTGCAACATTGCAGTGCTCTAAGGATGCAAGCATACATAAAGAAATACGTCGTCTATCACGTGGTTGTGGCTTCAAGGTCAAGTCATATGATGTTTACGAAGTTAATGGGTATAGATTTCGGTCTGAAAAGTATGAAAAATCCAAAGGGAATCTAACTACTATCAATACGGGGGTGCTTGCTGTTGGGATTGATGATGCCACTAATAAGGAGCTTGAGTACTAGGGTATTATCAAAGACATAATCGAGCTCAAGTTTGATGGTGATATTGAATTCAGCCTTGTTTTGTTTGATTGCCATTGGTTTCATCCTATTAATGGAGTGCGACATTTAGAAAGATTTGGATTAGTTGAGGTTGCTCATGCATCATGTAATCCAGCAAATGAACCTTTTGTGCTTGCTAGTCAAGTAACTCAAGTGTATTATATTCCATATGCATGCACCTCTTATGCAAGTCTTAACGCGTGGTGGGTTGCTTACAAGGTAAGGCCTCTAGGAAGTTTGCCCATTCCATCAACGGATGATTGCAACAATGAAGATGGCATATGTGAAGATGTCTTCCAAGAAGATGGACTAGAGGGTGAATTCTTTGTAGATATTGGAGTAGGTCTCGATAATATTACAATTGGTGGTTCAGATGAGGTCATGGATCAACGTGAACTGTTGGTGCTAAATAACCAGCATAGCGCCGCAAGTGGAAGAACGAGCCACCGGTTGAAGATGAAGAAGGTGGATATGATATGGAAGCACATCCCGAAATCAACTACCGGGAATACCAAGAAGATGTTGATGGTTTCTAAACTTATATAATATTGGTATAGTTATTATGTACTTGGATAATTATGTACATTTATTTTAGTCAAAAATTCATAATTCATTAATTTTTAGTATACGTGATCAATTATTTCTTTATGAAAGTTACTTATGCACGATTTTTTCAAATTTGCAGGATGACGCTTGTACATTCAAGACGTCGTATTGGGGCTCCTAAAAGGCCTTGCATTAGAGAGAACACAACCACTAGCAATGAGCAGACCTTGATTACGATGTAGTGGGCGAGGATGCGAAGATATTTATGTGCGAGGTTGTTCACAACTTCCACCTACTATTCCCAATGAGGCAGATCGTCCATTGATTCGGCCTGAAGGCAAAACGTGAGTTTGTAAATATGTTGTGATTGCCCTTCTGCCTTGCAAACTTGTGATATGTTTTAATTTCACTATTGTTTTCTCTTTTGAAGGCACTAGCGTGAAATCCCAAGGCTAGGCAAGGAAAGAAAACCAGCAAGTGTCCTAACATGTTTACTAAAGACTCACCATCCCGGTATGGTTCAATTTAGAGGCAAGTTTGTGGTGGCAACAACCTGGAAGCACTACAAAGCAGAAAAGGACACAAATGGGCGAAGCGATGAGGTGGAAGAAGGTTTTTGGGTAATGTTAAATGTTCATATTATTTCTGCATATACACTATATCCATGGATGATTATTTCTGCATGTACACATTTCCTGTTCATGAACAAACACTAGCAATTAAATAAAGCATAACCATTGTTTGGGTATTGGTTCATTTAGGGCCTAAAGTTTTTAAGGCCTAATTTGGTCCCTCAAAACTTGAATGTCAACAAAATTACTTCGTGTAACTAAAACATGGCTGATTACTGATGCATATCAACACAAATTATAAATTCAAACTAAAACAAGCTTGTGAGCTTGAACACAGGTATAACTACAACTACACTAATATTTTGCACTAGATTGTATGGGATGGTCCACAGACCATAGCCGATAAATTGATAAATTCCCTGTGTTCAGCACTGGTACTAAATTATGGAGTTCATTTGTCAAAAATGCAACAACCAATAATTGCTCAAAGTCAATGACATAACAAAAAAAATAGCTAGTCAAGGGGAGTCCACACTACAAAACAAAAATCAGTTTGTAAACTAAGCACTACTTTGTACCTTGTTCTCCTCTGCCCCAAAATTTGTTAGGCATTTCTGTATGACATGATTACCATTAAGGTCATTGACAAGATGCATGAAGCCTGGTTGCAGGGCTGAAATAATGAGCACAATCTGCTTCCTGCTCTTAACAGTCTCTATCAATTTCTGTACTGCCCTTGTCTTGAAACAAATCACAACAACCGAATCATTAGCAATCATTGCATGCAGTAACTAGCAAAAAGTGTTTATATTGCAATATTAGTATTATAGCGCACTTGTTCTGCTACCTATGTACTTCCTTGTCCTGACTCAAATCACAACATTCTCAAAACAACATTTGCCAAAATTGGTTACCGAGTACAGTTACTTCTAATGTCAAGATCATAATGCACTTAACTGATTAGTTTTGAAACAAGATTGCATGGTTTCATGACATCACTCATGTTATATGCAACTAGTTATTGGCTGTGCATCTCTGCAGCAGATCCTTAATTATCATTGAGCAATATGCAATCCGTAAAGTTTAAATCATTGCAGTTACCATGTTTAGCAAACAGGTACAAGTGTTAGTCCGACGAAAGGAAGAGCATAACACACTATAGACAGATCAAACATAGGATAAATCAATAACCTTATCACAATGCCATTTCAGCTTGCGGTCAAGACAAGCTCATCCTCCTCGGTTGAAGCTTTACGTGGAGTAGGGCGAGCTGGTTGCTGTTGGTGGGACATGCCTGGATGCACAGTGGAGCGACAACGGGCTCCGGATGTTGAGATTCCAACTCTGCTCCCTCCAGTTCTTCTAGTTCCGCTTCTAGTTCATCCTACAAGTTTTTCAATGTAGTAGGTATTAAGTACAATAGGAAAAAGAAGTTATAAACTCAAGATTATACAGCTTAAATGGCTACAATGAGTTACCTCGTCAAAATCAGCAGAAGCTCCAAAGGGGGACAGAAAATAGATGAGAACCTACTCCCTCACTACAGTAGAGATTTGTAAATATTTACAAATATGTGAATTCTGTTTGGTAAATATTTACAAATCTGTCAATTGCACATATGCCTGCAGTAGCATGGACTCAAAAGAGACAAGAAGTTAGAAACTTGTGCTAGATATACCAGTAGAGTTCAGTCATGCAAACTTGTGCTAGATATATTTACAAATATGTCAATTGCATATAATTGACTACTTATGTTATCCCATGAATAACCATACTTTATGTTTGTCACAGCTAAGGTTCAGATATGAACTTGAGCATGAAAATGCTGCAAGATTGCATGTTGGTGAATGTTGCAAACAGGTCCTAACGGGGCTCAAGTATTATGCTCGAATTCAAGCCATAGTGCATCATTATCGGATTGTCAAAGGAGTAAAAATGTGCGACAAGATGGCTGGGCAGAAGTATTTGACAAGGGCTGAATACCACGCACGAAGACCTATCTGGTGCTATGAAGCTACTTGGAATGCTATGATTGATGAATGGTTCAATCCAGATTGGATTAGGAAATTTGAGACAAATCGTGCAAATCGATACACCACTAGATTTAAGCCTCACAAAGGTGGATCCAACTCCATTGCAACGATATGCCAAAAGTTGGTGAGTTACTAAGCTTTTTTTTTCATTATGTGATGGACACTCCTTTTGTATGCATTTAATTTGGGATTATTTTGTATGCCAAAAGTCTGAGAAAGAAGGGCGAGAAGTCTCGTCAATTGAGGCAAGGGTTCATACACATAGAGGGCCAAATCCGCAAGATTCTAATTGTGAGAACCCGGGGTATTTAACTTGTAATACTTAACCATTAAGATGATTCAAGCATTACAAATCAAATATCACGACTCTGGGCGTATATGTACTTCCTAGAAGTGCAGCACATATACCCCATACAAAAATTATGCATCAATTCCATTCAACACAATAGAATCCAAAGCACAACTAAACAATTCAAAGGACATACAATATAGAGTTATTACAAAAGGGGACGACCGGCCAAATGACAACTAAAGAGTTAGATAACATGAGCCCGACGGAAAGCGGTGCGAAACTCCGCCCAAGTGATAGCCTGGGCCTCGGGCTGCATGGCGAGGAAGTTCTTCCACCATGAGAGTGCTGCCCCCTCCAACTGATGGGAGGCAAAGAGTGCCTTCTCCTGCTCCTGGCACTGAGCGACATCGAGCTTCTGCTCGACAAGACGCAACCAATCATCCGCGTCAAGTGGGTCCTCGGACCGCGAGAAGGTAGGTGGCTATGTGCGAAGGAACTCTGAGAGTCCCCCCCTCTGATGGTGGCCACCTCCTCCCCCTGATCCGGAGGCACCGGATAAGTTGGAGGTGTTCCGTGCAATCGCCTCTAGGATCCTCGTCTGATCCATGCGATTCCGCTCAATCTGAGCGAGAACCTCGGCCATGGTCGGAGGAGGCGGGAGCTCCTCATCCTGACCATCTGGCTAACCCTGGCTGCTGCGTGTTCGTCCAGCCATCCTGTTTCATCAAGGCGGGTTAGCAACAAAAACTCGAAAACTAGAGACGAAAGGTAGCAAAAGACAAGCTATCGACTAGGGAAATGATATACTACCCTAACCCCATTACAACCATATAACCAGCAAGGAAATAAACTCCAAACATATGCAAAAAGGCATAAGATCCAATGCAAAACTCATAAGACACAAGATTCAACTTCTCGGTACGACTAACTTGTATTGAATGAACAAGCAATCGGTTTGAGAAGAAAATTTCAGAACGCATCTCAAGTCTTATCGCATCTAAGGATCATGGTAAAAATGATCTAAGGGTGTATTAGGCACTAGCCAACTTATATCACATCTTACCCCTTTAAACCCCACAAGTTTTAGTTGAATTATCCTCTCATTTTTAGCCCTAACGAAGAACTAGGTGCTTGCTGTCCAAAACTTGTACTTGCTGTCCAGATTTTATATCTAAGCTTCAAGCTGAATTTTTCAACTTCAAAAGCTTCTAATCTTCATCAAAGGACAGCTAACACTTCATATTCTCAACACTCATTGAATCCCAAAACCGAATTTAAACGGTAACAACTATCTTTTGAAAGAAGATGAGAGGAAAGAACTTTTCAAAACTTAAACAAGAAGAGGAGCAATCTAAGATAGATAAGGAGTAAAATCTGAGAACTTACTTAAGTTTTCATAAACCATTTGACATTTTAAAACTAAGTTTTTTAAAATATTCTAAGGACAACCAAGCTAGTGGTTTCTATGGTTAGTATGGCTCTAATACCAACTTTTGTGAGAACCCGGGGTATTTAACTTGTAATACTTAACCATTAAGATGATTCAAGCATTACAAATCAAATATCACGACTCTCGGCGTATATGTACTTCCCAGAAGTGCAGCACATATACCCCATACAAAAATTATGCATCAATTCCATTCAACACAATAGAATCCAAAGCACAACTAAACAATTCAAAGGACATACAATATAGAGTTATTACAAAAGGGGCCGACCGGCCAAATGACAACTAAAGAGTTAGATAACAGCGGAAGTAAATAGCCATAAGATGGCGATAACAAAAGCCAATTAATGTGCCTTAAACCCACAAGGCAACTAACCGAGCCACCAACCTAGTCCTCAAAACCACCGCACATCTCGCAAAAGTACATCCCTTGGGGATCCACTTCTTTCTCTGCAACAATTTAATTAAAGCATAGCAAATGAGTACAAAAAATGTACTCGCAAGACTTACGTGTAGAGTAACAGGCCTATATAAATAGCTACATGCAAGCTTATTTAAGTGGAGCAGGCTCTAGACCCATTTTCAGCATAAAGCAAGTTTTCATTTGCAATAATGTAATATATTTAAAGCAATTTTGCAATCTGTTTTTATTTGATAAAAACAGCGATATACAAGTAACAAATAGTAACAAAACATCCTGGAAGTGGCTAACCCAACAGCCACCACAACAATAGCATGAATTCCCCATTCATACCACCCACATCAAGTTTTAATTAAATGTTGTAGTCTAACTTTTGTAGAGACCTTACCAAGCATGTCTATAACCTAGGACGAGGCTATTCGAATAGTTTGAACCCTGCAGGGGTGTACCAATGTACCCACACGCCATACCGCCTCTTTTGCCACTAGATTAAGCACACTTCCTTTGGTATGCTGGCAAGGCTAAGTCCTACGAGACATTTCCAATATTGTGTATTAACTACGAGTCGCCCATATGGGAGGAAGCCCCATACGTTGATGCGGAGTCATCAAAGATCACTACTACAAAACAGGCTATAGTAGACGCCCCATCACAGACGGTTCCTTTGGAACCGTCTGTGTTAGGTCGTCGAACTGCGGGTGGCGCGGACCGACTATCACGAGCGGTATTTTTAGAACCGTCAGTGATAGTCATCTATCCTGAGCGGTTGATGAATAGAACCGTCAGGAATTATCACTGACGGTTCTATCAACAAACCGTGCGTGATAATCACCGATATCCGAGCGGTTTGGAACTAGAACCGTCTGTGAATGATCACAGACGGTTCTATTAACAAACCGTCTGTGATAGTTACGTATCACAGACGGTTCTTAACAAGAACCGTCTCTGATTGTTGGGCGGGAAACGAAAATTTGGAAATAATAGGCGGGCTGCTGAAAGTCGCTTTATATAACCGTCTCTCCTCCTCTGCCGAAACACCTCTCATAGCTCCATCTCCTCCTCACACCATGTGCCCCGGCCTCCCCTGAGCTTGTCGCCCGTGGCCTCCTCCAACTCGCCCCGGCCTCATCGTCACCGGCTTCATCGTCATCGGCCTCCTCTGAAGCGTCGCCCCGGCCTCCTCCACCTCGCCCCGGCCTCCCACGACCACGTCGCCCTCGGCCTCCTCCACTTCGTCGCCCCGGCCTCCCACGACCTCACTCTCTCTACTCCCCCCTTTGCTCTGTGATTGAGTTGATGCTACTGTGATGTGGGTGATGCTAGTTCATGTTGAGTTATTTGGTTTGGGCTAAAATATAGATGGTAGATCGCGCACTGTCCGGTAAAACTGCCATAACTTTTGCATACGAACTCCGATTGCGACGTTCTTTGGCTCGTTGGAAAGGTAACGAAAAGTTCAATCCGAAAATCCATAAGTCCATGTCAAATTCATTCGCGAGGCTCGGGAGGCTCCAGACAAAGTGAAAACCCCAAAAAAAGGTCGTTTAGGGCCTTAAAACAGCCTCCGAAGTTTTAGCAGCCGTTTTCGGTTTTTTTTGCAAGAGAAAACGCTATCACAGACGGTTCTAAACAAGAACCGTCTGTGAAAACTCATCACAGACGGTTCTGAACAAGAACCGTCTGTGATAATTACTATCACGAGCGATTGGAAGTAGAACCGCTGCGTGATAACTACTATCACAGAGCGGTTTTAGTTATGAACCGTGCGTGATATTCGTATCCTGAGCAGTTTTGAACCGTTTGTGATAACATATTAAATATCACAGACGAACTTTTTGAGACGGTTCGAAACCGCAAATGCGTGATGACGGTTCCGAACCGTCTGTGATGAGGCTGTGTGTAGTAGTGGATGCTCATCTCCTTATAAAGGACGATGCTCCTTGCAGTGGATAACCTCCACTACTGCTCACCCAATAGCCCACCATGCAACTCGGAGCTAACACACGCCAAAGTACTAAGTCAAGAGAGGTCCTATATCCCTCTCATGTGGTTAGCACACAATAAGCGCTTGGCTTAGTGTCCAAGATGTTCGGCCCTTGTTGACCCGGGCACCATTCCAGTCACACCATAAATTCACACCAACAACCATTGTGCCCAAGTCTAAAACGTTTCATTTTTATTTTTCAGTTTTTGACTTAATAAAGTAACAAAGCACAAGGTGCTGAGCATAATAATCATAATAATTTTGTGTGATCACAGTTATCGACTAAGTCGATAACCGCCCAATTCTACCGGTAACTAAGCATTTCTAAGCATGACGCCGAAAAGACAATAAAAGAGCATAATTAAATCACGGGGCTCTAATTCACCAGCAATATTATTAACTTATGTTTTGTGTCAGGGGATAACAATTTAAGGGCAACCATGCAATAGGAATAGCTACCTCTAATCGGGAAAATTACTTTGACACAAAAGCATGCATGCATACAATTTGAAAATAAAGTATTAGACTTGAAAGTAATAGGACATTTATGATCAAACTGCTTGCCTTGCTGAGGTTGATTATCTTGCTGCAGAGGGTCACTCGCGCAATCAATAATATCGTTGGAACCTAGCGAAAGAATCGAAAGCACAATAAGACGCGAATAAAGCCGAAAAGACCCAAAAATTCAAAGTCATCCAAAAAATTATGAAAAAAATCACAGAAGGTAGAGCATGATTTTAGATGAATTTAGCAACAAGAATCAATTTATTTGGATGTTCTATGCAAAAGTTATAACAGTTTGAATGCCAGTTTTCTGGAAAATCCAATAAAAATGCCACCGGTTACTGTTCATCCTAATTAATTATTTTGGTGAAAATTTCCAGAATAGTGGTGCACTTGAAATTTTTATGGTAGGAATAGCACCACATGAGATGAACAATGGAATTTTATTCACCTCAATTGGAGCTAAGATGAAATTGCTATGATTTTTCAAAGTTATGAAAGTAGTACACAAGTTACATGCAAAATAAGATTTTCAGCAATAGTATCATGCTCACAACCTATTTTACAATGAACTAAACTAATAGAGGATTCTAACAAAATTGAGTTTACTCTTTTTGGAGTTACAGAGAAATACTTATGCATTTTTAAAGTTAGAACAATTTTTAGTGCAACAATAATACTAAACCTAAAGTAATTTTACCAAATGAGATTTCTGAAATAGTAACATGATTCAATCCATTTTTATATTAAATTACATTTAAAAAGGAAACTAACAAAATTTGAATCATCAATTTTGGAGCTAAAATGAATTACTTATGCAATTTTGAAGTTTAATCAATTTTTCAGTTCACAGATAAAGCATTTTGGAAATTATATAAACGTACAATACTTTTTATACCCAGACTAACTTAGCCACGGTCACTGACCAGTGGGGCCTAACGAATAGTGTCATTTTCTATTTAACCTAAGGATTAACCGTACTGACAGGTGGGGACCACCTGTCATAGACTAGGCCTAAGAGCATAGTGCGTAGACTACGAGTTCACAGCATAGTGCTTTACCAGTCCATGGACCCAGGGGGCTTTACTGTGCTCTAAGTGGCCTCGGGCCCACGAGTAATAGACTCAAATGTATTTTAAGACAACCATTTGATGGCCTGAGAGATGATTAGCACTAACTTAAATGAGATTTGGTTATTAATTGCATGCTACTGATGCTTGTCCGAAGTCGCCACGCTCGGCTGCACAGCTACCATGAGCTTCCCGGCGAACAAGGCACGCAGCGGCATGCCGAGTGGTCAAGATGGGTAGCCCGTCACCTCGCGCACCCGCCGGCACCAGCGGCGAGACCGGAGGTGGTCTGACACGGCGCCGTGACGGCGAGGGGCAGAGGTGGTGCTGCGGGAAACAAAGTACAACGCGGAAACGAGACTCCCGCGGCAAACTAACGCACGCATGGGCAACATGGAGGTTCCAGAGGCTCACCACGATGACCCGGAGGTGGAGGGGTTGCCGGAGTCGAGCCGACGACGAGAAACCGAGGCGGCGGCGGCACCTCACCGAGGAGAGCTCAACCAGAGCCAAATGGGTCAGAGCTGGAGGCATGGAGAGGGTTAGTAGGGTCCAAAGATGGTGTGAATGCACGGGATTGGAAACTAACTCACCAGATCGACAACGGGACGATGAACTGTGGCGATGGCCGACAAAAGGGGAAACTCAAATTCACAAGATCCTGTGAACGCATTGCTGGAATTAGATGAGGGGTTTTACTCCTGACACCAAAGGGCACAAGATGACGCACTTAAGCGAGAAGGGAACTCATCGGAGCACGGGTTGGCACGGAGGCGGCTACGGGAGCGTGCTCTGGAGCAGCAGGGAGCTCCACGGCGGACCAGGGGCTACAAGGTAAGACAAAGCTTCAAATGAGCAAAAATGGAGACGGTGAAGGATGTAGGTGCTGGGGGACAAATCGGTGGGAGCTTTACCAGCGAGGAACGCACACCCGAGCTTCCCTCTCCTCAGCCACCGAGAGGAGAAGTGAGTGAATTGGAGGGGGAAGAGGGGGTTTTGAGCGGGGCAATGGACAGAGAAGGGGACGGCGTGAGATGGCGACGCTCTAGGACTGGTCGTCAAGGGCGGTGCGTCCGCAGCGATGGAGGCACCTGCAGAGCGGCGGGCGGCGTGGCGCCGAGTTCTTGCCGCTTCGCCAACATGAGGTAGGGGACGGGCGTGGCCGGTGGGGCGGGGCGTCGGCGTCTCGGCCGGTAGCGATCGCGGAAGGGCGAGATGGGCCGTTGGATCGAGATCCAACGATCGATATCTGTGAGCGATTATAACACAGGCCGAAGGGGTACGCAATCGTGACCGTTGATTGCCCATCCGACGGCTGCATGCGACGCGCGATTAAGTGACTTGGTCGAGCCAAGTCGGCATTGGTTTGAGTCGGGCTCGGTCCGAGCACGATGAATAGTGATTCGTGTTTTGTTTTAAAAGGCTGAGAAGATAGGGAATTTTTGGAGGTAGCTCCGAAGCTCCAAAAATTCCGAAATTTTATGGAAGCTTGCTGGATCAGAGAAAAACCTTGTGTAATGTTTCCAGAAATTTTTATGCACTGCATTGTTCTCTAGAAAATTCACAAGCTGCTGCCCTAGGGGTTTGACGAGAGTTCAAACTGGTTTGACTTGCTCTTTTGAAATAGCAAATAAAATCTAAAAATTATGAGATTTTTCAGAGAGGTTACAAGAATGATCAAGATGATAGGAAAAATATTTCCAGAGGATGATCACAATATTTGATCATGGAGTTTTTAAGGACAACGACTTCCATCAATAGAAACATTGATCTTTGGAAATAGGAATTACTAGGGGAAAATTTCTAAAAAATTTCAAATGACATCATGAGGCATCAAAAGTTTTAATTTATCCTCATTTTATTACATTTGAAACACACACCATTGTTTGGGATGTTACACTAATTCACTAAACACTGAAGAAGCCACTACATGCTTGGTAAATTTATTTTGTTAGTTTACTGCGATTTTATTTTTCTGATTTTTTGTACTTCCTCTACAATATTCCTTATGCAGTTTGCTTTATTGGATAGGAGAGGTATAAGAGGAAGTCTGTTGACCTAAATGGAGAGGGATACGATTGGCTACACTCTCTTGTGGATGCAAGAGCCTTGTATGACTGCTCTTATGGTAGGCCACATGTATTCAATGGGATCATTGATGACAGAGAGGCCCTCATCGAGTTGAAGAGTTGTAATGCCTCCTCGCTAGCTTCTCAGCGTCAACGTCGAGAAGAAGAGGAACGTGAGAGGAGAAGGGAAACTCATAATGCTTGTTTAGCAAAGGATTATGCACAGACCTTGTTAGACTGGAGTAGTAGTGTGCACAACCATAATACCAACATCCAGAGGTTCATGGAGGTGCAATATGTCATTCAACATATTAGTTTTTACTTTGAATAATAGATGTTGAACTACATTTGACCTTTTTGCATTAAATCTTATGATTGCAGAATGTGGCTGAGCATACTGGAATGCCTTCTACTGCAGTTCCACCTCCCCCGCCTCCCCCGCCTCCAGCTCCTACATATGAAGTTTCAACATCTCCAAATCTATCTCTTGAGGTATATAAGAGATATTTCTTGCTAATTCTGGCTTATGACTCCACCATTGCCTTAGTGCACATTGCTCTAATGACTTTTGCTTTGTTTTATTTTCAATGAACTGTCTTCTTGTTTGCTTTGTTTTTGTTGTCTTTTACTCTCTTATCTTTTTTACCTGATATCTAGCAAACATAGGTTTATGCTTTTTATTATGATGGGCTATTGTCTTTCACTGTCCAGCCTAAAAGATGCCCAACCTTTTCATCATGATGTGCTATTTATTGTCTTTCACTATCCTAAGATATTACCACAAACACTGTCCTGAGATATTATCACAAACTGATCAAGACTAAACTAAAGTATATGCTAGTTAGCTAACTTACTTTCTATGGGCTATATTATGCACAATAAGCTTCTCTAAACTAGTTTTAGTGTCCCAACACTTGTTTACTTGTAGTAGTATGCACAATCATAATACCAACATCCAGAGGTTCATGGAGGTGCAATATGTCATTCAACATATTAGTTTTTACTTTGAATAATAGATGTTGAACTACATTTGACCTTTTTGCATTAAATCTTATGATTGCAGAATGTGGCTGAGCATACTGGAATACCTTCTACTGCAGTTCCACCTCCCCCGCCTACACCTCCTACATATGAAGTTTCAACATCTCCAAATCTATCTCTTGAGGTATATAATGGATATTTCTTGCTAATTACGCTTATGACTCCACCATTGCCTCGGTGCACACCGCTCTAATGACAATATTCGTGTAATTACAAATCTTGATCACTTGACTTAATCCTCAATAAACTACATTTGATTAAAATATGTGATTTTGTTTACTTCTCAAGATCATATTAATTTTGAATCGGCACAAACCTTAATATGCTCCCAGTCCATATTAACAACAACAAGCCTATGAGTTTCCTTGTCAATCATAGGTATATCATCATGCTTGCCCATCAAGTACTGAGCAATGTCACTGCCGACAGAGTACTTTTGCTTTGTTTTGTTTTAAATGAACTGTCTTCCTGTTTGCTTTGTTTTTGTTGTCTTCTACCCTCTTATCTTTTTTACCTGATATCTAGCAAACATAGGTTTATGCTTTCCATATTTTTTTACTGATCTTCGAACTATTTTTTGTTGTATAGCCTCATACCAGCAGTTCAACTATTGGAGTAGAGAACCCAGATGATACATTGAATAGGATTGCTCGAGGAATGTTTGGAGGTTATGTTAACGCATCTGTCAGTGCTGATGGGAACTACTCTTCTCCGCTGGATGATGATCTTGCACTATTTTAATGTCAGCCATGGTTTAATTACATGTGGAAGCATATTTTTTGTTGCAAGTGGTGCATGTTGCCTTCTTTTATGGAATGATTAACATGTAAGGGTTGCATTTTGATGTCTGAAACCTTGCTGGTTATTTGTACTTCAGTATGCATGTGTGTTGTGCACTTGTGGTGCAAGTGTGGGTGTTGTTTTTTGAACTTTTTGGTAGTGTGACGTTTACACTTGTATATGTTGGTGCAAATGTGCTTCAAATAGTACTTGATGGTCAATTGGAATTACATGATATTGTTATGTTTATCTCTTGCATAAATTTTGTTTTGAGTGATAATGTGAATTTAGCATCTTTGAATATAAATAAGTATTTCAATAATGTATGTATATTTAGAAAAAAAAACAATAAATTCAGTACCCCTAGTGTTCATGCTAAATAGTAGGGGATGAATTTTGAATTAGCAATAGGAAAATAATATTTATATAAAAATGTTCCTTATGGTATACAAGAAATAACGTAGGGAACTTGTTAATTTCTTTCCCTAGGTTGGCAGAAAGGTAAACGTAGGGAAATAAATTTTTCACGTCAGATGATAATGCCACGTGGACAAGATTTCCCTACCGTTTAAAATCCTAGGGAACGATTCTTTCCCTAGGTTTTTCCCAAAAAAAACCGTAGGGAACGTTTTCTTTCCCCACATTCTTTCCCCTAGTAGTCGTTCCCTACGAATGCCACTAGGGAAAACAATTCCCTACAGTTTTGGGCATGTTCCCTAGTATATTACTCACTAGGGAAAATGAGGATTTCTAGTAGTGTTACTAGCTAGTCTCGTAGCAGCTCGAATGCCACCGTCAACACCTAGCCGTCCACCCCCTCCCCATCCATCACCCAAACGCCTTACCTCAAATTTGATTGGAATTGAAAATTTAGAGCATTCACGATCATGCAAAACCTCAAATTTAGCGAGTCCTAAAGCCGCCAGCCACATCTAATGAAATAACCCAAATTTTTGGGATTTCTAATTTTTTGAAAGTTTTGGGTATAAATTCGAAATCTTTCCCAATTTGGCAATCTTCCCCTCCTTTCTGCTTTCCTTTTTCGGCATTTCCGCCTTCTCCACCCGGAGGCGCATTCCTCCCGAGTGCCTCCCCCTTCTTCCTCCCACGCGTCACCACACCCACGCCACCGCCGCCTCCTCCGCTGCCGTCAGCTGCCACCTCTGACGCCACCGCCTCATCATCGCGACGCTTCCACCGCCTTCACCGTGCCACCTCACCGTGCCACCTCTCCTCTCCCGACGCTGCCCATCCATTCCCAGCCACCCACGTCGTCGCCACTCCTGTCACCTTCCTGCTCCCCACTGCCTCCGCCCACCTATAAAAGGCCCTAATCCGGAGTCCTAAACATTGCAACACCCTCACCACCCTCACACCCACCTCCCTTCATCCTCAACGCCAGCCATCCGCTCGGATTTTGCTGTCGCCTCCTTTTGCCTCTTCGACGACCCGAGGTGAAATCCGTCGCCCCCTTGCCTCCCCTTCCCTCCTACCTCCGGCTGTGGCACCGCCTCACCTCCCTACTTCTTTTCCTCACCTCCCCCACCCCCTAATCCCACCGGAGCTCGCCGGTGGCATGATCCTCCTCCGCTCCACTCACGGCCGCCGTCGCCAAGCCGCTACAGCGTCTCCCCTGCTCCACCAAGACCACCCTCGTGATCCTCATTGGCCGCTGGTGCTCAACGCACCACCCGGCCTCGTCGTCGGCCACCGGAGCGGCCGGAGTGCCGTCGACCTCCACCTCCTCGCCGGCGGCGCGGGCCTTTCGCCAAGACGGCTCAAGCCGCCTAGAGCGGGTCTGTAGAGGTCTTGGTCATTTGGGCCATAGGCCACAACAGTAAATGGACCGGCCCATTTACTGTTCAAACAAACCGGCCGTTTATAGTTCAAGTGCACAGTAATTTTGTTTACTGTTCACTCCAAATACTGTTCACAAATCCGAAAAAACACATAGTAAACCCTAAATACTGTTCATTAGCTGAAAATAGTGGATTCTGTTACTGTATACCATCCAATTTTCGTTAATGAATAGTAAAATAATACTATTCATTATCCGTCACCTTTTTCGCCTAGAACCCTAACTTGACACTCTATATCCTTTTCAACCATTTCATTTCAAGCCCGTGAATTCATTTCTCAGCTCTGTTCAGTCCAATGAAGCTCAAAATAAATACCTACCATCCCACACCACCTTCCTTTATGTTTATTTCCCAATTTTATTTACTTCCATGTTTTTCCCAGCTCATTCCTTGTCAAGCCAGATTTTATTTGGTTTATTTTATTTCTTTTCGCACTAGGTCACGACTTTGACGACTAAACTCCAGAAGACACCGGACAAGACCAGTATCTAGAAGACTTTGTGCAAAGAGGCAAGTCGCATTCCTTGATCATTTTGAGTCAATAAATTCATATATTTATTATTACTTTCATTATTGTATTTGTGCCAATTACTTTATTATTGAAATAATACTTTTGAATGCCATGACAATTAGATAAATCCTATTACCCCACATACAAACCCACCTAGCATTTGTAGGCCATATTCACCTTGACAAGGTTAAAATCCTTTGTAAACCATATTCACCTTGGCAAGTTCACATAAAATATTAGCTATATAAGTAGCTTTGTCATATAAATGTGCTTAAATCCTGAAAAGCAGTATTGGCGGTTCGCCAATGGTTTTTGGTGGAGAGTTGAGGGTTGTATCCAAGAAGTTGGGCAACCCAATAGACTTGTGTTAAAAGTGAGTCGAAGGTGAGGATGGATAACCACGAGTTGGTGTTGGTCCATTGCCTCACTGGAGACAAGTAAGGACAAGAACCTTGTGTCAAAGTAACAAACACAAAAAACTGCTTAACCACATGCGTGGTCATTACTCCCTAGCTTAGTACATTGCTCTTCTGATTGAATATCTAGAGGGTGTCAACTGCTCTTGTGTGATAGAGCAGAAGGAATTGGGGTGAGACAGGAGTGGGCCTGTAGGGACACTCGCTGGACTACACAACGGTATGGTCCCGTCAGCCTCGGAGTGCAAATTCCACAGTTGGCCGGTGGTCTTCTGAGGGCTGTATGGAGTAGAACTAGGGGTGAAAACGGATCGGATAGTTTCCGACCGATCCGGATGAAAATGGATTCAGATTGTCCCGGATCGAATTTTTCTCAGATAATTTTCGGATCGGAAACGGAAAGGTTACATGTGTATCACTGTGCATTGGATAGATGACAATTGGAACATGCAGAAAATAATTATTAAGTTTATGCATGTAGAAGGACACCATTCGGGAAGAAACTGGTGCGCACAGTTTCATGATAGTGTAGTGGACTGGAATCTTGATAGGAAATTGCTCGCCCTTACTTTGGATAATGCATTGGCCAATGATGTATGTGCTAAGGGGGTAGTACTAAAACTCAATAAGTCAGCTCCCTTGATCTGTGATGGTATCTTTTTTTTATGTGAGATGCTTGAATCATATTTTGAACCTTGTTGCCCAAGATGGTTTGAGGCAAATTGCACCAGCTATTGCAAATATCAGAAATACAATTGCAATTGTGAAGAACTCTCCATTGCAGTATGAGGAATTTATGAAGTGTGCATCAGAATGTGACTTAGATGTGACAAATGGTCTCCCCTTGGATGTTCTAACAAGGTGGAACTCCACATATCTCATGTTGAAGCAAGCTATTTACTATAGGCATACTTTTGACAGGCTTTTCCTTCGACATAGAAGCAAATATGTGAGATGTGCACCGACTACTGAAAATTGGACTATGGCAAAATCTATATCTACATGTTTGAAGAGATTTTATGATGCTACTGAGATCTTCTCTGGCACTAAATATCCAACAACAAATCTATTTTTCAATACTTTTTTGCAAGATTAAGCTTGCCATTGCAGATTGGTGTGATAGCTTTGATCCTATTATATCTTCTATGGCTCATTCCATGTGTAATATCCCGTTCAAATATAAAACATATAAGTGACTAGTATTAGAATTAAATATAATTAGAAAAGGAAAATTCAGAATTTTGGAGGAGTTTTAGAACTCGGGCTTTTGGCCCATAGCTCTTTGGGCCCATGTGGGGGAACTAAACCTAGCACCTAAGTACTGTAGCACGGGTACTGTAGCACCGTCGTCACTGTAGCACGCCCCTCTCCTCCGGTGCTTCTCCATTGTTGCCGGCTATAAGGAAGAGGAAGGAGAGGGAAGAAGAGAGGAGAGGAAGAAGAAGAAGGTGGGGTTGATCTTCGTGAGGGCTTCACGAAGGTTTTAGCGGCATCTCGCGTCGTTCTTGTGGGTAAATTTGTGATCCCAATTAGTTTTGATAGATAATTCGTATGCGATTCGTATTCATTAGCTGTTCTGAGATTTCTGTAGTAGATCGGTTGAATCTGTCTTCCTGTTGACACGCGGTTTTGGGTTAGGTCCGAGCAGATTCAGGGATTAGTGTCTTCTGGAGATAGATGAGAATTTTCTTTATCTTTCCAGAAAGTGCTAATTCATAATTTTTGGATAAACGGTTAATTAGTTATGAATTTCGCAAGACAGAGTGCTAAATCAGTCTCAGGACTTATGCAGCGAACATAGATCTGTAAATTTGATATGGGAGACGGCTAAATTGGATCAGTTGGTCTCCTTGAGAGTTGTAGGTATTTTCATTGTGATTCCAGAAAGTTAAATTTCATAATTTTTGAATTTGTAGATCAAAAGTTATGAATTTTAGAATCTCAGGCTGTAATCTGCCTCTCTATTGTGGACAGAAGAGTTTTTCTTGACTATTTACAACATTTGTTGCACAATGGAAATATTTGAGATAATTTTATTGAGATATTTGGTTTCCTTTAGTTTCCAGAGAGTATTAGAAAAATATGTTTGGTTGAGCCAAACAAAAGTTATGAAATTCGCAAGTTAGTAGTACCGGAGATGGCAGATCGGTCTTCGGGATTAAAAACAAAGACTTAGATGAACTAGTTTGATCTTTTGGTCACCTGAGAAGTTGTAGCTAGGCTTGTTTAGGTTCTAGGAAAATTGGATTCATAGCTTTTGGAGTTTTTACTCAAAAGTTAAGAATTTTTCCTTAACAGCTGTTCATTTGGACAGATTTGAGAATTTGAGAGGGTTTTGATTAATTGTTGGGATTGCGATTAGGGACGCTTGTTCTCTTTCTGTTTCATTGCATTGCTGTACACTTTTGGTTGGTGTACTTAGTATATTGTTTTACGGCTACCAGGTGGTGGTGAACCCCGGGGCTAGAGCTTTCTATCGTTGACTTCCGAATCACGGTTGATGCAAGTACAATTGATTTGTCTTGTTTGTTGTTTGTTCCACTTGATTGATGAATATGAAATGGGTAATTTCGGTATTCCTTGTTTCCCTTCATAGTTGATATACCATGATTCTTCAGTAATAAGACTATGTTCCTTACATTCATTCGTTCCTTCGCTCCTGTTCACCCACGGGAGTGGGTAGTGAAGTCCCATTATTCCAATATGGGCAAGTATATTGTGTGATGTACTACTATCGATTGTTCATAATGTTTTAAGTTCATGCCATGACTGAGTACTATGGTATGTGAGTAGGTTTCGTTGACTTCTACTTCGTTTCTTGTATGTGAATCATGCTTCTTGAGTTTTCTTCTTACAAATTCATACATATTCATTCATTCATTCATGGTTCATGATTCACCCACGGGAGTGGGATGTAAAGACCCATCAATTCCAGTATGGGCACGTAAGACCCACCATTCCAATGTGGATAGATTGGGACACCCGTATGAAACGTTCTTCATACGGGACTTAGATCCCCGTATTTTGTTAAATACGGGCTTAGGTGAGCACCGACGGGTGTGTCACTAGCTATACCGGTATATGCATGTGTGTAGTCCCTTCATTTCATTCATTCCATTCATTCAAATATTCATTCTGTGTTATATTCATATTCTTCAATGATGTTGTCATGATCATGATTGTTGTATGTCCAATTATTCATTGTACTTGCTGAGTCTCGGACTCATTCTTGCTTTGTTTGTTTATTTTAGGTGATCATTGATGTTGGCTCAATTGGGAGGGAGTAGACACGCACTACTCATTCACTTCACCATATTCAAGTTCAACCTTACGATTTAGTTTCTATCTTTCATTCGTTATTGATGAACTGTAATAAATAAATTTAGATGGTGAATGATACCTAGTGCTATGTTATGGTTGATTAAGTATTACTTGTGATCTTTGATCATTCCTTCGATATAATTACTTGGATTCAGGCTATATTCATGCCATGGTTCTATTGAATATTGATCTCTTTATGTCATTAGATGAGATAGTGTTCAAATTCTTTCGCATTATGGTTGTATGCTAGATTATTTAGGTGGCATCTTGGCTTCCGAATAGCCAGGGTGTTACACCATGCAAATTAAGTATGATAAGTATTGGGAAAAGTCCAACATGGCTCTAGCTGTAGCATGTTTTTTTGATCCTAGATACAAGACAAAGCCGATACACTATTTTGCAGATAAGATTTACCATGACAATGCTCCAGCATAAATTGATAGATTCATGAGTGTTATTAACCAATTGTTCCAGGCTTATGTGTCTAGTCCACTTGTAACTTCGAAGAAGACAGCAACTGCAAATGTGCAAACAGTTGATTCTCAACCATTAGACCAAGAGGTTGAGGATGAGGGGAGTGATGACGAGCTTGATGCAGATCTTGAAAGGTTCTTGCCTGGCAGTAGTGCTGTAGGTCAAGGTACCAAAACTGAGTTGGAAGTGTACATGGAACAACCACTAGTGGAATGGAAAACAAAAGGCAAAATCTTATTTGATGTTTTGTCATGGTGGAAGCTCAAGCAACCTGAGCTCCCTATTCTCTCCCGACTTGCACGTAATGTTTTATCTATTCAAGTGTCGACTGTAGCTTCGGAGTCAGCTTTTAGTGCTGGCGGACGTGTTGTCGATCCATTTTGCAGTCGTCTTGATCCTGAAGTCGTGCAAGCTTTGGTTTGTACCAAAGATTGGACTACAGCATCTCGAAAAGGTAATATTGAGTTCTACACTTATGTTTGATTGGTTTATGTGTAGTATGTGAGCAAATTTCTGAGCATGATTAAACTTTTTCACATGAAGGTGGAGATATTGGTGGATCTATCCTTAGTGAGATGGACAAGGAGGGCATTGAGCGATGCTTTGCAAGCTTGGCAACGGTTTGCTGTTTTTTTACCTAACTATCTAGTTCATTGGCTTAATTTAATGTCACCTTGATAAATGATACTCATTGAACTACAACTTGTAGTTGCAGGAGCACGAGGGTATGGATGATTTGGAGGAGGACGTGTTGGAGGATATGGATGAATGACTAAACACTAGGTAAATCTCCATATCACTTACTTTAGAATTGTTGACTTACCATAAAGGACACTTGATTGAGCCAAACATCAGCAAATATATTTCACACTCATATAAAACATCACCATCATTTTATTTGTAGGTGTTCTACATCTTTCTTATTGATTTTCACATATAGCGCTTGGCTATCTATGCTGATCACTGTTGCAATTTCGTTTGTGACACTTGTAGTGTGGCAATGGGGCTGCAATAGAACACCTGCCAAACTCATAGTTCTCGGCAACGCACTGGGCGTTGCATTTTTTCTATCTCCACTTGTAGAAGCACAGCATGAAGTCCTTGGGTTCAGTCACATGGCGACATGCTGATGGCCTACTGCTTGTTAAGACATGATATTTTGGGTGTGATGAACTAAGTTTTATGTATGTGATGAACTAAGTTTTATGTATATTGACTTGTGAGTTATGACTTATGAGCTAAATGTGGTACACTAAGTGTTATGTTTGTGATGAACTAATTAATGCATCTTGCTAGTGCCAATGTTTTGTGTGGTTGCTAAAAATATGAACAATTCATGAATGTTTGCATCAAACAAACTAGTTATATGTTTTCGTTAATTTCTGGCATGCAATTTAAGGGGTTTTCATGTTTCGAAAAAGTATCCGTGACCGTATTCGTTTCAATTCGTATTCGCTCCGTATTCGTATGCAATATTATTCGCATCCATATTCGTATCCGGGGTATCTGTATTCGTATCCGAGAAAAAAATATGAAAACAAATATGGCAGAGCCATTATCCGTCCGTTTCCGATCCGTTTTCACCCCTAAGTAGAACCTACTAGGTAGAGGCTAAAAAGGTTGAGAAGTGAAAAGACTTTGTTATCTCAGCTCAGTCGCACGCTAACGTGTTGCATGTATATTGCATGACAGTATGAGTTTGAGATATCTTGTGGGTAAAGTTGGGCAACTCTGCAGAGTGTATAACTAAAGGTATTCGAATACGCTGTGCTTCCGGTTAATGAAGATGTGTTAATGGGTGATTCCAATGCAGAGGCATAAGTAGAGTTTTTGAGATGATAAGTTGGTTTGTGCAATTGTTGAGAAACGCCTGATGTTATTATTTATTATTGTTTTACTATTTTAAAGATAAACTGCTATAACTCAAAATGCATCCACATATACCTGATGTGGTACACCCTAACCATCCATTGAACTCCTTGCATGTAATTATTTAGCGTTTTCATGTGGCTTGTTGAGTACGGTAGTAGTACTCATTCTTGCAAAATCTGCAAAACATCTACAAAAGAAACCTGGGAAAATGTAGATGATCTTGTTGAGTAGGATTTTGGTGGACCCACGGATGGCAGCGATTACTGTTATTAGGTCTCGACCGCGCTCAAGCGTGCCTGTGGTTTGAAGTTCTTTTGTCTTGTATTTTATTAACTTTGGGCTTGGATACCCGTGTCAGGTTAGAACTAGCTGTTAAGCTATAACCTTGTGTAATAAAAGCTTGATTTTTGTTGTAATCGGAAGTTTGCTTGAAATGCTACTTACAACTGCACATCCTAGGTGGTTGTGAAGAGTCCCAGATTTTTTTTTTTGGGGGCGTTATAAAGTGGTATCAAAGCTTAGCTTGACCGTAAGTTGAGACCTTAGGTTAGCTTTAAGAATTAGGAAATGAAGACCTACAAAAATCCTAGTTTGAAAAATTATAAAATAATTTCTGAAAACAAAAATATAAGTATTATTGCTGTCCTTTCCCTTCTATTGCTATCTTATCTAAACTTAGATTTGTAAAATCTCAATTTGCTTTTATAAAAGATTTATCTTCTTCTCACCTAAATTCAACTTTTTGTCAGAAGTTGCCGAGTGGAAGAAGCAGTATTCAAGTACGCTGGAGTAATGTTAAATAGAGTAAACCCTAAATAAACGATCTTTTTGGTTGTAACACAAGTTGTATTATGTGCTCTAAGTAGTACGTATACAACTCGTATAAATAAATGAGCTATGTTATTTACTAATAATTTGTTTTTCCTATCAGTACGTGTATATCATCCTTGTTAAAATTCAATTCCTTCTTTTCGTCTTAACACTTACCTTAATCTTTCTCCACTTAACTTAAGTCTAAATCTTACCCACCTCTCTGTTTTTTTTTGTCAAAATCGCTGCAGAAATACATTCCCAAGATGTCAGGAATAAGAACAAAAAGTCATGGCAATGACAATCCCCAAAGCAACACCAACCCAGAGGATCATTAGCCAAGCTTGGCAGAAGTAATCGTGATGATGGAAAGAAATAGATATCAAGTAGAGTAAAATCAAACCAGAATGATGGAGCAACACACTAGACTCCTAGAACAAATAGCAACCAGATCACTAGTACCATCAGGACCCTATCCAGGAACAACACATGGAGGAATCACCAAAGGATCAAGATGGGCAGATTTCCAGAAAACAAGACCACCAACATTTACAGTTGCACCAGAACCACTAGCAGCAGATGATTGGATAAAAGACATGGAAAGAGAGTTAGACACTATCCAATGCACTGATCAAGAGAAGAATCTTTTTTGCTTCCCATCAACTTCAAGGACAAGCCACAACATGGTGGATAAATCACTAAACATGCCACCTTGAAAGAGACATACCATGGCAAGAATTAAAAGATGCATTTTGTAAGGCATACGTTCCCACTGGCGTGATTGCCTCCAAACACCGAGAGTTTCTTGCTCTCCGACAAAAAGGAAGTACTATGACAGAATATCTATATCAATTCAACTATCTGGCATGATATGCCCCAAATGATGTTGATACTGAAGAAAAGAAGATGGAAAAATTCTTTGAAGGATTGCAAAAGTCGCTGAAATTTCACATTTTAGCCCTGGATTTTAAAGACATGTCAGCTATGGTAAATGAACTGCTTATATCAGAAGAAGCCAGAAGAGAACTACAAAACATCAGAAAAAGAAAATCAATACAGATGACACCTCAACCAAGTGCACCCAGAAAAAAATGATGACATCACCACCAGTACAATATCAGCAAAGACTTCCTACCAATCCAATTCCAAAACCACAATACAACGTGAGTCAACCAGCCACAGTCCAGTGCTACACATGCGAAGGAAATCACTACCAAAGGGAATGTCCACAAAAAACTTTGAACTGCTACCACTATGGACAACCAGGTCATTTCAAGTCTCAATGCTCAATGAAAAACATGTCAGCAGAAGCAACCGAAGCTCAAGTGAAAAGTCAATCGTTGGTCAACAGGGCACCACCAACACTACAAGCTAATAAAGGAGGTATGCTACGACATAGAGAACAACCAAAATTTCAGCAAACAGGACAAATTCAAGGCAAGATCAATTATGTCACTACCAATGAAGCTACAGAAGCCACAAATATCATTGCCGGTATGTTTTTACTTCGTACAAGATCAGCATTGGTTCTATTTAATCCAGGAGCCACCATTTCAGTTACTATAAAAGCAGTATGGAAAAAGGAATTGAAAATGCAGTGTGATTTTCCATTCTGTCTCCTAGTTTTGAGTGAATATCGGGGATGAGATTCTTTTTAAGGGGGGTAAATTGAAATAACTCAAATTTTCGGGATTTCTAAATTTTTGGAAGTATTTGGTTTAAATTTGAAATCTTTCCCAATTTGGCAATCTTCCCTTCCTTTCCGCTTTCCTTTTTCGACACTTCCGCCTTCTCCACCCGGAGGCGCATTCCTCCCGGGCGCCTCCCCCTTCTTCGTCCCGTGCGTCACCACACCCACGCCACCGCCCGCCTATAAAAGGCCCCAATCTGGAGCCCTAAACATCACAACACCCTCACCCCCACCTCCCTTCATCCTCAATGTCGGCCATCCGCTCGGATTTCGCCGCAGCCTCCTTTTGCCTCTCCGACGACCCAAGGTGAAATCCGCTGCCCCCTTGCCTCCCCTTCCCTTCTACCTCCGGATATGGCACTGCCTCACCTCCCTGCTTCTTTTCCCTACCTCCCCCACCCCCAATCTCGCCGAAGCTAGCCGGTGCCATGATCCTCCTTCGTGCCACTCACGGCTGCCGCCATAGTGCCTCCCCCGCTCCACCAAGACCACCCTCGTGATCCTCATCGGCCGCTGGTGCTCAACGCACCACCCAGCCTCGTCGCCGGCCACCGGAGCGGCTGGAGCGCTGCCGGTCTCCACCTCCTCTACTTGGGGCGAGCGTGCGGGCCTTTCGGTCGCGCGACTCAAGCTGCCTAGAGTTGGGTCTTTAAGGTCTGGCCATTTTGGCCATGGAACACAACAGTAAATGGGCCGACCCATTTACTGTTCAAACAAACTAGCCTTTGACTGTTCAAGTGCACAGTAATTTCTTTTACTGTTCACTCCAAATACTATTCACAAATCCGAAAATATGCATAGTAAACCCTAATTAATGTCCATTAGCTGAAAAATAGTGAATTCTGTTACTGTATACCATCCCATTTTCGTTAATAAATAGTAAAATAGTACTATTCATTCTCTGACACCTTTTTCGCCCAAAACCCTAACTTGGCGCTCTATATCTTTTTCAACCATTTTGAGCCCGTGAATTCATTTCTCAGCTCCGTTCAGTCCAATGAAGCTCCAAATAAATACCTACCCTTCCACACTACCTTCCTTTATGTTTATTTCCCGATTTGATTTACTTGCATGTTGTTCCCAGCTCATTCTTTGTCGAACCAGATTTTATTTGGTTTATTTTTTTTTCATGTTAGGTCACAACTTTGACGACTAAACTCCAGAAGACACCAGATAAGACCAGTATCTAGAAGACTTTGTGCAAAGAGGCAAGTCGCATTCCTTGATCATTTTGAGCCTATAAATTCATATATTTATTACTACTTTCATTATTGTATTTGTGTCAATTACTTTTTTATTGAAATAATACTTTTGAATGCCATGATAGTTAGATAAATCCTATTACCCCACATACAAACCCACCTAGCACTTGTAGGCTATATTCACCTTGACAAGGTTAAAATCCTTTGTAAACCATATTCACCTTGGCTAGTTCACATAAAATATTAGTTATATAAGTAGCTTTGTCACACAAATATGCTTAAATCCTGAAAAGCAGTATTGGCGGTTCGCCAATAGTTTTTGGTGGAGAGTTGAGGGTTGTGTCCAAGAAGTTGGGCAACCCAATAGACTTGTGTTAAAAGTGAGTCGAAGGTGAGGATGGACATCCACGAGTTGGTGTTGGTTTGTTGCCTCACTGGAGACAAGTAAGGATAAGAACCTTGTGCCAAAGTAACAGACACAAAAAACCGCTCAACCACATGCGTGGCCATTACTCCCTGGCTAAGTACACTACTCTTCTGATTGAATATCTATAGGGTGTCAAATGCTCTTGTGTGATAGAGCAGAAGGAATTGGAGTGAGACAGGAGTGGGCCTGTAGGGACACTCGCTGGAGTACACAATGGTATGGTCCCGTCAACCTTGGAGTGCGAATTCAACAGTTGGCTGGTGGTCTCCAGAGGGCTGTATGGAGTAGAACCTACTAGGTAGAGGCTAAAAAGGTCGAGCAATGAAAATACTTTGTTATCTCAGCTCAGTCGCATGCTAACATGTTGCGTGTATATTGCATGACAATATGAGTTTGAGATATCTTGTGGGTGAAGTTGGGCAACTCTGCAGAGTGTATAACAAAAGGTATTCGAATACGCCGAATTTCCGGTTAATGAAGCTGTGTTAATGGGTGATTCCAATAGAGAGGCATAAGTATAGTTTTTGAGATGATAAGTTAGTTTGTACAATTGTTGAGAAACCTTCAATATTATTATTTATTATTGTTTGACTGTTTTAAAGATAAACTACTTTAACTCAAAATGCATCCACATATACGTAATATGGTAAACCCTAACCATCCATTGAATTCTTTGCATATAATTATTTCGCTTTTCCATGTGGCTTGTTGAGTACGGTAGTAGTACTCATTTTTGCAAAATCTACAAAACATCTACAGAGGAAACTTGGGAAAATGCAGAAGATCTTGTTGAGCAGGATTTTGGTGGACCCACGGATGGCAGCGACTACTGTTATTAATTCTCGACCGCGCTCAAGCGTGCCTATGGTTTAAAGTTATTTTGTCTTATATTTTATTAACTTTGGGCTTCTTGTATTTTATTAACTTTGGACTTGGATGCTCGTGTCAGATTAAAGCTGACTGTTAAGCCATAGCCTTGTGTAATAAAAGCTTGATTTTTGTTGTAATCGGAAGCTTACTTAAAATACTACTTACTTCGCAACTGCACATCTTAGATGGTTGTAAAGAGTTTAACGGTCCCAGATTTTGAGAGCGTTACACCTAATTACCTCTATTGAGAAGCACTCATCAAACAGCAAATACATGAATTAAAAAATAAGCACGATTTCTTGCTACAATCACCTACGAATTATCAGCAACTTATCAGCGCCGGCCTCGGTCAGCGCCGGCCTCAATCCCATCTCCGGCGAGGTCTCTCCAGAAGCAAGCAAATTGGAGTGTGATGTGCGTTTGCAGTTTAATCCATTTGGATATGCCTGTAATTTTCTTTGTTTGCATGGACTACTTGTAAACTCTGGGACTATGCACTGTGCTTCCCGGTTCACATTAATATAATCAGGGTTATTTGATATTTCCTTATTAAAAAAACAACTTATCAGTGCAGTGGCACATGACTCGAGCCATGATTTGTTGCACCAGGACTGGGAAGTAATTCCTGTGGCAAGTTGCAACGGCACGTGCAGTAACCTGGACCGTCCATCCTGCCGGCCCGAGGCTGCACTGCAGTTCCCGGTTCCTTGCGGACGCACTGAGCGAGGCACCTGTACGACCAGAACCCGCCATCGTGACATCCCGCCCGCGCGCACCACCCTCCAAATCCCCACGCCGACCGCATCCTCCCTCAGAGATGCCGCCACCACTCTAGTCACCTCCCACCGCGCCGCCCCATTTCAATTCCCACCACCACTAGCCCTTCCCAAGCTCGAGTTGCTCTCCCCACTACCTCGCCATGGCCTCCCACCTCCGCCTCCTCCTCGCCGCCCCACCACCCCTCCACCACCACCACCGGCCCCACCGCCTCCGCCTCCCGCGGCCACCCGAACCCCTCCTGAACCTGGCACCAGCGCCTCCCATGCGCCCCCGCGTCCTCTCGTCGCCACCTGTCCGGCCGGCCCGGGCAAGGGGGTCCTCCATTGGCGAAGCCGGGGAGGACTCGGAGGGCGAGGAGGACGGGGAGGCTGGCAGGGGAGGCGACCTCGTGGGGGAGGACTCGGCGGCGTTCCGCCTGGGCGACCAGCGGGTGGCGTCGTGGGCCTACTTCGGCGGGATACTCGCCGCGGTGCTCTGGGGGCTCAACGTGCTGTGGATCGACCCGGGCACCGGGGTCGGGACCAGGTTCCTGGACGCCGTCGCCGCCGTCTCAGACAGCCACGAGGTGCGTCTACACTATATTTCTGCTGCTGAGCTTGCTTAGGCCGGTTGTTGTGCTGCACTTAGCTTTTTTTTTCAAACTGTTGTAGAAAAATTGTGAAAAGTCTACATAAATTCTGTTATCCAAATTCCATTGGTTGACATTTCGTCTCATATGTTGTGGAACACAATAATATATCTGTTTGCAACTTGATTACGAAAAAAAGCAGCTTGCCAAACACCAAATTATCTATAAGTGGCTCAACCAAAAGAGATTATCATAATCCACTATAATGCCAAACGGAGCCTTAGTGCTGAGCAATTGATTTGTTTCTCTGGTGCCTGCTTCCTAGATGCATGGTTCAAAATCTCAGCTGAAAACCGGCGAGATTCGGCAAATTTCGAATTTACTGGAGACCAGTAAAATTCTGTACTAGGAAAAGTATTTCGTTTAAGATTTAATTTTGAACCAATAAAGGCTGTCACAATCTTATGAGTAAACTCGATACACCGACTGACCCGGTGGCAAGGTGTGGGGGTTTTACTTGCGTCGATCATGGGTTCCAGTCCAAGCATTGCAGCGATTTTCCCCCCTAAATTACATCTCTGACATGTGGGTCCCACAGCTACTAACAAAAAAAGATGGGAAAATTGATCGCTTCACTTGGGAATCTAACCAAGGAACTCCTGGACACACGCGTACCCTCCTGCCACTGCAGCTAGTGGCATTCCTTTGCTCCTATTATGGTTGAGAACCTTTATATATTTAGCTCGGAAAGTTAAAATTCAAATTTTAATTTGAAAATTTCGGTCAAAAAATACCAAAAGTTTCTGAAAAAACAGTAAAATCAGTTATACCGGCCCCCTCCGGTAAAAGAAAATCTCCGGTAACCAAAGCCCTGCCTAGCTGTAATGTCCGAGATGGATTGGGTTGGTTTGGGTACGTTCTTATCTGAATTATTAGAATTTGTGTGGGTTTACTTGTTCACTTGTTATCCTTTTGTTTGTCCTTTGTTCATGTAATCTGGGGCGGGGAGCTCTAAGCTCTTGCACCGTGAACTCCTGTATGTAGCAGTGCTTGTTTGCTTTCTTCCTTCTTTTGTGTTAGCAGAAAGTAAAGTTTTCGCACTGGTATATAGCTCCTGAATGCAATGCTTGGAGCCTGTTGCCTCGTGCCTAATGAATCGAATGTAGCTACTGAAGTAGGATGGTAGAAAATATGGATGTTTTGGAGGACTGTGTGGTACCGAGCTAGTGTTCAAATTGCAAAGATTTTTAGATGAACTCAGATGACCTACTTTGGTAACATATCTTGCACGCTGTTGGCTGAAGACTCCATTTTGATGTGCTGTAGACCTGTAGTATAGTGACAAACTTGGTGCGCCAAGGAAGCAGTAGAATTTGATATTGATATTCCCAATGCTGTTAGTTTTGGCAACAACATCAAGTTTGGGACCAAATAAGAGTAGCTAGGCTTCATGCATGTGAAACTAAATGGATCCCTGCCAATCTTTATAGAACCCTTAAAATAGGTTATTGAAAACTTCAATGGTGTTTGACATCCTAAAATTGTCGGGGCATGTGTATGAACCTTAGCAAACTCAATCCTCCTTTTATATAATGGAACATATGATGCTTCATAAGCTTATTATAATAATTCCTGTGTTATTCATGTTACACGGCGCTGTAGACGATCGATAGTTTCTTAAAAAAAACTAATGTGTCATTGTACCAGAAAATTATTGTCAGTGTACCAGAAAATTATTGTCAATGATGTCATTATCTACATTTCAATAAGAATTGAGCAAAACCTTCTTTTACTGGTTAGTAAATGCATGCCTGGCATGAATTACACTTGCTGAGTAAGAAAAATGTGTTTATATTGGGTTATGCAATATTGCATTGATTGTTTGCACTTTTGAAATGACACTTCAACTTAATTTAATAATTATTTGTTCCCTAATAAATTTCTATTGCAGGTAAATTCTCTGGCCTGTATAAACTATAAAGTAAATCGTATCAGCAATATTTCTTTTGATGGGGTTAGATTGCCACTCATTAGGGACACTCATTACTTGTATATGGCCAAGTATACGGCCTAGTAGACCCGTTTTTAGAACACTAATATGCGAGTGATTGAAATATATAGTTGTTATAGGAAATCTTGCGTACAAGTTAGCTTGAAGAAAAAGATATAATGCTGGAAAAGGTTTATCAGGTCATCTACCTAGAGATCAGTTCACCGGACTTGGGGCTAGACCATAATTTATCCACTGTTCATTTGTTTGACTGTAAGGGTATGTCAGGCTTGAAGGAGAATGTTATAGATTTTCAAGCAAAGGGGTATCTAGGAAAAACCTAAATATTTGGCTGCAAATAATCGACATACTACTAATTGCAAATCTTTCCAAATGAGATTTGTCATCCGCCTACTTTGTTTGCTGTACTGCCGAGCAAATCACACTCTGCCAAAATACCACTAGTGTCTACTGACATGTGAGACTAGGGCCCACAAACATTGTCACAACTCACAATTGATGGTATTTTAGCAATCTGTGATTTCTTCAGTGATATGGAAGCAATTATTCCTTTTTGGGCGAAGTATCTGTATTACATTCAGCAGACTTATTATGCATAATGTTTTCTTGTTACGCCTTTGAAATTTCAGTCTGCTGAATGTATATAGTAAATGTATGACTAATGAATTAAAATAAAATGGTCTGCGTGCGCGACTTCATAATGCAATATGTAATAACATGCTTGTCTGATTTTCTTTTTGGCTATACTGAGCATTTGTTGCGAAATGTTTTTCAAAATCAATAAAATATGTGGATTGCACTGCAACCACCTACATGATCATATTCATTAGTCAGTTCCTACCATTTTGCTTTATAATAATCTTTTACTTCTTCTTTTTTGCTTTGATGTTGTCTTGATGGATAACATGCATTTAACACCTTGTATGGTACTATGGTAACTCTTGTCCGGTACTTGTTAACTTGGCAAACTGTAAGCTTACCCTGTATCTTTTCGTTGCAGGTTGTTATGTTGCTCCTTACAATCATTTTTGCTATAATCCATAGTGGCATGGCAAGCTTACGAGAAACTGGTGAGAAAATAATAGGGGAGCGAGTCTACCGTGTGCTGTTTGCCGGAATCTCACTGCCTTTAGCAGTTAGTACTGTTGTGAGTGGTTGGCATATTTTTTTCTTCAGCAGATGGTATCTAAATGGCTGAATCTTTCTGTATCTTAGAAAATTGTCCTATCTTGTAGGTCTACTTTATAAATCATCGGTACGATGGTATTCAGCTGTGGCAAGTTCAGGGCATTTCAGGCATCCATGAGCTTGTTTGGCTCTCATCTTTCATCTCATTCTTCCTTTTGTATCCATCTACTTTCAATCTTTTAGAAGTGGCAGCTGTGGACAAGCCAAAATTCCACATGTGGGAAACTGGAATAATGCGCATCACCAGACATCCACAGGTAATTCCCAAAAGGCCATGTTTTAAAGATATATGGGTCATGAAATTCTTTTGTGCTACAAAATTTCAAGCTATGTTTTTCTATTCATGCATCATGTTATGATATGCTTTGGCTTGTAGCATTCTAATTAACATCTATCTTGTAGATGGTTGGACAGGTAATTTGGTGCTTAGCTCACACACTATGGATTGGCAACTCAGTTGCAGTTGCGGCCTCCGTTGGATTAATTGGTCACCATCTATTTGGTGTTTGGAACGGCGATAGGAGGCTGGCATCACGCTATGGTGAAGCCTTTGAAGTTCTGAAGAAGAGAACAAGTGTTATGCCTTTTGCTGCAATTGTTGATGGACGACAGAAACTACCCAAAGATTATTACAAGGAGTTCATCCGGTTACCATATTTCACAATCACAGCCTTAACTTTGGGAGCATACTTTGCTCACCCTTTAATGCAAGCATCCAGCTACCAACTTCCCTGGTAATACTGCAGATTGATCATTAATGTACATATGTCATTCATTCGCTTCCTGAGAAATATGTCCACGAACAGAACACAAGAAATAGAAGTATTGTTCTTTTGACGTATGTACTTTGATAAACCCCAACACCATGGTCTTACACTTATCATTATAATACTGGCCCGCTTGCACATTTTCTTGGTAAAAGTGGTCTACCGAAAGAGTACCCAGGTGGTTCAAATCTTGAAGATCATGGATTGGAGCTGCAGCTTGCATGCTTCAAAAGACTTATGAATTGCGCATATGAAGAACATGGGATGTTGTATGATACTTTTTTTATTAGCACTTCGAAGGATTGACCTGTCATAATTTTTAGGTTGCAGACATTGTTTGCACAGAGTGATTTGGCCATTTGGGCCATCAAGGCTGATAAGCCGCAGGACATTGTTGAATGCCGAGCAATAGAGTCGAGAAAGACCACTGTGTCATACTACATGGAAGCTGGCCGAGTGGTTGCAATAACCTGGGCTGTTCAGGTTTCAGTCTTTCAGATACTAACTAGTTGTGTAAAGGAATCGTGTTAATTTGGAACTACAAAAGCTTCTGAATAGTTGCATGTGACGTTACTTATTCCTACTTAACAGCTTCATAACCAAGAGCAGTTGGTTCCTGTGGTTTCTTCCTGGTCTTCGTTTTAGGACTCAAGATTATTCATGGATTACCATGACCATCAGCAGTCATTTGAGTTCATCTTACTAGCCGATGATGCCGTGTGTGCCGAGTGCTGGTAATGGTTTGAGCAAGGAAGAGAAATTAAGGTGCTTATTGTAATAGCTGCCATAGAAATGCAATTTTTTATTTTAGTTAATGCATATAAAAACAACTGAGAGGACAAATCTAGTCCTCATGGTGCTTCAGTCAATGTATAAAAAACAACGGGAAGGCTTCGGAAATTTTTTAATTAAATAATTCTTTTCGAAATCATCATTTGGAACAACGCTAGAGATCAAATCGTCACTTGAAATGACGACAAGTTTCTGTCACCAATTTAAATGGCAACATGCGACAAGTTTCTATCACCAATTCAAATGGTGACATGAGTTTTTTTTTTGGCAGAGAATGCAACTTCAAATTTTACAGGATTGGACTCAGTTTTTTTGTAATATCTTTAAGTGTATGCCCAACTGATTATTATTATTTTTAAAAAAAGAGAACTAAATATTAAATAGAGAACAATTTAGGAGCTAAATTTAGAAGATCAGATTTCAACTACGGCACAAAGGCTTTTTAATGTACTTGCGAATTACATGACGTGTAGGGTTTGGTTACATGCATTACAAACGATAACATGCATGAATGAACAAACCGAAAGACACCTAGGATACATGTGTGCCTTTTTGGATTAAAAAAAAATGGATCGGAACGAAGTTAGTCTTTGCGGTCTATCGGTTGATTCCCCTTGTCTCCTACAGACCCGCGGGCGTTGCCAGTCCCAAAGGTTTGCCAAATTGGGCTTCGAAGATCTCCTTAGGACTAAGCACCCGCTTAGCAAGAGCATCGGCAGCTTAGCGGCCCGATGGGACAATCGATGCTTTCCTTGTCTCCTCTGAGACCATGGACGCGATCAGTCCCGGCGATCTGTACTAGGAGACGGCCTAGAAGATGAAATGATGTTAGCAGAACGTAAGGCCAAATGAATAATCAAGACGCAATTTGAACATAACTTACCTCTTCGATCCGCAATGCGCCAGGACGATGGGGAGTGCCAGGACGGCCGCTAGTCTCACTAGTAGAAGCCTTCCCCTTGTTTGCCGCATGCTTGGCCCAACCTTCCTCGGCATGTTGTTCGGCACTCTTGGGCTCTATCGTTGTGTTTCCTTTGTCATCCCTGCTCTCGGGTATACAAGGTTTCCAGCGTTGGAAGATCTCGGGTGGCACCGTGTAGTTAAACATGTACTTTTGCTTGATGAACACCCTACCGTACATGTTCGGGTCGTTGATCAATTGAAAGAAAATGCAACGCTCCTCTGGCTGCCATTATGCACGGATAAAGTTAGTGATATGTGGAATGCAACGTAAAATGCAAAAAAAAATCGATGTGTGTGTGAGATTCTCTTACGCGGAAATTCCCGCAAGTGTAGTACGCCCAGGCGGCGGTTGTTGGGTGTATGGACTGAATGATCCAAGCCGGGTTTTCGTAGTCGCACTACGGGCATGGAAATTGCGGTGGTACAGGCGCATGCTTCATCGAACAATTTGGATAGGGTTTTGCCTTCCCAGCAAGCCACTTGTGCTTCCGCAGTATCTCCGCATAGCCCAACATCTCCAATGTCAACTTAAGTTTCTCCTCCTTCCTCCCTGTTGTGCAAAACAAGTTGAAGTGAAGTGTTGGTTGTGGTGGTGTAGTGTTCTCCTCTAGCTCTCTTGTCCCTCCTTTTATAACTGGATAAGGTGTTGTGCTGATGTCTGGTGAGTGGTGTCCACTCACTGATAAAAGCTAGTCCGGGTGATTGTTTAGGTTTGAAATGGTGGCATTGCAGAGTATGATCATTTAGGTCTAAAAAGGTGGCGTGGCAGAGTATGATCATTTCGGTCTGAAAAGATGGCATGACAGAGTGTGATCATTTCGATCTAAAAAGGTAGTGTGGTAGTGTATGGTCATTTTGGTCTGAAAAGGCAGCGTGGCCGTGTGTGGTTATTTTGGTCTAAAAAGGTGGTGTGGCAGAGTGTAGTGATTTCGGTCTGAAAAGGTGTCGCGACAATGTGTGGTCATTTCGGTCTGAAAAGGTGGCGTGGCAGTGTGTAGTCATTTCGGTCTGAAAGGGTGGTGTGGTAGTGTGTGGCAATTTCGGTATGAAAATGTGACGTGGTAGTGTGTTGTCATTTCAGTATGAAAAGATGGCGTGACAGAGTGTGGTCATTTCGGCCTGAAAAGGTGGCATGAGAGTTTGTGGTCACTTCAGTGTTATGGATATATTATGAATGTTGTAATGCAATTGTCCATTGTCATGTTACATTCATACAAATCCAGTAGCCATATGTTCATACAAATCTAGTAGTCGAAAGTTAAAGACATATGTCAATTCTAAACAAGCAAACAACAGTCTGGATACATGAATCCCTAATGCGGACAACGAAAACTACTTCATACATATTGAACATACTACCAGGAGGATACACGCACACATAAGTTTCTAGAGCCACTTTTGGTGGTCAAGAATCATGTCCAGACGCTCGTCTGTAGATGACATGTTCACCATTGGACCAGATGGAGCTACAGGTGGATGTTCAACTGCTCTTTCCACCATGGCACCAATATAATCTGTCCACTAAAAGTACTGGCATTCGCCGGCCTGAAATCCACACCGAATAGTCAAAAGAAGTGACGAAGCAAACAAAAAAAAATCCCAAATACCAACATTTGCGGAAATCGAACTCACCGAGAAATACGGACACATATAGAACACGCGTCCCTGTTCTTCGATGTTTGAGTACATGACATTTGCTTGGACCCCGTAGTTTGGGCAGTTGATGCGCCTTGCATTCGCTAGCTCCATAGCTTTCAGCTCATCGAACTAGACGACTGAGACATGGCGCTGAGGAGAGTAGTGAGACAAGTGCAAGTAGATGAGAAGATAAGGGCACAAAGTTCAGTTGGTTGGGTAGGGTTTTATAGAGCTAGCATTGGATTCTATTGGCGCCAACGTATCTGTCATTTCGGTGGGGTCTGCACGTTTGTCTAGTCTACACGATGTGCTAGGGGCAAGGTCAGTCATACGCACAACAACAAACAAATGAGATCGAAAACTAGACACAAGCATAATGTTAGTCATATAAAAATTAATATTTACATAATATGAGTGTACACCTAGTCGCGGGCCCTCTTTAGGCGTACTCCACTAGTGATTAACCATATACAGAAGTATTGCGGCATTAATACTGTCAATACCCCATGAATTATCTATGAAGATAATGTTGCTTATATTACATAAACGCAAACGAGTTATGTCAAGAGCAACATCGCGAAGCACATTGCTCCCATTTTTTTCTATCATCATGAACTCCAGAAGAATGGTGAGGTAAAGATCATGCAAACAAAGTCTTGTGAAAATCTAGCTGATTTATTCACTAAGTCTCTACCTGCATCCAGTTTCTAAAGATGCATTCATGGCATTGGAATGAGATGGTTTAAAGAATTGCAGAGTTCAGGGGGAGTAAATCCCTAGATCATAACCTGTATCAAATCCTAAGGGTTTACTCAAAATCTTGAAGATTGGATCCCGAAGGTTAAACGTTGTACTCTTTTCCTTGGTGAGTTTTTTGAAGTTTTCTTACATGAAGGTTTTTAATAAGGCAACAAGTGTAATGCAACTTACGAATGTAATGTACTCTTTTCTTTATTCATTTTTTCCAATGGGTTTTTGGAAGTTTTTTATGAGACATTTGCATATCACTATTGCCTAAGGGGGAGTGTTATGAAACCTAATGATGGGCAAAATACTAAACTGCCCCCGGAAGGGCTTCACCCCTTTAGGCTATAAATATGAGGACCCCCAATGTACAATAATACATAGATGAATAAATATCTTGGATCATCCTCTACATTGTGTCTATCTTTGATGTTCATTGTGTGATTGGATTGATTGTCTCCCGACTATGATATCGATTATTTAACGTAAAGTAGACTTTTTTCCCTTAAAAAAAGGTTTGGCTTTGGATCCAATAGCTACTATGCATCGAAAATATGGAAAACTAAAGGCACACAACAAAAAAAATTAACAGATAAGGGAATGGGTAGTTTTGAATACTAGGATGACAGTGCGCGCTATGCCGCGCCGTTGTTACATGCATGGATATTACTTTAGGGAAAAACATAAGCAATCCTAATTGTATGGCTGCAAAGTTCAATATAATCTAGAGATTAAGTATGACTTGATATGACATCCTTACGATATCAAAGAATATAGGGAGCATCAAACTTCATCGTGGATCTTTACAATCTACCATTTTTTTAATTGCATGCTACATTTCCCTATTGCTAATCAGTTTATTTCACCTTGCTCGTATGTGGGGGCCATATACCCTGCCCAAACTTTCCATCATTGAAGCTTTCAATAAATAGGAAATCAATTTCTCAAGATTGAATATCCAAAGAAGCTACCTTTTATTACCACACAAGAATAAAAAAAATTCAAGGTATACTACGTGAAGAAAGCATACAATCACAATATAGAGAAAAAAAATCATGAAATCAACACAGGAAGTAGGAATAGTAACAGTAATAGAATATGATGTCAATAGAACATGCGACTGTTTTCTCTTTCCACATCTTGATTAGTTCAACAGGTTTCTCATGTTTGCATAAAGAGAATAAAGAGATGGACTAACCTACCTATGGGAGGACACAAAGATGGCAGCTCGCTCGCTGCCCTACTATCAAAGATGCGTTTCGTTTTTCTAGTCTCCACTCCACTAAACATCTACACCCCGAAGCTGCAAAATAGAATGAAAAGTATAGGTAGTTAACTAATCATCATCCATCTTCACTAATTTGCTAATAAAAACAGCATAGCTACAAACTATTGGGCCTTCTCAAGAGAACTAAAGATGAGCCTCCTGCGGAGGTAGAAAAGTAATATGAGGTTGCACTTCTTCCTGAATCGAATCTGCAACAGAAAGTAAGCAACAATATTAAGCTAATTGTCAAAAAAATGCCTAAACTGTGCAGTAAAAGGTAGTCCTCAAAGATGGAGAAAAAGGGAATGAAAAGAAAATTGTAAATATGTTGTCATAAATCATGGTAGTTTATTTCAATTTTTCTAGTAAAGTGAACTGAAAGGAAGAATTTGTTGAATGAAGGGTGAGCTTCTTGTTAGATGTTATTCCCTAGTGCCTCAATATAAGAGAATAAATGTAAATTGACTAAATTTTGCCAAGCAAGTATATAAAAGCGCATTATACTTTATGCTTTCTGACAATTAGTCTTTCTTGCACATTATCCTATTAAACCAAAAACATATTACAAAGTGACCCTTGCAAAGAAACTACTTTTTTGTGAATATGCTACATACTTTTTTTTTGCAAGAAAACATGCTACATAAGCTGCTAAACATTTTAGACTTGATAGCAAACACTTGCTGTGGTAGGCTTGATAGAAATTAAACATTCTAAATTAATAGAAGACAAAATTTTAAACAAAGTAGTATATGATTTTGTATTGCTGATTCAATGGTTTTGTAACGACAAGGTGCATCCAAGTGTTACTCTGGCACAATAGACCAAACAACATGCACACCTCAAGCTATTTGGCAAAATAATTTCATAAACGAAATAACATAGAATAGTTCTAGCTATTCTAAAATGACAACATTAGCATCGATAGTCTTAAAAAACTAGTTTTGTAGAGAATGAAACCTAGAATGTAATAATTAATGGAATATATTGTTAAATTCTCAATTTAAAAGAAATAATATAGAATAGTTCTAGCTATTCTAAAATAATAACATTAGCATCAATAGTCTTGAAAACCAGTTTTGTAGAGAATGAAACGTAGAATGTAATAATTGAATATATTGTTAAATTCTCAATTTATTTAAAGCAAAGTCATGGTAGATACATCAGGTTTATGCCAAAACCCCAATGATCTAGGTTGCGATGAGTAATGTGTTTCTACCTCCTCTTGCAAAAGAAAACAAAGAGGATGAGAATAAATTATCAGAAGGTAACAAAATGCTCATAGAATAATTACAACACAACACTATGAAGCATAAATAGGGAAATGTAAGAAGGCACATGGCTTGGACTTTGTGAACATATGCATGAAGGTAAGCAATTGGACCTAGATAACAATAAATATATAAAAAAGTGTGTTGCAGAGACTTGGGTCATGATCCTTAGATCCGGCTGAAACTACTGCATGAGAGGCTACAAATAGGTATTGGTTGAGAAGTTGGAAAAAAAATTCACACACATACAACAATAAAAGATGTGTGTTGCAGCTAGTTACTTAGTTTACCGAGTATGAACACACAACTTGAACCTTGACGAGGATATAACCATCCTTATTTTATTATATATCTATAATTCATATTATGGATAATAATGACGTCATATAACTCTTGAGTATACCCCTTAATAGCCATAAGGGAGAAGCTGGAGGTCGTAAGTTCTTCTACGACCACCTAGTAGTCGTAAGTCCTCCTACGACTACCCTATAGTCGTAAGTCCTTCTACGACTATAGCATGATTGTAAGTTCTTCTACGATCAGTCCGTGGTCGTAAGATCTTCTACGGCCACCACCTGGTTGTAAGCTCTTCTACAACCAGTCCCTAATCGACAGGGCTAATAGACATGTGGGCCTAGTCGATCATGGAATCCTCCGCACCATATTCAAAATATGGGCAGTAAATTATGTGGTTATTCTCTAGAATAATGGCACGATTTTAACTCCTTTGTTATGGTGATAACTGCCTGGCAGCATGGTAACGTTACTACTCCCATAATAACCTCCAGTAACGGCTCAATAATATGGGACATTAAAGTAGTCTTTACACTGGAGGCGCAACGGTACACCTTGAGGATTGTATAAAAGGCAGAATCATCAGGACAATCGGGGCGATCCAAAGATCATCAGAAGCACAATACTCTAGTCTTTGACTCCATCTTGCAATTCAGCACACTCAATACATACACACAGGAGTAGGGTTGTTATTCTCCCAGGAGAAGGCCCGAACCTGTATAAAAATCCCCGTGTCTCCATCTCTGTGTGATTTTGAGCCTAGAGGAACCCCCGAATCAAATAATTTTTACGTAAGTTCGGTCCTGAAACACCGACAGTTGGCACCGACCGTGGGGATCTTCGAGTCATCAGCTTTCCTTTGTCTTTCCAATTCTCATGCTCTCGTGGCAGGACAGTGGAATGAGGAGAACTAGTTCGACTTGGCTGATTACGCAGATATCGACATGGATGCCGGTTTCGACTACGAGACGAGTGATGCATCATCCGATGGTGATGTCGCCTTCGGAGATATTTCTCCAGGAGACTTTACCACCGACGGAGTTGAGGAGGGATCCTTATCCCCCACAACGATACGTCCAAATGGGGAACCAGCTTCCTCAGATGGCAATGGTCAATCCGACCACAATGGGGGCTGTCCCAAGGCAGACTCAGAATATGGTGAGGGTTCCCTCTCCAAATGTCCAAGTCCACCTAAGACAGTCCGACCTGGCGCGACAACTCTTGGAAGTCGTAATTCTGGATCTTCATCAGCATCTGGTGATTCTCTCTCTTCGGTTAGCCCAGCCAAAGATGCAATCGAACATGCTCCTCCTACGAGTTCGACCATCCCAACGCAGGACTCACTTACCGATGGAGACGGTTATAACCTGGAATTCCCCTTCCTGGAGGGGTTTGCTCCAAGTCGCCAGATGATGTCATTCGACGACTCCTCAAGCGAGGAGGCCTCTAGTGCAAGTGGAGATCATCAACGGGAGGTCTTCGTCTTGCCCTCAGGTAGCAATAACTCTCCTAGAGATAGGGCTGAGGACACTCCCCGAAGATCACACCCTACGATCGCTCGTAGCGATGACAAGGACACCTCCGGCAATGAACAGAGTCAATACTCTGATGAGCGTGCGGGAAATTCTCGAGATCATCGCACTTCACTAAGGCAAGCTCAAGGATTAGGTATGGATGATTCTGAAACAATCCGACGGAAACGAGTTGTAGTTCAGTGAAAATTGCCTAGGCGCACTCAATACCAGTCGAAAGAAGCTCAGGAACTTCAACATATCAACGATCGAGACTTACCATAAGTCAGATTCACCTGTTGCTGGGTATCATCGAGTACGATCACTTGGCGACGTCAACCCCTCTTTTCTACAAAGGAGGTGTTACGACGTAATTATCGGATATCAGGCATTCTCGCCTGACCTCCGAGCAGTCCACTGGCCGTCGCGGTTTAGATCAGGGAACATGGAGAAATTTGATGGGTCTCAAAATCCCATCGAATTCCTTCAGATTTATACGACCGATGTCCGAGCAGCAGGAGGAGGAAAGCGCGTCATGGCGAATTACCTTGCGACTGTGCTCGAATGGTCTGCTCGATCATGGTTGTTAAACCAACCAGTCGAGTCAACCTACACAGGATGTGAAAAAATGACCACAAAACACTACGCCAATTCATCAGGTGTTTCAGTCAGGTTCGCAATTCGATTCCTAAGGTTTATAACTCATCTGTTATCAGAGCCTTCAAATAGGGAGTTCGCAGCAGAAGGATCATGGAGGACATCGCTTTGAACCCTCCTGCTACTGTCGCCGAACTCTTCGAGATGGCTGATAGGTACGCTACTGCTGATGAAGCAGTCGAGTGGACCAAATCATTGATCGAGATGACCAGCACTCTCAGGAGACTAGCGAAGGTGGCAAGAAGAAGGATAAGAAGGCCAAGAAATCTAAGAACAAGGCAAAGGGCCAAAAGCCTCAAGCCAATGCTTCTAAGGAGGTCCTGGTTGTAAGTGATAAAGAGCCACGAACTACCAAACAACCCCCCGATCGAGGCAAAGGTAAGTGCCCCGAATGGAAGACTGATAAGCCTAGGTGGTGTCCTTTCCATAAAAAGGAAGGACATGACCTTCGTAATTGCCGAGTTTTCCAACGAAAGCTCGAGAACTACTACAACAGCAAAGGACTATTTTCTACTCTCGAGGAGGTAGGGCAAGCTAGTGGTCGTACACAGTCGGACGATAACGAGGACATGCCGTTTCAAGATCCTGAGCACACCATCGAGCACATCTTTGGAGGATCATCGGCATACGAGTCAAAACGACAGCTTAAGGCAGTCGAACGCGAGGTAAACTCCATTGAACCTCCTCTTGTCAATAAGTTGCCGAAGTGGTCGGAAGTCACCATCTCCTTCGAGAGGGTTGACTGCCCGATCCCTTCGACTCGACCAGGTCGATTTCTGATCGTGGTCGAACCCACCATCAACAACTGTCGAGTAAATCGAGTGTTGATTGATGGTGGTAGTTCGTTGAACATTTTGTTTACGAACGCCCTAGACGAAATGCAAGTCCCCAGGACCAAGGTAAGACCGGTAAGATATTCATTTCATGGTATTATACCGGGGTCTTCAGCCAAACCCATTGGTCAAGTTTCTTTTCCTTTAACATTTGGTTCACCAAGTAATTTCAGGATGGAGAAGATCTCCTTTGATGTGGTCGATTTCGATACGGCATATAACGCCATACTCGGATGACCAGCTTTGGCAAAATTCTTAATGGCAACTTGACGAGGATATAACAATCCTCATTTTATTATATATCTATAATTCATATTATGGATAATAATGATGTCATGTGACTCTTGAGTATACCCCTTAATAGCCATATGGGAGAAGCTGGAGGTCGTAAGTTCTTCTACAACCACCTAGTAGTCGTAAGTCCTCTTATGACTACCCCATAGTCGTAAGTCCTTCTACGACTATCCCATGATCGTAAGTTCTTCTACGATCAGTCTGCGGTCGTAAGATCTTCTACGACCACTACCTGGTTGCAAGCTCTTCTACGACCAGTTCCTTATCGACAGGGCTTACAGACATGTGGGCCAAGTCGATTAGGGAATCTTCCGCACCATATTCAAAATATGGGCAGTAAATTACGCAGTTATTCTCTGGAATAATGGCACGATTTTAACTCCTTTGGTATGGTGATAACTGCCTGGCAGCATGGGAACGTTACTACTCCCATAATAACCTCCAGTAACGGCTCAATAATCTGGGACATTAAGGTAGTCTTTACACTGGAGGCGCAGCGGTACACCTTGAGGACTGTATAAAAGGCAAAATCATCGGGACAATCGGGGCGATCCAGAGATCATTAGAAGTACAATTCTCTAGTCTTTGGCTCCATCTTGTAATCCAGCATACTCAATACATACACACAGGAGTAGGGTTGTTATTCTCCAAGGAGAAGGCCTGAACCTGTATAAAAATCCCTGTGTCTCTATCTCTGTGTGATTTTGAGCCTAGAGGAACCCCCGAATCAAACAATCTTTACGTAAGTTCGGTCCTAAAACACCGACAGTTGGCGCCGACCGTGGGGATCTTCGAGTCATCAGCTTTCCTTTGTTTTTCCAATTCTCATGCTCTCATGGCAGGAGAGTGGAACGAGGAGAACTGGTTCAACTTGGCCGATTACGCAGATATCGATATGGATGCCGGTTTCAACTACGAACCGAGTGATGCATCATCCGATGGTGATGTCACCCTCGGAGATCTTTCTCTAGGAGACTTTACCACCGACGGAGTGAAGGAGGGATCCTTATCCCCCACAACGATACATCCAGATGGGGAATCAGCTTTCTTAGAGGGCAAGGGTCAATCCGACCATAACAGGGGTTGTCCTAAGGCAGACTCAGGACATGGCGAAGGTTCCCTATCTAAATGTCCAAGTCCACCTAAGACAGTCCGACCTAGTGCGACAACTCTTGGAAGTCGTAATTCCGGATCTTCATCAGCATCTGGTGATTCTCTCTTTCTGGTTAGGCCAGCCAAGGATGCGATCGAACATGCTCCTCCTGCGAGTTCGACCATCCCAACGCAGGACTCACTTGCCGACGGAGACGATTATAACCCGGAATTCCCCTTCCTAAAGGGGTTTGCTCCAAGTCGCCAGATGGTGTCATTCGACAACTCCTCAAGTGAGGAGGCCTCTAGCGCAAGTGGAGATCATCAACGGGAGGTCTTCGTCCTACCCTCAAGTAGCAATAACTCTCCTAGAGATAGGGCTGAGGACGCTCCCCGAAGATCACACCCTACGATCGCTCGTAGCGATGACAAGGACACTTCCGGCAATGAACAAAGTCAATACTCTGATGAGCGTGCGGGAAATTCTCGAGATCATCGCACTTCACTAAGGCAAGCTTAAGGATCAGGTATGGATGATTCTGAAACAATCTGACAGAAACGAGTTGCGGTTCAGAGAAAATTGCCTGGGTGCACTCAATACCAGTCGGAAGAAGCTCATGAACTTCAGCATATCAATGATCTGCTCGAGAATCCCTCTCGAGAACTTGCCTGAGCACCTGGCCACGACCTCTTCACTGAAGAGATCGCACGAAGGCTGCGGTGCACGATGTGCAAGCTCGAACGACCCCGCTGACATCATGCTGGAAGTCGTGGTAGTACGACTTCGTTAGCTTTCAGTCGTTCGAATAACTCACCGCATGGGGGTCGCCGCAAGTTGCAGCGATCCCCAAACCGGAAAAGAGTTCCTCGAACGCCTGACGATCATAAAGCTCCTAGGAGAGGTGATCATTCACCACTCCGACTGAGAGGTCTGCAACAGCAGACAGAGTACGAGGAGTATTACCCTCGTAGGATCGAGACTTACCATAAGTCAGAGTCACCTATTGCTGGATATCGTCGAGTACGATCATCTGGTGACATCAACCCCTCTTTTCTACAAAGGAGGCATTACGACGTAATTACCAGATGTCAGGCATTCTCGCCTGACCTCCGACCAGTTCACTAGCCGCCGTGGTTTAGACTAGGGAACATGGAGAAATTTGATGGGTCTCAAAATCCCATCGAATTCCTTCAGATCTATACTACCGCTGTCCGAGTAGCAAGTATGCCATACAGTTAAACTTTTAGGCCACTAACAACGTGGCAGAATACGAGGGTTTACTAGCCGGCATACGAGCTACGAAAGCACTCGCGATTCGATGACTACTCGTGAGAGGAGACTCTCAACTAGTCGTGAATCAGGTCAGAAAAGAGTACCAGTGCTCTAACCCGACCATGTGTCGGTACTTACGGAGGTTCGAAAGCTTGAAAAGCATTTTTTTTCAGTTTCGAGGTACAATTCATCCCTCGAAAGGATAATTTCCTCGCGGACCAGCTTGCTCGGATAGCTTCTTCCCGATCACAAGTACCAAAGGGAGTCTTCTTGGAGCAACTCCAGAAGCCATCTCTAGTGGACACACCAGACATATCTCCTATTGAGACAGCCTCTCTAGAATACGAGGATACTTGAATGGATCCCATCTATAAGTATCTTTAGACGGGTTCCGTACCTGATGACGATCTCGAAGCAGATCATTTATCCCGAAAGGCCAAAATGTATACTTTGGTCGAAGGAGTCCTCTATAAACGAGGTACTCAAGGGGTACTCATGCGATGCATACCATAGAGAGAAGGACTAAACCCCCTACACGACATTCATGGGGGAATCTGTGGAACTCATGCTTCCTACAGAACGTTGGTCAAAAAAGCCTTTCGATAAGGATTTTACTAGCCAACAGCCCTCTACGATGCCAAAGAGTTGGTTAAGAAATGTGTACAATGTCAGTTTCATAGCAGGCAAATACATCAACCGGCTCAGGCATTACAAACAGTCCCTCTATCTTGGCCTTTTGCGACCTGGGGTCTCGATATCCTAGGACTGTTCCCAAGGGCTCCAGGGGTCTTTGAGTTCCTTTTTGTGGCTATTGATACGTTCACAAAATGGATCGTTTAACCTATGACCGGGATAACAATGAAGCATAAAACGGTTCATGATGAGAAGCGTGATTACTCGATTTGGAGTCCCAAGTCGAATAATCACAGATAATGGTAAACAATTTTCGAGCACAAAATTTCAGGAATTTTGCGACGAGTTGGGTACCAAGCTTTGTTACGCCTCTGTCGCCCATCCCCAAAGCAATGGGGCAGTCGAAAGAGCGAATGGCCAAATAATGTAGGGAATCAAAACTCGAGTCTTCGACCCGACATTGTTAAGCTCGGGGCTTGGGTACAAGAATTACCCTCGAGATATGGGCGATTCAAGACGATCGCTAGTCGGGCAACAAGCAAAACACCTTTTTTTCCTAGTTTTTGGTGCTGAAGCCATGCTTTCACTAGAACTAAAGATCAGGTCAACAAGGGTTGAGAGTTTCAATGACTCAGCCCAAGAATAGCTTCGAGCAGATGACATTAACCTGCTCGAAGAAAAGAGAAATCAAGCCTTAATCCATTCAGCGGTCTACCAGCAAGCTCTGTGCAAATACTACGATCGTAAAGTCCAACCTCGCAGCCTTGCTATAGATGACTTGGTATTGAGGAAAATTCAATCCCAGTCTAATCGGAACAAACTTTCCCCCAAGTAGGAAGGTCCTTACATAGTGGTCGAAGTTATCGTCCGTGTTGATCGACCGGCAATGGAAGACGGCCGGGTTCTCTCTAATTCTTGGAATATCGACCAGTTATGCAAATTCTACGTGTAAATGACCAACCATTCAATAAAGCATCAGGTTCTTTCTATCTTTATTGTTTTACTTTGAGTAGTGCTTTGACAATTCTTTCCACCATACCCTGGTCGAAGGTCCGTCTTCGACCAGTTCCTAGTTGTGAGCTTTTCCACGACAATACACTGGTCGTAAGGCATCCTACGACCAGTACCCAGTTCATCTTTACACTGGTCGAAAGGATGGTAACATCACCTAGTCGAAGCCTTTTCTCTCTGCACGTGGTCCCGCCCACTAGAAGGAACTTCCTAGAGTTGACACATTCCTCCCTTTTTGCAACCAACACAAAGAGCTTGGGTTCAAAACATGGTCGAAATAGTGTCAAGCCAACTCTTAGTACCTTAGTTTATTTCTTCATTCATCTTTTTGAAAAATAAATTAAGCTGAGTATACTTTTTAAATTTGCTCGACTACTTTCGGTAAACTCAGTTTGTTTTAACTGGTCGGAGGAAGTTGCAACACCTAGTCGAAGACTTTCCTCTCTGCACGTGGTCCTGCCCACTGGAAGGAACTTCCTAGCGTCGTCCTGTTTCTAACTGTTGCTACCAGAGCAAACCTATTGAGTGCATTGAAATAAGTAGAACAAATTTTTTAAAGGAACTCCAGACGTTTATCTAACTCAAGTTGACCGTTCTTGATTTGATTATTCTGGTCGGAGATGGTAACATCACCTAGTCGAAGCCTTTTCTCTCTGCACGTGGTCCTGCCCACTAGAAGGAACTTCCTAGTGTCGACTCGTTCCTACTCTTTCGACCAGTGCATGATAATCGTGATCGAAAAACTACAAGTTAGCTAAACCTCTCTCTTTTAGAAAACCCATTTAAAAACTATTTACTCGGTTTATCTAAATAAACCAAGCAAATAGTCAGGGGCTAGGATAAAGTTATTAACTTAACTTCAATTCTTAGTCTTGCTCTTTTTTCCATTCATTATCTTATGAGTTACTAACTACTCGACAAGATTATTTTCAGAAAAAAGGAAGAGATATATATATATATATATCAACATCAACAAAAATTTGTCTTTATAGGACTCAGGACTCTGGTACAGACCGCTCTGGCGAAGGAGATCTTATCTGCATACCCTCCGTGACTGCCTCAGTGATCGGCTGCAGTGTTATCATTAACTGCTCCGCCTCTGCTTCAGGACAGACGAAGTCGTCTATGACAGGTTGCAGATTTAGGTTGGGATCACGGGCTTTAAGTTTTGCCAGGACAAATCTTATTCCCTCTTCGATCGCATCCTTTATTGAATCGAATTGGTTAGCCTTCAGGGTAGTCACCAACTCTTGCAAAGTTCCGACTTGTTCGCCAATGGCACTTAAGTGGGAAGACAGTGTGTCATCTCGAGGAGTAATCTCTTCAGCATGAAGCCCACCGAGTATATTGTTCAGAAGTGAAACGTTGTCTTGAAGATTAATCTTCAAAGCCTTCATTTCCTCCTGATTACGAGTCGAAGCCTCGTGGAGTCATTTTATTTGTACTACTTGTTCTGAAAAGCATGAGACCAGTCAGATAAAATGACCTCGAGTGGGAAACACAACTAATCGCAGGTAAAGATTTGCTGACCAACTAGTTGAGAATCTAACTTCTTGACTTCATTGGCATGAGCGGCGGTGTCCTTGAGCAAGCGCTGCTCCCATGTTTGGACCTCTTGGTCTTTCTCTGAAAAGAAATAAGATTCAGAAAAAGGAAAAGAAGGTTGAAGGCGGTCTTAAGTTCAGCACTTACCACTTAGTCGTCTTTGCAACTTTTGGTTTGCAGAGTTTGCCTCTTGAAGCTTATTTTGGAGGTCTTCAATCTCATCCTTTAACTTTTTCGCATTGGCTTTCTCATAGTCGAGAGAATCAGCTAAGGTCTTCTCGTCACTCTTAAACCTACAAAGGGAAAGAGTGGACGTCAGCACCAAACAAGCGTTCGTAAGTTCTTCTACGACCAAGATCTAGTCGTAAGTTATTCTATGACAAAACCCTGGTCATAAGCTCTTCTACGACCAGTACCTAGTCGTAAGATCTTCTACGACAAGCCCTGCAAGTACTGTGTGAGTGGTCGAAACGTAAAAGACTACAAAAAGCAGTTACTTACCACTTCTCTGCCTGCTCGCAGAGTTCCGATTTTTCCTGTCGCAATTGGACAAGTTGCCTGTTGTATTCAACAACAGTAACAATTTGCTCCAACGCTCTCTACATAGAGAAAGACGGTTGGAAGTGAGAAAAAATATGGGTGCAAATACCGAGCAACAGGTACTTACATTCATTGCCCTTCATGCAAACGAAGATACTACCCTCGTGGGATTCCTCAGTTCATCAATCTCTCACACTCGGTCCCACCACACCTCTTCAAGACGCGCGTCATCGAAAACATCCCCTCCATCAGGAATATTTTTGGGGTGAGGGACACGAGCACGAGGTCTGAGAGCAGAAGATCCCACATGGGAAGACAGCCCGAAGAACTCAGAAGCGAAGTTAGCATATTCCTCCTCCTCTGATTCGGTAACTCCAACTCCTCCTTGAGGACCTAGGGGAAAGTCTACAACGACTTCCTTCTCGGGGCGATGGCCTGATGCCTCCGCGATATCAGGCATTGTCTTTGCCTCAGTCTCTATGACCACTCCTGTGGTCATAGCCACTTCTGGCCCTATGACCGCCCCGGTGGTCGTAGCCACTCCAGCACTAATGGTACCCTCCACCATTCGAACAGTGGACGACCCTTCGACCACCGCCGCCGCTGTTCCTTCACCTGTCGGGGAAATAGCAGTGGGTTCCTTGACAGGAACGTCCTTGAGGGTGACAAGTGCCAAGATGAGATCGTAAAAAGGAAAGCACAATTAGGTAGTAAAAAGCAAAAGGTAATGCTGCTCTTACACTTTTGTCTCTTTTACATACCTCCTAGTGCCAGACTTGATCTTGAGTTTGGAAAAGACCCTCCCTAAGGAAGGTTTCTTTAACTTTTTCTCAACCACGTCTGGTCAAGACTCAAGTTGAGGAACAGCCACGACCACGTCTGGTCGTGGGTCTTGATCGAGCGCTATCGCTTGTTGAGACTCTTGGCTCTCCGGATGGTCGAGACCTATCTCGACCACCTCAAGAACATCGTTACCCTTGACCACAGGTACTGCTGGCGTAGCAGTTTTCTTCACAAAAGACATAAAACTCTTCCTGTTCTCTTTTTCTAGTCGCTTGACAAAGCCACAGGAAGCAAAAACTACGAAAGTTTTATTGTTGTGATAAAAGGGTACCTTAGTCTTGGGGGCTTTGCGCTTGAGAGGTTCAACCGCTCGTCGCGATAGCTCACTTTCTGACGACCAGATCCACAAAGAAATTTTGCGAAGGGTCTAGTTGGATCAAAAAAACTCGAGCTTGTGCCTCCCTTGTCAGCGGCTTTAACGAGCCAACGCCTCTTGGCGGGGGGAGAAACAAGCTACTCTCATCAAGAATGCAAGCGACCATCGCTTTGACCTCTTCGTCAGTTCCGACGGTTCTCCATGCCTACTTTCTGTGGAAATCAGAAAGAAAGATATTATAAAGTAGTCGTAAGTTCTTCTACGACCATCATCATGTCGTAAGATTTTCTATGACAACCCCCTGGTCGTAAGTTTTTCTACGACCAGAACCTGATCGTAAGCCTTCCTACAATCAGTACCCAGTCATAAGTTATTCTATGACTACAAAATCCTAAAGATGAAATCAACTCTCGATTACCTTTAGGCGCTCCACCTTGTCCTCTAGGGACAGGTCAACCAAGATTGGAGGCGCCACCACATGGGCTGGGGGCTTCTCACAGATGAGTTTGACCCGAGCATCGATCTCCTCTTGTGAGAGGTCTGCAGGAATAAGAGAACCTTCAATAAGCCCTGGTCGGGTCATTCGACCCAGAGTACCTCCACATTGGATAAGCCCTCTTCTTCAGAGGGCTGATGCGGCGTGTGATGAAATCCTTCACCATGTGCCATCTAGTGAGCCCCTATTCTTTCAAGTCTACAATAGCTCGAATGAAGGGGGTGATCCCACCGAGATCCTTGGGAGTCGCATCCCAGGAAGAAACCTTCTCGGCCGGCTTTCCAGCGAAGGAGAGGCTGTCCTCATTGGTTATCTCCCAATAGAACCACCTCTTCTTCCACCCCAGCCACGATGACCAGGTAAACATCTAAATATAATCCTTTGACTTCCCGTCGTGGAGCTTCAGATTGCAGCTACCGGCAATTCTGACTAGTCGAGTCATTTCGTAGTAGTACCGGAACAACTCTAAATCAGCCGGAATCCCCAAGTAGGCCTCACACAGGTACACGAACACCCCCAACATTGTGATAGAATTGGGAACAAGGTTCACCAACTCCACCTGGAAGTATTCGAGTACCAATGTGAGTAAAGGGTGAGCAGGCAATAGAAGACCACACTCACAAAAAGCCTAGAAAACGGGGATTTGCCCAATCTCCCCCGGCGGCCAATGTTGCCCAACGGCCTCAATCCACTTCACAAATTCCTTCTTCAGGATCTTCTCGGAGTCGACCAAAGCTCCAATTTTGGCCGCATCCATCTCCGATTCGGCCCAATGGGAAGCGGTTCCGGCCATTTCTCCCAAAAGTCGAAGGTTTGGATTTGAAAAGATTAGGGAAGAAGGCTCGATTTGGTTGGCGGCGGAGAACTCGAAAGCTTGAACAACAAGAGCGATTTGGGGGAAGGTAAAACACCTTATCCTTACCCACGGTGAAAATTTATAACCGCACGCCCGAAGTTGAAAAGACATGGCTACCCAGCGGTTGCCAACGCTTTGGGAACCACTCCAACAGACAGACTTGAGGGAGTCGATTGGGATTCTTAAATTTGTCTGCTCGTGGAAATCAGGTCAGTATTTACACCTCAAGCGAAATTACCTTCTTGACCAAGTCTTTTCTGGTCAAATATAACAGCGATTGGAAAGATTTTACTTCCAACCATAGTGCTGCGACCACTTGGTGTTCGGAGAATTTCTTTACGACCACCTTGTAAGTCGCAAGATTATCCCACAATTTTCTTGAGCAAGTAAAATTCTGGTCAAATGAAACACTAGTCGAAGAGTCTTTCCTTCGACCATCTTTCTACGACCATCTATTGATCATAAGACCATCTACTGCTCCTTCTCCAAGTAAGTTATTTTCGCTTAAGCTGGGGGGCTAGATGACGAGGATATAACAATCCTTATTTTATTATATGTCTATAATTCATATTATGGATAATAATGACGTCATATAACTCTTGAGTATACCCATTAATAGCCATAAGGGAGAAGCTGGAGGTCGTAAGTATTTCTACGACCACCTAGTAGTCGTAAGTTCTCCTACGACAACCCTATAGTCGTAAGTCCTTCTACGACTATAGCATGATCGTAAGTTCTTCTATGATCAGTCTGTGGTCGTAAGATCTTCTACGACCACCACCTGGTTGTAAGCTCTTCTACGACCAGTCCCAAATCGATAGGGCTTACAGACATGTGGGCCTAGTCGATCATGGAATCCTGCGCACCATATTCAAAATATGGGCAGTAAATTACGCGATTATTCTCTGGAATAATGGCACGATTTTAACTCCTTTGTTATGGTGATAACTGTCTGGCAGCATGGGAACGTTAGTACTCCCATAATAACCTCTAGTAACAGCTCAATAATATGGGACATTAAAGCAGTCTTTACACTGGAGGCGCAACGGTACACCTTGAGGATTGTATAAAAGGCAGAATCATCAGGACAATCGGGGCAATCCAGAGATCATCAGAAGCACAATACTTTAGTCTTTGGCTCCATCTTGTACTTCAGCATACTCAATACATACACACAGGAGTAGGGTTGTTATTCTCTCAGGAGAAGGCCCGAACCTATATAAAAATCCCCGTGTCTCCTTCTCTGTGTGATTTTGAGCCTAGAGGAACTCCCGAATCAAACAATCTTTACGTAAGTTCGGTCTAAAACACTGACAAACCTCATCCACTAAATCTCTGAAATGTTTGTGAAATGGTAAGAAACATACATAACCACAAACATACATAGGACTGTTGTAGGATGCTAACCTTTTGTTTACCAACACGTTTCCAAATCTCAAACAAGAAAAGATATAAGTCCTTAAGGGACGCAGTTTCGCACAGGTTCAACATGTACTTCTAAATCAAAAGGATAGAATTGTCAAATACAACAAATACCAGTCTCACCGATTATGAAACTAGAGCAAATCAGTCTGACAAACACATGAGCTATTGCGACATGGTAAGACACAATGCATTTGATTATCTTTCTTCAAAAATGGTAATCATCTGTGAACTGCATTGCTAAAATTTATCCCAAGGAAAAAAACAGTAGGTACGGCTAGTAGAGACTAAATTCTTTGTTGTTCGATTTGACTGGTTGATTATTTTTTTCTTTTGTACGTTAAGATTCAACAGTGTTCAATTGGTAGGACAATCCAAGTAATAAAACAATTAAAAGCATATTACTGCTCCCTTATTAGCAAACATAGGAACCCTGAAACAACGTTCAGAACTTCAATTTAAATAATAGGAATTAAATATTGCAAATTATGAAACTAAAGCAAATCAGTCTGACAAACACATGAGCTATTGAGACATGATAACACACAATGCATTTGATTATATTTCTTTGGAAATGGTAAACATCTGTGGACTGCATTGCTAATATTGATCCCAAGAAAAAAATAGTAGGTGCGACTAGTAGAGACTAAATTCTATGTTGTTTGATTTGTATGGTTGATTAATTTTCTTTTGTTTGTTAAGATCCAGCAATGTTCAATTGGTATGACAATCCAAGAGATACATAGATTCACTTCCAAGGTCCAGATTCCAGAAATATTACTGTGAAGAGTTTCTATCTGTTATAAGCTATTAAGGTGCATGTCCATATTTTCATCGGAATTAGGTCATAAGATCTCACCTGTAAATCTGACCATAAATTCCAAAATCCATTCAAATAGGTTAGGAACAATACCATTTAATTTGATTCTATAAGGTTAATCGCAAGAAATTACAACCTCACTGATTAATATCTAGATACTGCAAGTGGCAATAACTTAGATTGCAGTGCTCTATACATGCCACATATTTTTATTCTGTCAACTTATTCTCCCTACATAAGGTAAAAGGTGACAGGAAAGGAGCATTTGTACAGGATAGGACAACTATGGAGAAAAGAGAGATTGAACAAGTAACCTACTCCCCCAAAAGTTGTTTGATTTCTCAGAGATCTGACATATGTACCTGTAACGTCCCATTTGTCCATGGTTCTTGCAAGTTTTCAGAACCAAAAAGGAACCATTCGGCTTTGTTGAATCGCCCAAGCTTAACTTGAAGATTTTGGAATCTTGGAGATTTAATATGAATTAATTGAACTTCAACTAATGAGAAAGTCTTGGTTTATTTGGAGTTGTTTGGGCTCTGGCGTTGTTTTCCTCTTTTTGTTCGCTCAGACCTCTCTCGACCTCCTTCGTCCTCTCCAGACCTCCTTCTCTGTTTGAACCCTTCTTCGGTTTTGACCTCCCCTTTTGGGTCACGACCATCCCGAGGCGTTCTTAGCTCGGGTTTGTGTTTCAAATATCCTTGAATTCAGAAATTCAAATTCGGGTTTGAATTTCTCTCTTTTTGGGACCTCCTGGTGTTCATTTAGACCTCCCTGGTGTTCATTTGGACCTCCCTAGTGTTCATTTGGACCTCCCTTGCGTCCTTCTGAGCCTTCCATTTGATCCAGACCTCAATCGCTTTTGTGTTGTCCGATCTGTGTTGGACGGCCCAATCACTTTGCTCTGTCCGATCGAGATCTGATGGCCCCAGCCTTCCCCGCGTTTTCCCTTGCTATCACGACCTCTCCTTGTTAGATCTTGACCGTCAGGACCTCTCCTTGCTAGATCTTAACCGTTGAGACCTCCCTTCATTTGGATCTAAGGGTCCATACCTCCCCTCGTTTGGACCTCCCCGTCCCTATGGTCTTTTTGTAAAGACCACCTCCTCGTGGTCTTTTTGCTAAGACCACCCTCTTGGGCCACAACCTCCTCTCGAAGCCACGACCTCCTCTTTTTGTCCTTTAGCCGTGGCCTCCCCTTTTGCCGTGACATCCTTAGGGTTAAGACCACCTCCTGTGGTCAAAACCGCCCTTCGTGGTCTTTTTGCAAAGACCACCTTTTTGGGTCAGACCACCCTGTGGTCAGGACCTCCTAGTCTTTTTGTAGAGACCACCTTTGCGCGTTTGACCTCCTTCTCAGGACCTCCCCTTGGGTTGACTGGTCCCACCCACCAGTCCTCTTCTGACCTTTTCCCGTCGCCACCCCTTTGGCGCAATCTGTCCGCATTAAATGCGGTTGCACCGCATTAAATGCTACTATGTCACATTGAATGTGGATGGGTCGCATTAAATGATGCTTCCATCATAATCATTTCCTCCTCTTGACTCTTTTTCCTACCTGCCCCTCTGACCGTTCCTCACTTCTCAGCAGTTCATCATCATTGCTTTTGGCGCTACATCTTGCAGCCCATCTTCTCTTTCCTTTCCCTATAAATGAAGCTCCAGGGAGTCCCTTTTGACCTCTTGTTCCTCCCTCAGCTTCCCAATATCGCTCTTTCTTCCTCTGGCTCGTTTTTCTCCGTGCTTTGATTTCGCCTAAGCGATTGGAGCCACGTCATCTTCAACAGCTTCGCCATCTAGGGAGCTAGTTGGAGTCTGCGTCGTCTTCGTCCTCCTCACCGTTGAAACGCCCTACTGGAGATTCGCGCCGCCTTCGATCTCCATCTTAGTTCTTCCGCGACCTCCTCCAGCACCTCGCCTTGTTTCGGTGAGATTCCTCATTCTATTTCTCGTTTCGCTTGGACTTCTTTTGTCAAGATCTCTCTCTTGGGTCAAGACCTTCCTCTCGATCTTGACCACCTCCTGGTCTTTTTGTAAAGACCACCCTCTCGGCCATGATCACTTCTCGATTGTGACCACCTCTTGGTCTTTTTGCAAAGACCACCCTTTTGGTTCTTTTGCAAAGACCACCCTCTTTTGCTTGAACTTCCCTTCTCGTTGGACCTCCTTCCCAGTTGGGACCTCCTACTTTCTGGGTTTTGGTTTAAGTTCTTTGTTTTAGTTGTTTTGCTTATTTGGTTCTTTCTGAACGTGTAGATTTCGACTTCATGGAGGAGTACCTGGATCCAGCGACCTCTACCAAAGCCTCGCCACTCTTCAACGAAGGCAAGTCGTAGACCTTTGATCATGTTGAACCAAGCATTTCAAAAGTATATTGTTCTACCTTATCATGCATGGCTATTTCAATAAAAATGGTTTGGGCAGTAGCTATTTCCTACTTGACAGAATGCCTTCTTGAATGGCTGAACTCGACATGTTGACATGTTCCCCTTGGACACCTTAGAATGGGTATTCTTAGTTGGTCTTGCTTGATAATGCCAACATGGGAGCATGTTTATGCTTAGACTTGCTTTAGATGCGTTGGTTCTGTGAATCATGAATCATGTTGTTGATAAACTTGACTAATTGAACTATGGAACTGTGGTTGGTGTCACTATTGAGCAGCTGAGGTGCCGATGCCGCAGTTGTATTGATCGTGGTGCGATGCCGCTCTTGTTAAAATTTGTTGTGCCAAGACCAGGGTGGTCTTTTGGCCGGGTGAACCCATGCTTTCTCACTCGGGTGAGTGATCATGTAGTAAAGGGGGTGCTATACGTACATTGGCATGAGGTTGTCTCGCCTGAGTGGTCTAAGGACTTAACTTTATGTTCCTTGCTCTGGGTCTTCCGTGCAACCACAAGACCATTTCATGGGGGTGGTCTGGGCCAAATAATTAGCAATGAGATGGTCTGGTTCTGTTGTGGTGGAAGTGTGTGCCGATTCACACTTGGCGCAAGAGGGGGCTGCCGATAGCGAAACCTTAGCGGGCAGAACCTAGACCAGATCAGAGCTTTGTAACGGCCTTGTCGAGCTCTCTAGATTGCTCACCTCCGGAAGTGGGCAAGGGTTCCGACGGGAGCCCGACCCGCTAGAGAGGTCGTGGATTGTGGGTAAAGTTGTACACCTCTGCAGAGTGAAAAATCTATTTGACTAGCCAAGTCCTTGGTTATGGACACTGCCTATAACAAATGCATGAAGGGTAGCTTTCTCTTAATGTGGTTTTGGGAGCTCCAGAGTTGGTGCTCTAAGGTGATCGTGGGAGCTCTGGAGTTGGTGCTCCAGAGAGGGCGTGGGAGAGGTCCTGGTCGTGGGTGCGACCAGACCTTCCGCGAGTGGTCTTGGGAGTGAGTTGGTGCTCACGACCTCCTTTGAAAACAAAATGTACTTATGTATTACTATTTTTAACTTGAGCTTTGCAATCTACTATTGCTATTTACTGTCAAATATTGCTTTCTACAAACTAACCCTACAGCTATCATTGGCCAAGCCATTGCATGAATAATATGTGCATACTTGTTCCCTGTGATTTGCTGAGTACATTCAAACGTACTCATGGCTTTAAGCCTTGTGTTGAAGCAGTGGCCGAAGAAGATCAAGGACAAGGGTACCCGGACCTCTTCGAGGAGTTCTTTGATGATCCAACCTTCTAGGAGACGTCCTCCACTCGACAGCCTGTGGGCTTGCTGGTTGGCCTCGCGCTTTTGGTGGCTTCGTTGTTAAGTCCTGTTGTCGGATTTTGTAAGCCCGTGGTGGCGCCTTTTGTAACCAACCTCGACCATAAGGTCCTTGTTTAATATAAGTTAATTTGTCTGCTTCATCTTGTTTCTTGTCGTGTGGTTGTGATTACACATGTGTTGCTCTGTGCGAGCTAGCTAGTGATCCTGGGACTAGTTCAGTGCGCGGAGGCTGGGACCTCCAGGAAGTCTTTAAGATCTCCTGGGTGGTCCTGGAGGACCTCCTCTCAGGGTGCTCTCGGAGGACCTCCCAGACCTGCGGGTGGTCCTGTCGGACCTCCCTAGGTGGTCCTAGGACATCTATCCGGGTGTATCCCAAGAGGGGCCTGACAGTACTTATCATGCGCGCCAAGAATTTGTGCCCCCACACCGGTGAACTGTGGACCGTATATCATGGTGTTCGGAGCACTCATTCCATCATGGAACAATGGGTTCTCGACAGAGTACATGAAGCAGAAGCTCTGCCTACACTCGGGAATGGACACCTTGAAGTACCATCCTTCAAAGAAAGGCTGAGAGGTACCGATACCTGACAAAATTCCATATTCGCAACCTTTATCTACTGTATCTCAAATCTAGCATGTAACAATATTGAAGAAGCTACGCTAAACAACATAAATAGTGAAATATTATCACATAATCCATTTTTTGTGAATAGAGGGTAACAAATTATTACCATTGTAAGGAATGTCAGACCCTACTGAGACCAAATTATAGAAAACATGACTTGAACTCAATGATTTCTTATTCCGAGTAACAAGCCCAAGCAATGATGTGTCGAACGCTCATTGAATCTATCAGCTAGAGTTACATTTCTAAAATGTAAACACACGGTAGCAAATTGTCCTTAATTGAAGAGCAACCCCAATTAAAACACACAGGGTAACAAATTATTGCCATTCTAAGGCATGTCAACCCCTACTGAGACCAAATTATAGCAAACTGGAGAATCCATTCTGTCGAATTGTTAAGGAGGAAGAAAAATCTGCTTAGAATGGTTTGGTTTACATACCTTGAGCACGAATGGCACATCTGTGTCCTCTGGACATGGGCTTGAACGGTGATGGGTGAAAGGGGTTCCCGACAATGGTGGTCATCAACATCAACGGCCTGTGCACATAAATAATCCATTCAGTCGGATTGTTGAGGAGGAAGAAAATTTTGATTGGAATGGGTTGGTTTACATAACTTGTGCTCGGATGGGCATCTGCGTCCTCTGGACATGGGCTTGGATGGTGATGGGTGAAAGGGGTTCCCAACGGGGGTGATCATCGACATCATCACCAGTTGCCCATCGATCTAAAAGATGATAAGATGGTTGGACCAACAGAGGAGGGAGGGAGGGGAGGGGATTCGGAGGAGGAGTGAGGCCCAGGAGAATATCTTTCTTCACATCGAGGGCATGGACCAGAGGGGAGGCACTGAGGCTGCGGCTGGGGAGGGAGATCGAGGGGGTGATGGGGAAGGAAGAGGGATGGAGCGGTGGAGCAAGCGGAGAGGGGTGGCGGAGGAGGCAGAGAAAGGGAATGGGAGGCAGAGGGGAAAAGGAGCGTGCGTCGGTCCCAATCTGACCAAGAACGACGGCGGTGGCGCCACCGAGGTGAAGTAGAGGGGGGGGGGGCGGGAGGAAGAGTGCACAGAGAGGGGAGATGAAGGGCAGCAGTGACGTCATCAGCCAGGTGAAGGAGACAGGTAAGGAAAGAGGAAGGGGCGATGCGGGTGAAGGGGAGGAGGGGAGTTGCGAGGGTGGCGTGAGCGAAAGAGAGGAGGGGGTGACGAGGACAGAAGGGGAGGAGGGGACAGCGGTGGCAGCGTGGGCAAAGAGGGAGGAGGTGGACAAAGGGGAGGGGCACCGCACGAGGGCGAGGTGGCTAGGGATGTCGTCTTGTGAAGGCCTTGCGTCACGATCCACCCAATCCGATGGCTCACACACACGTGCGTGCTCATATCCGAGACGGCACGCGTCGGTGTGTGACTGGAAGAAAATGGCCAGGAAACACGGGGAGTGCGCGATTGCCAGGCGCAATAAGGAGAGTAGTATCCCAAGCACAATACAACTCATATCTACAGCACAACACAACTCGTAGATATATAGGAAAGAAAAACAAAACAAATTAGGGCAGATACAACAATTGTTACACCCATAGTGACTGACACCTAATTTTGTTAAACCTTACAAAAAAATAGTAGCACCTGATTCATGCATATTACACTATTTCTGCACACTCTTCATCAGTCTCAACAAGAGAGTTCTTATTGCTCCAATGATTGAGCTGACAAATCCCATTACCATATTAGAAGCACCAAAGGGTATAAAGATGCATCCATATTTTGAATGATTTTTTTGAAGAACTTGTAATTTGAGTGCTACCTGGCTGATTTAGGTAGATCAATCCTGGATACCAAGATTCTTTCCTTCCTTCAAAATATATCGAACTATCAACAATTCCATTTGCCAATTTGATTTCCTTGGCATGTAGGCATAGATAATTACAAAGAATAGCAATCAGATGGATGAAAAACCAAAACAAAGATGGATGATTTCAATTTGTACCGTTAATGGCTGCTTGATTTGGTGGCGGCAGCGAAGTGAACGAACCACAACTAGAGAGAAGTTCCCGAATGATGCTGACGTGTAGTGGTGGCCAAATGGTTGGCACGACATGGGCCGGGACGGGCCAGATTAGGCACGACACGGCTGGCCCTGCTAACTAAACGAGTCGTACCGTGCCGGCCCTTGTGCTTAGGTGCCGACCCAAGCACGACACGGTGGTCTCTCGGGCCGTGCTAGACTTGCCCAGGCACGATAAGCTTGATTTGGCCGAGATAAGCACGGAGGAGCTAAGCGCCCGATAGCCCAAGCCAACCGTGGAGCTTAGCTGCCCATTTCTTCCTCCATTCCCCCCATCCCAATGCCTCTGTGCTAGGCCGCCGCCACCTCCGTCGTGCCCAGCCACTGCTGCCACCTCCTCCTCCACTGTGCCCAGCCGTTGCTACCAACACCTCCTCCTCTGCGCTTGGCCGTGCGTCTGCCACCCTCGCCGCACCTAGCTTTCGCCACACCACCTCCTCCTTTGTGGCTGGCCATGCCTTCGCAACCTCAGTCGTGTTAGCCAGGCTGGTCTGTGCACAACACGATACTTTGTGTGCCATGCCGGGCCTCCCCGTTGGGCCAGGGTTGTGACTCAAGCACGACATGCCCAGTCGGGCCGTGCCAACCTAGCCCATCAATAGTGTCAGGTAGCTCTATCGACGTCAATACATACCAATCAGCATACACCCCAATCGGCCACGAGTGAGGGGCTAGAGTGATGCTCACCCAATTGCAGTCACGTCGATTCCAACTTGTGTTGGGGGAGAGGACGACCTCGGTGATTGGGTGGGTTGACGACTGACAGGATCTAAAGCTTGGTAGAGGAGGAGCTGAGGAAGAGGAGATCAAGTGCAGAGAGAGGAAAAGTTATGGTTGTTTAGATGAATCCACGACCGCAAGCTTGCGTGATGGGTGTAGAGGGAATGAAAGCCATGATGCATGTCAAGAAGAAAATGAAAAAATGGACCTAGCCGAACAAATCCAATTGGGCTTGACGAACCACAGCGGCCCAACCTGAATCAAAGGAGCAGTTGTTAATTATCAGTTATCTAAAACTATGGGTGTAAAACGAATCTGGATAGTCTGTTTTATTCGGCTTCTGTATCCGGATGCTAGAAAATGTGGTAAAGAAAATAACATTCGTATTGCAAAACGAAATACGAATCTGGATAGTATCCGCAATTTTTTTGCCGGATACAAATATGAATGTGGTACGAAAAAATGTGGCCAAATTCAAATACAAATACGGATAATATCCAGATCCGACAGTTTTATTTCGCTTGTTATCTAGTCTACTAATATTTTTGTGTGTGTTTTGTTACCATGTTGTTTGTGTGAATTTGATATGTTACTCCATATATTGGAATTCTTTTTTAGATGTTTGGAATTTGAACTTCTTGCGTGAAACTTCATCATATTTTAGGATATTCGAAGTTGGTCGAATTCTGCAAGTATTCGATTCAAATTCGTATTCATTACAACATTCGATTCGTATTTGTATTTGTATTAGTTTAAAAAAATATGAATATGAATGTGCTATGTTCACTATTCGATTCGCATTCGATCCGTTTTCACCCCTATTTGAAACCATGGTATTAAAAACCGGACTAGCGTTGAACCTCTAGGACGATTGGTAGGGGTTGGACCACAACTCAAAAAGAGAGTATTTTAATATGGGCCCGACTATACCATAGTCGCCTAAAATTTTCTTAAATCTCAGTCAATATGGGCTCGACTATACCATAGTCGCCTCAAATTTTCTTAAATCTCAGTCACTTTTTTCCACCTTTAGATCTGCATCGAATGGTTGTATCTTTTGTTTCTATTGTTGTGTTGTGATGTACTGCTTTGGGCTGACTTGTTCTTTATCGGGCTTGGAATTTCTATATGGGCTGACTCAGTTTCTGTTTTGATTTTGAACAAGCAAACTCCAAGTATCGTTGTTGGGCCGCAATATTAATGTCGTGACCCGTTAATGTGCACAACCTCCTGTTTCTTCTCTGGTAACACTCAAATAGAGGCTTGTTAATTGTCTTCTACTAATGAATTAGTCTAGTAGAACACTTACAAAACACAAAACTCAAAATCTAAACATAAAAAAAATTAACTAAGGAAAAAATAAATATCTTTAACAAAGTCCTTAAAAAATGTCTAAATTTAATTTGAATAAAATGGCATAATAGTGAAAACTTGAGTACCCTAACATTAAAACAAACTCAAAAACTGAAAAGAAAAACTATATTCTATGAAATTTAGAATTTCGAGACCTATGTGAACCCTTACAGAAAATAGAATCAAAACTTCACACTAAATTAATGGACATAAATGTCCTAACCACAGTAAACCCGTAAACTATAACATTATAAAAGGTGCTGGCCTAGGTTAACCCTAAGATAAAATCCAAAAAACCTGCAATAAAATTAATACCTAAGATAAAAAAAAATAGCATAGATGGAAATTGCAATGATAATCTACTAAAATTGCAGATTACATGGAGGTAAAAGTTTAGTACTAATGACATGCAATCTACTAAAAGTTTAGTACAAATGTCAAAACCCAATAATATAAAAAGAGCTTCCTTGTTAGGATTCCGACACAATGCCTCAAAATCACCATTGATTCCATTTGCCTCAGCCCAGTTCTCAAGAGCTTCCTTGTTGGTTTTGACCACAACAACAAGGAAGGATTCAAAGCTATTCCCATATATTCGTACATAGACAAATGTTTAAAAAGTTGAAAAAAATATTTCAAATTATTTCCACAGAATGATGCCAGCAACAATAAATAGGAGGAAGCATGAACAGACCATTTCGATCATTTATCATATAAAGAACAATGTTACAAAAAAATGAAAGATCAAACAACAGAGCAATGAAAAAAGTGAGCACAATATACCGAGTCTATAGTAGAAACAAGACCATAAACATTCTCCACATTTTCTACTACCGTGTATTCTCCTTGCGAAAGTTTGAAGATATTCTTTTTGTGGTCTATTATTTTCATACTTCCATCAGGTTGCCACTCGCCAATGTCTCTTGCAAGCAGAAAACGAAGATGTTTTAAGTCTACACTTGGGATGAGGCACAATATAGAATAGTTTGTGTTGATACATGATTGGAATATCAAGTGAATTTTAGAATTTTTTTGTAAATTGGGACCAAGATCAAAATTTTGCTACACAAGCGTGATCTTGGACTAGTGCAGTATACACAAAGGGTCCAGATGCATATTTGGGTCTCGACAGAACAAATATTCTCAGGAACTGTTACTATTAAAAATATAGAAAACACCAAAATGTGATCACTATAGTACTGTTATTCAGGCACAAGTTGAGTAAAAAGCCTTGAAATTTGAATAAAATACAGACTCAAATTAACTGGAGTGAACTTTTAGCCTATTTCTCAGTATGTTCACTCTTACCATGTCGACCCATACTGCCACATTCAGAGGCCTAGAATATTTAGAACTACTAAGGAAAATAAATTCTAGTAATGCAGCAATGCTTATGTGCCACTGTTTACTTTTGCAGACACTACATGTAACACCCCAGCTCAACATTGAGCTTGGAATGCTACTAAAATAAAATTAAACAATGCTACTAAGACCATTTACCAATTTTTTTTCAGCAAAACCTTCTTTGTATAGTTAACTATACCGAGGTTTCAGCAATTAAATATAACATTAGCAATAATTCAATATCCAAATTCATCCAAGCATGCAAGATAGTCTATTTCGATAAAACAAGAAAAAGCATAATCCAAATTCGCTAATCTCATTATTACAAATAAGCCAAAGCATTCAACCAAAGCTATGAGTGAATCTCAATCGGTTTGCTTATTTATAGAGTATAAACTAAATTATATTCTTCCTTTAGGATGAATGGTAGTGAGTGCATTCCAACAAAACTACTCCCTCTCATGCATGCCGTTCTTGCCTGTGGAACCTAAAACACAACAAAGCAAGGGTGAGTCTAATGACTCAGCAAGTATCTATAAAAGAAGCATTAAACACACGAGATATGGCATCAACATGTCAAAAGCAAAGATTACACTAAAAATAACTCCCATGCTTATGTAATGCTAACATGCAATGCATCTTTTAATCTTTATCTCTTTTCAGATTTTACGTGTAATGCGGGTATACAACCGTCGATGTATACCTTTGCTCGTGCCCTCCGCACAGGACCGCCGATGATACCTTTGCTCGTGCCCTCCGCACAGTGGACCGCCGATGATACCTTTGCTCGTGCCCTCCGCACAGGGACCAAGAGCCTATACTCCATGAGTATAGGGATTCATTGCCCATCATCTTCATGATGGGGACCTCTCCTCAATGCCCACATTCCACGAATGTGGGGACCTACAAGCCCATCATTTACATGACGGGACCTCAATCAGATATACCGGTCACCATGTGACCAAGTCTCGTGTATGCTTTCGATATGCGTATGTACTATGACCCTATATTTCATACATATGAATCAACAAGTACATACCACAACTTCAGATCTCACATAGCATGTAAGGCATTAACAACATACATAGGAAAGCTTTAGCCATAAACATGCATTCACCAAATTCTATTCATATTCATCACACTATCATCCATGTATGACTAATACGAGTAAACGCAAGCAATCACATCAACCAACCATAATTGTGCTACAAATAGGATACGTGCCTCAACCCTGCGGAAACAGTAGACGTGAAGAGGGCGCTGCCTCTGGGACCAATCCCCCACCTGAACATAATTATGAACCAAGCTAAGATAACCATACTGGACCCAAGACATAATTAATAGCTCAAACGAAAAAAAAGCCAAACTCTCAAGCGCCTTCCAAACGTCCCACTTCTAACGATCGATATGTCCCCTCTGTGGACAGTCAACATCTAAAACAATATAACTTTCACTACAGGGGTCCAAATAAGGTGTTCTAGGACTTTATGGAAATGCAATTAAATTCCTCAACTAAACCTAGTTGGGGGATCCTTCTGAATCGGCCATTTAAAACCCCTACCAAGCCAAATTAAAAGACATCAATTTTCACATCGGGTTCTCTGGACAGTACACTAAAACCACCATAACTTTTGCTACGAGTATCCAAATCTTGCGTTCTGCAGCTTTCTGGAAAGGTATGGAAATTAGCTACATTTTTCGTTATATCGAGATCCTCTGATTTTGTATTTAACTAATGGCTTAACCCAGCTTTCTACAAACTGTTAGAAAACTGACAGATTAGCAGGACAGTGACACTAAAGAATTCATAACTCGCTGACCGTTAATCGGAGTTGAGCGTTCTTGGCGTCCATGGAAAGCTAAGGACATTACCCAACTATCTCTAAGAGATGGGATCCACGGAATCGGCCTCTAAAGCCATCAAAACTGCCATTCTATATTCTGGACAGATTGGGATCTACACAACCAGCATTGCTAAAACAGCTAATTAAACATCTAATCAATAAGAAACGAATGTTACCCTCGACGAGCAGCTGAAGATCACGAGCTCCCGCTGGTGATCCCTCTTCCTTCTCTTCTTCCCCCTTCTCTTTCTTCCTCTTTGGCCGAACACCACCCGCGGAGGCTTCTCCCTTCCTTCTTCTTGGCCGACAACGAAAGCTAATCGTGGGAGGGTACTGTAGCACGGCGTAGCACTGTAGCACGACGGCGGTACTGTAGCTGTGGTACTGTAGCAATGCTAGGATTGCCCCCTCTCCTTCTTGTGTGGCCGGCTGCCCTTCCCTTGTTTAAATGTCAGTGGGCAAAGCCCACACCAAAGTTGTCCAAATTATGCATAAACCCCCCTGTAATCTTCTGTTAAAACCACTTTTCTGATTGGTCCCTCTCTAAAATTTATTTCTTCTCAATTAATTTAATTTGGAGTATTACATTCTACCCCCCTTAAATAGAATTCGATCCCGAATTCTAACCACGCTTAACGCCAATGAACAATCTCAGCTAATAAACTTACTAACATTACCACGCACTTGCCGTGAATAATTCCACATACTGCTCGTGCATGTGAGACTCCATTTCCCGGGTCATTTCCTCTCAGACTTATGGGACCACCACACCTTGATGCAACTAACGTGTTATGCCTTATTACTCATCCTAGCCTTTCACGAGTCACTCAACGGACATGACTCGAAAGCACGAACTTACTCGTGGGTCAACGGCCTTAACGAAACTTCACACTCCAGATTTCTCCAGTACTCCCTCGACGCTAGGTCAGCAAAACGAACTGTGCCCCACGCTAGGACTCAAGACGGTCCTAGTGATACGCTATCCCCCAATTCTCCGCAACTTCCAGAAACAACCAATATACCTTGGGCCAACATTCCCTTTGGTACCAAACCACACAACCTGCACAAAACACACAGAACTCTTGTTCCTTATATCACTCGATCTTTTCACTTTAACAATGAGCACCTCTTTTAACCACGGACGCACAACAGAACCCTTTTGAAACAAATTCTTTCAAAAACAGAGCCCAACTGAAAATAAAGGATTCTCATCGCATACACGCATTACCAACTCCCCACCAAAAGGGTTAAATCCAAAACCAAAAGATTCATCATGAAACTCTTCCACTTTCCAAGTGGGCGGTTTGCCAATGAACACCACATAAGCCAAAGGCGAAATCACTCGAGTGCCCAAAACACTATCTCCTTTCTTTTTCTTAACCGAAAAGAATCACGCATAACAAGAAGAACCAACTCAATTTGTAACTGGCATCTGTCAAAGAGGCAAGGCTCAAACAAAAAACCCAGGAGAACATTTCAATATCCGATAATACAATCTTTTCCTCAAACTTTCTTTTAAGAATTCAACTTTCTCTTAAACCATGAGATTCCAAATCACCGCATAACACACTAATTCATTTCTTTTAATTTGACAATCTCAAAGCTATGCTCAAACTAAACACAAAATCCACACCTATGAAGAGAGACTCTTTCAATCCACAATAACATACTCTGATTAACTTCTCTACCAAAGAAATTATTTTGACAAATAATTCCCAACACTCCTCAATATAGATTTCATCCACAATCACATCACCTCAATCTTTATGGATAATCAACTTGAACATCACCACATTCACACTCATTTACTTTACTCAAAGTATTCTATCAAAGATCAACACACTATTCAAAATTCGCTTCTGTTCACCCACCTCTACATATAATATTGGGTTTCCAAGGTCCTAGCATAAAATGCAAAGGCCCAAATTCAACCTCGAAGTCTCCTACCATGAATTTCTAGTTTAGTTGATAGGAAATCCTCACATTCATTTACTAAAATTTCGCACAGCTCGACAATAACCTCAGTCATTACTATCAACATTCCTCACTAATCAAGTAACCGCCCCAAGGCGATTTATTTCACCAATCTTAGACCTTCTCTAATCCACACCAATCCAATCCAACTACACAACCACAATATACATCTTCGCAATACCCTAACTGATTGACCAAGATTCAAACATACTCAATTATTAACGTCAATAAATAATTATATTCTTGACCAAGTTATCATTTGAGATAATCTAACCCCCATAGGGTTACTCACTGTGGCCGAGCCATACTTGACAATAACTCAATAATTCCTGCTATCCCATTAATTAGCACAACGCTTAGGTTTCTCCACACCGTTGCTCTCATTAAACTTCACCATCATAACTCTTCTACACAATATTACTAAGTATCCAATTGCGATACTCTAATACATTTATCAAGAGTCCATACTTTCGATAATCCCAACATCCCAACATGGACTAAGGTTATTGGATCATAATTCGCCATAGGTTCCACTAGTTGTAACACTAATCAACTTTTTTTTTCATCGACAAACATTCCTTTGAAATTGAACTCCCTCCAGATGTTATAGGTCAAATCCAAATCATTGTCTTCTGTACTTCAAATATGTTGGTTCCCAAAATCTCTCCACTACCAAATACTTGACCACCAAGAACCAGTCGCTATATTACACTTTATAAAACTTGGCAACACAAGTTGGTTAATTCCTTCCTCAAAAGGAAGAAACAAACCAAAAACAGGTTCCAACACACAAGAAAACGTTGCTCCTCGGAGTGAGCATGAGAACAATAAGAACAGTCCAATAGCAATGATCTCGGAAAGCAAAATACGAGTCCACAGCTGAGGGCACATGTCCCACAAGAAGGAATATCAAACCTCCATAAATCATGATAAAATATTGCTATTGAAACTCAAGAAACTCTTAAGCTATAACAACAGAAAAGTTGCAGATTATAACTCTTAACTCCAACCTCAAATACTGATAGTACATATTTTTCGTTAACAAAGAAAGTGGTTTCCTTTGATTATATCATTACTTGCCATCCCAGACAAGAAGTGCCTTTTAAGCCAAATCACATTAATCGCTTAAGAGCCAAATAGAACTTCCCAAAAGATCACGAATGCAAAACTCCAATCATTTCTTTTAACCAATTTTTCGAAAGGCAGTTAACTTACTTTCTCTCTAGAAGAATCATCACCACTTCAACGAGTCAGAAGCTCTTGTGGAATATCTTACTAACATCTAGAATAATTCACTCTTAACAAGAATCGTTATCGCCAACTCTTCCTTTATAAAGCCCCAAAGCCTCACCAAAAAGGTACATACTACTTTACCATCTCATCCTCGATTGATAGTAAACTAAATTCTTACAACCTCACTACACAACCACTTTATTTCAAAAGGGAACCTACTACACCATTTAAAGGTTATACCAAAAACTCTTTTGTCATAAACATGCTGTCATCCGACTATTTCACAACCAAGTCAACGTAAGCCATCTATTAAATCACATGAGTTCAACTATTATTGATGTTCAACACCACACGTCAATACACAACAGTTGCACTCCAACCCTTGTTGCTATCAACTGGCTTCATCATGAAATCTATATGCTACCTACTTTTCTTGCCAAATCACATGAGCAATTACAACCACATATTCAGCCGTTCTACCTCACATTCATAATTTGGTACAAAATCGCAATAAAACTTCGAGAATCAAAATCTTTCATCATTCAAGAGTCTCAGCAACACTATAACCAAATTCATCACATCGTTCCTTATAGATGAGCTATCCAGAACTCTTCCTATAATATTCTACATCCACTAGTTTCTATCCCTTCAAACTTTTGTGGTCAAACCAACCACAAATTTCCACACTTCTTAATAACTCCTCTAACTTCAATTAGGTATAACCATACCCTTAATCACAGCTTCATCAGAACTACCGGAAGACACTTTCAAATTAATCAACTTTTCTTTCAAAGATCTTAGTTAAGATCAATCATGCACACTCTGCAGAGCCAACCTGATAATCCATATCATACCCATTAATTGCTTTGATTATAACCTCTCACTTAACCAAGACAAAACATCGCTAAAGGATTTAACATCTTCTTCCATAAAGGAGAACCATTAATATTCAACACTCAAAATACCCAATAGAGATACATTGAGTCAAAGCTTCCACGTACTAAAGGACTTGCAAAAGGAAGCTTTAATTAACCAAAAACATCACTCGAATAAGTGGGTCGTGCTTTTCCAATAAGAAAGACAAAACTCCACTATAAAGGTCAAACATGATAATCAACCAAGTTCACCCGCCGCAAGAATAACTCATCGGTTGGGAAAACATTGATTTCTTTACGGGGCAACTTAAACCAAATGAAACACAACAACATTTCTCAAAGAATCCCATCAACTGGAATGGGCTACGAATCCTAGAGAAGTTCATCTAGACAAGAGTTGACCAAATTCAAATTTCAAGGAAGAGAACAATTCTTCTAAAGATATTCACTATCAACACCTTTACTAAGATATCCGAGGTAATCACTTCTCTATTCTCATATCGCGAACGGTGGTGTAACCTGGTATAGCCCAGGGCCATAACCACGACCTCAACCTCTCAACATAGGTTATCCCCACACATAATAACCATAGTATTATAATATAGATATATCAGATCATCTCATAACAGGGATCATCAATACAATACAACGGAAACGTAAATGCAATGCAAAAACCCATTCCCAACTACTGTACTTTGTGTGTCAAGTTTAATGATTCAAATACCACGGACCTCTGACCGCTCGATACTAATCAGAATACCCCAAATCAACATTGAGCCTAGAATGCTACTAAAATAAAATTAAACAATGCTACTAAGACCATTTACCAAATTTTTCAGCAAAACCTCCTTTGTATAGTTAACTATACCGAGGTTTCAGCAATTAAATATAACATTAGCAATAATTCAATATCCAAATTCATCCAAGCATGCAAGATAGTCTATTCTGATAAAACAAGAATAAGCATAATCCAAATTCGCTAATCTCATTATTACAAATAAGCCAAAGCATTCAACCAAAGCTATGAGTGAATCTCAATCGGTTTGCTTATTTATAGAGTATGAACTAAATTATATTCTTCCTTTAGGATGAATGGTAGTGAGTGCATTCCAACAAAACTACTCCCTCCCATGCATGCCGTTCTTGCCTGTGGTACCTAAAACACAACAAAGCAAGGGTGAGTCTAATGACTCAGCAAGTATCTATAAAAGAAGCATTAAACACACAGATATGGCATCAACATGTCAAAAGCAGCATTACACTAAAAATAACTCCCATGCTTATGTAATGCGAACATGCAATGCATCTTTTAATCTTTATCTCTTTTCGCATTTTACCGGTAATGCGGAGTATACAACCGTCGATGTATACCTTTGCCTGTGCCCTCTAGCACATGGACCAAGAGCCTATACTCCATGAGTATAGGGACCATTGCCCATCATCTTCATGATGGAGACCTCTCCTCAATGCCCACATTCCACGAATGTGGGGACGACAAGCCCGTCATTTACATGACGGGGACCTCAACTGTATATACCTGGTCACCACGTGACCAAGTCTCAGGTATGCTTTTAGTATGAATATGTACTATGACCCTATATTTCATACATATGAATCAACAAGTACATACCACAACTTCAGATCTCACATAGCATGTAAGGCATTAACAACATACATAGGAAAGCTTTAGCCATAAACATGCATTCACCAAATTCTATTCATATTCATCACACTATCATCCATGTATGACTAATACGAGTAAACGCAAGCAATCACATCAACCAATCATAATTGTGCTACAAATAGGATACCTGCCTCAACCCTGTGGAAACGGTAGACGCGAAGAGGGCGTTGCCCCTGGATCCAATCCCCCACCTGAACATAATTATGAACCAAGATAAGACAACCATACTGGACCCAAGACATAATTAATAGCTCAAACGAAAAAAAAAGCCAAACTCTCAAGCGCCTTCCAAACGTCCCACTTCTAACAATCGATATGTCCCCTCTGTGGATAGTCAACTTCTAAAAAATCATACGTTTACTACAAGGGTCTAAATAAGGTGTTCTAGGACTTTCTGGAAAGTTAATTAAATTCCCCAACTAAGCCTAGTTGGGGGGCCCTTCTGAATCGGCCATCTAAAACCCCTACCAAGCCAAATTAAAAGACATCAATTTTTTACGTTGGGTTCTCTGGATAGTACACTAAAACCACCATAACTTTTGCTACGTATATCCAAATCTTGCGTTCTTTAGCTTTCTGGGAAGGTATGGAAATTACCTACATTTTTGTTATATTGAGATCCTCTGATTTCGTATTTAACTAATGTCTTAACCCAGTTTTCTACAAACTGTCAGAAAACTGACAGATTAACAGAACAGCGACACTAAAGAATTCATAACTCGCTGACCGTTAATCGGATTTGGGCGTTCTTGGTAGCCATGGAAAGCTAAGGACATTACCCAACTATCGCTAAGAGATAGGATCCACGGAGTCTGCCTCTAAAGCCATCAAAACTGCCGTTCTATCTTCTGGACAGATTGGGATCTACACAACCGGCATTGCTAAAACAGCTAATTAAACATCTAATCAACGGGAAACGAATGTTACCTCGACGAGCAGCTGAAGATCACGAGCTCCGCGCTGGTGATCCTCTTCCTTCTCTTCTTCCCCTTCTCTTCCTTCCTCTTTGGCGAACACCACCATGAGGCTTCTCCTTCCTTCTTCTTGGCCGGCAAATAAAGCTAATCGTGGGTGGGTACTGTGAGCACTGCGCAAAGATCAGTAGCATGGCGGTGGTACTGTAGCCTTGGTACTGTAGCAACCCTAGGGTTGCCCCTCTCCTTCTTATGTGGCCGTGCCCTTTCCCTTGTTTAAATATCGTAATGAAAGCCCACACTTAGGTTGTCCAAATTATGCATAAACCCCCTCTAATCTTCTCGTTAAAACCACTTTTCGATTGGTCCTCTCTAATTTATTTCTTCTCAATTAATTTAATTTGGAGTATTACACTACATAGTGAACAGATAAACAGTTCAAACACTGAAAAAGCAAGCGTACCAGTATGGAACCATCCATCAACCAAAACCTCCTTTGTAAGGGAGTTTTTGGCGCATTTGGCACGGTTGGCGTGTGAATTAACAAAAATAGCCCCCTTGTAATATCTCGTTTAAACATAAAACAAATAAGTGATTAGTACTAAAATGAAATATAATTAGAAAGAAAAAAATTCAGAATTTTAGAGGAGTTTTAGAACTCGGACCTTTGGCCTATAGCTCTTTGGGCCCATGTGGGTGGCCGGCTTAAGAGGGTGGGGGACCAAACCCAAGCACCCCATGTACTGTAGCACACAAGGGCACTGTAGCACTCTAGGATACTGTAGCATCCCACCTTCCCTGCTACTATGCCAAGAGGAGGAGGAGGAGGAGATTAGCAAGAAGGATAGGAAGGAAGAAGAAGAAGGAAGGAAGGAAGAGAGGAAGAAGGAGAGGGGATCACTGGGTTTTGCGTTCATCATTTTGCGTTCATCATTTTGATCTCCGATGGTGACAATTATTTTACCTCTTTTCTATTTAGCAATCAGTAAGATCTATTTAGTAGATCGGTAGAATCTGTTAGTAGATTGGCAATCTGTCACTTCTGTTGCACTGCAATTTTGAGTACTTTAGTGTTGCACTACAATGAGATGCAAGAAAACCTTAAAAGCCTAAAAAGATCAAAAAGATTAGCAAGTTCAAAAGAAGATCAAGGAAAGATCAGATAAATAAGAAAAGATCAAATGAACAAGGAAAACTTAGAAAAGAACCAACTCCCCCTCAAACCAACCCATAGGGATAAATTACCCCTAACTCACTCCTCAAGGTGACAAACCTAGTTGGGTCTAAAGGTTTGATGAGGATATCAGCTAACTGAGCCTCGGACTCCACAAAATGTAGCACAATATCACCCTTCTCTACATGGTCTCTAAGGAAGTGATAGCGAATGTCAATGTGTTTGGTTCTAGAATGTTGCACAGGGTTCTTAGCAATATTAATGGCAGAAGTGTTATCATAGAGAAGAAGAGCACTAGCAAAAGTTAACCCAAAGTCCTTAAGGGTGGACACCATCCACAGAATCTGACTACAACAACTAGCGACAGCTACATACTCAGCTTCTACAGTGGATTGTGCAACAGAGGATTGCTTCCTAGACGACCAAGAGACAAGAGAAGTGTCTAAGAAGTGACAAGTGCCTGAGGTACTCTTCCAATCTAGCCAATAGCCTGCAAAATTAGAATAAAAAACCCCCGAATAGACAAGGAAGAAGAGCAGGAATACCAAATGCCATACTGGAGGGTGGAGTGAAGGTACCTAAAAATGCGCTTGACGGCTTAGCGATGGGAAGTCCTCAGAGACGTTTGAAACCTCGCACAGAGGCAAACCGCGAAGTGGATGTCCGGTCTTGAGGCCGTCAGGTAAAGGAGGGAGCCGATCATGCTGCGGTACTCACGTTGATCCACGGCTTCTCCTTCCTCGTCTGGATCCAAAATAGTCGAAGTCGCCATGGGAGTGGTGATCGGCTTGCAGTCACCCATCTCGAAGCGCTTGAGCAGATCCTTGGTGTACTTCGTTTGATGGATGAAGATCCCTTCCTTGCATTGCTTGATTTGAAGCCCTAGAAAGCAGTTGAGTTCTCCCATCATACTCTTCTCAAATTCCTTGGACATGGTCTCAGAAAAACTGGAAACAAGAGCATGAGAAGAACCACCAAAGATAATATCATCTACATAAATATGAACAAACAAGAAGTTATTGCCATGCCTAAGAATGAATAGAGTCTTGTCTACCTTACACATCTCAAATTTATTCTTAAGCAAGAATGTCTTAAGTCTATCATATCAGGCTCTAGGAGCTTGCTTAAGACCATACAAGGCTTTGGATAGCTTGAAAACATGATGTGGATGCTTGGGATTCTCAAAGCCTAGGGGTTGCCTAACATACACTTCCTCCTCTATGTAACCATTTAGAAATGCACTCTTGACATCCATCTGGTGCAGTCTAAAGCCCTTAGATGCAGCAAATACAAACATAATGCGAATGGCTTCTAATCTAATAATGGAGCAAAAGTTTCATCAAAATCTAACCCGTCAACTTGGTTAAAACCCTGACCTACCAATCTAGCCTTGTTTCTAACCACAGAACCATCCTCACTTTGTTTGTTTTTGAACACCCAATGGGTTCCTATCACATTATGACCACTAGGAGGCTCTACTAGGTTCCAAACCTTGTTCCTCTCAAAGTTCTCTAACTCCTCATGCATGGCATTAACTCAGCTAGAATCAGATAAAGTATATGATATATCACGGGGTTCGAAAGAAGCAACAAATACAGAATGGGAGTAGAGACTTGGATCATGATACCTGGAGCGAGTGACTCGCTCATGAAGATGACCAATGATCTGATCCGGAGGATGATACCTCTGAATGTGAAGTGGAGCGCCTAGGGGAGATAGCATTTCTTCGACCTCCATAGTTACTGCTGATGATGAAGACGTAGTAGGAGCCTCAATTGGAGGTGAAGTAGTTGAAGTAGGTTCTTGAGCTGGAATAGGAGCGTCAGCAGTAGGTGGGAGAGCATCATTGACTCCATCATCATCTTCCTCTACAAAAATGCTCTCCGTCTCCTGTGTATCACCTGAAACATCTGATATAGCACTAGGGCTAGTCTCATCAAAAGTGACATTGCATGTCTCCTGGACAACGTTAGTCTCAACATTAAAAACCCGAAAACCCCTCGAATGTGCAGGATAACCCAGAAATAAACCATCAGAAATTCTTGATTCAAATTTATCTAGGTTTCCTGTCTTGAGAATGAAACACTTAGCTCCAAAAACTCAAAAAATGAGAAACAGAGGGTTTTCTACCAAACCGAAGCTCATATGATGTCTTGCCCAAAGACGGTCTCAAGAAGACACGATTGGCAATATGTCAAGTCAGAATAATAGCTTCAAATTTCAAAACCTCATCGAGTGTCAGAACACCCCAATTTCAATATGAGCTTAGAATGCTACAAAACTAACAATAAAACAAATTAAAACTAAGACTTTTTTTTTCTAAATTTCGGTAGAACCTCCTTTGTATAGCTAACTATACCAGACGTTCCAACAGTTAAAACAAATATCATAATTAAACAATCCAACATCCAGCATAATCAATATGCATTCAAGATATGCTAATCAACTAGAGCATAACCAAATGTATCCAAAATATGCTACTCATCACTATTACAAATAATCCAATGCATAAAGCATAACCATAACAAATCCTTTAAGCAGTTTGCTCATTTTTTAAGGCGTGATCTAAAATTTAATCAACTATAACAGATTCGTGGCAGTGTGTGTGTCCGAACATATGACTACTCCCTCCCATGCATGTCGTTCTTGTAAGGGGTACCTAAAAACCACAAACAAAGCAAGAGTGAGTCCACAGACTCAACAAAGTACTAATAATAAGACATTATAACACACTATTATAACATCAGCGTCCATTCTCAAATCTTTACCACACATCATGTCATACGCTTATGCAATGCTCAATGCAACCTTTCTCTTTAACTCTTTTTGTATTTTACCGGTAATGCAAGGTATGCAACCGTCGATGCATACCCATGCATGTGCTCGCAAGCACAGGGACCAAGAGCCCAATACTCGCAAGTAATGAGGACCACAAGCCCACACTCCACAAGTGTGGAGATTTCAAGCCCGCATATACATGACGGGACCTCAAAATATATATGCTTGGTCACCACGTGACCAAGCCTCAAACATGATCTCAATATGCACATGCACAGCTTACTCTATTCATCATTAACGTGAAATAGCAATAACCTCATACATGAATAGAACTTAATCATACTTTGAGCATTCACCAATATTAACACACATATCATTCCAATAACCATGCATAGCTAATATGTATCAAATACTCGCAATCAAGATCAAGCATTCACATTTAATCTATCAATCAAAGTACTTGCCTCAACCGTGAGACAGAAGACAATGACAGAAAAGCTCTAGCCTCGGTGTTCACCACCACCTGGCAACCGTAAAATAATATACTAAGTACACCAATCAAAAGTTTACAACATTGCAATAGAACAAAACAAGAATAAGCATCCCTAATCGAAACCCGAACAATTAATCATTATGCTCTCAAATTCCCAAATCTGTCCAAACAGACCGCTGTTAAGTAAAAATTCATAACTTTTGAGTCAAGACTCCAAAATCCATGAATCCAAATTTTCTAGAACCTACCCAAGCGTAGCTACAACTTCTCAGGTGATCAAAAGATCAAATTACCACATGTAATCCTTTGATTTTAATCCCGAAGACCGTTATATCATCTTCGGTAAATCTGACTTAGGAAAATCATAACTTTTGTTTGACACAACCAAAATCATTGTTCTAAGACTCTTTGGAAAATACAGAAAACCAGCTATCTCAATAAAATTATCACAAATATTCCTACTATGCAACAATGGTTGCAAACAGCCAAGCCTTTCACCTCTGTCCACAACAAAAGGACAGATTACAGTAATAACTTTAAAAATTCATAACTTTTGATCTATCCGTCCCAAATTTATGAACTTTACCTTCCTGGAATCATCATTAAGTTATCTAAATATCTTATGGAGATTATCTGACCAAATTTGGCCATCTCCAAACTCTAATGTATAGAACTACGACAGCTGCACAAATCCTGAGACTAAATTAGCACCCAGTCTTGCAAAATTTGTAACTAATTCATCCTTTATCCAAAAATTATGATTTAATACTTTATGAAAATCTAACGAAATTCCCTATATATCTCTAGGAGACCCTAAACACTGAATCTGCATGGAACTAACCCAATCTCACGAATCAACAGAATCGCAAGATTACCGATCTACGACAAACAGGATACTACAATGATTAATCGGTAGCAAAACACATCTATAGAACCGAACTAGCTATTGAGAATCACGATCTTACCCACGAAATCCCCCGCTGGACCACGCTGTAGTCCTTGTGAAGATCACCCCCACCTTCTTCTTCCTCCTCTCCGTCGTCTCTCTTCTAAGCTCTCCTTCCTCTTCCTTATGGCCGGCCAAACTACAGGGGAAGCACCGGAGGAGAGGGGTGATGCGGGGGGGAAGTGCCCGATCTTCACGACGTAGAATCGATGATAACTGTGGATCCGTGCAACCTGACGAACCGATGGCGCCAACCACTGTCAAAACAGCAACCCGCGACAAAAGAATTCGCCCAACCACACGCTTGTGATCCCATCTACCTGACCACATAAAGTAGACGTGTCGATGCTATTGCAAAACACAAGGAATCACAAGAACAACGGACAGCACAATAGATTGGAACTCCCTATTCTAAAGGGGGCAAATATTGCTCAAACCCTAGAATCAAGAGTATATTAAAATCTGAAAATATCTGTCGTTTCCCTTCGTGGCGGCACAGCCCTCGACATTTATAGTCGGCAAATCGTGCGCAGCCAAGTCCAAAACAACTCTGGTTCAGTCGAACAAAAAAGAAAACGGACTCAAATCCTAATTGATTACACGGCCGGAATCACCAGACTTTGGCTCGATCCAATGATGTTCGGCCATACGTTGGCTCGGCTTGGGCTTGACTTCTGGACCAAACTCCTCACGCATGCTGGACCAAAGCCCCTCACGCATGCATGCATTAAGAGCCCCTCACGCACACACACATGCATGCATGCATTAAGTGCTCCTCATGCACACACACATACACACATGCATGATGCATGCACGTGGCTTTCACACACACATGCATGTATGCATGCCCTTGCTTTTTTTTTTTTTATCTTGACACACATCAATACTTTATTTCTTTCCTTCCTTGTGGCATGCATAGCCCTTGATGACGATGCAAATTTGAAGCCGCCTGCTGCCATTCATGTGTGGCAAAGGGGCATCCTCCTGCTGAATGTATGTATCTTGGATGTGCTCGCCGCCTGCAGTAGCAAAACTGAACCAAAGCAAACCGAGGAAACAATAGATCGAGTTGGTTCTTTCGGGTTCTAAAATCTCCTCACGTATAAATCTGAGAATAATTAAAATACTATTATTAGATAGTAACTAGTTCTCATGTAAATAAAAATCAAATTCAACTAGGAGCGAGTTCACTTGTTGGTTAATCTTTTTAGCTCGTACTCGTGTAATCGGTCCAATCGGGATGTCCTCATCAGCCTTCCCCTCTTGAAAAGGAGTCGTCCTCGACTCTGATTGTTCGGGTGCATAAGATGAATCCGATTGCTCCTTCCGCTGGTGAACTCCGAATATAAGAAATGATATGTGTATTCCTTCAGGGCCTTCGAAGCGCATCTTCACTTTAGGCTTGTACAGATCATATATACGACTGCATATAATTAAATAAAATAGTAGTATCTCTATGTCTCCAAGTATGATAATTAAAGACCAAATTAAATTAGAGTTCACCGTAATATTTAATGCGGTTTATAATTCTTTCCAATCAAATAATATATTTAATCGAAAAGTACTAAGTGTGTCTCAGATTCAGATCATCCTTCCTTTCTTCAAGAAAAGCCGTCCTCGCTTTTGATAACCTCAAAATGTGCTTAACAAAGAAAACAACGTGTATGCGTGGTATATGTATTCATCATCAATTGTTATAGTATTCCCCTTCTTTTGCACAATGTATTCAACACAATAACCATAAGATAGATGTGATGTATTCATCTCAACACTCCTTTCATCCACATTATTCCCCCACCCATGAAAAGAAGTCGTCTTCGACTTTTGTAAGCATGTATGCAAATTATTAATGGACAGACCAAAATCATTTTCTAGTATATACAAGTGGCTCATATAATCATATTTCAACTTTACAGCATCAGTTTTATGTAATGGAGACGAGAAAATGGTTTGTGCCTTCCATGCTTCAATTGCGCTACTCTGATTTCTTATACATGATTGTTCAACAAAAGATGACCAAGTAGGCTTTATAAATCTTTCTAAACAGTAGGCACTCCTATTTATACTCACCTCTAAGTGATCATGACTTTGTCCAAAAGATGGTTTGTCCAAGACATGCAATTTTAATTCAGCACACTTATCACGGGTAATGCATATTCGATAAACATGAAACTTGTTGTCTACACCATAATCTCCTATCAAATTAAATTTATAAGTGGAGGTGTAGGTACTAGCTAGTGATTTTGAACATGCAATTTTAGAAACTCTCTTAATCACACTAGATAGCTCTTTGGGTTCATCGAACATGATATAGCATAAAGAATCATCAGGGTATATTCTAGTAAGAACTTCATCATGAGTAATCAATTCCACATTACGTAAATTAAGCACATTAAATTCAGAATATGGAATATTCAAAGGAGCACTAGAGTTCTCACTCTTACTTACCTCTTCTTGATGAATATTCAATTCAACACCATTATTGTTACCTTTAACGTCCTCCTCAGTTGTTGTAGGTGTTGTAGGTATCAAATCTTCATGATGAAACCACGGGGTAGTAAGCACTCCATCCCCAACCGTGATTATCTCCTCGTCTTTTACTTCCAACTGTGCCGGTTGTTGAAACTTCAACTCCTCTTCTTTAATATCAACCTGCATAATGTAAGAAACAATACTAGAAGCAGAGAGTAAATCGTTAATTTCAGCAATAACCTCACTTTTACTATCTTCTACTTCACTTGTTTCTTTTGGTGTATCCCTCACACTCTCAAATTGGATGCTCTCAACCTCACATATGGTGGAATCACACAGCTCACAATTTTCAACACTCTCACTCAATTTGGCTATGTGGCTCTCATCCTCATATGGGTTTTGAAGCATCTTATCTTTCATTAATCGCGGGTCAGCAATGGCACAATTGCCATCAACCACGATCTCCTCATGTACTGCGGGTTGTGACAGGGTAGCACTACCCGTCTCCTTGGCCGAAAAAGAATCCCCATGCTTGACCATCTTCTTAAGTGACAAACCAGTGGATGAATGAGAACTAAAGAGTCGGCGCAGATTTAATTGATATGCGTGCATGCTTTTAAGTCTCTTTTCCACCTTCATAGCATATTTCACAAGATCTTGCGACTACTTAAAATATTTATCTTGAAGTGCAAAGAACGATCTGAAAATTCAAGCCCGCTTTGAAGTATTTCTTTTCTTGAGATGCACTAGTGATATTGGCACGACGCATTGCATGACTCAGCTCATCATAATAATCTTGGATATCTTTGCATCCTTGTGCAATTACATGGCATAGTAGCTCCCACTCATAATAGGATGGAACAAATTCTCTTCTCATGGCCTTTTTTAATTTGACCCAAGATGTAATGAGTCGTTTCCCACTTAGTTGTCGCCACCAACTAGAGGCATAGTTCTCAAAAAACAAAGTGGCCACTCTCACTTCCTTGGCTTCTGATTCAAACTTCTGGGATTCAAGCTCGACCTCCATGTCTTGTACCCACTCAAGATACTCCTCTGGATCATTACTACCATAGAAGGGAATATTTGTATACTCGCGATCTGCCATGGTTAGTAGCAAAGCAAAGAAAAACTATATATGTAGATGTGGAAGTTTTTTTTTTATTTGTGAAAATCACTCATCCTCACCTTCTCTTACCGACCGAAGTTCTTATGCATCCTTGATGGAATCGAAGAGCTGCACGCACTTTGGTGACAGAGACAACACAAGGTGATAGATTGCTTAATTCAATTGCACAAGCATCAAGTTAGACAATGGCTTATTTGTGGAGCTTGGAGGGAAAAGTGTTTACCTATGCAATCTGAAATTTCTAGATATTGTAAAGCTAGGTAACAATCCAAACTAGAATTCAATGCCTAGTTGCTGATCCAAAAGATATAAGCGAAGAACGAAGCAACTCACACGCAAAGATGATGGAACTTAGTGCAATCAAAGGAATGAGCTAAAAAATATAGTAATGGACAACTAGCTCGTATTGCACAAGTTATGGAGAGACGCTAGCTAATTGCTCAATGATATAAAATAGGGCACAAGATTACTCAAAACAATGAAATAGCACAATCTGAAATTTTGACAATGATAGGGTGTGCTCACAATAGGTGATTGGCCATTTTTTTTTCTTCTTTTTTTTTCTTCTTTCTTTCTTTCTTTGTTTTTTCCCTTTTTTTTCTCTCTTTTTTTTACCTGACCAATCAAATTGTCACAATATCAGCACTTAAAACCCCACTTTCGGCTATGAAAGTAAATAACAATTCAGAAGTGTGCAAAGTGTAAATGAGCAACCCTAAGAGCAATATCAATAAGCTAGTCTCAAATAGGAGCAAAGTATTCGCAAATAATTGAATTGGCTCACAAAAAAAATACGCAAAGGGTTTTTTTGCATGGGCTATAGCAGTGAACAGTACAATCGCGCACGGTAGCAAATCCGGTAGGCGCATAGTTTTTTTTTTCAACGCAGCGCGCAATCAGTTTTTTTTTGGGCGCAATGGACTGTAGCGTGGAACAGTAACCGCGCATACTGTAGCAATCATAGGCACTGTAGATGTCAGGATAGTGTAGCAATTGCAGGTGCAGTTGAAGCGCGGCTGCTCCTGGCCGTTGTTTTTTTTAAGCCCTGCAACGCTCGATTGGAGACGCACCGTGTACAGCGTAAGATCTTTTTTAGCGCCATCGTACTGTAGCTAGCAGCCGATTTCTTTTCCAAGCGCAACCGCCGGCGGCGGCGGCCTACTGCACTGATTGGTTTTTTTTTTCAATTTTTGATTGAGCACAAGATCAAGCGACGCAAATAAAAGCTATGATCAGCGACTAAACACAGTTCTAATGGATTAAAACCTAACAAAACTCACAAGAAAATTTAGATCAAGCTACGGGCTAAAGGATTTTTTTGGTGGCTTTTTGTGTATAGGATAGAAAATAAATCTAACTACGGGTAAATTGATCTTACCGTGGCAACCGATGCTCTGATACCAAGATGATGCGAGGAGGAAGTGCCCGATCTTCACGACGTAGGATCGATGATAACTGTGGATCCGTGCAACCTGACAAACCGATGGTGCCAACCACTGTCAAAACAGCAACCTGCGACAAAAGAATTCGCCCAACCACACACTTGTGATCCCGTCTACCTGACCACACAAAGTAGACGTGTCGATGCTCCTGCAAAACACAAGGAATCACAAGAACAACGGACGGCACAACAGATTGGAACTCCCTATTCTAAAGGGGGCAAATATTGCTCAAACCCTAGAATCAAGAGTATATTAAAATCTGAAAATATCTGTCGTTCCCCTTCGTGGCGGCACAGCCCTCGACATTTATAGTTGGCAAATCGTGCGCAGCCAAGTCGAAAACAACTCTGGTTCAGTCGAACAAAAAAGAAAACGGACTCAAATCCTAATTGATTACACGGCCGGAATCACCAGACTTTGGCTCGGTCCAATGATGTTCGGCCATACGTTGGCTCGGCTTGGGCTTGACTTCTGGACCAAACTCCTCACGCATGCTGGACCAAAGCCCCTCACGCATGCATGCATTAAGAGCCCCTCACGCACACACACATGCATGCATGCATTAAGTGCTCCTCATGCACACACACATACACACATGCATGATGCATGCACGTGGCTTCTCACACACACATGCATGTATGCATGCCCTTGCTTTCTTTATTTCTTTATCTTGACACACATCAATACTTTATTTCTTTCCTTCCTTGTGGCATGCATAACCCTTCATGACGATGCAAATTTGAAGCCGCCTGTTGCCATTCATGTGTGGCAAAGGGGCATCCTCCTACTGAATGTATGTATCTTGCATGTGCTCGCCGCCTGGAGTAGCAAAACTGAACCAAAGCAAACCGAGGAAACAATAGATCGAGTTGGTTCTTTCGAGTTCTAAAATCTCCTCACGTATAAATCTGAGAATAATTAAAATACTATTATTAGATAGTAACCAGTTCTCATGTAAATAAAAATCAAATTCAACTAGGAGCGAGTTCACCTGTTGGTTAATCTTTTTAGCTCGTACTCGTGTAATCGGTCCAATCGGGATGTCCTCATCAAGGGGAGTGCTACAGTAGCACCGTGCTACAGTGACGGTGGCGCTACAGTACTGTGCTACAGTGCTTGGGATGCTAGGTTTTAGTTCCCCCACATGGGCCCAAAGAGCTATGGGCCAAAGGCCCGAGTTTTAAAACTTCTCCAAAATTCTGAATTTTTCTTTTCTAATTATTTTTAATTTTAGTACTAGTCACTTATATATTTTATATTTGAACGGGATATTACAAGTGCTAAACTCATCTAGTATCGTCCAAGCCATCCTGACTAAAGTTCTGTTCTTCCTTTCCACCACACCATTTTGTTGAGGGAAGTGTGGGGAAGAGAACTGATGCTCAATACCATGCTCAGCACAAAAAGAGACAAATGAGGTATTCTTGAACTTCGTGCCATTGTCACTGCGAATCACTCTCAGGGCACTGGGGAGTTCAGAAGCCAAGCGAAGAACAAGATCATGAAAATGATCAAAAGCTTCATCCTTCGAAGCAAGAAAGAACACCCAAGAGTATCTCGAAAAATCATCAACTATGATAAGAATATACCATTTGCCACTAACTAACCGAACCCTAGCAGGACCAACAGTATCCATGTGAAGCAACTGTCCCGGTCCGTCAGTCATGACCATAGTCAATGAAGGGTGTGAGACGGCAACTTGCTTGCCATGCCTATAGGGCGCACATACAGCACCCTTGACGTCTTTGAGTTTGGGCAAACCACTCATGAGATCAAGGCTACTAACTCACATCAGATGATCAAAACCAATGTGCCCCAAGCGACGGTGCCAAAGCCAGAACTCAGAAGAAGATGCAATCAAATACTTGAGATATCCAGCAAGATATTCAGAAATGTCAACTCCAAAGATCCTACCAACTCTAGAAATCCCAAAAACAAGCTCACTAGCTGAATCAAGCGCACGACAAGCATTTTTCTTAAATCTAGTCTCATAGCCATCATCAAGAAGCTGTGAGACAGAAAGCAAATTGTACCTTAGCTTGTCCACAAGAGCGACGTCCTTTAGGATGAATTTGTCATTCACCCTAATCGATCCCGTTCCTTCAATCCGCCCTTGTGTATCATCTCCAAAGGTGATGAAGTCATCACCCGTCGACCGCGTGAAGGAGGTGAACTATTATGAATCTCTGATCATGTGACGTGAACAGCTGGAGTCGACGAACCACATGTTCATCCCCCTTCCGCGGTGATCCTAAAAATCAAGGCACAGAAAATTGATATGTCTCAATACTGGGGTTAGTTAAACATGACTTGGGAACCCAGCACTAAGACACACGTCTACGAGTAGCATACAAAGCAGAATTGCTATCCTTGATCCTACTTAAGGTTCTATCATGAGCAATGGTTACACGAACATGAGAAGCAGCATGTCTAGGAACATGATGATGATGAGCATGTGAAACAAATCCCAGTCCAGGTTTCTTTTCTAGATGACCATGTCTCATGAAGGCTCTAGGTTGATGAGATGAAATTGTAGCAAGATTTCTCCTAGCATTTTTCAAACTACGCCAACAGAACTCAAGCAAATGCCCATCCTTCTTGCAATAGGTGCAATGGTACTTGATACCACTAGGAGAAGCACCTTTTGGCTCAAAAGATGGTTAGGCAAACCTGTAGATTTGAAAATGGTTTTTGCAGGTTGGGTTTTGAACTCAACTAAGCCATTTTCCAAGACTTGAATAACTTTTGGCTTGGACTTGTCTTGGGCAAAGTTGTATCCTAACCCTTGCTTCTTATAAGGAGTTTTGGACTTGTTAAGAATCATGTTTAATTGTTTTTCACCCTTAGAGAATTTTTCTAATGTATCTTTAAGATCAGCATTCTCTTTTCCAAGGTTAATACATGATTCACAAGTTTTGGCCTTAATGGCTCTAGCATGCTTCTCCTTATGAATAGCAACCTCAAGCTTAAGAGCTTCACATGAAGCATAAGGAGCAAAATTAATTTTATCCTTAAGCTTGGCATACTTAGCTCTAACTACTTCTAATATGTCTTTAATTTCATGTTCACGTTCTAAGCAGAAAGAGCAAAAACTAGACTCAGCCTTATCAGAAGCGACCAACTTGCTAGATTCTAAGCATTTTTCATATGGAGCAGATTTAACTTCAATTAATTTAGTCCTAGCATTTTCTAGTTGGTGTAAGGCAACATCATGAGTAGTTTGCAATTTAGCAAGTTCAGAGTGTAAAGCATGGCAAGATGAACATTCATCAGCATCAAGAGTCTTAGCATTCTGTAATACCCCGTAGGAGTACATAGTTAAACAAGAAATAGAATGTGATTAAAAAGAAAAGATTTGGTGAGGAGTTGAGGTAGTGGGCCGGTTTGGGCCTCTATTGCCCATAAACAACGAGAGTTGAAACCCTAGCCGAAACATTTTCCTCCCCTTTTCTTCCACAGAGCCGCCGCCCCCAGCTTTTTCTCCTGGTCGCCATCTTTCCCCCTCCTAGCGCCGCCCTTTTCTCCCACACGGCTCCTCCTAGGCGACCCGGCTCCTAGCACCACCTCCCCATGGCACCGCCATCGGCTCCGCTCGCTCCCCCTACAGCACCTCCTCTCCCCTCCCCCGGCTGGCTCTGCCTGGCGTTGCCGCCGCTCCCTACGGCGTCTCCTTCAAGGCCACCCCTCCGCCGTCCGCTTCAGCCCCGACGACGAGCTCATCGCCGTCACCGCCGGTAGGCTCGTCCAGATATGGCGTTCGCTCGCCTCCGCAAGGAGTTCTTCCCCTTCCACCTCCTCCAGCTTGCTCTTGGCCCGGCCGCGCCTGGCCCTGCGCTTGTTGCCGCCTCCAGCCCCGGATGCGATGTCGAGGGTGGACGCGTGGCTGCCCACTCGCGGTGGCGTAGGGTTGCCGCCGAGTGGCCTATTCTTCGATGGCGCAGCGGACCACGGTGTCGTCTTCCTTGCAGCGATGCCCGACTGTGCGGTGTCGGTGTCGTTCCAGACCCGCAGGGGGAAGCGAGCACCGGGGTGGTTCTTCACGTCTGTGTCGCTGCCCGTGAAAGGGGGCGTGCTGGTGCGTGGATGGGTCTCGGTGGGGCTGGTTGCTGGCGGCGCTGGCGATGAAAAGGGATGGATTGGTGGATGGGAGGATGGCTAGGGAGGATGTGGTGGAAACTGAGTGGAAAGCAGCGACAGCGGCCTCTGTGCCTGCATCTGCTGCAACGAGAACGACCTCGTCCGGTGCCCCGATTGCTGCTTCCCCGCTGCCTGATCCAGATCCAAGATTCAGTTGGTTGTGGTTCCCATCCAACAACTCAACTCTTTACTGATTTTCAGATTGGGTTGATTCCTGTTACTTGTGTTGATTGATGCTTGGTTGATGCTAATACTGGTAGATCGAAGGGCTATGGTTTTCTGAGATATGGAGATATTAATGAGAAGACTCATGCCATGGTTGAGATGAATGGTGGGTATTGCTCTACTTGGCTTATATTTTACTGTTATCATATATGTGTGATTGATGAACTGAGACTAGTGAACTGTGTTATCTTTGTGAATTCTATCTGTAGTAACCAGAAATTGTAGATAATTGATGATGTTAATCGTGCATTATAATTGTGAGAACCCTCTGTGCTTTCTTCTTGCTGATGGTAATTGGCAGCCTGTGGCTGATTATTCAGTAGATAACCAGAGCTATTTGGTTGTAGTTATAAACTATTGTATTCCATCAGTCGTTGTTTGTCTTGCTATTCGTTCATTAGTTTAGTAGTTGCTTTCATCGTCCCCTCTCTGAAAGTGAGATCGTTTTCCTGGTTGGTTTTTGCTTGTAGTTGTAGGTCGTGGTCATTATACAGTGCGCGTCGCTCGGTGGTGGTGAACTCCAGTGCTAGAGCGTTCCACCTTTTGTCTTCTGTCTCACGGTTGAGGTTAGTGCAAGTAGTATTAATGAGATGTTATATTTCATACTTGATGAATGCCATAGTTTAATGATGATGCTTACTGTCTGGTAATGTTGATGGGCATGAATGCCATAGTTTAATGATGATGCTTTCTGCCTGATAACGTTGATGGGTATGAATGCCATAGTTTAATGATGATGCTTACTGCTTGGTAATCTTGATGGGCATGAATGCCATAGTTTAATGATGATGCTTTCTGCTTGGTAATGTTGATGAGCATTTACATTTTCATGATGTGTTGATATTGTGATTTCAATTTGCATCATGACATTTATTTCTGAACCTTGGACTACGTGGTAGCCAAGGATTTTTCCTTGAGGTCCCCGTCATGCATTGGATGGGCATTAGGTCCCCGTCATGCATTGGACAGGCTTGGGTCCCCACACTCGTGGAGTGTGGGCATGAGGTCCCTGTGCCTGAGGGCACAGGCTTGAGTATACATCGACGAATGTACTACTCCGCATTACCGGTAATGGCAAAGAAGCTGAAGAAAGTGCATTCATGACATGTTCATTGCATTTCTACATAAGAGATGGATTTGTGGTATATAATGCTATTGTTCATGATGGGATTGGTTATCCCCTTTGACTACTTATGATGCTATCATAAGAGATGGATTGGTGGTATATAATGCTATGGTTCATGAGTTTATTCTCTTTGGCTGATTATGATGCTATGTTATTTACTGCTATTGCACTTTGCTGAGTCATGGACTCACACTTGCTGTGTTGTACTTTCTAGGTACCTCTCGAGGCAGCGACATGCATGGGAAGGGGTAGATATGGTGCACGTCACATAAACACAAACCACAATGAATAAATTAGTCCAATTATCCACAATTCATATTCTTGATAATTGCTATAGATTCAGATTGTGACCATCCTTCGTGGTGGATGTTTTAATTGTGATCATGGATGATCCATTTATGTACTTATTCATTCGTTGATTGAGTTCATTTAATTCTTGTTGATGGACTAGAATGGTTGTTTGGATTATTCTATCATTCTCATAGATATGCTGATCATTGATGCTTTAGATGATTCTATTTGTTTATTGGCTGCCTTAGGGTAGCAATATTGGTTTGTCTTAGATTCAGTACATGAAAGAGATGGCAACATGTTTGATTTATATTCAATTGAGAGAGGATGTTCCTATAGTTGAATATTTGTAGATTGTGCTAGTTCTTGAATATTAGCATTATATCATTCATGAATGAATGTTTGGTTGATGGTTGATATTATCATTCTTCATGATCTGGTTGAATTTATCTCGTATTGTTGTTGTATGTTAGCCTTTTAGGTAGCATTCCAGGCTCATGTTGGGCTGGGGTGTTACAGTTGGTATCAGAGCGGGCTTTAGGTCCGTGGTAGTTGAAATATTAAATTGACACACTGTGCACAGTAAGATGGGAATGGGTCATACATTGCATTTACGTTTTCGTTATGTTGCTTTGAGTATTGCTGTTATGAATTGATTATGAAGGCTTATGATATGCCTAAATGATTATTATGGTAATGATAGTAGATGACGAGAGGTTCAGTTCGTGGTTATAGCCCTGGGTTGCTAGGTTGCACCACCGTTCGGGGTATGAGTCTCATTGGGAAGATTTTTGCCTTCCTAGAGTTTGGAATGGTTGTTCTTGTTCAGATACGGTGGATGAGTTTTCTTGGATTAGTGGTTCATTACAATTGAGGGGGATTCATCAGTCTTTATTGATTTCTTAAAGCAAACATTTGTTCTCCCGAATGACGAGTTGTTTTGCTGCTTATAAATGTAGTTGATTTATAAGATTGATCTCTTATTTGGAAGTTCTGTCCTTCTTGTTGGGAAGCACGACTCGTTTAATCGCTTGGTACTTTGGTTATTGGAAGCTTTAATTTGCATGTCCTTAAATGTGAGGAAGACTATAAAGTTTAATGCTTTCATTTCATGGTAGACAGCATCAAATTTCTTTTGCATTGTCCTACCTTGGTTAAGACAGAGCAATTGTTGTCTTTCCGACTAATAAGCCATCTTTACTACTTGTAAACGTTGTTTTTGATAAGATTGTCCTTTTTCCTGAAAGTCCTACCTTTTTTTGTTGAAAAATGTGATCCGGTGATTCGTTTGGTATTTTAGATAATAAAAAATTATCTTTTACAAAATTCATTGAAGAAAGTTTTGACTCTACTCATTTCTTTTGGAGTAGTTGGAGTGTTGGAGTTTAGAACCTTTCCTTTGAAAAAAAAAGGTGTCAAAACCCTTTGCAAAGTTTTGTGGTGTTAAGCGAGAAGTTGTAAGTAAAGAAGATAATTGATAATGTTTATGACATCAAATTGGGTCTTTGCCATGATGCATAATTAACCTTAACTGATGTCCTCGGTAGTATAACCGGTTAATTTATTGCTTCCTTGTGATGATTACTTGACGATATGTGATTTAGAATACATTTTATTCCTAATTAGAATCAACAGAGTTACTAAGGAGTGTGAATGTCGATATGAATCTATCTTGTAAACATCTATTTGCTGATCTTACATAAATGCTAGATTTACCTAATTCCTGACATGCTAAAATTGTTGAAACATGTATAAAGGATTAGATGGTTGTTGGTGTATTAATGTGTGAAACCTTTTTTTATAGAAATTATGTTAGTAAATCTTTAATCATGTTTTGAACTGATTTTTAAACATAAGGTGAAATGTTGAATCTATGTTTATAAATGGTTATGAGATTGCAAATAGAATTAGCATCATATTTACACACATGATTAATACAATGGTCAATTGATAATGAGAGCTGAAGTTGGTGTTCAGTACACCAATAGTTTAGTAGATGAATTTCGTAAATGGTCTTTGATTGCGTGCCTTGTGAAATTGCTATTGCATAGTATGATCTTGTAAAAAAAATGTTTCAACCTTGTGGCTTGTATTTCTTTTGGAAAGCGTTAGAATGGCGTAATAAAGTTTGATGATTCTTGGCACTAATGTATGATATCAATGCTATTAAAATTGTCAGAATGTGATATTGATGTTAATTTTTGTAGTAATTTGACCCCCTATGGTAATATTGCTTAAATGAGAATATTTCAAGTTTTGCTTTCGTGATCTTTTGGGAGCTCACGAATTATGTGGTAGCTGAAATTATTTAAAATAAAATAGTGTATTGGAATGTCCTATTGCTTCTTAAGAGATTCGCGTGATTTTAATCTTAAAGGCTCTTTCGTCTGAGTTGGCACGTGAGGTTGCAATCAATGAAATTATTCTTGCTGATTCCTTTAAGAGGAGAATAATCTGCTTGCTTTTCGTGATTTCCTATAAATAAAAATGTTTTGAGTTTTGTGGCTAAGATCATTTGGATCTCATGTTTCTTGGGTAGTTGAACTGTTCCGAGCAAATATGTCATGTTGAAGAATTTTATTGGTTCTTAATTAGTTATTGTGGTTTGGACTAAAGAACTTATCTTGTTCATTTGGACAAAGTGTTGTTATAGTCAAAAGGGTTAATTTCAGTGTTAAAGGAAAGAGTGCAGTAGGAGTATTTGAGAATTTGTGTCAAGTTTTGTAACTTGTAGTTTTTTTGAATCGTGCCTAAACTTTCTGCTCTTTCCGCACAGGAGTTGTCAAGTTTCAATCGCAATGTTATTTTCTTATTGGTTGTTATTTGTTGTTCCCTTTTTGAGGGATGTGTGCCCTTAACTGTGAACTCAACTTCTGTTTTCCAAGATCATCGCTATTGGATTATTTTTTTTGGTCTCGTGCTCACTATGAGGAGCAACGTTTTCCTATGTGTCGAAACTTGTCTCTATTCGCCTCTTCCTTTTGATAAAGGATCAACAGATTTGTGTTGCAAAGTTTTGTAAAGCGTAAGCTGGCAACTGCTTGGTGGCAACCAAGTAATTGTAGTGGTGAGATTTTGCTACCAAACTATTAGAGGAATAGTAGAAGGTGAATTGGTCTTGACTTGTACCTCTTGGGAAAAATTTGATGCAAATGGAATGATTGTCGCTGAAGTACAATTGATTGGTGTTGCCACCAAGTAGAACCTATGGTAAAGTGTAGTCCCAGAACCCTAGTTTATGTTGAAATGTTGGGATCATCGAGAGTATGGAAATCTTGTTCAAGTTATAGAGTGTCGCGATTGGGTTGTTAATGCAAGGTTGTGTATGTGATTCATGATGATGAGATTTAATGGGATTTGGAATACAAAATAATTTAATCGTTGTGGCAATTAATGAGATAGTGGGAAAGGTTGAGTTAATGTCAAGAATGACTAGGTCTTATTAAGTAACCCTCTGAGAGTAATAATCCTTGTAGAGGTAATTTGGTCAGGAGAATGTTTCCATGATGATGTTAGTGAGTGAGTATGTTCGAATTGTGGGAATGATTAGAGATTTAATCCGACGATTTTGTCTATCTGTTATAAGGGAAGTTCGCTGTAGAGGTCTTGGAGGTTAAATTTAGGCTTTGCATTTTTATGCTAGAACTTTGGTCGCCCAATAATTGTGTATAGAGAAAGTAGAATTGTGGCGTATTCTGAGCAGTGGAATGATCATTGATATAACCCTTTTGATGTAGTACATGAGCATGTGTATTGAGGATTCTGAATTGTTTATTCTTAAAAGTTTGAGGTGATGTGATGGCGTGAAAACTATTTCGAGGTGCTTTGGGTGCCATCTGTCAAATTAGTTTCGTTAGTAGGAGGAGTTGTCTAGAGTATTTTGGTGGGATCAATAGAGCCTTCCACAAAGGTGTGGATGATGTATTTTGGATTGAGCATATCTTTGAGGATGCCAATTTAAGAGATTTGAACTCGTGTAGTATGTGATGAATTCGACTTCCAAGGTTTAAGAGGAATTTTATTCCTAAAAGAGAAACTGAGAAAAAGAATGTTTCCTTGGGTAGTGAAGAGTTCTCTTGGTTATTGTTTGAGTTGTGTGTTTATGTCAGAGGTTATTTGCAATTTGAGTTGGCTTTATGTTGGCATGATGGTTCTTTCTGGTTCAATAAAATAAAAGGAGTATTTGATTTGAACATTCGATCGACTTCTCTTTTGGCGTACGTGGTGTTTATTTGCAAACTGCCTAATTGAAAAGTGGAAAAGTGTTCGTGATGAATCTTCGATTGTGGGTTTGACCCTTTTTAGTGGGGAGTTGGCATTGCGTGGTTACGACGAGAACTCCTTATTTTCAGTTGGATTCTCTTTGTAAAATAGTTGTTAAGAACGAGTTCTGTTGTTTAATATTAGTTTTGGTGTTCTTTCGAGTAGAACGACGAGTAGAATTCGAGGTCGAATTCTGTTTAAGGGGGGTAGAATGTAATACCCCATAGGAGTACATAGTTAAACAAGAAATAGAATGTGATTAAAAAGAAAAGATTTGGTGAGGAGTTGAGGTAGTGGGCCAGTTTGGGCCTCTGTTGCCCACAAACAACGAGAGTTGAAACCCTAGCCGAAACCTTTTCCTCCCCTATTCTTCCACATAGCCACCACCCCGAGCTTTTTCTCTTGGTCGCCATCTTTCCCCCTCTTGGCGCTGCCCTTTTCTCCCCCATGGCTCCTCCTGGGCGACCCGGCTCCTAGCACCACCTCCCCATGGCGCCGCCGCCGACTCCACTCTCTCCCCCTACAGCGCCTCCTCTCTCCCGGCCGGCGGCGGCGCAGGGTTGCCGTCGGGTGGCCTATTCTTCGATGGCGCAGTGGACCACGGCGCCGCCTTCCTTGCGGCGATGCCCGGCTGCGCGGCGTCGCTGTCATTCCGGACCCGCAGGGGGAAGCGGGCAACGTGGTTCTTCGCGTCGGTGTCGCTGCCCATGAAAGGGGGCGTGCTGGTGCGTGGATGGGTCTCGGTGGGGCTGGTTGCTGGCGGCACCGGCGACGAAAAGGGATGGATTGGTGGATGGGAGGAGGGCCAGGGAGGACGTGGTGGAAACTTAGTGGAAAGCGGCGACGGTGGCCTCTATGCCTGCATCTACTGTAACCAGAATGGCCTCGTCCGGTGCCCCGATTGCTGTTTCCCCGCTGCCTGATCCAGATCCAAGATTCAGTTGGTTGTGGTTCCCATCCAACAACTCAACTCTTTACTGATTTTCAGAATGGGTTGATTCCTGTTACTTGTGTTGATTGATGCTTGGTTGATGCTAATACTGGTAGATCAAAGGGCTATGGTTTTATGAGATTTGGAGATGTTAATGAGAAGACTCACGCCATGGCTGAGATGAATGGTGGGTATTGCTCTACTTGGCTTATATTTTACTGTTATCATATATGTGTGATTGATGAACTGAGACTAGTGAACTGTGTTGTCTTTGTGAATTCTATCTGTAGTAACCAGAAATTGCAGATAATTGCTGATGTTAATCGTGCATTGTAATTGTGAGAACCCTCTGTGCTTTCTTCTTGCTGATGGTAATTGGCATCCTGTGGCTAATTGTTCAGTTGATAACCAGAGCTATTTGGTTGTAGTTATAAACTATTGTATTCCATCAATCGTTGTTTGTCTTGCCGTTCATACGTTAGTTTAGTAGTTGCTTTCATCGTCCCCTCTCTAAAAGCGAGATCATTTTTCTGGTTGGTTTTCGCTTGCATTTGTAGGTGGTGGTCATTATACAGTGCACGTCGCTCGGCAATCAGAAGGGGGGGGTTGAATGATTGCAGTGAATTGACCCCCTAATCCCAACTTCTTCTTGTGTGCAAGAATTTCAGCAACTTCTCTGTTGACACTTGAAGAGCTTCACAACCGAGACCACCTCAGCACACATGAAGAACACCAAATCAAGAATCAAAGTAGAGCAAATCTGAACTTTATATATCAAACTTGATTTGTGTCTACAAAATGCTCAGCAAGCATCCCTCAAAGCCCCAATTCGAAGGACATCTAAATCACAGCAACAGCAGCAAGCTACGATCTCAAAAACATCTAAAACTCACGTCTAAAAACTCGTATACAAGGCGCACCCACTCTTCCTCTTTTATAGGCAAAGTTCAATCCGTATCAATCACGAATACGAAACCTATCTCTCCGAAAATCAGGGGACCCGAAACCCTTTCCAACACAGGTTTTACCAAAACAACTCAAAACTTTCCAAAACAAACTCTTCCACGTCGTAAGCCTCCAGGACACCTTCCCGTAGCTCCAACGTGATCCACCTTTGTCTTCCACATGCTCCAGCGTGATCCAAACCACCTCTTGACATCCACGACTTCCAAGACCTCAGATTTCCCATCCTAGTCTGAGTCAATCCCATCACTGAACGTAGTTCGTCCTCACGCCTCAACCTGCACATGCAAAGATCAAAGAAACCAATTCTTGGCACAAGTTCTCCAACTTGACCATCCATTAGCACACACACACCAATGAACACTATCATGCATCATGCAACAAGATAAAACTTATGAAAATAACAAATCCGCAGCCAATTCCTCAAAGTGACAACTTTCCAGAGTACAATAGGTACTACCGCCATTGTACGTCCGGTACTACCGCTCAAGCGGTCATACCGCTAAATACACTGCGGAACTACCGCTCTTCAAGAACTCATAAAATCTTCCAAAAACACACTCTCTGGAATTTCCATACTGTTCACCAGCGGTCACACCGACTAACGGTATTACCGCCATTAAGCACGCGGTATTACCAACCAGCGGTTGAACCGTTTCAAGAAATCGGTTCATCCGATTTTGACTTAACAAGACTGCCGAAACCTTTCTCTCTCTCAGAACAAGCGCGTACTACCGTTGTTTCACCACGGTACTACGGACACGCTGTACTACCGCGTTCACAAACGGTATGAATGTATGGCAAAACATGTTACGAACCTTAAAGCACGCGAACGGCCCAGATGCGATGTTGATCGGACCGTGCTTCATAGCCGTTGGACTTACTGTTCAAAGTTCGAACGTTCTCAACAATATCACCGTTGGATTTTAAATCAAGGGCTCACAACGCTTTCCGATCTCGGACGGTCCGAACGTTCACAACAATATCAGCCGTTAGATCAGGATCTAATGGTTCAAGCAAAAGCATGCATTTGGAACTTGACTTGCGGTACTACCGCACTTCACTCACGGTAGTGCCGCTATGCGGTAGTTCCGTAAAAATATTGCCGGTACTACCGCAACTCGAAAACGCCCAAAAACCTCAGAACAAAGCCTTGTGCCACGTGGATGCTCCAGATTCATTTTGGCAAATCGGACGCCTCTCAAAACCTTTCAAACACGGAGGTCCGAAGGTAAACCGGTAGAACCGCTGTACAGACTGCGGTCATACCTTTAACCGGTAGTACCGCACATTACAAGCCGGTACTACCGCTAAAACTGACAAAACCTGATTTTCGACAGAATTCAACAGAGTTTAAAAGCAAGTCAGCAACTGAGATCCAAAACATGTTCCAGAGACAATGTATTCAACTTTAAGCACCGAGACTAAGTCTTTATTAAAGGCAATGTATTCATCATCAAATATCATGACCAAAAACCTCTTGGTCTTATAATCTCCCCCTTGATGAATACATTGACAACACTTCCAAAAATTTAGAAATGAGTGTGAGCAATCAGAAAGTGTCAAAGTTGCAAGCAATAGAGAGTTTCAAAAACAGCAGCAGAAAAACTTCCTTTAGCACAGGAAAATCAAAGTTTTGCAAGTTCCGCTCATTTTCTCCCCCTTTGGCAATGTGATCGTCAAGAGCTTCAAATTACGAAAAAGAAGAGCATGAAGTGTAAAAGTCCAGAAGCTATATATAGTTTAATTTATTGAATGAACCAAGCCAATTTGGTTGAACAAAGCTAACAAGATCATATAAATACATATACCACAAAGCAATATCTGGACAAGTATTTCAAAGTGATAAGTCAATTTAGAGTCATGACAGGCATATCACACAATGACTAAAAAGATTACAAGATCACAATTAGAAGTCACCAAAAAGTGAAAGCTATACAGTGAGACAAACTTTAAATCTGGATGAGCTACAATCTCATGAAACATCCTCTTGCTTCACTTTCAATTCTTATTTGCATGTGGCATGTTTGCAACATACTTCTTTTCAAGGGTGGCATGCTTGAAGCATACTTCTTTTAATTGAGAGCACTTTTTGTGCCCCTTTTTTTTTATTTTATGTCAAGGACACATAGCTGTGCATGGCATGCTTGAAGCACACTTCTTTTCGTGTGAGCACTGTTATGTACTCCTTGTTTTTTGTGATACACAGCTATGTATGGCATGCTTGAAGCACACATCTTTTCATGTTCTTTGTCTCAACCCTTTATTATTATTTTTATATATAACATGCCAAATTGAGTGAGCAACAGAGAATTGAAGTGAGAGAGACATTGTTGCTTCAAATCCAAGACTTAAAATAAGACTCACAAACAAGCTTATCCTTTTCAATAATCAACATAAATTGATTCCAATAATCAAACTAGTCAAAGATTTCAGCCATGTCATACTTTAGTTATTTATGCAGCAAGTTTATTAGACCAGTCCAAATCAAGGCTACATAGCACATGAATAAATATGATAAAGATAGCTCAATTACTCTTTTGAAATCAAAGGCTTGACTTAAATAAAAAGCAAAAGCTTCTGAAATTTCACACAGTTCCCCCTCAAAATAAGCCCGTAGGATGAACAACACCCAATTCACTCCGCAAACGAACAAAACGAGAAGTATCAAGCGGCTTAGTGAAAATATCAGCAAATTGAAAATCAGTCTCAACAAAGTGGAGAACAATATCACCTTTTTCCACATGATCTCTGAGAAAGTGAAATCTGATATCAATGTGTTTTGTTCGAGAATGTTGCACTAGTGTTATCACAATAAAGAGGAATAGTGCCCAAATCTAAACCAAAATCTTTGAGAGTAGCAGAAATCCAAAGAACTTGAGAGCAACTAGCAAAGAAGAAGAACATACTCAACTTGAAAGCAGCTTGATTGAGCAACAGAAGATTGTTTTCGAGAGGACCAAGACACTAAGGAAGTGCCTAAAAAGTGACATGTGCCAGATGTGCTTTTTCTATCAATCCTACACCCCGCAAAATCACTATCGGAGTATGCACGCAAAGTAAGACAGGATGAAAATGAATAGAAAAGCCCAAATTCTAAAGTGGATTGAAGATACCTAAGAATTCTTTTTTACAGCCTGTCGATGAGAAGCACGAGGTGAAGCTTGAAATCGAGCGCATAAGCATACAAAGAAAGTGTATATCCGCCTTGAAGCGCCAAGTAGAGTAGAGAACCAATCATACTCCTGTATTCTTTTTGATCCACTACCTCACCTTCTTCATCCGGGTCAAGAACAGTTGTAGACCCCATTGGTGTAGAGATGGGTTTGCAAGTTGCCATGTCAAAACGCCTAAGCAAGTCTTTAGTATACTTGGTTTGATGAATGAAATTGCCTTGCTTGGTCTGTTTTACTTGTAGCCCTAAGAAGTAAGTTAACTCCTCCATCATACTCATCTCAAACTCCCTGCTCATAGTATCTGAAAACTTGAAAACCAAAGCATAAGAGGAGCCCCCAAAGATGATATAATCCACATAAATCTGAACAAATAATAGATCATTGCCATGTTTAAAAGTGAAAAGAGTTTTGTCTACCTTGCTCATTTGAAAATCATTTTTTTTAGCAAAAACAGCTTAAGCCTCTCATACCAAGCTCGAGGAGCTTGCTTCAAACCATACAAAGCTTTTGAGAGTTTGTAGACATGATTAGGAAACTTAGGATTTTCAAAACCAGATGGTTGCTTAACATAAACTTCTTCCTCAATGTAGCCATTTAGAAAAGCACTTTTAACATCCATGTGAAACAATTGGAATCCTTTAGATGCAGCAAAGGCTAAAAGAATTCTAATTGCTTCAAGTCTGGCTACAGGGGCAAAAGTTTCACCAAAATCAAGACCCTCCACCTAAGAAAATCCTTGAGCAACAAGTCTAACCTTATTTCTCACAACAACACCATCCTCACTTTGCTTATTTTTGAAAACCCATTTAGTTCCAATTACATTATGTCCATGAGGAGGTTCAACTAAGGTCCAGACTTTATTACGCTCAAAGTTTTCTAATTCTTCATGCATGGCATTGATCCAACTCATCAGATAAAGCGTAACTTACATCATTAGGCTCAAAGGAGGCAACAAAAACAGAATGAGCATGTGAGTTAGGAGAAGTAAACTTAGAACGTGTTACCCTTTCATGAATATCACCAATCATCAGTTCTAGAGGATGAAGTCGCTGAATCCTCAAAGGTGCAAAAGGTTCTGAACTGTCTTCAATATTTTGAACATCCACTTGTGGTGGCGCAATGCCGATAGTAGGAGCTTGATCTTCAAGAGTTGATGGCATGGGAGAAAAGTCATTACCAAAATCAAGATCATCTTCTTCATTAAGGAATATGCTTTCAGACTCCCCCTGAACTTGTATACCTGAAATGTCAGTTCTAGAACAAGTACTGACCTCATCAAAAGTAACTTCACAAGTTTCAACAATTTTGTTAGTTTCAAGATTAAGCACTCGATAGCCATGAGAGTGAAGAGGATATCCAAGAAATATGCCATCAGTTAATCTAGCTTCAAATTTATCCAGATTACTATGCTTAAGAATAAAACATTTGCAACCAAAAACTCTGAAGTGAGAGACACTGGGCCTTTTGCCAAATCTCAGCTCATAAGAAGTCTTGTGTAAAGAGGCTCTCAAAAATACTCTATTAGAAACATGACAAGTAGTTGAAATAGCCTATGCCCAATACTTCCTAGGAGTGGCATGTTCATCAAGCATGGTTCTTGCCATCTCAACCAAGGTTCTATTTTTCCTCTCAACTACACCATTCTGTTGAGGAACAAGTGGAGAGGAAAATTGATGTTCCAAACCTTGTTCAGAGCAAAAGGAAGCAAATAAGGAATTCTTAAACTCAGTACCATTATCACTTCTTATTACTTTCACAGCACCATTTAATTCATTATTCAATCTGAGAAATAAATCCTTGAAATAACCAAAAGATTCATCTTTAGACACTATAAAATACACCCAAGAGTATCTAGAGTAATCATCAACAATCACAAGAATATACCACTTACCACCAACAGATTGAACTCTTGAGGGACCTACAATGTCCATATGCAACAATTGTCCAGGGCCATCTGTGATGATTACAGAAATAGGAAAATGTGGAGCAGCAACCATCTTACCATGTCGACAGGGAGAACAAACCAAATCTTTCTCACTTTTCAATTTTGGCAGCCCCCTAATGAGATCAGTTCCACTAATTCGAACAAGATGATCAAAACCAATATGTCCTAGTCTACGATGCCAAAAGAAAAGATCTCTAAATTTAGAAGCTACCAAACATCTAACATTAGGTGAGAAGGAATGATTAAAATTAGCTTTAAAAACTCCCCCTAATCGAGTGATATTAAAGATAAGATCTCCAGAGACATCTAAAACCCTGCAAGCATGTTTCTTAAAGCTTACCTCAAGATTTTTTTTCCAATAGTTGTGACACAGAAAGCAGGTTGTACTTCAATTTGCTTACCAAGGCAACATCTTTAAGAACAAATTTGTCAGTAACGCGCACAGTACCTTTTGCCATCACAATTCCAGTTGAAGCATCCCCAAAAGTAATCAATTCATCACTGGATGCCTTAGTGAGGGAGGAGAACCATTTTGAATCACCTGTCATGTGCCTTGAACATCCTGAATCAACTAGCCAAAAGTTTCCCTTCCTCAACAGCTGTACCTACAATTCAAGAGAATATCGGTCTCACAGTACTGGGATTAGTAAGACATGATTTAGGAACCTAATACTGTGACACACGACGAGTAGAAGCAATAAAGGCACTTCTGGATTCTGCATGCTGCCGGCCAAAGCATTGTTTAGGTGTCATTCTGATCAATTGCGCATCAGCTTGTTTAGTGAAAACAAAAGGAACATGAAAATTCTTTCTCAGCCAATCTCTCTTTTCTTTCTTTGCTTTTCAAAAACAAAACTGAACCAAATGACCTTCTTTACCACAGTAAGTGCACTGATACTTTTCTTGATATGAAATTTCAGTTTTTCTCTTTCAAATGCTTACTTTGGTAATAAGATCCTTTGCAAATCCAAAGTGATTTGAACACAACATGTTTAGGTTCAGATTCAATTTCAAATTTTCGTGTTCAAGAAACTTAAGAACTTTGGGAGGATGATTCTTTGCATGAACAGCAGAATTAAAACCTAGACCTTGTTTTTTAGAACTCACTCTTGATCTGTCTAGAATCATGTTCAGATTTTTCTTGCTAAAAGAAAACCTCTCCAAAGTGTCCTTAAGATATTCATTCTCTTTAGCCAATTCAGGACAAGTTGTGCGCTTAACAAAACCATTCAAGATTTTCTTAGAAGCAACAGACTGAGCCATTTTTTCTTTTTCAGAAACTCACTTAATTGTCTAGTCAAAGCATTAATTTCAGGTTGTGAGTTTAGGACAATTTGTGCAAGAAAGTGTCTCATGGTAAAGCATTTGTTGTATAGAATCCTGAGATGACTTTAATCTAGCTTCTAGCAGTTCACAATTAGAGCAAGTCTTAATTTGAGCATTCACAGTACTTGTCTCTAAACAAGATGAACTAGACTTCAGCTTTTCAATCTCAACGAAGCAAGTTTCAGCTTATCATCACATGAGTTATCGCCATTTTTAACTCTTCAAATTCAGCATGAATTGATCTAGCAAGTTTTAATTCAGAATGCAAAACTTGGCATGATTCACATGATTCATCATCAGGAATAGCAGCCTTAAGTCTATCAATTTCAGAATTCAAGCTATCAACAACAAGGTCATGTTTCTTTGCTTTCTTTTTGTATTTTTAAGCTCATTTGTCAATTTCAAAGACAAAGACGTGATAAATCAGCATAAGAGGGCTTTACCTCATCGAGTCATTTGAGAAATCATCATCATCATTAGTTTCTTCACTACTTGCTATAAAGCACATCCCTGTGAAATCAGCCTCTTTTGCCTTCTTGTGATCATCCTCGTTGTCGCTGTCTGAATCAATATCACTTAGTCCAATCTCCTCAAGAGCTGAAAGCACCTTGTTGACAGCTTTACGATAATTTTGCTTTTTTGCTTGAATCAAATTTGAATTTTGAACGCCGAGTTGGTGCTTTGTCCTCCTTGGCTTCTTTTCCTCTCAGCTTGGGACAATTTACTTTTATGTGATTTGGCTCACCACATTCAAAGCATCTGATTGGACCTCCTCTTCTCCTTGCTCTGATATTATTGATTGTTTTAGTCACCCTATTTGAGAAGAGTACAAGCTGTTCTTCTAGGATCTCCTCCAATTGTTCATCTGAAATAGCACTCAAGGAGAAACTAGAAGGACTTGATGAACTGTCAGTTTGGTTAGTCACTAAACCCAAAGAATTTGACTTATTTATTCTGGCCAAAATATCAATCTCATGTGTTTTCATCTTCGAATAAAGATCATTTAATGTGAGTGTTTCCATATTAACAGAGTGATTAATTGTAGTGACTAGGATTTCCCAAACAAACATATTCAAAGCATTCAAAATCTGTCTAGTATTGTCAGAATCAGAATAAATCACATCAACAGATTGCAAATCACTAATAATTTTATTGAAGCGATCAAAAAGTGCATCTACAGATTCTCCTGGTTTCATCTCAAACTTAGAATACTCCTTTTTGAATTGATTTTGACGAACACCTTTAACAGATTTTGAACCTTCATGATAGTCAGCAAGTGTTGTCTAAATTTTGTTAGCAGATTTAATGTTGGCAATTCTAACAAATTCGTTTCTACTTAAACCTTGCAACAAGATATTTATAGCCTTAGCATTAGCTTCAATATCGCGGTGTTATTGTTGGTGATAACAAAGGGGACTTCATAAGGATTCTCAACCTTTTGCGGATGACATTACCTTGAGCTTGAAGAAAAACTTCCATACGAGTCTTCCAATAGATGTAGTCTGATCCATCGAAGTATGGAGGCTTACCCGAGAAGCGATCTCGATCCGATGCCATTGCAACCTTGCTCTGATACCACTTGTAGGATCGTAATGGCAATCAGAAGGGGGGGTTGAATGATTGCAGCGAATTGACCCCCTCATCCCAACTTCTTCTTATGTGCAAGAATTTCAGCAACTTCTCTGTTGACACTTGAAGAGCTTCACAACCAAGACCACGTCAGCACACATGAAGAACACCAAATCAAGAATCAAAGTAGAATGAATCTAAACTTTATATATCAAACTTGATTTGTGTCTAAAGAGTTGGGCAGTCAGACCTCCATGTAGTTGGCGGTCTGATCTTTGGCAAATCGGTCAGACCTCAAACTAGTTGGCGATCTGACCTCTAGTATAATGAACAGTAAAATCAGCCCGAACTCAAAATCACAAATCGGTCTAACTTTTGATTCGCAACTCCAAACCTTACCAAACTTGAGACATACCTTCTCTAGGATGTCAGGAACCTATTCCAATCAAGGATCGTGAAGATCCTTACCAAAGTTCTGACCTTTTTCCGTTTAAGAGAAGGTTGCTCCAAAACCGAGTCAAAACCAAAATATGATCCAAATATTTGCTCATGGGTGATTGATGATCAAGATGATCCTAGATGTATTCCCACATGTCACAACAAGCTAGATCTAGGCCAGAAACCAAAGAAAAACTCACGGATCAAAGAAAGCCCTAAAATCACAAAATAGAGAGTAAGAACAAAAAAAGACTCATCTTGAGGAATCTTGCTTGGATTGATTTGGGATTGATGTTGGTTTACAACCACTCCATCCAGGAGGATAAAGACTCAACAGATGAGCACACAATCAATCCATCTCCCTAGAACCCTAACATCTCCACTATTCTCTCCTAACCCTAAAATACAAACTAGGGTTTTAGATATGAGGGTTGGGAGGTGCACAACCAGCACCCACCACTATTTATAGTGGAGGTTAGCTTCTAGAAGAATATCCCTAATAGGCACCCGTTAAGCCCACACACAAATGGGTTTCACTTACGCATGCATTTCAAAGCATCGTCTTCATCTCCTCTTGACCTAAACTGCTTCTTCTTGCGCCGTCTTGCGCCGTGGGTTAGCAAAAGATTATCAAGGCAGTATTTAGGTGAAGTTACTAAAATACCCATTCTCGATCCTTCTCTGAAGACCAAGTCCAACCTTCATGAAGCAATCCCATGCTTCGCCACGTGTAGGTTGATCAACGGCTCTCTTCACGTCGGCAAGTCTCTCCCATCCGGCTCCTACCGAAACCACCATGGCACTTGCACTGACTCCCGTATCGCTTGATACAACCCGTCGCACTGAACTTCCCGTTCGGTCATCCTTGTCCATTTTGTGCTATGCTTGAGTCCATAGACTTCACCCGGCATCCTCAATTGTTCTGAACCTCAACTCTCCAAGCCTAGTCCCGATCATCCTCACCGTTGACCGTCGTTGACCTCCAAGCTTCCTGCACAACAATAGACAAAGAAATCGATTCCGGGAACATGTTCTTCGCAACTTGACCCATGTTAGTCAAAACATGCATCATGCAACACATATGCACTGAAACCCATGAACTTGACCTAACCAAACCATCATCGCCGCCAAGATGGTCGACGAATAAGTCAAAACTGGTCAGACCACCACCCATAGCTGGTCTGACCGCCCCCTGGCCGGTCTGACCGACACCTGTTGGCTGGTCTGACCGCCCAGTAGGGACTTAGCCAAAATTTCCTCCATGGAAATCCGAAACTCTCTGGAAATTTCAAATGAATAGATCTTTTGACTCGAAACTCTAAAAATTATGAGACCAAGTGTAGAAGAATCCCCTCTCTTGCCTACACCCTCTATTTTTGGCCCAGCTCTAAACTCAAAATTTCATTATGGCCGCTCAGACAGCGCCCATTGGCCGGTCTGATCGCCAGCCACTCGACCCGAGGCATGGTCAGTCTGACCGCTAGTGGTGGCCGGTCTGACCGCCACCTTGGCCGGTCTGACCGCTCATTGACTGACAGCATTTTGAACTTTGCTGAAAACGCGTGTTTCGACAAACCATCAACGCCATTGCCAATTGTACCATCATCCTAAGATCGTGAGCATATCTCCATGATATCCACACTTCTGCATATACCGGTATAGCCAGTGATACACCCGTCGGTGTTCACTTAGGCCCGTATTATCCAAAATGCGGGAATCCAAGGCCTGTATAAAGAATCTTTTATACGAGGATCTAGTTGCCTTTTCTGAAATGATGGGGATCTCAATACCCACTCCCGTAGTGAAGCATGAATGCTTCAAATAAAGGAAATGAAATGAAATGAATGAGTTCTTTCATAATAAAAATTTGATATCATCAATAAATGAAATCATGTAAAGAACGGAAATACTCATAATTTATAAGAATTAACCATGCCATGATCATAATAATCAGATTGAACAACAACATACAGGATAATCCACTCACGTTGCAACACGTTGGATGGTAAAGAAGGTGCAACTAATCCCAAGTTCACTCCCCTTATAATAAGTAATTTACTCAACACCAGATTGGACAAGATGAAATCACGCTAATCGCAACACTCTAATCTGCACTCCCAAACCCATAATTTAAATAATTAGTCTACTCACGCGAAACGACAAACTAACAGTAACTCAAAACTGGACAGCGATCTTCTAAAATATGTATCTCCCAATCTACTTATCATAAAATTTCATTTTCAGTCTCTCTAGAAAGATTACGACTTGGTCTACAAAAGTATAGTTGGCTAGATCTCTTAATTCTACCTTAACTAAACTTAACAAGCAGATGAATAACAATGACTGAAACTGTTTGACAATCTGGACAGTATCCTTAAACTAGCTATAACTTTCACTAGGATGATCCAAAAATTGTTTTCTTTAACAATATGGAAAGCTAAGAGATTTTTCCACAAATTTTGTGTTGGTCGACATCCCTAATTTGGCCATTAACAATTTCTAATCTACCAGATACTACGACTGCTATAAACTTGACAAGGTTTCTAGACAGTATTCATTGAGAAAATTATAACTCACAAACTACACCTCCAAAAATTGTGAACTCAGATCCTGCAGAAACCTAATGAAATTTCTCACAATTCTTCAGGAGATGACCTACCCTAATTTCGTAGTTTCTGTCTTCAAAACTATGGTACAACTAACAACAGAGAATAACCCGATCTGCAACTCGAATTCAGTCGCATAGAAAAGAATTAATCTAGATCATGAAAAGAAGAAATCATCCTTATACCTCGCTGAAATCCGCTGTACTTCCCACGAGAATTCCCTCTCCCCTTCCTTCTCCCTCTTCCTCTACCTTTCTCCTTAGCCGACAGTACTCGCCTCTTCTTCCTTTGGCCGGCAACAATGGAGAAGCACCACCAAGGGATGAAGGGTAGCAGTGGAGGCGCAAGGAGAGGAGGGTGGCAGCTCTAGGGGGAAGGAGTAGGGTGCTACAGTAGCAGTGGTACTGTAGCATAGGTGTGCTACTGTACCATCTAGGGTCTTGGCTACCCCTAATGGGCCAAGGCTATAGGCCTTTGGTCCAAGATTTAATCCCCCTTCAAGAGAAAATCTGAAATTCCTTTTTAAATCTCGATAAAAAGGTTTGAAATTCAATTATAATTCTAAAGATTGAACGGGGTATTACAATAAAATTTAGACTCTAAGCTAGACCAAATATATACTCTTGGTGAACCCTTGCAAATTAAAGAAACGAATACAAGTTTATCTTGACATCCACAATTATTATAATCTTTTGTGGGCTTTCAAATTATCAAATTTGTGAGAACTACATTCAACATGGAGGTAAAATTACTACTATTGTTTATTGCAAGAAAAAATGCATTGGAAATAATTGACAACTTCTATTCAAATTTTTACCTGAGCAAGGTTCATGCTACTGATATTGATGAAGAAACAACAACATCCCAACATTTGCAAGGAAATATAGAGGTAAGCATATTACCACATAGCAATACTATCAATCTTCAAACAAACATACTTAATATAACAATAGAAGAATTTGCACGCAAGGTGTATTAATATTGCACGTAATACACCATTGCAATTTTATTTAAAATGGTGTGCAATTTGAAATCTGATAGGTATTTTCATAGATTACTTCCATATTAAGGAGCATCAACACATCCCAATCACAATAGAAAAGAAAAGGAATGCAACATTCAACTAAAGATGAGTAAAAAAACTAATTTGTACTCAATATGAACTAAAATTGCACATTATCTGACACTGAAATTTTAATTATACTGGTATGCAAGTTGTAATTTGTCTATATTTTCTTAGGGTATATCCATAGGTATGTTTCTTTAGATATTTTCCAAAGGAAAAAAATCTGTAAAGAATTTTCATGAAAATTACTATACTGCATAAAAATTGCACGCACTCAACAAAGAAATTGCACATGACTTGATACTACAATAAATATAATATTGTGTAATAATTCAATTGAAGGTGTCCAACATGATTATGCTGGCAAAATATCTATCTCAATTCACAAGAGAAAAGATGGCCTAGGAATGAAATGATGACTCAAAATGAACCTGCAGTTATGTGTAATTACGACCTAACAACACTAACTAACTATCGAATGCAAGACAGGGGAGAAAGTAATAGGTGAGTTGGGAAGCAAAGCACGACGGGAGTTAAGACAAAAGGATGGGGGAAACGGCTAACAACTAGCTAAGGCGTGCAAACAAACACATAAACTACACTTGGTTATAAGATGCAGAACACACTGACATCTAAACATATACAGAAGCACTCGCATACACACGAGTCTAAACACAAGAAATTAACACGGATCACCACTCTCTGCCACTGGATGCTACTACTAACATCTGATCACAAAAACAGCCTAACATGGATCACAATAACCAATTCACAGATTACAACTACACAGTTATAGATAGAGCACAAAAACATAATGAAGATTCATATTCACACATACATCATAGTGCATAGATCCACAACCATAGTCTATATGCAATAGTAAGAGTAATCAACAGTAACAAACAACAATTAAGTTCACAGAAAGTAAACAACAGAAGGATGATGTCGACGGAGGAGATATCACAGCGGATCCTCACAGCCGTAATAATTGAAGTTGGTGGTAAGGACCCGCGGCGGCGCTGGTGGCGAGGTGGATGGCAGTGGATCTATGGATGAAGATCAGTGGAGGGGGAGAAATAGGCGGCGGTGGTGACGCTTGGTGGGCAACAGCAGTGCATATAGAGGTCGGCGGTAGCCCCCGAACTCCACGTTGCATTCTTGCGGTGCACGGCAGCATGGTCAGTTGTCACTGAGCTCAAATCCAGCAGGATTTGAGTGCACCGGCTCGAGGGCAAGCATGAATGCGGTGGAGGATAGAGGAGGATAGCGCGGGGAGAGAGTCGGGGAGGATGGTGTTGGGCAAAAACCTCGACGATCGATGAATTTGGAGCTGGTGGGGAAGACAGTGAAGACCGAGGAGTGGAGTGGGTTTGAGGTGGGTGGGGAAGACGGTGAAGGAGAGAGTGCATAACGGGTTGAGTTTCGTACGAGCCCAACAACCCAACAAGTCGCATGAATCTTGGCGCATATCCGATAGCTAAAAAATTGACTGCGATTTCAAACAAAAGCAGGCGATTGTGAGCTAGCAAAAATGTTTTAATATAAGTTCCCCACATTAACAAACACCAAATGTGTGTAGCGTAGGTGGTAGTTGTGCACCTCTCGTATGGCGAGGTTGTGGTTCAAGCTTACATCCACGCAGATTATGCATTAAATATTTTTTCCACCGTTTCTTTCTGAAACGACCCTTGCTTTACCAGAACGGTTTTTCAGGTAGAATCGCCAGTTTGATCATTCAATACATACTAGAAGCTAACCCGCGCGAAATGGCACGGGTGATATTGTTTTATGCAGGGGGCTAGATGGTATATCATAAATAAAATAGATCGTGCTTTTGCCAAACAGATAATTCCATAAAGTTTTGTAGATCAGGAAAAAGTGGCAACTGTAATATTCCGAAAATAACCCTCTCGAGGACCTATGCGTAATTAAACAAAAGTGGATACGAAAAAAAAAACAGGATGCTTACAGTTTTTCGAGATGAGTTGTTTTTCGGGAACGGACGGAAAGAGTTGCTTTTGGGCCGTGGTAAAAGGAGACGTGGGAATCAGGGGATCCAAAACACAGAAATAAAACCCTAGCATTGCCTTGTTTTTCCGTGCGTCCCTTGTTTTCCCGTGCGCCGCCACCCTCATCTTTTTTCTTCTCTCGCTGGCACGTGGAGGCCTTTACCACAGAATTGACGCCCGGCTAGTGCGTAGCGCGCCCGCGCTGCCGGTGTGGTTACGTCCGCCTGCGCGTAGCCGCCTGGCGTGTGGCTGTGCTGCCTGTCTGCAGGAGTTAAGCGCTGCCCGGCTGCTTGCGTGGAGGCCTTCGGCGGTGGTTCGGCCAGCACGTGGGCGCCCGATTGTTTGCTCTGCCGCTAGCGGTGCATGTGTGCTGCTAATTATCCTTCCGACTGTTTGCATGAAGCCTTGTTGCCTTCATGTGGCTGCTGTTTGTACGGCCAAGTCAAGAGAAAAGCATACGGTGGCATAGGTAGTGAATTATTTAATGATGTACTTTTTTTGATTAGTTAATGTTGATTATTTAATCTATATTGTTAGGGAGAGAGAGAGAAAGAGTAGATGTGCTGCATGCATGCAATTCAAGATTGGGATGGCTAGGAGAGAAATTTTGTTAGGACTGCATGCTCATTAATTGGAGTAGTAGTGATGCATTAGTTTATTAGTTTTGCCTTTAGCATGACATACATCGGCTGGCTTGTTGCTATGTATATTTAATTAGATTAGTAGGGGAGAGATTAATTAAATAATACTAATTAGTAGTTAAGCCGTAGCATTGTATACATGCATGCATGTTTAAATAGTAAAGGTGAGTCATTAACTAGTTAGTACTGTATGTTTTATTAGCATGCTTCTAGTCGGGGAGATATCGAACAGTGGATTGGTTTTGGTCTGTTGTTCTGTTGTACAATTTATTCGGGTACCTTAATGGCGAATTTTGGGAATGTCATATACTAGTTAATTGTAGATAATTTCGATATCTTTTCATAGAGTATTTAATCATGTCAAGCGGACGAATAATGTTCAAGTTATGCATTTATTAAGGCTCGCTGTCCAGGAGATGACAGATGGGTCTTCTAGAATAAAAATGAGGGGTTAGATGTTTTAATTAGAAGTCTTGGTAATATAAGAAAATGTGGAGAATTTTGTGTAGATTCCAGATTGGGGTGGTTTGTCATGTTCGGACTTGTGAGTCAAAAGTTATGCCATTTTTAGTACAAGGACAGCAAAGGGTGATTGTTCGGTATTGGGGAAGCGTTGTGGACTTGGGGGACGTGTAGGAACAATGTCAATTAATTGTTGTTCTTGTGGTGCTGTAGCTTGTATTGAAATTTGTGTGTTTAATGTAGGAGAGACGTTGTGCTTGTTGCCATCTTCTAGCTAGAACCGTGCGTCGCAACTAGTAAAGGCAAGTGCATGGTAGACAGCGATCAATGATTGATCACTGTATTTCTTTATCATTCATTACCATTATTGTTGTGCTTTTATGTTTATTTAATTGCAAGTAATGGAATGGTATGACTATATCTTGTTGATAAACATGAAGAAAATTGATATGATGAGCATGATGAAATTATGCATTTTTGCATTCATCAGCATCTTTGCATATGAGCAGGTGATCATGATTGATCACAACTCCACGGGAGTGGAGGAGGTCCCCGATCCTTGAGGAGGAGCGGGCTTGAGAGTGAACGTTGTCGCGAGCGTTCACTCATGCTATACCGTATCTGTGAAAGAAGTGCATGTGGACATGTAGAATAGAGTCGCATTGAGATATGAGGTGAATGTGTGTGAAAACAAAGATAAAAGAATGACATGAGAATAATGATAGAAGGACATGTGATGATAATGAAGTTATTGAATACTGCTGTTTTATCATTGTTTGTTGTTTATTGATGTATTTGCTGAGTCGTGGACTCACCCTTGTTCCTTTGTTGTTTTTAGGTGATCGTTGAGGGCGTCACGGTTGAGAGGAACTAGTGCACATGGGATAGTTTCATACTTCAGACACATAATTATGCCATGAGAACCATTTGATTCATTATCGCTAGACTACTTTTAGAACAAGTTAGAGATTGAATAAACTTAGATGAATGTTTTGGACTAGTCTACTTTGTTCCAAGGTTTTGGATTCATTCGTTTGGCGCTGTTCTAGACTGTTTACCTTGCTTTGTTTTCCTCGCTTATTGATTCATGCTTACCATGTCTTTATTCTTGTTCTATTGTGACCCATGGATGGGTTTTATTATTGCTTTGGTTGCTGAAATTCAATAGTGTGTTAATGAATATTAGTTGAAAAGGTAGTTTAGTGGCATTCCAGGCTCAGTGTTGGGCTGGGGTGTTACAGTTGGTATCAGAGTGAACTTTAGGTCCGTGGTGAATAGATTAACAACTTAGGAAACCTAAAATTGCTAAAATTTGTTTTATGGTTAGTAAAACAACTAAAATTTGTTAATGGTAAACTAATTTAAAATTTGACACACTAGTGCACAATAGGTTAGAGAGTGGGGCGAGTATCGCTTTTACGCTTCCGTTATGTTGTATACTAATGCATTATTTGATATTGACCTTTGAGCTTATTGTGGGTTATTAATTGTGGTTGATAGCTATGCCGAGAGGTAGAGATCGTTGTTGTGGCCATAAGCATGGCCAGGTTGTACCACCGTCCGTGGTATAGGAATAGTCAATGGTTTTTCTCAGGTAATTTAGTTACCGAGGTTGGTGATGAGTTCTTTGGGAAAATTGTTGTCTTCCTTGAGTTTGTATTTGGTTTTCTGGTGGTAGTTTCTTCTGGTTGATGAACTTTCTTCGGATAGTGGTTACAATGCAGCTGATGGGTTTCCATTGGTCTTTATTAGTTCCATAAAATGATTGTCTGGTCTTCCGACTGTTGATCTGTTGTTGATTCTTGTGAATGTCGTTAAATTGGCAAGATTGATCATTTCACGAGGGTTCTGCCTTCTCTGTTGGGAAACAAGACTCAGTTGGTTGCTTGGTATTTTGGATAACAAAAGTTTCTTTTGCAAGTTCTTTAGCATGTGAAAGCTTTGACCCTATGTATTCTTTTTTGGTGTATCTTGAATGTTGAAGGTGAATGTCTCTCTTTGATGAAAGGAAAGGTTAAAACCCTTTAACGATGTCTTGTCGTGATTAGGTGAATCGTAGAAAATTAATTAGTATGGTATGTGTTATCAAGTTGGGTATGTGGCGTGGTGTATAGTCGATCTTAACCAAGAAGCTTGGAAGTAAAATTAATTGATTTGATGTTGTCTTAGGGTAATTACACGATGAATAGTGACTAAGAGTATGTCCATACTAATTAGAGTCAAAGGAATTATTAAGAAGTGTGGAGCATTGATGAACTAGTTTGATTATTAAAATTATTTAGTTTGATAAACTTGTTGGATTATTTGGTCTCAATAGGTTAATCTAACTGTGTGGAAAGAGAAAGTTGAGGATATGTTAGATTATTGCCTTAGTGGATATTAATCTTGGAGTTATCTTTTCTATAGATACTTGGTGTGGAGTTATCTTTTCTATAGGTACTTGGTGATCATATATAGCTACTAGAAATACATATTTTGTACCATGATTAATTGTTGGATTTGTGTACAAAAGAATGAAGGGATTGAATACCAGTGGATCCAGAATTTTATGGGAGAAGTTATGGATAGTTCTTCTATATAGAATGATGTGATGAATTTGGTTCTAGTGTTGTTGAGACGTTTGGTTGATGGAAGATTTCGATTATTGAAGTTTTAGTATGATTTTGCACCAAATTATGAACATGAGGTAGAAAGGTTGAATATGTGTTTGCAAATATTCATGTGATTTGGAAAGAAAAGTAGGTAGCATCTAGATTTTCATGATGAAGCTAGTTGATAGCAACAATGGTTGGAGTGCAATTGTTGTGTGTTGAAGTTAGGTGTTGAGCATCACTAAGAGTGGAACTGATGTGATTTAATAGATGGCTCATGCTTACATGATTGTGAAATTGACGAATGATAGCATGTCCTTGATGAAAAGGTTTTGGTAGAACCTTTTGATTTGTGTAGTAGATCTCTACTAGAATAAAGTTGTTGTAGTGAGCTTGTAAAGTTTTGGTCGACTCTCGATTTGAGGATGAGATGATAAAGTAGTATGAAACAACTTGGTGGATTTTGGAGAGTTGTATAATAAAAAGGTAGACTATGACGATTTTTGTTAATAGTGTATTACTCTGGAGGTTAGTATGGTTGCCAGCAATGGATTATGAGTGTGTTGTTGATTTTATAGAAAGAAAGTAATTTGATCATCATTCGTGGTATCGTTTAAATGAAATGTTTGGAGTTTTGATTCGTGAACTTTTGGAGTTCATGATTTATTGGGTAGATGAAATTGGTTTGAGCAAGTGGCGTGTTGGAAAACTTAATTGGTTCTTAATTGATTCTTGTAATTTGGTCTTAAGAGTGCTTCTTGTTTGAGTTGGCAAAGTGACATTGTAATCAAAGAAAATTTCTTTCTTTGTTAAAGAAATAGTGAATTAGAAGTATTTGAGATTGAAGTCAAGTTTGTAACTCGCAGTTTATTTGAAGTGTGTCTAACTTTCTATTTTTGCCATAAGAGTTTATTGATTTTCAAAAGCAATGCTTTATTCTTATTTGAGGTTTGATTTTTTTTTGTGGGACTTGTGCCCTCCACTATGGATTCCTCTTTTGCTTTCTGAGATCATTGCTATTTGACTATTTCTCTTGGTCTTGTATTTACTGTAATTGGTAAACGTTTTCTGTGTGCTGAAAGTTGTTTTTATTTGTTTCTTCTTTTGAGAAAGGAATAATGGATTTATTTTACAAAACCTTATAGAGTGTATAGTGGTAACTGGTTAACAGTGGTTAAGAATATGATGTTACGAGACCTGGTGTTGCAAGTTAATTGAGGAGCATTGGAGGATGAATTGATTTCGTGATATAAATCTTGTAGAGAATTGGATCTAAAAGGGAATGATGGTTATTGGGCAAAGCTGGTTATGTTGTTATAACTAGTAGAACCAATAGTGAATTGTAATTCAAGAACCTTTGTTTATGTTGGTGGAATATTGAATATTCAAAAGTTGAAACTTGGTCAATTAGTTAGAGTATTGCGAATGTGTATGTTGTGGTCGTGCAGGTCAAATGAAATGGTGTGGTTTAGTGAGTTCAAGATTTGTGAAGTTAATCGCTTTAGGCGGTTACTTGATTAGTGAGGAATGTTGATGTTAATGACTGAGAATATTGTTTGGATTACGGGAATTTTTAGTCATTGGATCTGAGGATTTCCTATCAAGTATACCAGAAGTTCATTTTAAGAGTCTTATAGGTTGAATCTGGGCTTTGCATTGTTATGCTAGCACCTTGGTTGCTCATGATTAGGGTCCGAGAGTTGTGGTGATCTTTGATAGAATCCTTTGGATGTAGTATATGAGAGTGTGTGATATGATTTTTGAGTCGATTATCCTTAAAGGATTGATGTGATGTGATTGTGGGTGAAATCTATATTGAGGTGTGTTGGGAATTTTTTTTTTTGCCAAAGTAATTCCTTTGGTAGAGGAGTGGACTAGAGTATCTTTTTGTGGGTTAGTAGAGTCCTTCTAGATGAGTATGGTTGTTGCTCTCGGGTTGAGCATCGCTTTGAGTTGTCGGTAAAGAGGAAGGAGTTGATGATTTGGAATCCTATGGTTTAAAAGAAAGGTTGAGGAAAAAAAATTCTTGAGTAGTGAAATACTCTCTTGGTTTTTGTTTGAGGTTGTGTTCATGACGGATGCCATTTGCAAACTGCCTACATGGAAAGTGGAAATGTTTTCGTGTTGAGTCTTCGATTTTGGTTTTGACTCTTTTGGGAGGGGAGTTGGTAATGCATGGTTGCAATGAGAATCCTTCGTTCTTCAGTTGGGTTCATTTTTTTTTGTAAGAGGATTGATTTAATGCGGGTTATTTGTGCGTCACTTGTTAAGGGGATGCTCCTTGCAAAGGTGAAGTGATTGGTTGAGAGAATGGAGCAAGAGTTCCATGTGTCATTTGTGTGGTTTGGTACCAAAGGGAAAGTTGGCCCAAGGTACATTTGTTTGTTTCTGGAAGTTGCAGGAATTTCAGAAGATAACGTATCACTAGGATCGCCCCGAGTCCTGGCATAGGGTACACAACGTTTTGTATGACCCCGTGTCAAGGGAGTACTTAAGGGAATCGCGTTGTGAGGTTTGGTTAGAGCCGTTGACCAACGGGTAGGACCGTACCTTCGAGTCCAGTCCGTTGAGTGTACCTGGAAAGGTCGGACGAGTGTTGTGGCATAAGACATCAGTTTACGTCAAGGTGATGTGGTCACATCCGAGTAGAACGGCGAGAAAATTCGGGGTCGAATTCTGTTTAAGGGGGGTAGAATGTAATATTCCAAAAATAACCCTCTCGAGGACCTATGCGTAATTAAACAAAAGTGGATACGAAAAAAAACAGGATGCTTACAGTTTTTCGAGATGAGTTGTTTTTCGGGAACGGACGGAAAGAGTTGCTTTTGGGCCGTGGTAAAAGGAGACGTGGGAATCAGGGTATCCAAAACACAGAAATAAAACCCTAGCATTGCCTTGTTTTTCCGTGCGTCCCTTGTTTTCCCGTGCGCCGCCACCCTCATCTTTTTTCTTCTCTCGCTGGCGCGTGGAGGCCTTTACCACAGAATTGACGCCCGGCTAGTGCGTAGCGCGCCCGCGCTGCCGGTGTGGTTACGTCCGCCTACGCGTAGCCGCCTGGCGTGTGGCTGTGCTGCCTGTCCGCAGGAGTTAAGCGCTGCCCGGCTGCTTGCGTGGAGGCCTTCGGCGGTGGTTCGGCCAGCACGTGGGCGCCCGATTGTTTGCTCTGCCGCTAGCGGTGCATGTGTGCTGCTAATTATCCTTCCGACTATTTGCATGAAGCCTTGTTGCCTTCATGTGGCTGCTGTTTGTACAGCCAAGTCAAGAGAAAAGCATACGGTGGCATAGGTAGTGAATTATTTAATGATGTACTTTTTTTGATTAGTTAATGTTGATTATTTAATCTACATTGTTAGGGAGAGAGAGAGAAAGAGTAGATGTGCTGCATGCATGCGATTCAAGATTGGGATGGCTAGGAGAGAAATTTTGTTAGGACTGCATGCTCATTAATTGGAGTAGTAGTGATGCATTAGTTTATTAGTTTTGCCTTTAGCATGACATACATCGGCTGGCTTGTTGCTATGTATATTTAACTAGATTAGTAGGGGAGAGATTAATTAAATAATACTAATTAGTAGTTAAGCCGTAGCATTGTATATATGCATGCATGTTTAAATAGTAAAGGTGAGTCATTAACTAGTTAGTACTACATGTTTTATTAGCATGCTTCTAGTCGGGGAGATATCGAAGAGTGGATTGGTTTTGGTCTGTTGTTCTGTTGTACGATTTATTCGGGTACCTTAATGGCGAATTTTGGGAATGTCATATACTAGTTAATTGTAGATAATTTCGGTATCTTTTCATAGAGTATTTAATCATGTCAAGCGGACGAATAATGTTCAAGTTATGCATTTATTAAGGCTCGCTGTCCAAAAGATGACAGATGGGTCTTCTAGAATAAAAATGAGGGGTTAGATGATTTAATTAGAAGTCTTGGTAATATAAGAAAATGTGGAGAATTTTGTGTAGATTCCAGATTGGGGTGGTTTGTCATGTTCGGACTTGTGAGTCAAAAGTTATGCCATTTTTAGTACAAGGACAGCAAAGGGTGATTGTTCGGTATTGGGGAAGCGTTGTGGACTTGGGGGACGTGTAGGAACAATGTCAATTAATTGTTGTTCTTGTGGTGCTGTAGCTTGTATTGAAATTTGTGTGTTTAATGTAGGAGAGACGTTGTGCTTGTTGCCATCTTCTAGCCAGAACCGTGCGTCGCAACTAGTAAAGGCAAGTGCATGGTAGACAGCGATCAATGATTGATCACTGTATTTCTTTATCATTCATTACCATTATTATTGTGCTTTTATGTTTATTTAATTGCAAGTAATGGAATGGTATGACTATATCTTGTTGATAAACATGAAGAAAATTGATATGATGAGCATGATGAAATTATGCATTTTTGCATTCATCAGCATCTTTGCATATGAGCAGGTGATCATGATTGATCACAACTCCACGGGAATGGAGGAGGTCCCCGATCCTTGAGGAGGAGCGGGCTTGAGAGTGAACGTTGTCGCGAGCATTCACTCATGCTATACCGGTATACGCGAAAGAAGTGCATGTGGACATGTAGAATAGAGTCGCATTGAGATATGAGGTGAATGTGTGTGAAAACAAAGATAAAAGAATGACATGAGAATAATGATAGAAGGACATGTGATGATAATGAAGTTATTGAATACTGCTGTTTTATCATTGTTTGTTGTTTATTGATGTATTTGCTGAGTCGTGGACTCACCCTTGTTCCTTTGTTGTTTTTAGGTAATCGTTGAGGGCGTCACGGTTGAGAGGAACTAGTGCACATGGGATAGTTTCATACTTCAGACACATAATTATGCCATGAGAACCATTTGATTCATTATCGCTAGACTACTTTTAGAACAAGTTAGAGATTGAATAAACTTAGATGAATGTTTTGGACTAGTCTACTTTGTTCCAAGGTTTTGGATTCATTCGTTTGGCGCTGTTCTAGACTGTTTACCTTGCTTTGTTTTCCTCGCTTATTGATTCATGCTTACCATGTTTTTATTCTTGTTCTATTGTGACCCATGGATGGGTTTTATTATTGCTTTGGTTGCTGAAATTCAATAGTGTGTTAATGAATATTAGTTGAAAAGGTAGTTTAGTGGCATTCCAAACTCAGTGTTGGGGTGTTACAGCAACACCATTCTCAGAAATAGACATAGACTATTTTGGTGATTGTGGCCGGCTCGGATGGAATTTGAAGATGAGGTTGGATGTGTTGGAAAGTAGACTTGATAATATTTCCATGAAGTCAAAGAACATCCTAGACGGAGTCCGTATGAAGAAGTTACGACCGTTTAAACTTAGTGTTATCACAGTAGTCAGAATCCGAATTCAGAACGAGCCCAACTCGAACTCTTGCTTGACTCGGACCCAAAGTGACGTGGTGACCTTTATTATGCCTTCCATGCATGTTCATGACTCCCCATGCCTCTTCTTGGTTCGTTCCCATGTTTCTAAGCATAATTAAATCACTTGCATTAGGTAGTGGTCTATTCTCAGTAATATATAAACCTAGGAACGAATTCACGTGGCAATTAAGTTGGCGAGCACGAGCTCGAGTAAGTGATCCTTGTAACACTTGTTGTGGATGAGTTGTGTGTGTAAGCGTGGTTGTATGCATGGTAGGGATGTCCTCATCAAAAAGCATCTAGGCAGACTAAAAGATCATAATCAAGCATGATAAGTGAGGCAGCAGAGGACACAAAGCTCAGCAACAACAATTAGGAAGAAAGCAAAGCATGTAGGCAGAAGGAAAGATCATAATCAATCATGATAAGCGAGGCAGCAGAGGACACAAAGCTCAGCAGCAGACAGAGAATGTATAGCAGGTTTAATTTCTAAAATAACAGTGAGATCGTTCACGAAATAGTTACCTAAAAGCATCTAGACAGACTAAAAGATCATAATCAAGCATGATAAGTGAGGCAGTGGAGGACACAAAGCTCAGCAGCAGCAATTAGGAAGTAAGCAGAGGGCAAAGAAGAGAACCTAAAGAGAGGGTCAAGAAAGGCAACCATCCAATAAGAAAAGGATATACATAGAAGCACATGAAACGACATAGTGAGCAAGGTAGCAGAGTAAAAACCTCATCATTATCTCACAGAAGTTTGGGCAGCCAGTCTGAAGAGAGATCAACCAAGAAACAAATAGAGGCCAAACAAAGAACCTGCACAGCAGATGAACAAAGCAATCTGCATGATCAGACAGACAATGTAACCAACAAACACAAGAATTGAACCCTAAAGTTTGCCCCTGTGATATGAGTTACCATCCCTTCATCGCCTATAGTACCCCAAACATCCGACTGCATTTTGCAACTGAAATGGAAAATGACTACCGAAATTGCATTACACATCCAGAATAGACCTAAGAAAACATGATCCTAGGCGGATACTTGACATGTTCTCCCTCTCCCAAGCCCATCGTAAGGGAAGTGAAAACCAAGATTTGCTTCCCACAACTATGACATGCATCAGATTGTGAAATCAATATTAGATTGAATGACCTGACCAGCTACAACACTCACTGCTACAACCGGATGAGCCATTTTACCACCAGTCGAAACCTCTGGCAAGGGGGTGTGGAAGAGTTCAAGTCCATTTCATATATGTCTGAGGATCAGCATAGCCCTCGATTTATGTGTTATTTACCAATTCTAACTTTTTATGGTACTATTGGTGAATGTAGATAATTTTCCCATTATTCCTGGGACGGGAGGGAGTAGGTCTTGGGATGGGTGGGAGTAGGTCTTGTTGCATATTTGTTAATTCATTTCTTAGCTCGTGGGGCAAAAACGGATCCTGAGGCCCAAATCCAATTAGATAACCTCAGAGCAGAAAAATAGCAAAGAGGAAGAGGAGCTTACTTGGGGGGAGGGCGGCCAGCGACCGCGTGGGGGCGAGAGTTCTGGAGAGGGAGAGGGAGGGTAACAGGACCTCCGAGGACCAACCAACAACTGGTGTATAAATGATAGCCCGATGCTTATGTAGTCTACACAATAGATAGTACTAAAGATTTCATGTAAGAAGCTAAGGAGTAGGCTAATATAAAACTATAAATAATCATAGGGAGCACATTAGGGAGCAACTGAGGAGGATCACAATAAACGATATCGTTGTACACCACTAAAGAATAGGGCAGTGATGATAACATAGGATAAAGCTATCAGGCAGAATCAGAGTAGATGGCAGTGATAGAGTATGTCGAGTATAACAATTCAAAAGGTTAACATAAAAATGAAACGACCGTTAATGGCAATGTTATTATCAAAGACACTATAAAACAGGCTACAGAAACAGCGATGTACAAGTACAATGTGGACAATGAATGCATGTCTAACTCATAGGAAATAAGTCGGCATTGTGTAAAGGAAAGATCTGACGTAAATGTATGTATACGTAATATACAATAGAGGTAACATGCATGGTAAACAAGGATGAAAAGGACACAAACCTACGAAGCAAGGTGACAGAAAGCACAGCATGCAGATAGAGCGAAATAGGGGTAATGAGCGATGGTAGACAATAGAAGAAAAGAGAAAAACCTAATTAGCCGCATAACAGTCTGTAGAAGGGTGGCTAAGGTCCTTGACGCGGAACTCATGTAATATCTGATATAAACGCATATATATGCTAACTATATGAAAGGACACAACCGATCGCAATCAACATCAATGAAACAACCAATAATAAGCAAAGGTGATTAGCACGAGTAGCTTGATGCTGCAAGTACTATTCTAAAGAATGGGTAGGGCACAAATTAGTGGATGCTAACCTAGGTGATGGCCGCATGCAATAATGATCAAACAACATAATGCTATGCTATCTGCAAATAAATCTCACCTGAAATAGTATGGCGTCTTTCGTAGGAGCAGACCCGTTTTAATCTTGCCGAAGCAATCGAACTTTGCCTTCTTGCGGTCAGCATCTTCATGTAACCTGCAATAACAAAATAATTAGCTATGAACACTACCAAAAGAAATCAGATGCGAGGATGAAGTAAACACATGGAAACTGCAAAGAACAAAGGAAGTTGCTCGCTGGCCCTCGCCACCAAAATCGCCATGGGTGGCCGGTGGGCTCGGCGTGATGTGTAGCACACGCAGCACCTAGAACGCCGCTAGACGGTGGGGACGCTGCCGCTGCAAGGTGTAGGGCGAGGACAATCGGCGACTATGCGAGGGCGACTGCGTGAGGGCGATAGCTTTGGAGAGGGAGAGGGAGGGGAACTGGGGTTCGCGAGGGAGGCGCGTGGCAAAGAGGAGGCGAAGAGGACGCTGGAGTCGCCGAGGTAGCGACCGAGAGGGAGATCGAGGGGGCGGCGGGGAAGGAAGAGGGAGGGAGCTACGGTGTCGGTAGAGAGGGGCAGCAGAAGGCAAAAGGAAAGGGGGCGACTGGAGAGCAAGAGGGAGGGAGCGGCGTTGGAATGGAAAATGAGAGGGGGCGAACGGGAGAGGAGGCATCGAAGAAGCTGCCGGGGAGGGAGCTCGAGAGGGTGGTGGGGCAGGAAGAGGGAGGGAGCAGCGATACTGGTGGAGGAGGATGTCGGAGTAGGGAGAGAAAGAGGACTGGAGACAAAGGAGAAAAGGGGCGAGGGGAGTCGCCAAGGCGATGGCTGGGGAGGGACATCGAGGGTTGGGAGGGGAAGGAAGAGGAAGGGAGCGGCGGTGCTAGCGGAGGAGGGAGAGGAAGAGGCCGAAGGCGGAGGGGAAAAGGGGCGAGGGAAGGCACCAAGGCAGCTGCCGGGGAGGGAGATCGAAGGGTGGGCAGGGAAGGAAGAGGGAGGGAGCAGCGGCGCTAGCGGAGGAGGGCGATGGATAAGGGAGACGAAGGGAACCGGAGGTGGAGGGGAAAAAGAGGGAGGCGAGGAGCAGCGGCGCGGGATGGAGCGGGCGGGGAGACGGGCTGAGAAAGGCGTGTGGGATTAGGGTTCCCGCCGTACGCGATACCGACCGTCCAAAGACAATACGACGGCTAAAACGTGGCTGGCGTGGGTAGGGGTTCCTCCACGAGATCGAGGACGTCCGCCAACAATCCAAGGGTCCAGTTCTTTCAGGGCGACGCGTCTCGCGCGAGCACTGGCCCTTTCCACCTTCACTCTAGGTGATCTGGAGCGTCTGCTGAGCGATCCGATGGTCAGTTTTTTCCGGGCGATGTGGCACGCTGGTTGGAGGTGCTTTCCACCTAGAGTTAGTTTTAGTAATTGAAATGATGTGACTGCACCACACCAGAGAAGAGAGAAGATGGCCCATTTTTTCCTGTCGAAGAGAGAAAGGCTACAAAACGCTATAGCGTTTTTCTTTAGAACAACAGGATAGTACCTCACCGTTGGATCCATTCGATGCCTCCAACCTTATCCATTTGCTTACTCCTTCTCGATTCCTCACACATGTTCATAGTGCCATGTAGCACCGGGAGCTCCATCAACGCGGCGGCGGTCTCGGCGTTCCCCAGTAAGGACCTATTTAATTCTTGCCTGAATGCCACTTAATTAATGCGACTGATCTCCAGCCGTCTCAACGTTTTCTTGTTTTCGCTCTGGACAGACACTGACGTGCAGCTGGTGTGCGCCGGTAGGGTGGTGGCCGGCGCGATGACGGACGACAACGGAGCTTTCATGATCAAACTGGGGCCGGTGACCACGACGAGCTACCCCCCTGCTTAGCAACGAGTGCAAGGTGGAAGTGAACACCCCGCTGGCCGCATGCAACGTGTCACTGGCCGATGCCACCGGAAGCTGATAGCGCCGCTGTAGCTCATGAGCTTCGCTGGCGGCAGCCTCAATAGGCACGGTGATAAGCATAGCATGCCTCCATCTCCTCGCCGTCCTTCTCTCCGCGATGGTGTGCACCGTCGCGGCGCAACCGGCCACCGCCGAGGCTGCTCCGGAGACACCAGCGGGAGTTGGCATCAAGGTCTCGTTTCGACCGAGCATCGCCATCGTCGTCGGTATCTTCACCATGATCTTCTCACTCACCTTCCTCCTCCTCATGTACGCTAAGTTTCATCGTGTTTCATGAAACTCCATAAGACTTGGGATGAAACTCCATTAGACTTGATGAAACACGATGATACTGCATAAGACTTGATGAAATACGATGAAACTCCATGAGACTTGGGATGAAACAATGGTACGGATGAAACAATGGTACTTTGGGATGAAACTTTATGAAACTTGATGAAACTCGATGAGACTTGGGATGAAACTTTATGAAACACTTGAAAAAATTAGCATGAATCTGAGTGAAAATTGATGAAACACGGTGACACTCTACGAGACTTGGGATGAAGCACGATGAAACTCCATGAGACTTGGAATGAAATAATGGTACTTTGGGATCAAACTATATGAAACTTGATAAAACATGATGAAACTTCATGAGACTTGATGAAGCACGATGATACTACATGAGACTTGATGATACTGTATGAGACTTGGGACGGAACTTCATGAAACACTTATCATTAATCCGAGTGAAACTGGATAAAACACGACGGTACTGCATGAGACTTGATGAAACACGATGAAACTCCATGAGACTTGGGTTGAAACACGATGATACTCCATAAGACTTGATGAAACATGATGAAACTCTATGAGACTTGAGATAAAACAATAGTACTTTGGGATCAAACTATATGAAACTTGATGAAACTCCATGAGATTTTATGAAACACGATGATACTCCATGAGACTTGTGATGAAACACGATGAAACTCCATGAGACTTAGGATGAAACAATGGTACTTTGGGATCAAACTATATGAAACATAATGAAATTCCATGGACTTTATGAAACACGATGATACTCCATAAGACTTGATGAAATACGATGAAACTCCTTGAAACACTTCAAACATTAGCATGAATCTAAGTGAAATTGGATGAAACGTGATGATACTCCATAACACTGCATGAAACTGGATGGCTGGATGCTATTCCATTGGGAAGGGCTTCCAACGGTATAACATGCCCTAGTTGCTCTCAGAGAAATAACATTGACTATAGATAGCGGAGATTAATTGTTTAGTATATATAGATTGTCAGGCAAGCCAATATTTTAGCAACATCTGAAAATAATAACGAAATTGTTTTTACCGGGCTTAGGGCCTTCAATCAAACAGTCCCAGCGTCGAGTCCAGACGGCCCCATTCCCGTAAAAAGTATTTCGTTCTCCCAATAAAACAGAATAACCGTTCACGTTTTGGGGTTGCTACTTGCTAGATAGTAGATACAGCGTGTGGCTCTCGAATCGACAGCTCCCACAAACACCTAGCAGGCTTGCAGCGGCGGCGGCGAAGAAAGGAGAAGAAAGATGATCTACGACGTGAACTCTCCCCTGTTCCGCTCCTTCCTCAGCCAGAAGGGCGGCGCCTCCTCCGACAAGAGGTAACATTCCGTTCATCCATCAGTCTCACCCGAAAGCCCCCGTCTTTGCAGATCACCTGTTGTTCCAATTTCCTCCTTTTCGTTTTCTTGATTCGATTCCACCAGCGGTTTCTTCGTACTAATCGGTGCGATGTAACCCCCGAAGATTTTTCTCTTCAAGATTTGTGGTGGTTTTCTCATCGAGGGATTTGCTGTATCGTCCGATTTGTGCATATATCGTTGTGTCTTGCCGTCAAGAATGGCATACGGCAGTGTAACTAGGAGCCAGACGTGTGTTTCTCGAACAAGCTTCTTGAAGAGGGTTTATTTCAGGCATTATCTTTAGACTAGTTTGGCCGTTTGGGTTGATCAGGGGTTGATCCGTAGAGAAGTGAGGGACTGAGGGGTGTGTGAGCGATTGCTGGTTTGCAGTTGTGCGAGAAACAAGCTGCTCATAACAGAGCATATATACTGCATAGCTAGGTGAGAAATTATTTAACTTCAGGAAAAATTGACTGATCAGAAGAGTACGAAACAGGAAGGTTCAAATAGTGGAGAACAAAAACTAGCACCAAAATTGTTTCGGTGTCTTAAGCCCTGTCCTGCGCCTTGGGTGTTTCTCAGCAGCACTGCACATGGAATGGGCTTCTCCTTGGGCAACCCAAACACGGAACATTTGGTCTTCTTGGTGCTTGCAGCAACTTGTTGGCTTGTTGCAACATTTGATGATTAAAGCACTTATACAGATTGACTCGCAATCAACAAGTGTTTGCGATTCAATGCCTTATTATCTAAAATCTTATCGCTTATTTGATACTCTCAAATATCCGTATGATCCTAATGGTGTTCCAAGTTAAGATCGAAAGATTATTTGATATTCTCAAATAGCCATATGATCATAATGGTTTTCTAAGTTAGGATGGAAAATCTTGTAGCTTTAAATACGAGTTATAGTGGTATTCTAGAAGGTTTTCCTTTTGTTGTTTATCTTTCTTTGGATATGAAGTAACTGGCAACTTATTAACATTTCATTTTTGTAGGTATACATGTCATAACATCACTGTTACCGTGCTATGAGAGAACTGCTGAGAGCACAATGAACTTGTGCCTTTCAGGATAAATATTTAGCTGTTTTCGGAGGGGATGAGTAATTTTTCTTTTAGTATCTGTTTTTGGTAAGTGAACCACATGATCCTACTGTGATTGAGTGTAGGAGGCGATGAACTGTGCATGTGCCTCTGACAGTGTATGACAAGCCTGTAGAGTATTGTTTTTTAATGCCCTTTTAGGAGTTATTTGAGTTTGATGAAGTATCCTTCTAGGGCTTAACCTGGACCAAGTAGTTGGGTGGGGTGAAGATGGGGAACAAGCGTTGCAGCAATGCGTACATGTATATCCAACTTATCTCTTCATTGCTGCTTCATGTTTGATCATATATCCTGGGTGATGATAACATGAATCACATATAAAGTAGCCAAGTTCGAAGAAGCTTCATTATAGAACACATAAAACTGCCAAACCCAGATATCCTTGTAAGATTTGTATTTATCCTCGAAGTGTATGTTTTTCTCATTTATACTGCCTAAGAACACATTTCTGTTAATATTCAATACATGTCCTGTACACTGCATATTCAATCACACGTCAGATGCTACTATTTTAAAGATTGGACTGACACAAGGGACCTTCATTGTTTGAGTAGGAAATGTAGAATGGAATGTTCAAAAGGATTTGGATATTGAACAGTATCAAACACTATGCTGGAGTCCTTTTATGGCATCAACATCATAATATATATTTAAATTAATGTGACGCGCACAAGGAATAGTTAAATTCATATGATACATGTACTTGATTTTATAATACTGAATTCTGCTGTATTTAGTTGGTTTTTCTGGAACTATTAAGTCTTATACTTAGGAAACTGACTTTGTTATTGATGATTCATCAGTCACAACAGATTTTTTCCATAGTTTGTAAGATACTTGAGGTTATTTGTCTTGGTTTTGAACTAGTGCACATGTATAGTTGCAAAATGCAACTGCAAAGGAACTATTTCACAGTATTACTAAACATAGAACCTTTAGTTGTCCAAAAGCCAAACTTTTATTTGGTTGTGGTTAGGGTGCTTTTTGCATATTTACCTCCTATACTTGCTATATTGGCCTTTTGGCCCTTTGGAATATATCAAGGGTTTATTCAAACATGGTATCGCAGCAAGGTTAGGGTTTTCGCCGCCGTCGCCGCCCTCCCCGTGCCCTTCTCCCCGCGTCGTGTCGTGTGCTCCAGCTCCGCACCACTGCTTCAACACCGCTCGAGACGCTGCCGCCTCAATTTGGCGCCGCTCTGGTAGCCGTCGCCGCCGTTTTCGTTGCCGGATCTGTGAACATCCACCCCCGACCCGAACGGTGCCGCTCAGGATCCTCCTCCCCGACGTCGTTGGTGCCGCCAAGCATCTTGCTCTGTTTTTGCGATTTGAGTGGAGCCGTCGGCTCTAGCTTCGCTACAGCTCCACCGATCTACGTGGAGCCGGCGGCTTCGGCTTTACTCTGGCTCCATCGATCTACCTAGAGCCAGCAGCGCCGGCTTCACTCTGGCTCCACCGATCTACGTGGAGCCGGCATTTCCGGCTTTGGCTTCACCTCGGCTCCGGCTTCTACGACCTCTCTCTGGCTCTCGATGTAGCTGGACCCACTGCCTTGTGCTTCTGCTCCCGAGCACGCCGCCTCCCGACTCCGGATCCGGTCAAGTCATCACTAATGGCTACTACAGAAGGCTCCTTCGCTATTTCGCTTCCTTTAGTACAGTTCGACGGGACGAACTTCAGGGAGTGGACTGTTCACCTGAGGATTCACCTTAACAGCCAGCGCCTCTGGGTCATCTCACCAACAAGCGGCCCTATCCGCCTCGCTCTACACCCCTAATTCTGTCAGCTCTTCCTGCTGGTGCGGATCAAGCTGTTCAGGAGGCCGCCAACATTGCACTAGAGGAGCCCCTAGAGCTCCACCAGTCTGAGCTACACGCCTACGAGAGATGGCAGGATGCTGAAGCCCGTGCTACTACCATCTTGGTAGGTAGCATGACCGTGACCATCTCCATGGATGTGGCTGAGCTGCCGACGATGTAGCTGATGTGGGAGTATCTCCGAGCTCACTACTAGTCGACGAGTGATGTTATGTACGTCTCCGTCGTGCACCAGGCGCATTCTCTTCAGCACCTCGATGCCACCATGGATGACTTCTACCAGCAGATGTCTGAGGTGTGGCATCAGCTCGACTCTCTGGGTCTGGATGTCTGTTGGATTTGTCCCTGCTGTGCGGCTCCACGCTCACCAGGAGACTCACTACCTCGACGACTTTCTGACGTGGCTCCGCCCTGAGTTCGAGACTGTGTGTGCTCAGCACCTAACTCGTCACCCACTCTTGACCTTGGTGGAGGCTTTCACGGGTGTTCATGATTAGGAGACTCGTTGTTGTGGTGCGGCTCAGATACATGTTGTCTTGTCTGCTTCAGCGCCTGCTCCTTCGTCGGTTTCTTTAGCACCGACCATGATCTCTCCAACTCCTAGCGCACCAGTGGTTGCTGCTTCTACTGCGGGTCTCCACTATACCTACTACCAGCGTGACGGCAACAGGTATCAAGACTGCTACAAGCGGAGGAGGGACCAGAGTCGCCGGGGTGGACGTCCTTCGAAGGGCTTTGGAGGTTCCTCCCACTCAGGAGCTGGCGCCTCGCTAGGGCTCCTCCGGTGACATCACGCAGCAGCTCCTCTCTCTGCTCCAGCGCCTCGGTGTCTGCTCATCCTTAGACTCCTCGAGTTCTGCACGTCTGGCTTTTGCTTTTCAGCAGTCTTCCTCGTCTCCGCCTCCTCTCTTGTCAGGTATCTTGTCTCTGTCGATCTTAAACTGGTGCTTCCTTGCACATGACATCAGATTCTGCCCACCTTACTTTTGTGAGTCTCACAGTTCTTTATTTCACTGCTCAGATTGCAGATACTACCTCTCTTTCTGTTGCAGGCTGAGGCACCCTTTCCACTTCTTTTCATGTTCCTGCAATTTCTCATGTTCCTCAGCTTACTATGCAGCGACGTCGTGATTCACAGTGTCTTTAGGAGCTCGACTGGCTTCCTTTCGCTATCTCCACCAGTCAGTAAGCCACTACCACTACCTTTGGTTTTGTCGCGTCCTCTACTACTTCCTTCGCTCAGTGGCATCATCGTCTGGGTCATCTCTGCGGATCTCGTCTGTCGTCACTAGTAGGTCGTGGTGTTCTTGGGTCTGTTTTTGGGGATACCTCTTTACATTGTATGGGTTGCAAGCTTGGCAAGCAGCTGCAGCTCCCTTATCCCTCTAGTGATTCTGTTTTTACTCATCCTTTTGATCTTGTTCACTCCGATGTTTGAGGTCCGGTTCCCTTCGTATAGTATGTGATTTTTATTGATGATTATTTTCGTCATACTTGGATCTACTTCATGTCCTCTCGCAGTCAGGTTCTCTCTATTTACTAGATGTTTGCCACCATGATTCGCACTCAGTTTGATTCGGCCATTCATGCGTTTCGTGCTGACTCTGCTGGCGAGTACCTATCTGCTGCTCTGCGTCGCTTTCTCGCTGAGCATGGTACTCTTCCCCAGTACTCTTGTCCTAGTGCTCACGCTCAGAACGGTGTCTCTGAACGTAAGCATCGTCACTTGCTTGAGATAGCTCGCGCTCTCATGCCTGCCTCTTTTGTTCTACCTCACTTCTGGGCTGAGGCTGTCTCCACTGCTGCTTTCCTCATCAACATGTAGCCCCGCTTTTGTTGAGATTCCACCCTTTCCCCTGCACTACTCTCGCCGACCTCGGTCTACTCCTTCTCCAGTTGAGCCTCTATCTTTGCTGGGCCATGTTCCCAGCTCTTCTTCTCTCTTTTTGGATCTGCTTGCCTTCTCCCGAATCGATCTTCGTGATCATCGCCTTTATTAGGCCTCTGAGCGGCTTTGCAACCACCGCTTTTTCGAGGAGGTTCTTTGCTGGAGCGCATTTAGCACTTGGGATATTGTACCCTTACCTGCGCGTGTCGCTCCCATCACGTGCAAGTCGGTGTACAAGATCAAGACTCGCTCGGATGGTTCCCTTGAGCACTATAAGGCTCGTTTTGTGGCGCGTAGTTTTCAGCAGGGGCATGGTCGTAACTACGACGAGACATTCGCTCATGTCGCTCATATAACCACTGTTCGCACTCTTTGTTGTGGCTCTGTTCGATAGTGGTCTATCTTTTAGCTGGACGTCAAGAATGTCTTTCTTAATAGTGAGCTGCATGAGGTCTTACATGCAGCCAGCCGCCTCCTGGGTATTCTGCCCTCTCTATGGGCTCAAACAAGCCTCTCGTGCTTGGTTTGATCATTTCTCCTCTGTTGTCACTACTGTCGGCTTCTCCGCTAGTGATCACGACCCTGCTCTCTTTGCACACACCTCTCCTCGGAGTTGGACGCTCCTCCTATATGTGGATGATATGATCATTACTGGAGATGACTCTCAATACATTGCCTTTGTGAAATAGTGTCTCAGTGAGCAGTTCTTGATACTTGATTTGGATCCTCTTCGTTACTTCCTTGGGATTGAGGTCATTTCTATACCTGAGGGCTACTACCTCTCCCAAGAGATGTACATTTAGGATATCCTTGCTTGCGCTTGTCTCACTGATTAGCGCATGATGAATACTCCTATAGAGCTTGCTCATCACCTTTTGTCCTACTGATGTTGAGCCTCTTAAGGACCCTACTTGCTACCACCATCTTGTTGGGAGCCTCGTCTATCTTGGAAGCACTCGACCTGATATTTCATACCCAGTTCACATCTTGAGTTAGTTCGTCTCAGCTCCACTACAGTCACCTTATTCGTGTTCTGCGATATCTTCGTGGGACCATCACTCGTTGTCTTTTCTTTCCCTACTCCATTTCTCTGCAGCTTCAAGCGTACTCTGATGCGACCTAGGCTAGCGACCACTCTGATCGCTGGTCTCTTTCTGTTTATAGTGTTTTTCTTGGTTCCTTTTTTATTGCTTGGAAGACCAAGAAGCATAATGTCGTTTTCCGTTCGAGTGTTGAGGCTGAGTTGAGAGTCATGACGTCGTTGACAGCTGATATTACTTGGCTTCGGTGGCTATTTATGGATTTTGGTGTTTTAGTTTTTGCACCAACTCCTCTTATCAGACAGTACTGGTACGATCAGTATTGCTCGAGACCCAGTAAAGCATGAGCTCATCAAGCACATTGGTGTAGATGCTTTGTACATGAGATCACAGGTGCAAGACCAAGTTATTGCTCTATAGTATGTGCATTCGAAGTTTCAGTTAGTAGATTTCTTCACCAAGGCACATACTAGAATTCAGTATAGTTTTTACTTCTCCAAACTCAGTGTTGATCCACCATGAGTTTGAGGGGGTGTTAGATCTATATATTGGTTAGGGTGTTCTTTGCATATTTTCCTCTGTGCATGATATATTGGCATTTTTGCCCTTTGGAATATATCAAGGTTTATTCAAACACTTTGTTTTGTCTTCCTTCGCTGAACTTTCTTTTATTTTTCTTTAAGGCCCTGCATTATCTTTTCTGTGTTGTGCTCCCGGAGGCTTTAAATGCATAGTCAATTCTTATGTCAAAGTAATGGATGCTTCCATGCAGTGCTGAACTGTAACCACTCCCTGAATTTGCTGTTCTGTTATCGTTGTTTTTAATCCTGTTGCCCTTCGGCTGACAGGAAAATGGAAGAGCAAAAGCCCAAGGAGCAGAAGCCCAAGGCCAACGAGAACAAGCCCGTAATGAACGAGTGAACGCCTTCCGAGTTCCGAAGCACTTGGTGCTTGCAAGGAATAACCGTCAATCATGTGATTCCTATGTTTGTGGATGGTTAGGTTGAAATGAGTTGTGTGAACATTTCTGGTACATTTGAGAACTTCCTGCTATTTTAAGTTGAACTTGACAATGTTGACGCTGTGAGATGGAGTCTCAAAATAAAAATAAAAATGCTGTGAGAAGGAATGGAAAATTATCCATGATTTTGGGCGTCAGTACGCCAGTCTCTCATGATCTACTTTCTGTTTTTATTTTCCATTTGAGACCCCCGTCATGTTCTTGACCGTATGATAAGCGCATGATGTCAAGATTAATGTAGCTGGAGCCAGGGCTGGCCAAACGGGGTTTGGCCGCCCGGCACGGTACGACATGGCATGGGTCCAGCTAGGCACAGTCTGTTTCGGTCCGTGTACTATTTATGCCGTGCTGGCCTAGTCCACAGGTCGAGGTGGCGGTCTAGGTATGGGCCATTGGGCATTCGTGCTGTGTCGGGCTGGCCTGGGCCTGTTTGGCCCATCGGGCCAGATGTGACCCGTTTGGCCCATCAGAACAAAAAATCCAAAAAAAATCAGAAAAATTAGAAAAATGTGTAGAATTCAAAAGTAGACATGAAATTAAAAAAAACGAGGCAATCATATTGAAAATGTAATAAAGAGCTTTATTAATGTCCAACTGGCTGCCTCGTTAAAACCTTCGCCAAGTAAAAACTCAAAATGAGAAAACCTTGGCAAAGAAAAAAGAGTACAACCAAGCTCTACAATTCTACATACATGATACAGCTTTGTTCTATGTGTCGGTGTCATTGTCTAAGTACAGATTTTCGAACACCTTCGACAACTCTAGATTTTCCACAGAGTGTTGTGCTCGTGAATCAGTTTGTTCTCAGTCCTTTACAGTTAGAAGGATCTTCACCATCTCACTTGTGAGACTTGTTCTTCTCTCCTCCAATATTCTTCCAGAAAGACTGAAAGCAGACTCAGAGGAAACCGTAGAGACAGAAACAGTTAACACATCACGTGCAAATATGGATAACACGGGATATGTTAACTTATGGGCTTACCACCATTGCAAGATGTCGAAGCCTTTTGAGTTGAAATCTACCGTATCACTGTCCAGATAGGTGGATAGTTCTCCGCTCCTTATGGGTCTTGGCTGAGCAGATGTTGGTGTAGAAGAAGAAGAAGAAGAAGCCCTGGACCTAGATCTGGAGGAAGAGGGACCGAAGATCGCGCCCCACATATTTTTCTTCCCACTTGAGGTGGGGGCTACTGGAGGTCGTTGCGAACGGACTCCCTGGAACCTATTTTCATACCTTTGGTAAACCTCGTATAATCGAGAATGAAATTCTGCAAAATAGTCAGTATAGTCTAGCCCCGTAGCATCACTAAGAAGATCAAGTATAGTACCAAATGCACCAATTTTAGCCATAGGATCTAAAAGAAATGCAAATGCATATAAGTAAGGGATTTCTCTCTAATATTTAAGGTATTTAGATTTCATGGAAACAACAGCATCGCGTAAAACCATGTCATTTTCAAACATTTTCAATTAAGTAGTAATCCGTAAAATAGTATGCACAATGATAGGAGATGTTGGATAGTAGACAGCGGACAAAGCAACAATTGCCTCATAAAAAATTTCTAAAAACGACAGTATCTTCTTAGCAACGAACCAATGTTGCTCAGTTAATAGTATAGTACCGTCAGTGCTAGGATAGTGCGTTTGAATAAATACAGAAAAAGTGCTCTTTATGGTAAAAGATTCTTAAGCATGAGGTAAGTAGAGTTCCACCTTACCTCCATGTGCAAACCGAACTTTTTTGGACGTACACCCATCGCCCTGCAGAAGTTCTTATATTGTGATATTCTTATGTTAGAATTATTCAAGAAAGAAATCGCACCGCGAAAAACTTTAATATACAGACTCAACCTCTTCAAACCACATTTGACTATAAGGTTGATAATATGACAAGTGCATCGTTGATGTAGCAAGAAGGAATCGGCATATGTACTCAACATTGAAGTAAGAATGTCCATGGCCCTAGAGTTTAAAGCAGCGTTGTCTAAAGTAATTGCGAATATTTTGTCTGTAAGACTAAAGTCTTCCACGACTTTGATAATACAGTTCGCAATATTCTCCTCCATGTGTGCTACATCAATTAATTTCAAAGCTATAATCCTTTTCTCCATTACCCAGTCGTCATTAATATAATACGCAACTACACTAAGGTAATCCTCCCTAGACTTTGCAGCTAGATACCGTACCATCGGCGTTGTATTGCAGCTGCGTCTGCCTCATCGTCAATCCTTGCTTGGTTCAACATCTTGTAGCATGTCTAATCAAGTGCCCCGTTCCACCTGTAAACTTTGCAGACAAGTCATGGCAACAAATTTTACAAATAACATATAGTACCTTATTTCACGATGCGTCTTGCTTGGTTGTCCTGTCGAAATTCTCCCACACTCCCGATGTAGGTGGCCTCGACCTTTTTGCTCCAGTTATCGTTGAGCTCCATGCTGACGTGGAGCCTGATGACGGAACTCCACCTTGCTCCTCCGGTTGGTTTGAGGCAGCCGCAGCCTCCTCTATAGACGCAATTTCCTCCGATGAAAGTCCGTACTCACTAAGAGCAAAGCTGTCGTAAGGACTGTCCATAACGAAAGCTGCAAAATTGAAACTAACGCTATTACTACTTTCATCTTATTATAACAATAACTAGCAATAAAAGTATTACAAAAATAGTATTGTACCTCTTTCGCTGACTTGCTACGAAAATTGAAATTTCCAAATTTTGACACAAATTTTTTGAATTTTGCCAAATTAGCTCAACACGGATTTGAATTTGTACAGCACAATTTCAATGAGAGAATGGAGAATGAAGGGGTGATGAATGAGGGGGGTATGGTGGCTATTTATAGAAAAAATTTCGGAATTTTTTGAATTTTTTTGCTATTTTTAAGTCCCCGACGGTCAAAAAATGGTAAAAAAAGGGTCAAACCAATGGTCGAATTTTTCGGGCCGTGTCGTGCCGGGCACGACACGGCCCAGCTCGCCCACGCCCATCTTCTTCTCGCCCCCCCAACCCCTCTCTCGCCCGTGCCGCCCACGTAAGCGATCAAGCTTGACAAGACTACCAAGATAGCTCCTCGCCGACCCCACCGCCTCCTCGCCTCCCCACGACCCGACTGCCTCCTCGCCTCCTCGCGACCCCGCTGCCTCCTCGCCTCCCCGCGACCTCGCCGCCTCAACGTCGTCGACGACTTCGCCACCTTTGTCGCCTCCCATGGCCCATCATGCCGCCATCATCGCGCCTCGTCGACCCATTGCCTCGTTGACCCCGTGCCTCGTCGACCCATTGCCTCGTCGACCCGTCGCCTCGATGACCCGCCACCTCGATGACCTCGCCGCCTCGACGACACTGCGGCGCCGTGCCGCCACAATGACCCACTGCCGCCGCCTCCTCGACACCTCCTTCTCCGTCGCTCCGGCCAAGAAGACCGTCGCGCCGCGTTGCCGCTTGGCCCTCCTCCTCCTCCGCCCGGCAGAGCACTGCGCCGGCCCGCCCTCCGCCTCCGCTTTCCGTGCCGGTGCCTCCGGCCGCCCGTGCAGTGCTGGCATGGCCCTTTGATCGTTCGGTTGCATCGAAGCCGCCCACCGTGCCGAGGTGACTGCCTAGGCACGGCCCGGGGTCTCGTGTCGGGCAAGACGCCCATGAACAAGGCGGGCTATGCCGCATTTGGCCGGACCTAAAGATGTCGTGTGCCGTGATGGCCCGGTAGACACGGCCCATTTGGCCAGCTCTAGTTGGAGCCTTGGCTAGTCGGCCTCCACCATCATGCTACTAAACTATTGCTTTGCATGCAATAATTGATTTTCCATCGTATGTTAACCGGAAGACCAGCTTAGAAATGGATGCCCGTTCTATGCCCTGTTCCAAACGTGGGAAAAAATTTCTGTTCCTATGAAAAATGATCTGATTCCAATGAAATTACTACAAAATTCATATAAAATTGAAACCATAAAATTATTCGTTTTCAAATACATGCCACGAAGAGAAAAACTAAGCAATGCTACACCGTTACATAACCTCTAGAGATGGCAATTGTGCTCGACTAACCACGTGCCCGTGGGGAAATGACCTAATGAAGCCGGGTATAGGGTGCTTTCTTTGCTCATAGATATAGAAATAGAAGCAATCCTCTGCCCCATCGTGTAAACAGGCATAGACATGGGTGAGCATCACCCGTGCCTGTCTCGCCCGTTTGCTTGCCAACCCACACTAACTGGTGGGCCCGACGAAACCCTAATACCCATTCGACCAGCCATCACTCATTCACACCATCAACCCAGTCACCACCAAACCCAAATCCCCAATCCTCACGCTCGGCCGCCCCCCCTCCTCATGCCTTGTCGCTACCCCTATCCTCCTGCCCGGCTCACCACCCCGTCTTCCCACCTGACCGTGGCGCTCAAATTTCCCCATCCTACTGCTCGCCTGGCTCATCGCCACCCGTCTACCCGCTCGGATCTCCCTCCTCAGGCCCTCGACTGCGCCGCCACCCGCCCGCTTGCCCAGATCTCCCTCCTCACGCATGTGGTGAGTACCCAGGCATGCCAGCGTGCGATGGGTACCCACGAGCGATGGGCTTGGACGAGGTTATCTGCTTGTCACTCTTCGCGGACATGCCCGTGGGGGACTTTTGGGTTGACAGACATAGGTATGAGCGAGTACTACTCGTACCATCGCGTTCGATTGCTATCCCTAACTGCCTCTTCTTTCCCATACACGCATCCATCTCTTGCTCTCCTACCGAAAATTCCACCCACCTTTCTCTAGGCGATTCGCCATCATCGCCGATGGATCTAACGGTTTCGGGCCACCTTGCAGCTGGGGAAGCTAAAACAAGCGGCTAGTTGCTACGGCAAGTGAGCAGGGGCAGGCCACTGCAGAACTTGCGTGGCGGCTGTGGGCTTACTCGAGCATGGTGGCCACGGATGATACCACATCGAAATTGGATTGGAGCATGGAACGGGATTAATTGCCACCCAAGTCAACCAACACGCTACAATAAGCTAGCTACTTGTGTAACATACACTACTACTTCCTCCGTCACAAGTATCTAAGGGCATCTCCAATAGTTAGAGATAACCCTGTCTTTAACATATGCTACATCATCTTTAGACAATTTGATGAGGTCCTAAGTGCATCTACTACGGTGGTCAACATCCCTAAGTTGCAAGTATGTGCTAAACCTCAAGTTGAGCCTATTATGCATCAATGGAAAAAAAATAAGGTTCGCCAAGAGCAAGGAGAGGGAGGTAGGCCGAAGGGGGAGCTTGAGAGGCCAAGAAAAGACAAAGGATCCAAATTCAAACTCAATTCTGAAATCAATGCATTATCAGCCTAAGAATCCGAAATGGATTTGTATTGGAGCAATTCCAATTTGGATCTTTCTTTAAAAGAGATTAATTTTATAATTACTTGTAATAGGATAGGTTAATCTATTTTCAGCAATTAGAGTAGCGTAAATATCTAATTAAAGTAGGAGTTTGGGTTTGGATGACTATTCACATGAACAGTAACTGACTCAGATTACTGTTCATCAAGTCGATTTGCTGTTCATCCACGCCCACTATTTATCTGGACTATATATTTAGGGGCAGACCTCCATTCTAAGCAAGTTAGAGTTGAGGAAAATACAGAAAAGTCATAGGTTTATGTGGCGCATAATAAATACATACGTTTCAGAAATTCTCATCTAGGGTTTTGAGATTACGTGAATATTGGAGGGAGGTTGTTCTTCCAAGATCCGTGATTCCTTGTGGATCATCTCACCAATTCGTAGCATCCTCAATTGCTTACGGTTTGGTGTTGATCTTCGGGTTTGATTTTGTTTCTCTCTTCGGATTGATTCAACATCAACCAAGTATTACTTGCTTTGGAGATACACTTGTTCTTCCTTTCTACTGAACCAAGGAGTAAAGTTAGGGTTTTGCTTCGATCAAAATTGAAATACATGTACCGTAAAAGATTGGGCCACATTACGCATCAATTACACATTGATCCGTATCATCTTGGTATCAGAACGTGGTTGATCACGGTACGTGGAATTTTTTTCTTGATACTTTAATGTTGATCATCATGTCAAGAACTAGCCAGTGTGGTTCTAATAGTGGATCGGATGAAGAGCCCACGTATGGTGATACACTATTACCGGACGTACGTGCTCAATTTGATACTACTACCGGCTATTTTTTGCGTCGCGAGAAAGTGTTACACCATCAACTTGAAGCTCAAATCCAAGGGGTGCAAGACACCCAGAACGATCGTCTCAACACGAATGAACGATGCATGATGGAAGGTTTCGACAATCTAAACCTTGCTATCCGTCGCTTGGAGGAGAGGCTGCCACCGCCACGAGGAACTAATGTACCGGTGCTACCCCAACCACAACATGGATGTGCACAACGTGTTGTACGCCGAGATGGAGATGACTTCTACTGCTGATTCGGAGGAGGCTATTTTCGATGATCGTGCAAGACATCAACGACGTCCACGACGTGATTACTTTGATCGTCGATGTGCTAGATGTAACATCCCAAATCTGGGTGTGTGTTTCAAATGTAAGAAAATGAGGAGAAATTAAAACTTTTCTTGCATCTTGATGTTTTTGAACTTTTCTGTAATTCTTGTAAAGGAATTGTGGGAAATTAAAAAATAGAAATCTCCAATTGACTAAAGTCATGACCTCCTTGTTGAGAATCTTGTGTTCAACCTCTGGAAATATTTTTCCTTGGTTCTAGGGATGCTGTGTGACTCCTCTGAAAATTTTTATAATTTTTAGAAATTATTTGATAATTTTTGGAGGCCAGTCAAACCAATTTGACTCTTGGTCAAACCCTAGAACAAACCTTGAGAAATTTCCGGAGAAAAATGCTGTTCATAAAAACCTCTAGAAAATTTACACAAGGTTTATCCTGGAGTGAGGAACCTCTAGTCCAAATTTCAGAATTTTTGGAGTTAGTTTGCTACGTCTAATAATTCCTCCAAGTTTCAGCTTGAAATTCAAACCCTAAGTCAAAGTGCTATTGGGCTCGAGTCAAACTCGCGCCACTTGGTTGAACCCAATCAACTAAGTGCACCGGGTGCATTCAAAGTGGCGCGCGTGGTTTTGAGCCGTTGGATTTCAATCGAATGGTTCAGATCCTCGGTTACTTTCGGACCGCCCGAGACTAATTTTAATCCTGGCCGTCCATTTTCAATCTAACCATCTGTGCCTTGGGCTCGTGTCTTTTGGGTGTGGCTCAACCCACTCATTCCTGTTGGACTCAAGTCACCTTTGCTTTCGGTCTCTGGCAGGTGGGGCCCTCGCTTGCCTGGTCATCTTCTTCCCCGGTCGCACCCGTGCGTGCGCGCCAGTGCGCCATGGCGTGTGCATAGAAGGAGGCAGAGCCTTGTCACCTCCCGTTCGTCCTCGTCAACGGCTCTTAGCATTGATCATTAAATGCTTGCCAGTGACTTTACCCTAAAGTCCTCCTTCTACCTGCTCCCATCCTCTCGGCGTGTCCATGGCAGGCTTGACCACCGTGGAGTTTGCCGTTGTTCAATCCTTTGCTTTCCGGCTATAAGTAGCCCCCAAGCTCCACCTCTGCCTCTTTTAGTCACCACCTTTGCTTCACCTAGCTCCTCTCGGCTTATGTGAGCTCAAACCCCCAAGAACCCCAAACCGCCATTGACGGTCGTGGAAGCTTCTTCGTCGTCCCGGCGCTTCCGTGGTTCCTTTTCAAATCCAATCGCGTCACTTTGCGCCCCTTGTCATCTTGAGCATTTCCCCTAACTCAATTTGGGTTTGCTTTCATAGGAGTCGCCTGAATTTGGGTTTTGATCTCTTCGGCCGAAATCACCCCTTTCTTCCTCAGCTTCGGTAAGGACCTCAGCTCTTCAATTAGTTGCTCATGGACCATCCTTGAGCCCTATTGAAGCTATCTTGATGACCCAGTCTTGTTATTTTTGCTCAGGCCATCATCTCCACTTCATCTTCCTCAGCGCCGGCAAGCCTCTTCGTCGCCGGAGCTCCTCCATCCTTCTTTGAAGCTCTCCAGTGCTCAAGTAGCTTCTTATTAGTCCTTAGAAGCTTGGGCACCTGCTTCTCAGAACAATGCGGAGCTTAGCTGTCGTTTTCGCTTTTGGCCGTGCTTGCGTTGCCGCTCATCGCTGGCTCGCCGCCGTTCTAGGCCGGCGTAGCTGCTGTGAGTGCTCTCGGTGTGTGCGCAAGGCTATTGCGGTCATGTTCGTGCCCTTGGTTTGCGTCGTCGTGACCGGAGTCGCCGACGGTGAGGCCATCTCCGAGATCAGCTCATTGTCGAACGCGATAGCCGCTGTAGTGTGCCGGTTAGGACATTGATTCTGTCCATTAACTGCTTAATCATTGTTAATCAGTGCTTAAGCAATAAATGGCTGTCCTAAAGGGCTTTAAATGTTGCTGACAGTGGGCCCCGTGCGCTTTAACCCCAGTGCATAGTCTTTGTGCCACTGACATGTGGGACCCATGCTCAGTAAACGTGAGTTAAGCCTGGGTCATGGACTAATTCACTTACAGGTGGGCCCCGTGTGTTTAATCCCACTGTGAGTAGCTTAAGAGTCGCTTACATGTGGGCCCAGCGTCACTTAAACCCTCATTGTGCGCGTGCGCAGTGTGGTGTTCTCTCTAGGTCGTCAGATCTAGATCAACGGCCCAGATCAGTTTGAACTTTTGGACCTCCGGGTTTCCCAAATCACTGTGAGTCGTTCATTTCTTGATCTACGGCTTAGATCGTGTGGGACGTTTGGACCACTGAACCTCCACCGTCCGATCTAGATCCAACGATCTAGATCGTCAGGAACGCTCGACCACCGAACCTCACCGTTTATTTTAGATCTACGGTCGAGATCTGTGGGACTTTCAGACCCCCGAACCTCCCCGTAGCTTTGGGCCGTCCATTTTGAGATCAGCGGCCCAGATCGTTTGGAATGTTCGGACCGTCCAAACGTTGCCTCGCTCTAAGCCGCTCGTTTCTTGTTCAACGGCCTAGATCGTGTGGGACGTTCGGACCGTCCGAAATCTCCCTCGCTGTGGACCGTTGGATCTCATCTAACGGTTGGCTCGGTTGGGCTGTGCGCGCGGCTGTGCTTTGGTGCGCGTGGGTCGTTGGATTCAATCTCAGCGGCCCATGTTTTTCCGCTTCGAGTTAGTTTATATATTTCTGGTAAGCTTTTATTTATAAACTGTAAAATGTGTTAAACTTCAAAATTGCATAACTAATTCTTTTTAACTCCGTTTCGGTTGATTCAAATTTTTGTTAGTTCTGGTTTTAACTAAGCTTTAATCTAAAAATGGTTGGAGGTTTGGTTCTGTTCTAGAAAAATTGATTAGTAGTTTTAATTTCTGTTTAGGCTTTATTTGTGCTCTAAAAATTCATTTAACTTGAAAAATGCATAAGTAATTTTCTGTAGCTCCTTTTTGAGTGAAATCAACTTTGTTGGTTTTCTCTATTAGTGTTCTTAATTGTCGAATAGGTTTTAGGCATGCTGCTGCTCTTAAGTTTTCTGTGGTTGCATTTGTTTTGTGCTCTTTTTCTTGTCTTTGAAAAATCATAGAAAATGCATCCTAGCTCCAAATGAGGTGAATCAAATTGTGTTGTTCATCTCATGTGGTGCTTTGTTTACCATAAAATTTTAAGGTGCAACACCTCTCTGGAAATTTGTGTTAAAGATTTAATTTCGGATGAATAGTAACTGAAATGAATTTTTCAGCCTTTTTCCAACCGGATGATCTTGTTTTGGCTATAACTTTAGCATTGAGAATCCAAATCTATTGGTTCTTGTTGCTAAATTCCTTAAAAATCATGCCCTACCTGCTGTAAAAATTTCGTAGCTTTTGGCTGAAGTTGGTTTTTGAATCTTTTCGGTGTTTTTCGTTCTTATCGGTTCTTTTCGTTCTTTCGTTAGGTGCCGACGAGTTCGTTGAGTTCGAAAGCGATCCTCTGCAGCAAGAAAGCTACCATCAAGGCAAGAAGTTTGATCATACTGATCCCATTACTTTCAAAGTCTAATATCTTGTTTGCAAAGTGTATGTGTGCATGCTCTATTTTGTTGTTAAACTATCAATCGATTAGTTGATCCTCTAGATGCATAATCTGTAGGTAAATGTTTATCCTCTAATACTGAGCCTAGGATTATCTTGATGTGATTTAGAGCTCGCTGGATGAGCTCTTATCACTTAGTAGTTTATGAGTTGTGGCTGCTTAGTCATGCTTAGCTACCGGTAGAATTGGACGGTTATCGACTTAGTCAATAACTTTGATCACACAAATCTTATTATTACCTTATGTCCAGCACTTGTGCTTTGTTACTTTGTAAAGCATAAAACTGAAAATCAAATGTTTGAGACTTGGGCATATGGTATGATGGTGTGATTATCTGGTATGTGGTTGTATGCCTGAGTCAACAAGGACCGAACATCTTGTTACACTAAACCAAGCATTTTTGCGCTAACCACATGAGGGGGATATAGGACCTCTCTTGACTTAGTACTTTGGCGTGTGTTAGCTCCGAGTCGTAGGAGGTTGTGTGTGTGTGTTGTGTTGAAAAAGAAACTTGTGTGTATGTGTGGGTGAGCGGGAGTGGAATCCTGTCTAGGTTCTCCACACCGAAGGGCATTGTAGTTGTCCGGGAGCTTTACCTATAGTGGTGACTCTGTCTCAATGTATGGGTTTCTATCCATACAGGCGACTCGTAGTTAATACACAATATTGGAAATGTCTCGTAGGACTTAGCCGTGCCAGCATACCAAAGGAAGTGTGCTTAATCTTGTGGCAAAAGGCGGTCTGACGTGTGGGTACATTGGTACACCCCTACAGGGTTTCAAAATATTCGAACAGCCTCGTCCTAGGTTATGAACACGCTTGGGGAAGTCTTTCGAGAGTTAGACTATAACCTTTAATTAAAAATTGATGTGGGTGGTATGAATGGGTAATTCATGCTATTGTTGTTGTGGCTATTGGGTTAGTCACTTCCAGGTTGTTGTTGTCTTTATCTATTGTTTCTCGCTGTTATTTCAACATTAAAAACAGATTGCAAAAATTGCTTTAAATATATTACATTATTGCAAATGAAACTTGCTTTATGATGAAAATAAACCTACAGCCTTCTCCTTTGATTAAAGCTTGCATGTAGCTATGTATAGGCTGTTACTTGTAAGTCTTGCGAGTACATTTTTGTACTCATTTGCATTGCTTAATTGTTGCAGAGGAGGTTGATCCCCAAGGGATCGACTATCGTGAGACGGACTTCGACTTTGACGACTAGGTTGGTGGCCCGGTCGATTGCCTTGTGGGCTAAAGGCAAACCGTATGGCTTTTGCTTATTGCCATCTTATGGCTTTTGCTTCCATTGTTATTTGAGCTCTTTAGCTTGTGTTGTGGCCGGTTGGCCCTGGTTGTAATAACTCTATTATGTATGTCTTTTGATTTGTAAAGCTTTTGCTTCGGTTCTGTGTGTTGAATGGAATTGATGCATAATTTTGTAAAGGGGTATGTGTACTGCAAATTCTGGGAAGTACATGTATCTCGAGGTTCGGATTATTTGATTTGTAATGCGAGGATCAAGTGGATGGTTAAGCATTACAAGCCAAACAATCCGGGTTCTCACACTAGACATGGTGGACATCATAATGGAGGTGGTGAACGTGAAGATGATGGTATCGGGAGAATCAAGATCACCATACCGGAGTACAAGGGCAGATCTGATCTGGAGGCTTATTTGGAGTGGAAGATGCGTGTCAATCAAATTTTTGACAACCACCATTACTCAGAAGAGAAGAAGGTTCGTGTTACCTCGATTGAGTTCACCGAATATGCTATTATTTGGTGGGATCAATTGAATCGTACAGGGGAACGTCCTAACACTTGGGCAGTAATGAAACAAGCTATGCGGGAATGATTTGTGCCGGCATACTATGCAAGGATGTTGTATGCAAAGCTACAACGACTTACTCTGGGTGTTAAGACGGTGAGCGAGTACTATCAAGAGATGCAAGTGCTCATGATCCGTACAAATGTGCGTGAGTTGGCGAAGGCGACCATGACACATTTCTTTGAGGGGCTCAATGAAGATGTACGGAACCGTGTTTATTTAATGCAATACAACACCATGCAAGAATTACTTCATCAAGTAGAGCATGCTGAACAATGGGTGAAGGACACTCAAGCAAGGGGTGGTCGAACCACTCATAGTACTTGGAGGCGTGCAACTTCGCATGATGGAGATGCGGGATCAACTCCAAAACCGGTTGCATCAACTACACCGGTTCGGAGTACATTGAAGGATGCTTCGAAGCCTATAAGTGCTGCGACCAAAGAAGCCTCACATGATGATTCTAGTGCATTCTCTATGACTAGAACTAGCAACATTGAATGCTTCAAGTGCAAGGTCCGAGGTCATATGAAGAATTATTGTCCAAACATGAAGACGGTGTTGCTTACACATGATGGCTATGCAACGGAGAGAGACAATGGTGAATCTGAACCTTTCGATGAATCTGAAAAGCTAGAGCCAATCAGTTGTTATCCAGAACAAGGTGTTAGCTTGATAGCTCAAACAGTGCAGTGTGATAACACCATTATTGTGCGGAAGGGATAGCGACATCATATCTTTCAAACCGATTGTAAGATCAAAGAGAAGGTATGTAAGCTGATTATTGATAACGGGAGTTTGAGCAACATGATTGGCAAGGATGTGGTGGAGTTACTCTCATTGTCCACATGGAGGCTTCCTAAACCATATTACATCCAATGGCCCAACAACGTCGGCAAAGTCAAGATCACACACAAGGTGAGAGTGCCACTTACAATTGATAGCTATGTCGATAAGGTGGAGTGTGATGTGGTACCTATGCATGCTGGTCATATTCTATTGGGACGTCCATGGCAATTTGATTTAAATGCTACACATCAAGGACGGTCCAACTGATATACTTTCATGCACGAGGGAAAATTCCATGCTTTGTTGTCAAAGACCGATGAAGAAATCAAGAGTGATTTGGTTGTGGTTAGCAAGAAGAAGGCTGTAAAGACTACAATAAAATCGAGGACAGTTTTGCTTCAAGAAGGGGAGGATGATGAGGCCCTAGGTGCATCTACTACGGTGATCAACATCCCTAAGTTGCAAGTGTGTGCTAAACCTCAAGTTGAGCCTATTATAAATCAATGGAGAAAGAAACAAGAACAAAGTTCAGCCAAGAGCAAGGAGAGGGTGGTAGGCCGAAGGGGGAGCTTGAGAGGCCAAGAAAAGACAAAGGATCCAAATTCAAACTCAATTCCAAAATCAATGCATTTTCCGCCTAAAAATCCGAAATGGATTTGGATTGGAGTAATTCCGATTCGGATCTTTCTTTAAATGAGATTAATTTTATAATTACTTGTAATAGGATATGTTAATCTATTTTCAGCAATTAGAGTAGCATAAATATCTAATTAAAGTAGGAGTTTGGATTCGGATTACTGTTCACCGAGTCGGTTTACTGTTCATCCACGCTCACTATTCATCTAGACTATATATTTAGGGGTAGACCCCTATTGTAAGCAAGTTAGAGTTGAAGAAAATACAGAAAAGTCACAGGTTTATGTAGCGCATAATGAATACATGTGTTTTGGAAATTCCCATCTAGGGTTTTGTGATTGCGTGAATATTGGAGGGAGGTTGTTCTTCCAAGATCCGTGATTTCTTGTGGATCATCTCACCAATTTGTAGCATCCTCAATTGCTTACAGTTTGGTATTGTTCTTCGGGTTTGATTTTATTTCTCTCTTCAGATTGATTCAACATCAACCAAGTATTACTTGCTTTGGAGATACATTTGTTCTTCCTTTTTACTGAACCAAGGAGGAGGAAAGCTAGGGTTTTGCTTCGATCAAGATTGAAATACAAGTACCGTGAAAGATTGGGCCACATTACGCATCAACTACACGTTGATCTGTATCACAACATCTCCAATAGATAGTCTCTAGCATACTCTCCAACATTTATATTTTATAATTTTCCTTTGAAACGGGCCTACATGTCAACTAGAGTAGATTAATGTATCATGTCTTGTTTCGCATGCATGATAGTCTCTTCAGGAAGAGACGACCTATGCTCTCTCCTCCCCTTCTCTCCTCCATGTAAGATTTTGTTAACGTGATGTAGCTAAGAGACGACAATAAATACACTATTAGAGATGCCCTAAGGGGTACACGGTTTCCCATGTGATTTTTCTGTCTAATGCCCCTAATTACTCTCTTGATCTACATGGCATTAAAATCTTTGACATCCCTATCCGCTTCATAAAACAAATTCCATGGGATAGGGCCCTAACTTGGTAACCCCTGTCTTTAGAGGCCCTCCTCTAAATTATGCTCAGCACCAATCTTGAAGCCACCCCTGTCTTCCCCAACCTCCACACCCCCACCATTACAGTCATAAGTGTTGAGGAACTATCACTGGCGAGTCCAGTCCGATCGATCACCTCTTAGACGGAAGTAGAATCGGACACAACTACACAAGTACAAGAATAAAATTGACACAGAGAGACAAAGGTGTAGGGGGTATTCTTATGCTCTTTTCTTTATTTCTTCATCAAGTACGTACAATGTATGAGGAGCCCCCTATATATAGACCAAAAGACCACCCCATGGGTCGGTTACTGGGCCAAGCCCACGGTTTCCCAACACTCCCCCCATGGGCATCCATCTTCACATGTTCATCCCTCGTCAAAACTCCACAAAAACCCAGTGAGAAAATTTTGGAGAAAGAGTACATGATACACGTTCTGTTGCATTGCACGAATTGCCTCATTAAAAACCTTAGCTGAGAAACTTCAAGAAAAATCGTCAAGGGAAAAAGAGTACAATCCACCCAATTTCATTTAATCTCCAGGATTTATTATTTGGGTACTCGATCTTCGTGATCAAGTTTTAATAATGAGTTTGTGAAGATTCTACCCCTAAGTTCTACACTTCTCTAAATCTCATCATTTCAATTCCATGCATACACCTTTCGAAGCTAGATGCTAGAAGTAACTTAGTGAATAAATCTGCATGATTTTTACACCTAAAAGGCGACTAGAGGGGGGGGGGTGAATAGGAGCACGCTCACTTTTTCATTTTGATTGGATTCAACACCAATGTCACTCCAATAGCTATGAAAGCTATGAAGATCAATCTACAAGTATAGCGGAAGCCTTGTATTGAATCCTAATAAAAAACCCCCAAGCACAACAATTAAAAACACAAAGATGTGCTGAAGACAGAGAAATCAGTAATACCTCTGTCTATGGGCGGTATTACCAATTATTGGTAATACCTCTGTTCATGGGCGGTATTACCAATTATCGGTAATACCTCTGTTCATGGGCGGTATTACCGATTTTCCTGGAACAGTGAAATCAGCTCGAAAACCAAAACTCAAATCGGTCTAACGTTTGATCTACAAGGGCAAACTCCGCGAAACTTGAGACACACCTTCTCTAAGATATTAGGAACCTATTCCAATCAAAGATCGCAGAGATCCATACCAAAGTTTTTATCTTTTTTAGTTTGAATGAAGAGTGCTCAAAAACCGAGTCAAAATCGAAATATGATCTAAAGACTTGCTCGTGGGTGATTGATGATCAAGATGATCCTAGATGGGTTCCCACATATCACAGCAAGTTAGATCAAGAGAAGAAACCAAGCAAAAACTCACGGATCAAAGAGGGACTCAAAATCATCAAATAGAGATGAGGAAAGCAAAGAAACACATCTTTTGAGCAATCTTTCCTTGGATTGATTTGATATGGTATTGACCAATGGAGGACAAAGACTCAATACATGAGCACAAAATCAAATCCAACTCTCGAGAACCCTAACCTCCAACTATCTTCTCCCTAAGCACAAAAGCAAAACTAGGGTTTTCAATAATGAAAGAGTTGAGGGGGTGCAGCCACCTCCCTCCTCTATTTATAGTGGAGGCTTAGACTTTCTAGAAGAGTTAACCCTAATGGGCTCCCGTTAAGGCCCACACACAAACGGGTCACATACGCACGCATTTTAAAGCACCGTCTTCATCTCTTGACATAATCCGCTTCACCTTGCGTCATCTTGCGCCGTGAGTTGGCAAGAGGTCACCGAGTCCCATCTTCGCGAAGCACTTCCATGCTTTGCCACGTGTAGGTTGATCTAGCGGCTCTCATCATGTCGGCAAGTCTCTCCCATTCGACTCCCACCGAAACCACCATGGCACTTGCACCGACCCCCGCGCTGCTTGATCCAACCCGTCGCACCGAACTGCCCGTTCGGTCACCTTTGTCCATTCTGCACCACGCTTGACTCCATTGACTTCACCCGGCATCCCCGATCGTTCTGGACCTCAGCTCTCCAAGCTTAGTCCCGATCATCCTCGCCGTTGACCGTCGTTGGCCTCTAAGCAACCTGCACAACAATAGACAAAGAAATCGATTCTGGGAACAAGTTCTTCACAACTTGACCCACGTTAGTCAAAACATGCATCATGCAACACATATGCCATGAAGCCCATGAACTTGACCTAACCCAACACTCATCGTCACCGATTGGCCGATGATCAGCAATCCACACTTTGACGAAAACGCGTGTTTCGACAAACCGTTAATGACATTGCCAATTGTATCATCATCCTAAGATCGTGCATATATCCCAATGATATCCACAATCTCCCCCTTGATGAACACATTGGCAATTTCCCACAAATGCAGATTTTGAGGTTTGAAAAAAAAATAATAACTCAACGGTTTCGTGTAAAGGCGCAACTTGGTCCAAATGTAAGAGAAAGCAATGGAAATAACCAAGTTGGCTTCAGAAAAGTATAGGCAAGTGAGATAAGGCAAAAGGAAGCGAGAAAGCTTTAATTTCCAGAAAATGATCAAAATCTCACTTAAGGTCCATATGAAAGAACAATTGTTCAAAATGACCTTTGATCATTGTGAGGATAAAAAAATGCAATTCAAGTTTAGAAGTAGCAATAAGACCATATGAATGCAAATAAGAAACTCTCCCTCACTATGATCCTCAAAATCCAGAAAATTTCAAATTCTCCAAATTTCTCCAAAAGGCTCCCCTTTTAACATTTTTATATCTTCTCCCCTTTATACCATTTGATATATCTTCTCCCCTTTTGACAATGGAGTCATCAAGGAATCACACTTTCCTCTCGTCCAGAGATAACAAATGCAGAATTGAGGAAAAAGCATAAGAAGGAGCATGCATGAAATGCAATGGAGTGGCTTCATTTTTTTTTGTATTTTTCAATTTTTGAGTACAAGAAGCTTTGGAGATTACCCAAAGGAACAAGCTAGCATTTCTAATATTGCACAAGACCTATCAAGCCTGAAAGCGCTAGCAAGATCATGTTAAGACATATATATTAAAGCTAAGCTCGAAGGCTCAATGTAAGGCAATGAAATTTATCAATTTAAGCAAAGCTTTAAATTTAGCAAGTTCATCAACAGGGATCCTAAAATGATATTGGCCATGTCAAAATATCAATGTGAGATAAAAAAAGCTAACAATGACCACATTAAGAGACAAACAGGTCATGAATTGAATCAGTTTGCTCAATTTTGCTCAAAAGCCCATTTTTCAACAATTTTTCATTTGCAATGAATATTGAAGTTGGCTAATGGTCTAACTTAGAGAAGAAGATCCTAGACTAGGAGCCATCCACAAACTCTTCCTAAGCTTCGACCAGAAGTTGATTAAAGGTATATCTTAGTGAAGAAGATCCTGGACTAGGAGCCATCCACAAACTCTTCTTAAGCTTCTACCAGGGTGACAAATCTTGAGGTTCATGTCAGTTTGGACAAGCAGTCCCCATGAGATCGTCTGGATCATCAAACTATCTCCAAGTTCATGTCTATGACATGCAGTCTCGTGAGAGTAGTTTGGCACAATTTAAGCACATGACAATCTTTAAATTTGATTTTTCATTTCTCACAAGAGCAGTTTTAGATTCTTAAAAGAACAAGAAGCTCAAGTAATAATCAATTTTAGATTCAAGATCTAACAAAACAATTTTGACAGGGCCAATGTCACAAAAGGAGCACTAATTGCGCAACTAGCTAAAACATCCACAAATTGCAGTTTTTAGTTCAAGTTGTCTTAAAGTTCTAGCTCATTTAGCAAAGACTTAGCTACACATGTGAAAGCATGATAATTCTAGCAAGTCAAAGAACTAGACATGGCATTGAGCAAGAATTGAAATACTAAAACTCCAAAGGGTAATAAGCAAAGCTTCATCAATTTTAAAAGATAAGTAGAAAAGCTTATATTACTATGCATATTTTTGGATTTTCCATATGAATGCAACATGATACAATGAGATGCAAGAAAAGCTCAAAAAGCCTAAAAGACAAAAAAGGATCAAAAAGTTCAAAAGAAGATCAAGAAAAGATCAGATGAACAAGGAAAGATCAGAAAAGATCCAACTCCCCCTAAAACCAAGCCATAGGGATCAATTACCCCTAACTCACTCCTCAAGGTGGCAAACCTTGTTGGGTCTAAAGGCTTGGTGAGGATATCGGCTAACTGAGCCTCGGACTCCACAAAATGCAGCACAATATCACCCTTCTCAACATGATCTCTAAGGAAGTGATAGCGAATGTCTATGTGCTTGGTCCTAGAGTGTTGCACTGGGTTCTTAGCAATGTTAATGACAGAAGTGTTATCACAGAAAAGAGGAACACTAGCAAAGGCTAACCCAAAGTCCTTAAGGGTGGACACCATCTACAAAATCTGACTATAGCAACTAGCAAAGCTGACTACATATTCACTTTCAAAGAAGGATTGTGCAATGAAGACTGCTTCCTAGACGACCAAGAGACAAGAGGCCTAAGAAATGATAAGTGCCAGAGGTACTCTTCCTATCTAGCCGACAGCCCGCAAAATCAGAATCAGAAAACCTCCGAATGGATAGCGAAGAAGAACAGGAATACCAAATGCCATACTAGAGGGTAGAATGGAGGTACATGAAGATGCGCTTAACGACTTGGCGATGTGAAGTCCTCGGAGACGCCTGAAACCTCGCACAGAGGCAGACCGCGAAGTGGATGTCCGGTCTTGAGGCCGCCAAGCATGTAGGAGCCGATCATGCTACGGTACTCGCGTTGATCCATGGCTTCTCCTTCCTCATCTGGATCCAAAGCAGTCGAAGTCGCCATGGGAGTGGCGATCGGCTTGCAGTCACCCATCTCGAAGCGCTTGAGTAGATCCTTAGTGTACTTCGTCTGGTGGATGAAGATCCCTTCCTTGCATTGCTTGATTTGTAGCCCCAGAAAGTAGTTGAGCTCACCCATCATACTCATTTCAAATTCCCTAGACATGGTCTCAGAAAAACTGGAAACAAGAGTATGAGAGGAACCACCAAAGATAATATCATCATCATAAATTTGAACAAGCAGGAAGTCATTGCCATGCCTAAGAATGAAAAGAGTCTTATCAACTTTTCCCATTTCAAAATCATTCTTAAGCAAGAAGGTCTTAAGTCTATCATACCAGGCTCTTGGGGATTGTTTAAGACCATACAAGGCTTTGGATAGCTTAAAAACACGATCAGGGTGCTTGGGATTCTCAAAGCCAGGGGTTGCCTAACATACACTTCCTCCTCTATAAAACCATTCAAAAAGGCACTCTTAACATCCATTTGAAGCAACCTAAAACCTTTAGATGCAGCAAATGCAAGCAAGATGTGAAAAGCTTCTAGTCTAGCAATAGGAGCGAAGGTCTCATCAAAATCTAACCCCTCAACCTGGCTAAAGCCCTGAGCTACCAACCTAGCCTTGTTTCTAACCACAGAACCATCCTCATTTTGCTTATTTTTGAAAACCCAACGGGTTCCTATCACATTATGACCACTGGGAGGTTCTACAAGGTTCCAGACTTTATTTCTTTCAAAATTCTGTAACCCCTCATGCATGGCATTGACCCAGCTAGAATCAGATAAAGCATGTGATATATCGCGGGGTTCAAAAGAAGCTACAAATGCAGAGTGAGAGAAAAGACTCGGATCATGGTACCTGGAGCGAGTGACTCGCTCATGAAGATTACCAATCATCTGATCCGGTGGGTTGTGCTTCTGAATATGCAGTGGAGCGCCTGGGGGAGATAGCATCTCCTCAACCTCTACAGGTACTGCTGATGAAAAAGATGCAGCAGGAGCCTCAATTGGAGGTGAAGCAGTCGTCGTAGGTTCTGGAGCTTGGACAGGAGCATCAGCAACAGGTGGAGGAGCAGCATCAAAATCATCCTCTTCTTCTTCTTCAACAAAAATACTCTCTGTCACCTATAAGTCACCTGAAACATCGGATCTAGCTCCAGGGCTAGTCTCATCAAAAGTGACATTGCATGTCTCATGGACAATGTTAGTTTCAACATTAAAAACCCGAAAACCCCTCGAATGAGCAGAATAACCCAGAAATAAACCATCACAAGTCCTTGATTCAAATTTATCTAGGTTTCCTGTCTTGAGAATAAAACACTTTGATCCAAAGACTTGAAAGTGAGAAACAGAGGGTTTTCTGTTGTGGGGACCCTGAGATCGGATCCGTTTCAAGCTAAGTAATTACGCTGAAAGAGCACAATACTTAACATGAAACGAAAATGATTCCGAGTGCCCGGATAGGTGTCTCATGTTAGCTCCCAAGGGTCAGCGACTAACATGCACATATCCAAACACAACATTGTATTCACATCCATACACAATATACAAGAATAAAGGAAATGTAAATACAACATCATTAAAAAGAAACATAATATACAAGTTTGCATAAGAGGGCCGATCGGCCAAATATAAACAACACAAATAAATCGCAGCAGAAGACAACTTAGAATAAAAAGGGAATAACCAAGTTGGCATGCCCACAATCCCACAAGCAACCAACTGGGATTAAAGTCATAGCGTCTGAAGTACTTTACCCAATTTGAATGACTTCTCACCTGAACAAATGGACAATTTTTTAAGTACAAAGTTGTACTCGCGAGACTTTTCAAGAAAAATAAGGATGCATGTAAGTATCAAAGGAAGGCTACTACAATAGTCAATTTTCAGCATAAAGCAAGTTTTGCAATTAGATAAACAATATAGATTCAAATTGCCATTTTAAAACATTTAGAAAACATTGTATACGAGTAAGTAATGATCAACAACAGTATAATCTCCTAAAATAATCAACACACGAATATACCATTCGTGACACAATTCATTCCATAACAAATTAACAAGCGAACATCCCGTTCGAGATAACATTTCAGATCTCAACAAACTAACATAATGACATAACATTTCCAACCATAACCCAAACTTAATTTCCCATAAGCTAACTGTGCATGCTTTCCCACAAGTGATGTCCATAACCGGGGACACGGCTATTCGAATAGATTTTTTTAAACTCTGCAGAGGTGTACAGCTTTACCCACACGATATGCATACCTCGTAATGTCGGCCAATGCACTCTTCCTTTGGAGTGTGACTAAGGTAGCGTAACAAGGCCGTTACAATGCCATGTCCTAACTATCAAACCACCCGAGGACAGTCCCATGGCTAGACTGAATGGTCACCTGAACCGCAGGGGAACCTCGTTGCGTAAGTAAGTCCCTTACAAACAAGAGACCCTTAAGGGCAAGAAAATAAAAATATAACATGCCCCCACTAGATTGACAAGAGAGTCATTAAAACCAAACAACAACAATTACCAATCTAATTGTGTTTTGATAGCTAGCACACAACAAATTATTAAACCTAGCCTTCGCCATTATCCCAGCATGTGGTTGTACGTAAGACTTGGTTCATCGCACCACAGACCGGTCCTCAAATACCCAGATGGGGCTACGCGAATCCGGGACCACCCCTTCATCACCCTATCACCTGTCCAAGTCCAACACATGTACAACAACAACCCATCAACAAGTTCATAATAATCAGATACGAAGATCTGGACATTTTCCTCAAATTCAACATAATCAAATCCATATAATCCTCAAATTTCATTAAGATTCAATTCGAGCCATCGGCCGATGGACTAGCTCCATCAACCGTTATCGACTACAACTACTAGCATGACTAAGCATCGTTCTACAAATTGGCAACAAACCCATATAACATATAGCCTTAATCATTCAAAGTAAAAGGGTAATCAACATTCAAAGGAGGGCCAATGCAGCAAGTAGGAAATTTAACTACTTCTACCCATGAACATACTTTTCAAAATAGCATGCATTGACGATATTAAAACCATACAAAACATTTTAAAATCAATAGGAGCAATATGTTCAAGAGGATGGAATCTAATTGTGTTTTGATAGCTAACACACAACAAATTATTAAACCTAGCCTTCGCCATTATCCCGGCATGTGGTTGTACGTAAGACTTGGTTCATCACACCACAGACCGGTCCTCAAATACCCAGATGGGGCTACGCGAATCCGGGACCACCCCTTCATCACCCTATCACCTGTCCAAGTCCAACACATGTACAACAACAACCCATCAACAAGTTCATAATAATCAGATACGAAGATCTGGACATTTTCCTCAAATTCAACATAATCAAATCCATATAATCCTCAAATTTCATTAAGATTCAATTCGAGCCATCGGCCGATGGACTAGCTCCATCAACCATTATCGACTACAACTACTAGGACGACTAAGCATCGTTCTACAAATTGGCAACAAACCCATATAACATATAGCCTTAATCATTCAAAGTAAAAGGGTAATCAACATTCAAAGGAGGGCCAATGCAGCAAGTAGGAAATTTAACTACTTCTACCCATGAACATACTTTTCAAAATAGCATGCATTGACGATATTAAAACCATACAAAACATTTTAAAATCAATAGGAGCAATATGTTCAAGAGGAGGGTGCTTGCACCTTTGCTTTACCACTTGTTCAATCTCAGGTTACACTCATAAATACACTCGTATCGTTGAGATATCTATCGAAAGAACGATATTGCAATTAACACCAAATAAGACAAAAATACAAAATATTCAAAAATGCATGAGATTTATACAGTAGCTATATTATGATTTTATATGAATTTAGGTGAAAGATTCATTCCATTTGGATTTGGTATGTGAGAGTTATGATGGTTTTAATTTCAGTTTCCAATATGTCTTAATTCATGTAATTTAATTATTTGGCCAAAATTTGCAGAGTAGTGGTGAGGCAAAGTATTACATAGATAATTAGAGAATAATATTGTAAGACCAAAATAACCGAGTTTATCTCATTTGGAGTTTTTATGAATTAGTTATGAATTTTCTAAGTTATCAGCTTTTTCTTTTGTAAAAATAATGGAGTTAATAGATCGATTTCCAAAATAATACTCTCTGCTACAGAGACAAGTTTGAAACCAATTTTAAAATAAACTTCTCTAAAAATGAAAAATATCAAAATTGATTTCATCCATTTTAGAGTTAAGATGAAATAGTTATGAGTTTTTAAAGTTAAAAGCATTTTCTAGTGTATAAATAAATGGGTTTTGGATCAATCTCCAAAGACTATATTTTCTGCGACAAGTAAAAGGTTGAAACCTATTTTAAAATATAGCTCTCAAGTAAAATTAAAAATAACAAAATTGGTTTCACTGTTTTTGGAGTTAGAATGAATTAATTATGCAATTTTGAAGTTAATACAATTTTCAGTGTGCAAATTAATTGGATTTCGAATTTTATAAATCATTTATTACTTTTTCTACCGCGGCTGAGCTAGCCATAGCCTATGACCAGTGGGGTCCAGTGTATAGTGTCATTTCTCAATTAATATCCGAATTCAAATCCCTACTAACAGGTGGGCCCTACTTGTCATTGGCGCGATTCACCAAATAGTGCGTGGACCGAAAATCTATGAGCTCGGTCTACGGTTCACCGGCCAGATTACTATGCACTTAAAGTGTGGGGCCCGCGTGCAAGCGACTCAAAGAATATGTTAAACATTGGATTTCCGGCAAAGATCCGATTATTAATTACTAATCATTACAGTTAACCTTAATGACTCCGCTACAATCGCTGTTGTCGTTCCGACAAACAGGAAGTGCACGGCCGTGAGCTTTGCTGGCGGCTCGTCGGCGCGGTGATCCTCGATGACGCTGGCCAAAGTCAGGAATGGGTGCATAATAGCTTAGCGCACCTTAGGGTGGTGGTGGCGGCAGCTGAGACAGCTCAGAACGGCGGTGCAACGCCGACGAGCGGAGGTGGCCATACGGGTTAAGTGCACGCCGCGTTCCGATGATGTATTGACCCAAGTAAAGCATGCAAGAGCTACTAGGGGACTTAGTGAAGCTCACCAGAGGGATAGGGAGGCCGGTGAAGCTCGGGAAGAAGCGGTCACCGGTAATGGCGGCGGCGGTGATGCGGCTCACGAGAAGGGGACTACCTGCTCAAGGAAACCGAAAGGTACAGGTTGAGAAAGCTTGAGTGAGGCTAGAAGATTGTCACCAAGCATGTAATCGATGAACAACTCACCCGATTGACAAAGGACTGTAATTAGAGTTGTTGGCCGGCAAAAGGGGAAAATCCAAACTCAAACGATCCTGTGATGAAATGACCAAAATCAACGGAGGGGTTTTAGATGTCATACACCGGGACATAATATGACGTGCAATAACTAGGGAGGGTCTCACCGGAGGCGAAGTTGGCCAAAAAGGGTAGTCGCAGGTGCGCTCTGGAGACAGCGAGAGAACGAGTTTGCCTCGGATCCTACAAGCAACGACCAAGGCTTAGATGAGCAAAAATGGAAAAGGCATACAAGGTAGGAGCCGAGGGACAAAACGGTGCGGACTTTACCTGAGGGAAATGCAAGAAGGAGCCCCTTCCTCCTCGGCCACCGAGAGGAGGAATGGAGGAAAGGGAGAGCAGGGAGACAGGTTAAAGGCGGGGACGGGACGGAGAAAGAGGCAGCGTTACAAGGCGCAGCTCGGTGACTGGCCGCGAAGGTGGTGCAGTCACGGAGCACGGACAGGAGCGGCAGAGCATGGCGGGTGCGTGGCGCTGAGCTCCTGCTCGCGCCTGCCCGAGGTTGAAGACGGGCGCACGCGTAGGGCGGGCCCATGGGCCAGTGACTGCGAAACGGTGTGGTGCGGCCGGTGCAACTAAGCGACTCGGTCAAGTCAAGAGGCACGGTGGAATCAGTTGGCTTGGGTCGGTTTCATCTAGTCCACACGATCTTGAGTGGACGGTCCAGATGTGCAGCGATTTAGGACGGTCTGAACGGCCCTTCAAATCTGGCGGTCACTTTAAAATCGGACGGCCCACGCGCCAGCTGGTTGGGCCAAGTGAAGTTACGTTGAGCTTGAGTCAAGGTGTGGTTCGGGTCGGTTCAACAGGCTAGGGTTTGATTCTCAAATTGCTTTGACCAAAGCTTAACAGGTTTGACCGAGGCTTAATAAATAGAAATAAAATCCTAAAAATTCTAAAATAATTTAGGGGTTTTCCTGGGATGTTCTAGTGCCCATAAAAATTATTAAAGCTTACAGTTCATGATTTATTTGCTTATTTTTAAATTCAAACTTAGAGTAGGTCTTTGATTTGAGTTTGAATTTTATGAGGGTCAATTTAAGTTCCAAAAAATTTCAAAAAATTATATTTATTCATTATAATTATCATAGTATTTGAATAAATTGTTTCCATATGATGATCATAAGTTTTTATTCCTGTTTTCTTTTGGAGTTCATATTTGAAGTGTATGTTTAACTTGAAAAAGATTTTCCATGTGCAATAATTTATGCAAATATTTCCAAAATATCATTCATGTTGATAAGAAGCATACTAATTCTCATTAAGTAAAATGGGGATGTTACAAACCTCCCCCCTTACAAAAGATCTCGTCCCCGAGATCTGGGTAGGTCGAAAATCGAACATGAAGGTTCTAAAAGAAGATACAACATCTGCTGTTTTGATTTCCTTTAACGATGGTGCTAAGATATCCTTACAAGGTTACAAGGAAATTATATTATATTTTCCTTTCCATTGTTTTGCTTAACCTTTCCTTTCTTGATTCGAAGGCACTTCAAACAGAAGGAAAAAGGTTGGGATATTCGGTTCGCATCTGGTCTTCACGTTCCCAAGTTGCTTCATCTTCAGTATGGTTGCTCCATTGGACCTTCAAGAACTTGATGTTGTGATTCCTTGTCTTGCGCTCCATTTCTTCAAGTATGCGAATCGGGTGCTCCCGATAAGAAAGATCGGGTTGCAAAACAAAGTCTTCTAAGTTAGTTGCTTCGGTAGGGACTCGAAGACACTTCTTCAGTTGAGATACATGGAATACATTGTGGAAATCTGAAAGTGATGGTGGTAGCTCCAACTGATATGCCACCGATCCTCGCTTCGCTAGAATTCAGAAAGGACCGATGTAGCGAGGAGCCAACTTGCCTTTAACTTGAAAGCGTTGCATTCCTTTCATCGGAGAGACTTTAAGGTAAACATGATCATCCACCTCAAAGCTCAACTCACGACGACGGCGGTCAGCATAAGACTTTTGACGAGATTGAGCCGTTCGTAGTCTCTCCTGGATCATACGGACTTGCTCTTCGGCTTCATTGATCAAGTCCGGTCCAAAGAATTGTATTTCCCCAGACTCAGACCAGTTGAGTGGTGTTCTACACCTGCTCCCACATAACACTTCAAAAGGTGACATTTGGAGGCTTGCTTGATAGCTATTGTTATAAGAGAATTCCGCGAACGGCAAGCATTTATCCCATTTCTTGCCATAGGACATCACACATGCTCTCAACATGTCTTCCAAGATTTGATTCACCCTCTCGGTTTGGCCTCCGGTTTGCGGGTGGTAAGCGGTGCTAAAGGATAGTTGAGTTCCCATTGCTTCATGGAGGCAATTCTAGAAATGCGAGGTGAATTGAGTGCCTCGATCGGAAACAATTATCTTTGGCACGCCATGGAGACATACAATTCTAGAGATGTACAACTCTACCAATTGGTTTCCTGAATAAGTGGTCTTGACGGGAATGAAGTGAGCAACTTTCGACAATCGGTCGACAATTACCCATATGGAGTCATAACCTTGCTGAGTCTTTGGAAGTCCGGTGATGAAATCCATCCCAATTTCATCCCATTTCCACTCGAGAATGGGGAGGGGTTGAAGCATACCCGCGGGTCGTTGGTGTTCGGCTTTCACCCGTTGACACACATCACACTCGGCAACAAAACGTGCAATTTCCCGCTTCATCCGAGTCCACCACAATTTTTGCTTCAAGTCTTGATACATTTTTGAACTTCCCGGATGAATGCAGAAAAGTGAGTTATGAGCTTCTTGAAGGATTAAATCCTTAAGCTTCGGGTCATTTGGCACAACCAATCGCTTTTCGAACCACAAAACACCTTGATGGTCTTCGGAGAAACACTTGGCTTTGCCGGCCTTCATTTCGTCCTTGATTCTTTCCATACCCTTGTCATTCTTCTGGGCCATCTTGATCTGGTCCTCTAGGGTAGGTTTCACTTCCAAGGCAGCGGGAAAACCCTCGCTAACCATCTCCAAGTTGAGCCGTTGAAATTCGTTGCATAGGGCTTCCGTTTCGGGTCGAACCGAAATACAATTGCATTGCGATTTTCGGCTCAAGGCATCGGCAACAACATTAGCTTTCCCTGGATGATAATGAAGTCCCAAATCATAATCCTTGATCAATTCAAGCCATCTTCTTTGCCTTAGGTTCAGATCGGCCTGAGTGAAGATATACTTCAAACTCTTGTGATCGGTGTAGACTTCGCAACGATTGCCGATAAGGAAATATCGCTATATCTTCAAGGCATGAACCACTGCTGCAAGCTCAAGGTCATGAGTGGGATAATTCATCTCATGAGGCCTCAATTGCCTTAATGCATACGCCACAACTCGGCCTTCTTGCATAAGGACACAACCAAGACCATGGTGGGATGCATCGCAATAGATGTCGAAGTTTTTATGGATATCCGGCAGGACTAGCACGGGTGAAGTGGTTAGGCGATCTTTCAACATCTGAAAGCTTGCTTCACATTCCACTGACCAATCATACTTCTTTTCTTTCTTCAACATTTGGGTCATTGGCCTTGCAATTTTTGAGAAATTCTCGATGAAATGGCGGTAATAACCTGCAAGACCGAGAAAACTGCGAATGTCGGAGACGGACTTGGGCTATCTCCAATTAAGTACAACTTGAACTTTGCTTGGGTCCACAACAATTCCTCCTTCGGATAGTACATGACCCAAAAAGGCAACCTCTTTCAGCCAAAACTCATACTTGCTGAATTTTGCATAGAGTCGATGTTCTCGGAGCTTGCTCAACACAAGCCGAAGGTGTTCTTCATGCTCCCTTTCAGATTTGGAGTATATGAGAATATCATAAATAAAGACGACCACAAATTTATCCAAATACTCCATAAACACTGAGTCATGAGATTCATGAACAGGGCCGGTGCATTTGTCAAACCGAAGGACATGACGGTGTACTCGTACAAGCCATAACGAGTTGAGAATGCCGTCTTGGGGATGTCTTCAGATCTGATCCTAACTTGATGATAACCCAATCTCAAGTCAATTTTGGAGAATATACGGGCACCGGTCATTTGGTCAAACAAATCATCAATCCGTGGAAGCGGATACTTGTTCTTGATGGTGACCTCATTCAATGGACGGTAGTCAACACACATCCGCAGACTATGGTCCTTCTTCTTCACAAATAGACCCGGGCATCCCCAAGGTGAGGAGCTCGACCTAATAAATCCCTTCTCTTGAAGTTCCGCGAGTTGCTTCTTCAATTCAACCAACTCATTCGGCGGCATTCGATAAGATCGTTTTGATATTAGAGTAGTTCCGGGCTGCAGCTCGATCACGAACTCAACTTCTCATGCGGGTGGCATGCCCAGTAGTTCCTCGGGAAATACATCTGGGAACTCACAAACCACTGGAACGTCACTTAATTTCGGCAATTCTTTGCAACTAAGGGCATAGAGATGTGGATGCTCCAATTTCGGCACCATTTCAACTTGAAAACCAAGGGGACTTGTGAGAGTGATAGACTTGCGAGCACAATCAATTTTACCATGGTTCTTGGACAGTCAATTCTTCCCAAGAATAACATCAAGGCCCGCTGAATTTATCACACTAAGATTGGCTGAAAACTTGACCCCTTTGATATCAATCTCGACTTCACGACATTCATGAATGCTTCTCATTTCTGAACTCGGTGATTGAATCATCATAGGTGCGGGCATCAAGCTGAGTGAGATGTTGTGGAGTGTAGTAAAACCTCTGGACAAGAAAGAATGAGAGGCTCCAGAGTCGAACAACACGGTCGCAGGAGCCAAATTGACTAGAAATGTGCCCAACACGACGTCGGGTGCTTCCTGCGCTTCCTTGGTGGTGACATGGTTGACATGAGCACGATCGGTGTTCTGAAAAGTGACATTTGACTTCTAATCAAGGGATGTTTCCAGGTCTTGGTGTTGGTCGGGAATGGCTTGGTGCCTCTCCGGACAAAAAGCCGCAAAATGACCCGGATTGCCGCAAGTGAAACAAGTAACTACTACAGAAAAGGCCTTCACAGACGGTTCAAAAACGCCATCACAGACGGTTCCATGAGCCGTCTGAGTTTATGGGTCAGTAATGCATGAGGTCATCACAAACGGTTTTCGAACCGTCTATAATACATACTATCACAGACGGTTTGTAGATGAAACCGCTCGTGATAGTCGATCGCCACAAACGGTCGTAGATGAAACCGTCAGGATAGTCGATTACCCGCGACGATACGTCAGATGAAACCGTATGTGATAGTTCACTATCACGCATTTCATTCATCTATGCATCGCTCAGGGTAGTCGATCATCACGACACGGTTTCATCTACTGCATCGCTTGTGGTAGTCTTTGCATTGCTAAATCTATTTCGCTTATTGGCTAGCCTCAGAAATGCTAGCCATGCCCTCTCAAACAAGCACATCCAATTCGCATTCATTTCGTAAGCACATCAAAATTGCATTCATTTCGAAACAAGCACATCCAATTCACAAATCAATTAACTTTAACCATTAATGTACATTAATTTACACACATGTACCATTAAGTTCAATCTATCCCAATCAAGTTCAATCTACACTTTGTGGAAACTCCCATCGATTTATGACCGTCTGCTCAGAATGACGCAAGGTATGATCGAACTTTTATGAGCTCGCCTGCTCCAACGCAGCTTTAAATGCGATGGTCGCAACCTATCGATAGGAAGATTAAATTCGTGCTTATATAAATTGGTAAGTATATATGAAATAATTGTTGAAAGATTAACAAACCTGAGGATCATTGGTGATCGCGGAACCGATGAGTAGTTGCATGTTGTGGCAAACATAGTATCCATAGATGTTATGCCGTGGCCACTTTGGCAATCGTAAAAATAGAATTGGTTAGTTCGAGAGGCATTACTATGAAGTGTTATATAGGATTAATGTGTACTAGCTAGCAAGTACCGAATTTTTGATCATGTGACAAATATTCTTCCCTTGATATTCCATCCTCTAGCATGTAACACGTCGAACACCCTCGTGACTCCAAGAAGTTAGCCTTAGCCATTGCAAAGGAAGGAAAGACTACAATAGAGTTTCTATGGAGGAAATGTGTTTACTCGATGATTAAATTCGAATAATTGTGAAGTTGTGAGTGGCCCTCTGTAGGGAATCTAGGTATATTACGATTTCGCTTTGGTATAATTACAATTAGAATCTAGTGGTAGCTACACGTATGTCAAGATGGTCATTAAACCTAAGTTCGTGTTGCTTATAAAGTACAAATCAACAAGTATAGCCAGAGTGCAACACTACTTACTTCGGTTGTAGGGCAAAAGTATGAATTTTGTTGCGGCGAGCCATGAAAAAATCTATAACGTAATTCTCGATTTAATGTTGCATTCACCGTGATGCTTTGCTCGGAGACAATGTGTGGGTCGAGGAAACCTACCGGTGATTTCCTTCTTTCGGCTTCAGAGATCATGTATCTATTATACAAAAGCAAGGAGTTAGATATAACATTTATCGGTATACACTTAACATTGATCAGATTATACACACTTACAAAGGTCCAAAGATCGTATGAGTGAGACGCCGAGCTCGCCGAGGTTGAAGAGACAAAACAAGTCGTCGAAGGTCACCGTGAAGACAGCGTCTTGATGCACGTGGTTAAAATGATCCTCCTTGAACTGACGGTGAAACCCGAGCGTCGTTGATCAACCAGCTTGTTGGACTGTTCCATGTACCATGTATGCAATTCCATGCAATCCAGTCCTAGGGTAGGGCTGTTTAACTTCTCGAGCAACGGCTCGCCTAGCTTGAATTTCCGCCAACGGCAAGAAGGGGATATCGAGAGAGAGTCGATCGCCTTCGATTTGCCCTTGCCCTTGCCGCCTCGCTTTGTATAGGTCGACTTCACAAGAGTTGATCGAGCACGAGGTGTAGATGCATGTGATGCAATGGGCCCTTGCCGTGTCGGTCAGTGTAGCCGGTCTGCAAGAAGGTCCCATGGACTTGATGCGTTGGTGACATTCCCGTGAAGTTGACACCGAGCAGTAGCTCTGGCAATGTCCTCCTTGGGCCATCGGATGAATGTTCCAACGGCTTGCCCTAGTCATGACCTCATCGTTCGGGGAATTTTCAAAGGGGGCGGCCTCGAAATTGGCACAAACACCGCCCACATTCACTTTTATAAACCCGGCGCTAGATTTGCACTGCACCAAAACTCCGACACCGGATGGATACACCGCCCCAAGCAAAGATCTAGGGCAACAGAGACATATCTCACTTGGAGCTTGCACTTCATAGCCACCTACGCACATAACGATACAAAATTAGCTACTCCAACAGCCTATCAATGGATCAAGCATTCCGAGATAATAATTATTACCGGATGTCATCGATGGGAAATCTGTCGTCACTTATTGGGGGGTTAGGGTTGGACGCGCCTACTCGAAAGTTTGGGGGGCAAGCTAGCACAGTAGGGGCAGGGGCTTGCAACTGATTTGGGAGTTGCAATCCCCTAATCCTTTCCTCAAAGGTCTCTATCTGCTTTTGCTCGGATGCACGAATCTCCAATCTGAGGGATTGAGTGACCTCATGTTTGATTTTTTCAGTGACCTCCTCTCTGATTTTTTTAGTGAGCTCATCTCTGAGGGATGCACGAAGATCCTCTCGTAGCTTTGCATCGCGCTCGGCTTTTGCTCTCTTCCTACTCCTAGACGATTCGAGTCCGCTTGGAACCATTGTTCCCATGTAACAAAAACACCAAATACTTCGTGCGCAATCCGGATGCTCACTGCTTCCTAGGGTCAGCAGAGAGTATATCTTTCTCCCCGCTCACCGAATGAGCCTTGGGAAGATTGTGCACTCAAATTATCTGCAATAGCCCGACATGTCATTTCACTTCCTATGAAGTTATGGAGTAATTACAAACTAGGTAGTTCGATATCTTACCAGCACCGACACTTCACGGTCTTCGGGTTTGGAAAGTATGCTTCCCAGAGACCCAATACATAACCTCGCAAATAACCATCGCTGGAGTGCACATCGCTGATCTCGAAATAGCAGGAGACATTCAACAGCTTTGCTCGCTGTTCCTGATCCCTCCATATCGGGCTTTACCCGCATACCCAGCCGTGCCAAGTCCGTGAGGGTGCTTGTTTTTGCTCGAGGGCCGTGCGCCGACTTTCACTCCTAAATTCATCTGCTGCCTTCTTCGCCACAAACTCGCCCAGACTCTTCCAAGAATGGATACTTGTGGAAGGGCCCTCGATCCTTCTCCACGAAGTTCTTGAAAAGCGCTCTTTGAAGTTCTTCCATGCTTTGCACGCAGAACAACACGTGTCGTCGCACGGAGTCCAGGTGTTCTACCGGGATCTTGAACGATGCGAGAATCTCCACCAGCACAATAGTTTTCAGTGGTCTGGGCACCACCTTCCATGAATCGTAGGTGATCTTGACCCGTTCCCGTGCAACTATTCCGACCATTCTCCGGAATGCGAACGCTGCTCGGCGAGGATTGATAGGGTCCCTGCATCGACGACTCCGTGATGGTAAATCGGCCCTCGGGCCTTTTCGATATTCCTCTTCTTCTACCGCGGTTGGATATTGTTCCAGAGGATAGTGCATCATCAAACACATGAGGCGGCGATGACGAAGAATGAGCGGAAGACATCTTCACAAGAAATAGAACATCATGTGAACAAATGAAATTAGTATAAAGCTAAGATTTAACATTTTGATATTGCTATCAGATGTGGAGTAAGCATTCCAATTAGAGCTCAAGTACAAACCCGATTATCAAAACAATTTCAGTACAAGACTATTATCATCACAGAGCATTCATCTCAAGCCCACCACACCACATTGCAATATATTCCAGTAGCAGTATCAAAACAAATACCATATGAATAACTGACTAGAACAAATACAAATTCCTAAAACAAGTACAATTATCATGAGGGACTATGACAGATTATTGATAGAAATAGTTAGGAAAGGGCGCTGGGTCAAGAACAACTCGGCATTGATTACCTTTAGGCCGAGGAGAAGGACGAGCAGGAGTAGTACCAGGCGGCAGGGCGGGCGTGAAGGGGAGGCGCCACGGGCCGGGAGAGGGGAGGAGGCAGAAGCTCGGGGCAAGAGGCGCGGTGGGCTCGGGGAGGCGCCACGGCAGAGGAGGAGGCTCAGCGGGCTTGGGGGAGGCCACGGGCCGGAGGTGGAGGCGGCGCCGACGGATCGGGAGGAGTCGTGCCTGCTCGAGAGGAGGCGGCGTTGAGGACGGCGGCGACGGCTCGGGGAGGAGGAGCGAGGAGTTGAGAAACTTAATCGCTTGAGAGTGGCGCGCGCAAACCCTAGCTAGAGTCCTAATATAAATAGGGATGGATATCACAGACGGTTCTAAATTAGAACTGCTCAGGATACACATCTATCACGTATGGTTCTAACTTAGAACCGCTCGTGATATGTGATGTATCACAGATGGTTCTCACTTAGAACCGTTTGTGATATGTGATGTATCACAGACGGTTTTAATAAACAACCGTCTGTGATATACATGTATCACAGACGGTTTTAATAAACAACCATCTGTGATATGTGATATAAGACGGTTTGTAGTTCAAACCGTCTGTGATATTATTTTGTATTGGTTAATATCTAGATCTGTTTATTGGCTAGCCTTAGGAAATGCTAGACATGCCCTCTGAAACAAGCAGAAAAGACAACAAGTACATGTATATACATCCAATTCACATTCATTTGAGAAACAATCACATCCATTTCACAAGACAAATCAATTAATTAACTCAAATGAACTAAAATTAACCATTCATCGTAACGCATATATATATACACACACTGTTCAATTAATCTTTAAAAATTAGCCCTTCATGATGATCGACGTGTATGTAGCTAGTTTCATCACGTTCTTCTTCCTCGACACTTATGCCGTTTCCGAAAGAAGGCAACTCGTCAAATTGATTGTATTCTTCCTCGTCCACTACATTCTCAACTCCGACAATCCTCTTTTTTTCATGAAGAACTACGTGGCGCTTCTTATTTGTCGGGTTGGTAACATAGAAGACTTGAACAACTTGGTTAGCCAAGACGTAATGGTTCGCCTTTGTATCCGACACGCTCGAGGTCCACGGTAGTGACGCCGTACTTGTCGACCTTCACCTGTGGGAGATGGACCCAACGGCACCGAAATAGGGGGATCTTGAAAAGCACGTAGTCGAGCTCCCATATCTCCTCTATTTGCCCATAGTAGGAGCTCCTCAGCCCATCGGCATCGAATGCATCTATGCGACACCGCTGCTCGTTAGTGCTTTTTATATCCCGAGCTCACGATAGAATGTGTACCCATTTATGTCGTATCCTCGCCATGTTACAATTGTAAATGTTGGCCCTTTTGCCAACCATGTCAGCATATCACTTGACGAGCTCCTAGCAAGTCGCTCCTTCAACCATTGGTTGAACCGTCTGTTGTGTTGTCTCATGATCCAAACATCCGGCCGCACCGGATTGTGTTGCCGAAGCACGTCCTTGTGCTAGTCGATATACGGTGACACTTTAGTCATGTGTTGTAAGACTGTGAAATGGGCTTGAGCATACGCATCCATATCTGGAGTGATTGCTTTTCTTCCGATGGTCCCGATACCCTCGAGCCTCCCCTCATGGCGAGATCGAGGCACACCTATCGGTTCGACCTGAGCCATGTAATCGACGCAGAACTCAATGACCTCTTCGGTTGCATAACCTTCGACGATGCTGCCCTCTGGCCGAGATCGATTCCGTACATATGACTTGAGAATTCCCATGAACCTCTCGAACGGGTACATGCTACGAGGAACACGGCCCGCACATCTTTATCTCCTCACAATATGAACAATGAGATGGACCATGATATCGAAAAACGACGGAGGAAAATACATCTCAAGATCACATAGAGTCGCTCACCACCTCATCTGCAGAGCATCTAGTCCTTCGATCGATGACCTTCTCGAGCAATTGTGTTAAAGAAATAATACTGACCTCATGATTGTCTCTTGACCTTGATCGGCAAAATACTTCTAATTGCAACAGGGAGCATTTGTGTCATCAACACATGACAATCATAAGACTTCATGCCAATTAACTTCAAATCTTCCATCGAAACAAGTTTCTTCATGTTGGCGAGTAACCGGACGGAACTTTCACACCATGCAAGCACCGCACAGCTCGTTCTCTCGGCCTTGGACAGAGTGTAACAAGCGGGGAAGGTACGCTCGTCCTTTATCGGTCCTTGTTGGTGCTAACTCAGTCCGATGTCCATATCAACCAAGTCAAGCCGCATGCGTTGACACCATCCATTGTTTTGTCACGAATGTTCAAGAAGAGACCAATCAAGTCATCACATACATTCTTCTCTCGCATGACGTCGATGCAAAGGGCGAACTTCTAGGTGCTGCCAATATCCCAAAATATTGATCTCTTCTTCCACATGTTCTTCTTACGGGTCCTCGATTTACATCCCTTTCCAAGCACAACATCTAAATCCTTAACCATATCATAGACCTCTTTTCCGCTTAAATGCCTTAGAGCTGAACTGTCCTCCTTCTCTTCGTCGAATTGTTTCTTCATCCTGTGGTATGGGTGAGCCCTCCGAAGGAACCTACGATGACGCATGTACACGGTTTTGCGCGAGTGATTCAGCCACACACTCTCGGTATCATCTAAGCAGTGAGTATAGGCTTTGGCCCCTTTTGTACTCTAGCCCGACAGATTAGCAAGGGCAGGATAATCATTTATGGTGCAGAACAACAAGGAATGTATAGTGAAGTTCTCTCGTTTGTACGCATCCCATACATGTACCCCTTCAATCCACAGTATTTTTAGATCTTCCATCAATGGTGCTAGGTACACATCAATATCATTCCTAGGTTGCTTTGGCCCTTGGATAAGTACCGACAACAAAATATACTTCCGCTTCATACACAACCAAGGAGGAAGGTTGTAGAAACAGAGCGTCACAGGCCAAGTGCTATGTTGGCTGCTCATGTTACCGAAAGGATTCATTCCATCTATACTCAATCCAAACCTTATATTCCTCGGTTCCGCACCAAAGTCCGCAAACCTCCTATCGATGTTTCTCCACCGGGCGGAATCAGCAGGTGTCTTAACTTTCCGTCATTCTTACGCCTCCTCGAGTGCCAATACAAGCAGCTTTTGCATTCTTTGGGTTCGCAAAAACCGCTTCAAACGGGGAATTACAGAAGATACCACGCCACCTTAGCAGAGGTCCTTTCTTCACCTCGATTCCCTCGTCGTCATCCGATCGATTCTTACGCTTGTATCGGGATCGCTGCACATCGGACATACATGCATGTTTGTATACTCGTTACGGTAGAGGATACAATGTTCGGACATGCATGTATTCTTTCTACTTCCATTCCCAATGGACAAAGAACCTTCTTGGCTTTGTAGGTGGTTTTGGGCAACTCGCTTTCCTCCGAAGCATGTCCGCTAAGAGACCTAACACTCAAGTGAAACTCTTGTCGGACCAACCGCTGCTTGCCTTCAATTTCAGCGGCTTTAAGCACGGATGACAACCTTGTGTATTCCGACTTACGGCGGGAACAAAGGTTTCTCCGAGTCCTCCATCAAGCCCCGAATTGAACATACTCCCTCTCATCACAGCTTCTTCTACATCGCGTAGCATCTGATCTAGATTGTCATCGTGCAGCCTATCCGAATCGGAACCACAATCGACATCATTCGGCGGCATATCGTTGACTTCCTGTATAATATGCTCTTCACCGTGACTGGTCCAACATGTATAACTCTTTTTGAAACCCTTCAATCAAGTGTGCTTCGATCGTGCTCGGTTGTTAAACATCTTCGATTCTCGCAATCAATGCATGGACAAGACATATATTCCGCCTTTATTCAACATATCCTCCTCGGCACTCTTGTAAAAGCAGACACGCCATTAATGTACTCTTCACTCATACGGTTCTCAACAGACATCCAAATTCGTCCATCACACGGTTCAGATTGAAAACCCTAAAAATAAATAAAGGGTGACTTGGCGTATTTTACGAGGCTTAATTACGCTTTTTTTATGTTTACATTTTTCCGGATTTTATTAACTTACATGTGGGCCCTACTTGTCAGTGACTCATTTTTTATTTCATGATTTTATTTATAAAATCTATGGCGGTCCCACATGTCATAGACTCGTTAGTTTATGAAATAAATGATTAAAACAGTAGGATTTGAAGCTCAAACTGGGCTTAGGGTGACATCGCATTGCTAATAGTCTCGTGGCGGCGCCTGAAACTAGCGATTTCGGCGTAAACGCCTGAAACTACTCAAATTAAAGGATGCTTATGCTCCAATAGCTCACCTCGATCACGAGGAAGGTGTCAATGAAGTCGGGGAAGGTCCAAGGCGGCTGGTCGTCGATCGGTGAACAGAGGCAACGGCGGCAAGCTCCTCGGCGACAATAGCTGAAATGGACGACACGAGCGGCCGGCTCAATGAGGTGAGGCGATACTCAAACCGCACGAACGCAGCGATGGACTCATCGGGCTTGGAGATCTCCCGCGATATCAGAAGCGCCAAAGATGGAGATCAAGAAGACTCGCTGACCGGGAGCTATATATGTACACCGCACCGCTCGTGATGAGTTAATTATCATGGACGGTTTTAACAAAAACCGCTCAGTAATGAGTTAATTATCACGACGGTTCATGTTTGGAACCATCGTGAAGTATCACAGACGGTTACGACCAAAACCATCCGTGATATTGGGTAATATCACGAGGCGGTTTTCGTAACTGCCTCTGTGATACTTCACATTTTCAAACATGAACCGCTCGTGATATGACCTCTTCACGCAGCGGTTTTTAGCGCGAGAATAACACGACGGTGGGTAAACAAAACCGCTCGAGATTATGTTTAATACGCATAGCTTTGATGAACCGTCTGCGTGATCAAAGGCCCAAAGATAGCATTTCTGTAGTAGTGTACTTTCTTGTCTCGATGGAGTCGGCTTCGACATTTCTTTCTAGGCTGCCCTTGTTGGATTTCTTGCTGAGGCAGTGGAGACACTTGCATGGAAGCTCTCGGAGGTGCCGAGACTTCAAATTCACGAGGAGCGGATTGCCAAGCACACGGTTCTTGAAAACTGCAGCTTGCTGAAATTTGTGCAGCCTTCTTGCGCTTTCGCGATTCTACAACCGCTTGCATTTTATTCTCCACCACAATAGCTTTATTAACCAGTTGTTGGAAGTTGCGGAAGTCATGTACAGCGAGTGCCAGCTGTATCACTTCCGAAAGCACATTTAAGAACTGGTCTTGCTTCCTTGCATCAGTGGAGACATTGTCCGGAGCGTAACGAGCCAAATGATTGAAATCATTGAGATACTCCAATACGGACTTATTGTCTTGCTTCAGCTCGAGGAACTCACATCTCTTGATACTCACGATGCTTGAAGGAACATGTGCCTCTCGAAAAGCTGTCCGGAACTTGTCCCATGATGGAACGTGAATGGCGGGCTGCAAGGCGCAAAAATTGTCCCACCATGCATAAGCGGCCCCTTCAAGCTGGTTGGAGGCATAGAAGACCTTCTCGTTGTCGGCACATTGAGTGATGATCAACTTCCGTTCAATGGTACGAAGCCAATCATCGGCCTTGAGAGGATCCTCCGAACAAGAGAACACAGGAGGCTTCGTGCTTAGAAAGTCAGCAAATTGGGAGCCATAAAGATCGGCTCCTCCCGCTGCCATTTGAGCACCTTGGACACTGGCGGTGTTCTGAGCAATTTGCTGCAAGATCAGAGTCTGGTCTTGCTGACTCTGTTCCATTTGGGCCAACACTTCAATCACAGATGGCTAAGGTGGAGTCACTTCTTCTTGCCGACCAACGTACTGAAATTGCGGGTCGGGGTGCTCCGGATTGCGTCGTTGAGGATTCGAGGGCAGAACATCGGTGATTTGAGAACCCATGGGCTACAAGTCCTCCATTACTTCTGATGTCAAATGAGTTTTACGACCCGACATCCTGTTGCCATACAACTTGTTAGCAACCGGCAAAAAGGAACGAGGAAAAAGCATAAGGTAAGCAATTGATAGCAGGGGGTGACTTAACCTAGCATGGATGCACAATGAAAACACATTTATGCAATATGAAATGGGGTGCCATGGTCCATGTGGACAGCACAAGTTACAAATGAAAATGCAGTTAGTTTTCCAACATAGTTGCGATACAACCCGCCCGTAGGTGATGCACCACTACCAGGAACAAAAGAGAGCAAATACTATTCACAAAATCCAGCGTCTACAAGCTAATGAATATAATTAGGGTGTATAATATCTAAGGATAATCTCTAACATAATCTTAAAATCGCAGCAAGGCGTCGTCTTCTCTTTCTTCCACCAATTCTCTTTACCGATGACTATTTAACGCATCTAACATTGGAAAAGAGAGACGAGCAATAGAGAAAATGATTTTTCTCAAATCAAATGAATAGGGAGATAAGAAAATAGATGCTAGGTTGGGTAAGAAAGAAAAAAACTATATTACTTGCATTTTTGCCAAACTTTTTATAGTTTGAAAATATTCTTTGCAAATCAAAATCCTAGTAACGTCTATTGCTATGGCTTTAACTTACAGTCAGTATGGCTCTGATACCAACGCTATGGGGACCCCGAGATCGGATCCGTTTCAAGCTAAGTAATTACGCTGAAAGAGCACAATACTTGACAGCTTTGAGTTTAGGCAAACCTCTCATGAGATCAAGGCCGCTAACTCTTGTCAGGTGGTCAAAACCAATGTGCCCCAACCGTCGGTGCCAAAGCCAGATATCAGAGGAAAATGCAATTAAACACTTAAGAGATCCGGCAAGAGATTTAGAAAAATCAGCTCCAAAGATTCTACCAACTCTAGAAATCCCAAAAAATGAGCTCACCAAAAGAATCAAGCACACAACAGGCATTCTTCTTAAAACGAGTTTCGTAGCCATCATCAAGAAGCTGCGAAACAGAAAGCAAGTTGTACCTTAGCTTGTCCACAAGGGCGATGTCCTTCAAGATGAATCTGTCATTCACCTTGATTGATCCCATTCCTTCAATTTGCCCTTGTATATCATCTCCAAAGGTGATGAAGTCATCACCCGTCGATCGCGTGAAGGAAGTGAACCATCTTGAGTCTTCGGTCATGTGGCGTGAACAGTTGGAGTCGACGAGCCACGTATTCTTCCTCCTTCCGCGGCGATCCTGAAAAATCAAGGCACAAAAGAACGATGTGTCTCAATACTGGGTTAGTTAAAAGCGACTTGGGAATCCAAAGATCGAGGCACATGTCTCTGCAGTAGTATGCAAAGCGTATGATATCCTTGATTTTATTAGGAGTTCTATTATGAGCAATGGTTACTTTAACATGAGAAGCATCCTGTCTAGGAACATGATGAGCATGTGAAACAAATCCTAGTTCAGGTTTTTTATTTTCTAAGTGACCATGTCTCATAAAAGCTCTAGGTTGATGAGATAAAATTCTAGCAATATTTCTCCTAGCATTTTTCAATCTACACCAACAGAACTCTACAAAATGTCCACTCTTCTTGCAATAGGTGCAATGGTATTTGGTACCACTGGGAGAAGCACCTTTTGTCTCAAAAGAAGGTTGGACAAACCCTACAGATTTAAAAACAGTTTTTGCAGGTTGGGTTTTGAATTCAACTAAGCCATTTTCCAAAATCTGAATGACATTAGGCTTGGATGTGTCCTGGGCAGAGTTGTATCCTAAATCTTGCTTCTTATAAGGAGTTTTAGATGTGTCCAGAATCATGTTTAACTGTTTCTTACCTTTAGAAAATTTTTCTAGTGTGTCCTTAAGGTAAGCATTTTTTTTCCAAAGTTAACACATGATTCACAAGTCTTGGCCTTAATGGCTCTAGCATGTTTCTCCTTAAGATGAGCAACTTCAAGCTTGTAGACTGCACAAGAAGCACAAGGTGTAGACTCAATTGTGTCCTTAAGCTTGGCATATTTAGCTCTAGCTGCTTCAAAAATGTCCTTAACTTCATGTTCACGTTCTATGTAGAAAGAGCAAAAGCTAGATTTAATATTACCAGAAGTATCCAACTTGCTAGACTCTAAGCATTTTTCACAGGGAGCAGATTTAACATCAATTAGCTCAGTCCTAGCATTTTCAAGTTGATGCAAAGCAATATCATGAGCAAATTGCAGTTTAGCAAATTCAGAATGTAAAGCATGGCCAGAGGAACATTTATTAGATTCAAGAGTCTTAGCATTTGTAAGTTCTAATGTCAAATTATCTACTTGTGACTCTAAGTCCTTGTTCTTAGCCATGGTAAACTCTAAGGCCTTATCCTGACTCATGAGTTGCTCAAACATATCATCGCATCTAGCAGAAAGAACATCATAGGAGGGAGGTACCTCATCATTGTTATTGATGTCGACGATGTCGGTCATGAAGCACATGCCGGTGAAGTCCTTGGCCTTCCCTTTCTTGTCTTGAGGGAGCTCCTCCTCGTTGTCCTCCTCGCTCCCGGAGTCCACATCGCTTATGGATTGATCTCCAAATGCGGCAAGGACCTGGTGAGCGGCCTTCATGAGCTTGGCGGCATTGTACTTGGGCTTGTTCCCTTGAGGCTTCTTCCAAGCTGGCTTTTCCTCCTTGTGGTTGCTCTTACCTTTCAGCTTGGGGCAGTTTACCCGGATATGATATAGCTCTCCACACTCATAGCACGTCACAGGGCTACCTCTTTTCTTGTTTCTAACATTGTTATATGTCCGTATGACTTTCTTGACTAAAAGAGCTAAATCAGCCTCAGGAAGACTCTCAAACTCTTCTCCTTGAACAGCAGATAAACACGCAAGAGAAAAACCAGAAGAAGACTCAGAAGAACCATCAGGAGTCCCTTTGAGAGGATCAACCACCAGAGCCAAGTTATCCTTCTTAGGAAGACTACCTCTCTTCATCTCATGAGTCTTGAGCTTGCTATAAAGCAGCTCCAAAGTGAGAGTAGAGAGATCGACGTTCTCCTCAATAGTAGTAGCCTTGATCTCCCACTCCTTGGTGTTGATTACAGCCAAGAGGTGGGTGGCATTCTCAGATTGAGAGTACTCAATGTCAACAGCTCTCATCTGATTGATTACCTTGTTAAAGCGAGTAAAAACGTCATCGATGCTCTCACTAGGACACATCTTGAATTTGTTATACTCTCGCTTGTAGACCGTCTGGCGCACTTGCTTGATCTAGGACGATCCCTCATGGTAAGTTTCGAGGGTGTGCCAAATCTCATGTGCGGTCTCAAGGTTGCAAATCCTATCGTACTCCTGTCTACCAAGCCCAGCATATAGAAGGTTCTTTGCCTTGTTGTTGTTAGCCAAAAGGGTCATTGGCCCGTGAAGCAACTTCGCAAAGCGAAGGGCTCGAACAACCTCCCATATAGCTTGTCCTTCGCTCTCAAGGAAGACTCGCATGTGATTCTTCCAATAGGCATAGTCGAGCCCATCGAAGACATGCGGCTTGGTCGAGTACTTATCCATCGCCAAGTTCAATGACCGATTAAGATCAAGATTGAACTAACCGGGCTCTGATACCATTTGTTGGACCGAAAAGGCGACTAGAGGGGGGTGAATAGGAGCACACTCACTTTTTTCATTTTGATTGGATTCAACACCAATGTCACTCCAATAGCTATGAAAGCTATGAAGATCAATCTATAAGTATAACAGAAGCCTTGTATTGAATCCTAATAAAAAACCCCCAAGCACAGCAATCAAAAACACAAAGATGTGCTGAAGACAGAAAAATCGGTAATACCTCTGTCTATGAGCAGTATTACCAATTATCGGTAATACCTCTGTTCATGGGCGGTATTACCAATTATCGGTAATACCTTTGTTCGCGGGCGGTATTACCGATTTTCTTGGAACAGTGAAATCAGCCCGAAAACGAAAACTCAAATCGGTCTAACTTTTGATCTACAAGGGCAAACTCCGCGAAACTTGAGACACACCTTCTCTAAGATATTAGGAACCTATTCCAATCAAAGATCGTAGAGATCCATGCCAAAGTTCCTATTTTTTCAGTTTGAACGAAGAGTGCTCAAAAACCGAGTCAAAATCGAAATATGATCTAAAGACTTGCTCGTGGGTGATTGATGATCATGATGATCCTAGATGGGTTTCCACATATCACAGCAAGTTAGATCAAGAGAAGAAACCAAGCAAAAACTCGCGGATCAAAGAGGGACTCAAAATCATCAAATGGAGAGGAGGAAAGCAGAGAAACACATCTTTGAGCAATCTTTCCTTGGATTGATTTGATAAGGTATTGGTTAGAGCCACTTCAACAATGGAGGATAAAGACTCAATACATGAGCACGAAATCAAATCCAACTCTCTAGAACCCTAACCTCCAACTATCTTCTCCCTAAGCACAAAAGCAAAACTACTTTCAATAATGAAAGGGTTGAGGGGGTGCAGCCACCTCCCTCCTCTATTTGTAGTGGAGGCTTAGACCTTCTAGAAAAGTTAAACCTAATGGGCTCCCGTTAAGGCCCACAAACAAACGGGTCACATACGCACGCAATTTACAGTGTTGTCTTCATCTCTTGACCTAATTCGCTTCACCTTGCGCCATCTTGTGCCGTGAGTTGGCAAAAGGTCACTAAGGCGGTATTTGGTAAAATTACCAAAATACCCCTTCTCGATCTTTTTGCAAAGACCGAGTCCCATCTTCGCGAAGCACTTCCATGCTTCGCCACGTGTAGGTTGATCCAGCGGCTCTCATCATGTCGGCAAGTCTCTCCCATCCGGCTCCCACCGAAACCACCATGGCACTTGCACCGACCCTCGCGCTGCTTGATCCAACCCGTCGCACCGAACTGCCCGTTCGGTCACCTTTGTCCATTCTGCACCACGCTTGACTCCATTGACTTCACCCGGCATCCCCAATCGTTCTAGACCTCAGCTCTCCAAGCTTAGTCCCGATCATCCTCGTCGTTGACCGTCATTGGCCTCCAAGCAACCTGCACAACAATAGACAAAAAAAATCGATTCCGGGAACAAGTTCTTCACAACTTGACCCACGTTAGTCAAAACATGCATCATGCAACACATATGCCATGAAACCCATGAACTTGACCTAACCCAACACTCATCGCCACCGATTGGCCGATGATCAGCAATCCACACTTTGACGAAAACGCATGTTTCGACAAACCGTTAACGACATTGCCAATTGTACCATCATCCTAAGATCGTGCACATATCCCCATGATATCCACATTTGTAATTCATGAGCATAAAAGAACTTGGGGTTGATATGCTTTGTGAGATGACTCTTCACATAACTCATCTGCACTTGTGCAACACAAGCTGTATTATCTTCATAGATAATAGTGGGAGTTTGTGCGGTATTCAATCCACACAACTGCTGGATGTGGTGAATCATCCGCCGAAGCCAAGCACATTCTCGTGAGGTCTCATGCAGTGCTATGATTTTCGAGTGCTTCGTCGATGTCAATACAAGACTTTGTTTAGACGATTTCCATGAAATTGCAGTTCCACCACACAGGAATAACTAGCTTGTTTGTGACTTGGCTATATGCGGGTCCGACAGGTACCTGACACCTTCATAGCCAGTCATAGTCAGGTCTTGGTTCTTTCTGTAGAACAGACCAAGGTCTTTGCTTCCTTGGAGGTATCAGAAGATGTCCTTTATTCCCTACCAATGCCTTTTGGTAGGTTCTGCACTATACCTTGCTAATTAGTTTATGGCAAATGCATTGTCTGATCTAGTATAGTTTGCTAAATACATGAGTGCTGCTATTGCACTTAAGTATAGGAATTCCAGTCCCAGGACTTCCTCTCCTTCTCTAGGTCTATACGGATCCTTGTCATGCTACAAAGATCTCCCGACCATCGGCACTTTCAAAAGGTATGCTTTTTCAAAGCCGAACCTTTCTAACACCTTTTGAGTGTAGGCTGACTGATGCACTAATATCCCTTTAGGAACATGCTCAAGCTGCAAGCCTAGGCAATATTTGGTTTTACCTAAATCTTTTATTTCGAACTCTGACTCCAGGTAAGAGCTTGCTTCCTTAATATCTTCCAGAGTTCCGATGATATTCAGATCGTTTACATACACTGATATTATACAAAATCCATTTTTGGGATCGTTGTATAAATACATAGGGACAATCCTCATTGTTCGTATAGTGTTTCTTGCATAGAAAGTCACTTAAGCGATTATACCACATCCTAACTCATTGTTTAAGTCCGTACAGTAATTTTCTGAATTTCACACTATACAGATTTCTATTTGCTCTGTCTTGGTTCGGGACAGGGATACCTTCAAGTACCTTCATATAAATGTCCGAATCCAAGTTTCGATAAAGGTATGCAGTTACCACATCTATCAATTTCATTTCTAAATTCAAGTTCACTACCATTGAGATTAAATATCTAAAGGTAACTCCACCCATGACCGGGGAATAAGTTTCTTCATAATCAACTCCTGGACGTTGAGTGAAATTTTGTGCAATGAGTCTTACTTTATATCTTACAACTTCATTATTTTCTTTTCTCTTTCGAACAAATACCCATGTATGCCCTACGGGGTGCACATGGGGAAGCGTGCGGCTTACAGGACCAAACACCTCTATTTTATTTAGAGATAATAATTCAGTTTCTATTGCCTTCTTTCAATTTTCCCAATTTGATCTTTTCTTATATTCAACGAGCGATGCATGCTTTGGATCAAGATCAATGATTGTGGTAATTTTCTTTGCAAAATAAATATCGACATTGACTATTGTCCTATTCATAGACTCTTCCGTGGTCACATAGTTTATAGCTATTTCTTTAAGGGGCGGTTCTTCTAATGCTTCTACTTGCTCATCGCTACTTTCCATTACAAAGGTAAGTCCCTTTAGTTTTTCAGCTCCGATGTGTGCGCACACATCACTGCTGGTGTCTCCCTCCATGAGTATGTTCAAATCCAGTATGCCTTTTTCTAAAGTTTCCATACTAGTTCCAGGTCTTAACTGGCTCCTCTTCTGGTTCTTGGGAACTTCAGTGATCGACTGTATCAAGTCCTTTTTATCTTTTTTTACCAAGCATCCCCGATTACTTGGGATTCGAGAGGCCGGAGTTCTCATCCTTTTTTGAGGCATCTGGATAGGATTATGGATACCTTCAACTTTCTTCGATATTGAAAGATTATGGATACATTCAACTTTCTTCGATATTTCAACCCTCTCCGGTGCATTGCATACATGCACATGTGACTTGGTCATGCTCTTCAAATCACTGAAGTGGTCAGGCAGTTGATTCGCTAATGCTTGCAAATCAATTATCTTTTGGACTTCTCTATTTGCTTCACTAGTGCACGGGTCATGCATATGGATTCCTATGGCTTGCCACATAATTTCCCGATATTTTTCATCAAGGGTTGATTTCCTCCCTCTAATGACGGGAAACTATCCTCATCAAATATACTATCAGCAAATCGGGCAGTATGCAAATCCCCCGTCATAGGGTCTAAATACCTGATTATGGATGATGTCTCATAACCAACGTATATCCTAGACTTTCAGAGAGGGCCAATTGCAATACGCTGTAGTGGGGGTATAGGTACATAAACTTTGCATCCAAATTTGCGAAGATGAGAAATTTCCAGTGCTGACCCTAGCGCTAATTGCATAGGTGAATGGATGTTATATGTCGATGGTATAAAGTTGATAAGAGTTGCTGCGTGCAGGAATGTGTGTCCCCAACATGTTGTTGATAAATTACAATTCTACAAAAGCGGTCGGGTAATAAATTTAATTCTTTTAATTAATGCCTATGCTAGTCCATTCTGGGTGTGGGCATGCGGTACGGAATGCTCAACTTTAATTCCCATTGCCATGCAATAATAATCAAATGCCTTCGAAGTAAATTCTCCGGCATTGTCCATTCTGATGGACTTCACATGATGATTAGGGAAATTATTTTTTATTTTAATTATCCGCGAGATTCACTTTGCAAAAGTATGGTTTTTCGTAGACAATAAACATATGTGCAACTATTTCGAGGAAGCATCGATGAGCACCATAAAATATTTAAATGGCCCTGATAGGGGCTGTATAGGACCGCAAATGTCTCCCTGGATACGTTCTACGAATGCACGAACTTCATCCTTCACTTTCAGAGCAGAAGGTCTAGTAATTAATTTCTCGGTGGCACATGCAGGGCACACAAAATCTTCCTTATTCGAGAAATTCTTTACATGGATATTATGTCCCTGTGAATTGTTAATTATATCTCTCATCATCTTAAGACCTAGGTGGCCTAATCTATCATGCTAGAGACAGAAAAGTTCAGAGCTTCTAAATATGGTTTTCAGGGGCAATATAGGCTATGGGTGCCTTAATATTAGTGTAGTATAGCCCAGTCTCATATGAAGGAAGTCGTTCTAATACCCTTTTTTTCCACTGTCTTCATGCTTTGTAATGAGTAGGTATTCCTTACCATACTCTTCTTTAGTTTCTATGTGGAAACCATTAGCGCGAATATCCTTGAAATTTAGGAGAGTTCTAGTCGATTTTGGGTACAACAAGGCTTCTTTAATGACCAAAGTTGTGCCCATCAGTAGTATAATTGTGGCCCTTCTTGAGCCTATTATACAAGCATCGTTGCTCGAGATTGTAGTAAGACTATCAATATTCTTGCTGGTCGATTGAAAGAATTTCATCTCTCTCAAGATGGTATTTGGTGTGCCGCTATCAGCTAAGCACACTTCCTCCACAGGGTGCCGCACGTGTTCTAATATAAAGTACTTTATTAATATATAGTAGGAAGCAATCAACACATAAATAAAATACTTCAAACATCATAACATATCATGCTATTATTAGCTAAATAAATGAATGAATAAAATAATATCATCCAACCATCATGAGAAATAAATTGTTTAAGGCTCTACACGAGTATACAACCATCATCCATGCGAAAGTATAACTTATTCCACACACAAAATAAATGACATTTAAAGTCTACGTGCATTTTGTGCACTGGACTGAGTCCACCAAAAAGTTAGAGACTTCAGCTGCTATCTTCTCAGGGGTGACATGCTCTTCCTGGGAAATCATGATGGGAGCTGCTGCAATATCAAGGGAGGTGTGGCTGCAAGAGTGGAGTCCACCTCCATCAGTGCAGGCAGCTGCTATGAGTCCTCCCCCTTAGCGAAGGCAAAGTGGGTTTCATGCTACCCTTTGCTGCCCTTCTTTTTCTTGGCTTGAAAAGTGTCGACGACGTGTTGCGGTTCTTCACATATTCGTGACCAGTGCCCCCCACTTGCCACATTTGTAGCAGGTTTGGTCTTATTGACCATAGGGCTTGTCGTTCCGCCTTGGCTTGTTGGTCTTCTTTTCCTGTAGAGCATTTGGCTTGCCTTTCTGGGCTGCGGCCTTGCCCTTCCTCCCCCTTTTCTTCATTATAGGCTTTCGCACCTTGAAGCTCTCAGCATTGGCCTCACGGCCAACAAAGCTCCCAAGTGGTTGGGTGACGAAATTCTTGCGGAGAACATCATCCTGGGTCTCTGCAACCTGCATAATATCAATCAATTCGGCATACTCCTTGTAGCCATCTTGACGATAGTTGTGCAAACTGCATAGCACTGGGGTGGAAGGTGGAGAATGTCTTCTTAATCTTCTGCTCATCTGTGACTTGACTGCCACAGAGTTGAAGATGGGTACATATCCTATGCAAGGCAGAATTGTACTGTCCCACGGTCTTGAAGTCAGCAAACCTCAGTTGGATCCATTCCTGCTCTGCCTGAGGAAGAATGGTGTACTTTAGCTTCTCGAACCGCTTCTTCAGTGCAGTCCACAAGGCTAGCGCGCTCTTCTCTGCCATGTACTCATTCTTGAGTGTGAGGCAGAGGTGGTGCTTGAGAAAATGAAGTGCCTAACCATTTTCCTCAAGGGTGGGTTTGGTATCCTTCGATACACCAATCCTAATGACAGTGGAGCTTCTTGGCACTAAGTACAATCTCGTCGTCAAAAGCCTAAGTCAAGTAGTTTTGGCTGTGCTGGGCCAGCTCCTCGAACTCCCGGTTCGTGATGCCTGTCATCTACTTGTGCATGCAAGAAATACATAAATTTACTGCTGGTAAAAAGCATGAGATAAATTGGATAATGGTACAAACTACTCTCGTAATGTTCTAGAGTTTTCTACGTATTTTTCTATAATTTTACTGCTAGTTTCAGTTATCAATGGCAATTTAAGCAATCACGATTAATCAAAACAGGAAATAAATATAGAAAAGCATAGAAAATAATAACAATAGTGTTAAACATGCTTTGAATGGTAAAAACGATTGAAAATTTGAATTCCCGAGGCCCTTGTATGCTTGAATATGAATTTTCGGTGAATTTTAAAATTTTTGAGGGCTAATCCGCAAATTTTTAGTTCAGAGAAAATTTTCGCGTAATTTCAAAAAATCTGAGGGCCCATTTGCAATTTTTTTTTGGGATTTTCCTTTTTTTTCTTCTAAATTTCCTTGGGGCAGGCTTTTTTTTTCCTTGGCCAGATTCGGCCCAAAACTGACCACGTAAAAATAGGCAGGGGAGGGGATAGGGATTCCCTTCCCTGTTCCCCAATGGTGGCGGCGACTCTAGGCCAGGGAAACTCATGTGGCAGGCACGACGCGAGGCAGCCGGTGCAGGCGCGACTAGCGCGACGCGATGGAGACGACGCGATGGCGACCTCGGCGCTTCAAGGGCGGCGGCTTACTGGCGCGTGTGTCGATAGAGGGCGGCGTAGCGCGGCACGCCTCGTGCAAGAGGTGAGCACGCCAGCGACGCAAGATCTTGTGCGGGAGGCGGCGGCGCGCTCTCATGCGGAGGCGAAGCGCAGCGCGGCGGTGCGTTCTGGCGGCGATGAGGCTCGGGCGGCACAACGACGCGACAAAGACTACGCTGTTTCAGTTCGGCGTTATGCGGCACGACGGCGCGCCCGTGCGGGATGCGAGTGGTGCGGCAACGGCACGTGACGTGTAGGGGGCGGTGGCCGCTCGCCCGTGCAGTGAAAACTCATTGCAGCTGAAGGAAAACATAAGCAAAACAGCATGCAACCGAATCAGAAGGCCAACACGGCGCAGCAGCTGCGGCTAGGTGGTGGCTGACCAAGCACCAACGTGAGCTATTAGTTGTAGCATTGTTCATGTTTTTCTACCGTATGAAACAGAAGCAAACAACAAAGTTGCAGCTGAACTGAGAAACAGAAGCAAATCACAGCATGCAACTGAATCAAGAATAGCAAGCAGAAGATAGCAGAGGGCTGGCCGACGGTGTGGATGGTGATGATTCGAAGAATAGCTCACCTAAATGAAGATTATTTGGAATGGGTGAAGCTACTATCAATGGAGAAAATTCTAACCCTCTGACTACTAAGTTCTGATGAAACTAAAGCTTGGAGCGAGTGCAAAGGAATTGATGCAAAGATAGCATGCCCAATATATAGCTACAACTGGGAGCTGAAACATTGGGAAGGCGAAGAACTACATGCGGCGGCAATTGTCGGTTCAATTTGGAAACATAAGAATGGCAGTGGTTGCACTAGATGGACTGCGCAATTGAAAGCATGGTATCAAGGGAGAGCTTAATGCAGCCATTTCCCTTCAACCGAAATCGAATTTAAAGCTTTGAATGGAGAGAAATGAGAGAGGAGGAAGGTGGCGGACATTAATGGTGTGAAGCTCAACCGGTTTGCACAAGATCAAAGGGAAGGGAGAAGAGGCATCGCGGTGGTGGCCGGGACTGGCAATAAGGGCGGCGCCGGCGGTGGTGGCCGGCTGGGCGGCGGCGAGGTGGTGGGGAGGCGTGGCCAAGGGAAGGCAGTCGGCCATGGGACTGGGTTAGAGAAAATAAGCAACAGAGAAAGACTCGCTAGGAGCTCAGTCGGCTCGGCTGCAAGGTGTGGAAGCATGGGAGAGGGGAAGGGAGGGTGGCGTGCTGGAGTGGGGGAGGAGCGGCGCTGTCGGCGGCGAGGCGGCCGGAGTTGGTAGCCAAGGTGGTGGTTCGGCCATGGAGAAAAATCTTGGTTGAAGACTAGAACTGAGAGAAGAAAGGCATCGGAGGAAGAAGACTGCTAGGAGAGAGAGAAAGCAAAGAACAAAAGAATACCGACAGGAATTAATTTTTAATTTTTTTATTTTAAAAGAAAAACAAAGAATGGCAAAAAAAAATAATAAATTGGACCAAGAGATTGGAACAAATATTTTTCTGGAGATTCGAATTTGAATTTTCGGAATAAGGAATTTGAATTTGGAATATAGATTGGAAATGGAGTTTTGGAATTTGAGTGGGAAATTTGGAATTTTGAGATTTCCTTCCAGTATTACACATAAAATGCAGATAAGATCTAAATAAAATCCAAACAATTTTAAATAATTAATTTGAAATTAAATTTTTAAGAAAGCGAATTTTGGGATGTTACACCCGCCGTGGTTTTTGTGTTTTGAGGTAATTAATCAATTCCCTTCACATCCTCTCTCCATTTCATGGTTTAGTTTGAGTTTTGGACTGCTTATTCTCAAATGCCTTGGAACCCTGGGTGAAGGAGTTCATCCAAAATCCAGCTATTCGATCTTCAATATTTTCAAGGATTCATCTCCTCTTATCTTCCCTATTTCATCTAAGCCAGTAAATCTCTTTTCCTACTTGCAATCTTTTCCACATTGTGATTTTCCCAATTATTTAGGGTTTGACATAAATGTGCCTAAACTCATTCAAATTGGTGGAAATCCTTGTCATGCAAGCAGATTAGAATTATATTAACAACTATTCACTATGCCATTGCAAAAATTTGCAAATTTTGGGTTCTTCCCCAAATCAGATTGCTCTTTTGTCATCAAGCGGTCTGACCGCCGCACTTTTAGGTCTCGATCGGCTAATCTGGCGATCGACCGACGATCTGGCGGTTCGATCGCCATGGTAGCGGTCGACCGCTTTGTGATGAAAAGGATCACAAAAATGGCACTTTGAATAACTTATTAATTCATTCCTTGAATTCCTTTGACATTCTTGCAATCCTTTCACAGCAACAATGTCGCGTAAGAAGACTGTCAGTCGTTCGGCTGCACCTCCTCCTTCACCAAAAGGGAAAGCTCCTGTTGAAGATGAGTATGAAGAAGAGGAAGATGAACATATGGAGGATGTTGAAGAACAAGAAGAAGAAGCAAGTGACGACAATAACGTTAGTGATGATAATTATGAAAAATCTAATGATGAGGATGAGGATGAGGACGATGCTCCAGATCAAAGTCAGTTTATTGGATTAGATGTGTCAAGGATCAAAAGTGAACAATACACTATCTTGAGGCACATCAATCAATTCAGATTTCCAAGAAATGCCACAATGGGTATGTTCCACACTATGTTTCAGCAACATGTTTATCAGATTTATTATGCAAAGAAGAAGTTTGCAAATCATCGCTTTGTGAAGTGGAGCTACCTAGGACATAATCCAGTCTATAATGGATTATATTGTCTGTCTAGGAATGTGAGCCTGGATTCTTTAGTTTCTTTGAGATGCAATTTCCATGCCAAGGCCATCAGGCAATTTTATGCAATAGTGTATGTGTCCCCTGATCATGACCATCTTATCTGGATGATGGGACAACAAATTCTAGAAGTTTCCAAGGATGAATTTCTGAGTGCTTTGAATTTGGGAGATTCAAGGGGAATCAAAGTACATCTTCAAGAACCCCTAGCTCTCACTCAAGTGGATGAGTATTATGATCAGAATAATCATTTTATCCATGGAAGAGTAAGTGGTCTTCTCTCTCTTCCTAGTATTATTAATAGGATCATGAGAGCTTCATTTTTCCCTAGGAGTGGAAATAATGATGAGATACATGGGTGTGCTTGGAATGTAGTGAAGTATATTATGGATGGCACAAGGATTGATGTGATGGATTTAATGATTAGAGAAATTGGCACATCAAAGGGAGATAAAACTAAGAGTATATATTTTGCTCCCTACATTATGAAGCTTATTCAAAGCAAGATCGACTTTGATAATCCTTCTGGCATGAAGCATAAAGAGTACAGACCTAGAGATGCTCCACCTCAGGTGCCTCCTCAGCCTCCCCACAGGGACATCCAGGGTAGCAGGCTCCTCAGGAGCAAGATCTTCTCGTCTTCAGTCGAGTGTGGACCACATGGATATAAGGTTTGATCAAATGCATGCAGTTCAGGTTGAGACTAGAGCCATGGTTGAGGGATTGAACACAAAGTTTGATACTTTGCAGTCGAGGGTTACTCATATGGATGAGAGACTCACTGAGTATCAGTAGCAGCAAGTGCCATTGGCCTATCAGAGCTTTGGACGTGGTCAGCGCCCTCCTTCCTTCACTTAGAGTGGTGATCATCCATCGTTGTCAGGGGCTCCTCCCTCCTAGTTATAATATCTTTTATATTTAGTTCGATAGACCATATTTTGTAAGGATAAGCTTAATGTTATCTCTTGTTTTATCTTGTGAAAGCTTATTGAACCTTGGATGCTTTTGTCTTAATTGCTATCAGACTTCTGTTGGACAATTGAATGTTTATGTTATGGTTTATGCCTCTTATTGTATCATTGTCCAAGATATGTTTTTGTTGAATTCTTATTGATATTGCATGATTATTTAACTCTTGATTATCTTGTGTCATGCTTCCTTGAATCCATCATATAGAGGAAACTTCGTCAAAATTTCTTAAAATCCTCACATGTGCATGATTTTGATTCACATATGCATATATTTAGGGGGAGTTTTCATCTATATGGCTCTTGTTTGCAAGAAATTCAAAATATATGTTGAAATAAAATTCTTTTACCAAAAATTCTTTTTGAGATACATTTGAATTAGTCTAAAGATTATTCATCCAAAATTTCAATGGATTTAGACTTAATTTGAAAAATATTTGACTTTTTCTCTATTTGTTCAACATGCTGAAAAATTCAGATTTTTGCATGTTTTGAGCTGATTTGTGATTTTTTGTATCTTCAAATGGATTCATAATTTGAGGAAGATATAATTATGAAATTTTATCCTATATAGTTTATTTTCTATGCCAAATTTTCTCAGATTTATTGGAACCTTTTTAACCAGTGTTTCAGCTGTCTTTTGAAGCTCAAATGAAATATCAAAAATCTGAAAACATGAAATTTTTAGTTTTCTGAAACTTTATAATTTTCATATCTTCAAAATGGTTGATATTTGGTTGAGCCTCCCAAAATAAAAATTGTGTGTATTTTCAAGGACTAGCTCCATAATTTATCTCAGATTTTTCGGAGCTTGTTTCCATACATTCTCAAATGCATTCCAAATATAATCTCTCTTAGATAAACTCAAATATAGCCTCATTTTAAGTTGTTTTGCTCTTTTCGCCATAAAAGAGGAGGTTGTGACTTGTTTTGGTTTAAAGGGGAGAATGCTATATGATCAATAGGTTTGTGACCTAGTTTGGTTTTCCTAAAATATCTTAAAAACAAAACCTTACTTCAAAAGGGAAGAATATTTCAATGATCAAAATAAAATGAATTCATTTGCCAAGCTCTTTGTTTTACAAAAACTCTATGTTGGTTTAGTTTTTGATTGGTTTTTGGTGATTAATGCCAAAAGGGGGAGAATGTTAATGATCAATATCTTTCCATTTGGATGTTTAATATATTCTCTCTTATGATTTCACCTTATGACATGCATGGTTATAGTTCAATAGCTTAATTTTTTAACTTATGGTGTTCTATATCTAAATGTTGCTGTTGATAAAGGATTTGTCATCAATTACCAAAATGGAGAGATTGAAGAATCTAAACCCGCCATTATGAGTTAATGGAGTGTTTTGGTTATTAATGACAAATCTATTTGTGAGACTAACACTTCTATTGTTAAACCTATTGTTTAGTCTCAGTTGGATAAAAAGGTGAAAATCATAGAGGTATGCATTCGACATCATATTCATATATCTTGTTGCATTCCTCGGATCCAAAATATAGGTTGAACTCCACTAAAAGGTTAACATTGAATATGTGCATATGTTCTTATTACACATTTATGTATACACACATTTAGGGGGAGTTCACTTTATGTTTTGTGGTTTCATTAGTATTGATCCATATTCCTTTTTCCACATTTATTAAGGATCTTTACTTTAAAACATATCAATTGAGTACATAAAACTTGTGTAGTTCATATATACTCATACTTATCTACATTCAATTATTTGCAATTGAAGTGGTTATCATCAATTACCAAAGAGGGAAAGATTGAAGTATCTTGTCCCACCATTATGAGTTAATGGTATGTTGTGGTAATTAATGACAATCACATTGTGGAACTAACATTTTCCATGAGATGGATGAATAGGTTATGTTCCATGATGATGGAGACTTTGGATGACATCATGAGTTGATCGTCATCAAGTCAAGGTTCAAGAAAAGGATGCATCATGTGTTGATGCGTATCAAGAACTTGAAGAAAAGGAAATCATCATGTGTTGATGATGTTCAAGAAGAGTAGATGATCGTGAGCTGATCATCAAGTCAAAAGAAGACCCATCATGAGTTGATGAAGGCCAAGTGAAAGAGTAGATCATGGGTTGATGCATATTCAAGTCAAGAACTTGAAGTAAAGGAAATCATCATGAGTTGATAATTATTATCAAGTCAATGACCCGTACTTGAAGTGAAGATGTGTGTCATCAAGCTTTAAGTGTTTGTGCAAGGCAAAGGTATGATTAGCTAGGGCTAAGGATATGTTCCTAGTCTTATACCGGTCCTAGTGTTTTGATGAAAGACCGGATTGCTAGTATAGGTTTGTCGTACTATACTATTAAGAGGGGTCTTGACTAGTAGCTTGAGTTAGTTGTGTGTTGATAGCTCGTTGTGCTTGCTCTAGCTCTCGTTAGCATGTTACTGATATTTGTGAATGTGTTTTGCAAATAATCGTGGTTCATGCATAATCCTTGAAGCATGTGACTTTAGTTTGCGAATATGTTTTGCAAATGGTTTAAGTCCACATACCTTATTCCTTGTGGCATTGATTCTAAAAGTCGGTAAATGTGTTTTGCAACTTGTTGAGAATCTTGCTTTCATCCCTTGTGTGCATCTTGCGTCAATTGGCAAATATGTTTTGCAAATTGAGTTGAAGCAATGTGCACAATCTGTTTTCAGCTTGGGTGACAGGGAGCGATCTGACCGCCCAGGTCAGTCGATCTGACAGGTTGGGTATCGGTCTGACCGCCATGTGTTGGCCAGTTAGACCGGTGGGTCAGCGGTATGACCGCATTTCTCTTGCGGTACTACCGCAAGGCGGTAGTACTGAGCTTTATTTGGCGGTATGTTTATTCCAGAGAGGTGTTTTTTCTGGAATGCCTCTTGGTTTCTTTTGTGCGGTCTAACCGCACCATTAACAGTCTGACCGGGTTGGAGTGGTCTGACCGGCCATTGGTTGGCGGTCAAACCGAATGTGTGTCCAACGGCTAGTTTTATAGTCGTTGGAGCTCTGGCGGTCAGACCGGTTTATCCTTGTTTCTCTGTAACTTTATATCTAACGACTAGTTTTTATGTGTGGGATATAAATACCCACCTTGGCTGGTTGTGGGAGGTGTTGTTGCTGGTGCTATTCATTCCTTTGAGCAAAGAGCAAGCCCTCTCATCTCTTATGTGCATGTGTTGCACTTAGTGAGCTTAGAGAGCAAACCCTAAGTGCATGTGTTGCATTAGGTAGTGGATTATTTATCCACTTGAGCTTAGACACTTGAATTGTTCAAGTGAGCATCTTCGACTTATTACTATTGGTGTTTGCGGACACCTAGACGGCTTGGAGAAGTTGCGTCAGTGATCTTCTAAAAGAAGGTTGTGAGAAGGCCCGAGCGGTTGTGAGTGGTTTGGTGCTCGCCATCTCTAGAGTGGAAGAAGAGTAACCCCGAGTGGATCGAGGTGTTGGTTCGTGTTGGAACTAGTCCAAGTGGTTGGACTCACCTCGGAGGTGTTTGGCTTAATTCGTGGAGCCAGTCCAATTAGTTTGGGCTTGCATCAACGTGGATTAGGGGAGATCGGCAAGTCTCCGAACACCACGGTAAAACATCATTGTATCATTGTGGTTTGTTCTCTTGTGTTTTACTTTATGTAATTTACATTCCTTGTATTAAATTACTTACATGTCTTTGTATGTTGCTATAATATTCATATATTGTTGGTGCACTTAGTTGAGACTAGTTGATTTATGTTTTAATTGTGCAAAATCGAATTGATTTATAATTCCGCATAAAACTCAGCTTTAGCCAAAGAAGATTTTAAAAACCGCCTATTCATGCCCCCCTTCTAGTCGGCCTCCTCGATCTTACAGCTCCACGCTGCTCCGGTGACCCCTTCCCCCTCCGTGCGCGTCATATGGTGTTCCGAGGCACCAGCATTCAATTCCCTCACTCGATTTTACCTTGCCTTCATAGGTATTCACTAGCGGCTTCGTCTTGTCCCCATCGGCTGAAACTGCCGCTCGAGCTGTCGTGCCTCAATCATGAAGCCCTGGTTCAATTCCCCGCACATGGAGCAGTCATGCACCTCCCTCTTCCACCCCCAGCCCTTAATTTGGGCTGTCGCTCGCCCCAGCTCCCTGCCACCATGTTCTTCACCACACCGCCGCCGACCCATGTCGCCGGACCGCCACGGCCTACCTCCGCCCACTCGGTCTACACCGGTAGGTTCCCTATGCCTCCCTCTAGCTCATTCTCTCCTCTGTTTTCCTCCCCTCACACTCCAGCTCCACCGCACCGCCTCCCCTCCATGGTTGACCGCCGCATGTAGCCGCCCCCTCTCCGGCCATCTCTAGTCGCGCCTCCACCGCCCTCGGGACCGTCTCAGTGCCACGGTCCCATTTTGGCTGCCTCCAGTCGCCGTCAACCTTCCAACAGCTGGCGATGAGCCATGGCCGAGCCGCCCTTATGCTGCTTGTAACATCCTGAACTTTGGTTTGTGTTTCAAATGTATAAAAGTATGAGGCTTTCAAAAACTTTTATTGAAATTCATAAGTTTGCACTTGGTTTCAAAATTTTGTTTTGAAAATTCAAACTTTTGACTTGAAACCAAGATTCTATTTAATTTCAGAAAAATGTGTATATAAAAATCTCTAGAAATAATTTTATAAAATACTAGATTATTTATCACAGATTATTATAATTTTTCACAATTTTTAAAAGTTATTTTGACCCCATCATAATCTTAACCAAGTTACTAAAGCTAATTTGAAAAAGAATTTATTTTAGACAAACGGAAAACTAACAGTGGCCAAAATGAATTTTCCAAAGTCATAATTGAATCTGAGAACACCCACAAAAATTTTCAAAAATTTTAGAAATTTATTTCTATTTTAAACAGCCGGTCAAACTTGCCTTGTTTCGGTCAAAGCATAAATCAAAACCTAAATTCAAATCCTAACTCAACGATTTTTGGACCGTCCGGTCCAATCTCTACAGTCTAGATTCACCGAGCCGATTGGACCATCCAATGTGGCCGTTCCGACCGCACCGCCCTTGTCGACTTGACTTGATCGTGCCATTTCGTCCGAACCCGAGTCGGACTCGGGATCATTTCGTCCGCGCCGCTTCTCCTTCGGTCGCTGACGAGTGGGACCCACTCGTCAGCACCGTCTTCCTCGCCGTGCTACTGAAGCCAAGCGTCACTATCGCTATGGATGCATGCCACGACGACGTCGCTTGCCATCTCATGCTTCCCTGACCGCCTTAGATGTATCACCGGCCCTTATTTAACCTTCAAAGCCTGTCCATTTGCCCTCTTTCGATTTATCTCACTCGCTCCGCTCACTCCTTTGTTTCAGCCGGAGCACAAGTCGTAAGCAGCATCGTCATTTCAGAGCTACCCTCAAGCTTGCGACCCCGCCGTTGAGTTTCTCTCTGGACGCCTCCTCCGTTTTGATCTGTCCCAGCTCTTGGCATTCGCTGAATCACTGGGCGCATCGTCGTCGTCCTCGTCTCCGATGGCTTTGAGCCCGTGAGCTCTAAGGTGTTCCAGTGAGTCATTCTCCTCGGACAGGATCCTTTGAAATCGCAACCTCCTGTTGAATCTTCCTGTGAGATTAATTCGGGTTTGTTGCTTTACTGAGGGAGCACGGACCGTTCTTCTCCGAGCACGGTAATCTACCGTCGTCTCAATTCTGGCCGCCACCGCCCTCCTTGGAAGACAAGCCCTTGGGTGCCTCGTTCCTAGAGCTGAGACGATCCCAATGTGCACCTTCCCGAGGTCTCTCGACCACTGCAACGTCTTCTCCTCGGAAGTAGCCCTCTCGCCTCTGCCTCCGGTCGACGAGAGCTCGCCGCCGGCATCTTCGAGCACCCGTGTCGCCATCACGAGCTTCATGAGCTCCGTGAGCATCAGGAGGAATCGTTCTCGAGCCCGGAGACCCACTCTAACACCAAATCCATTTCCTCGCCACCGCGGCCGCGTGCGGAGCCGTCGACGAGCCGCTGGTACAGTTAAGATTAGTTAAGATCATTAGTGTTTAATTAATCTTTTAACCTTTGTATGACAAGTAGGTCCTACCAATGTTAAACATGTTTAGAAGTTTAAACCTCATCGTTTTAAACCTCTGACCCTATGGCATGTGGGCCCTCTTGGCTGATTAAGGATTTGCACATAATGGCGGAATACGTTTTCTATTGAGAAAGACGTATTTCTTCAATGATCAGTATGAGTTTACGTTTCTTGAAACCGAAGATGTACTCGTGGTTTACGCTTTCGACGTCGCCGTTGGTCGTGGTTGGGTCAAAGTTGACCCAGTCAATGCCTCGCTTGGGCCCCACCGGTCAGTGACCGTGGGTCGGCTGAGGTTCGGTAAGGAAAGGATTTAACACTTTTAGAATTTCTGAAATGAATTAGTTTTACACTGAAAATTCTTTTAACTTAGAAAATTCATAACTAATTCAATTTTGCTCCAAATGGAATGAAACCAATTTTGTTAGTTTTCATTTTTAGTGTACATTTTAATGGTTTAGCTTTCAAGTATGTTTCTGCTACAGAAATTATTGGTTAATTAAAGGAATTGTTTTTACATTAGAAAATGGATTAAAACTTCTAAAATTCATAAGTATTTCATCCTAACTCCAAATAGAGTGAAATTAATTTTGTTAATTCTTATTTTTCCTGTACTGTAACTTGGCTTAAGTTTGGTTCTTGTTGCTGTTCCAAAAAAATTTGCTAATTAATTAATTTGTGAAGTTATGCCTTTAACCTGTTAAGTACTTAGAAAATCCCCATAAATTTCTTCTTTGGGCTGAGCCTAAGATATTTAATAATCAAACTCTACCTGCTATGTATGAATTTTTGATGAATTTGAATGTTGGTTAATTTTTGGTGTTATCTGTTTTTATTCGCTCTTTTGATCAATCGATAGATTTCGACGATTCGGTTATATTCGAGAGTGATCCTCAGCAGTCAGACGATTATCTTTAGCAAGGCAAGTAGTTTTCCATTGATGCATGTTGATCCTAATATTTTTGCATGTTAATATTTCAAATGTTTCAACTGTATGTATGCATGCTATGTTGACGAGTACTTTCTCAGTTCGCGATAGTTCACCTGAATAGTTACTTGAACTGTAGGTAAAATATCCAACTTTTACCCCTGAGCCTAGGCTATATCCATAGTGAGTTAGGGCTAGATGGATGGGCTCTAGTCACTTTATACTATAATATTCGAGTTGTTGTCGCTTAGCCATGCTTAGAACGGTAGTTTGGGGATCATCGCTTCGGCGATGGTCATTACAACATCACTTTAACTATTTGAGTCAGGGTACTCATGAATAATATCATATTTGGAAAATATAAAACTGAAAACAAAAAAGATTTAGATTTGGGCACATGGTTGATGGTGTGACTATTGGGTGTGTGGTTGTGTGCCCGAATCAACAAGGACCAAACATCTTGTTACACTAAACCAAGCATTATTACGTGCAACCACATGAGGGTATTGGGAACCCCTCTTTACTTAGTACTCTGGGGAGTGTTAATTAATGAGTCGTTGGTGGTTGGTATATAGGTGGATAAAAGAAATGTGTTATTTTGTGTCGGGCATGTGCGGGATGGGTTCCGGGTAGGTTCCCTCGCCCGAGGAGTGTTGGCAGTTGCTACGGTTGGGCCAATGTCTCTGACACAACGTATGGGTCCTTTGTGGGAGCCTAGGATGGGCAGTTCACAGAGGGTTAACCCCCATACGTGCGACTCTTAATTAGCTAACTCCATTGGAAAACGTCTCGTAGGACTTAGCTCTGCCAGCATACCTTCGGAAGTGTGCTTTATCCGGTGGCAAAAGGAGTGGTCTAACATGTGGGTAAAGTTGTACACCCCTGCAGAGTTTAATCTATTCGAATAGCCAAGTCCTTGGTTATGGACACGCTTGGGGAGGTCTTTCGAGAGTTAGACTATAACATTTTGATAAAACTTGAATTTGGATGGTACGAATGGGTAATTCGTACTATTGTTGTGGTGGCTGTGGGAAGTCACCTCTAGGTTGTTAATTATGTTTATTATTGTTGTCACATTGTTATTTGATTCATTAAAAACTGATTTACTAAAATTGCTTTCAATATATTACACTATTGCAAATAAAATGTTGCTTTACGCTGAAAGTGAACTCTAAAGCCTTCTCCATTGAATTAAGCTTGCATGTAGCTATGTATAGGCTTGTTAATCGTAAGTCTTGCTGAGTACATTTTTGTACTCAGCTGCTTTGTCTGTTTACTGCAGAGGAGGTTGACCCCCAAGGGGTAGTCGACTACTCTCTTGATGACTAGCTTAGGCGTTCCCGGTCAATTGCCTTGTGGGTAAGGGCGAGCTAATTGGCTTTGGGTTTGCAGCCATCTTATGGCAACTGTTCCGCTACAGACTTTCTCTTTTGTAAGTTGAATATATTGTAAATTATGAAGACTTCAATAATGTAAAATGTCGTGTATGGAGTTGATACTTAAACTGTAACACCCCAGCCAACCTAAGGTCTGGAATGCTACTAAATTAAATAAACCAAACATGAATAAACTAAAACACCTTACAAAATTTAAGAGAACCTCCTTTGTATAGCTACCTATATTTGGAGGTTCCGATGCATGATTATAACATATAAAGATAATCCAAATTACTTAATGATTAAGATCGAATCAAGACTAGCTATTCAATACTATGACATCCATAACAACTCAAAGTCTAAGGAATAGATCAAGAACATCCAAAACATCTATTCATTTATTACAGATTACTCCAAGCAAGCAATATTTAATAAGAGATCATTAAACAATTCATTCATCTCCTAGTTAATTATTCTTTCATTTGATTGTGAGTAGTTCGTGCAAAAGTGCCAAAAATCTAATCCTTCCTTTCCCCCATGCATGCCGATCTCGTAGAGGTACCTAAAACACGACAAACAACAAGAGGTGAGTCCAACGACTCAAAGAAATGTAATAAATGGCATCAACAGCATATAAGCATAAAATTCATCAACTATACTTCTCAAAATCACATATCGAATGCTTTACACACACATGCTATGCAATATGCTCAAAAATGACCTTTATCCTTCTCTTTCCCTTTTGCATTTTACCGGTAATGCAAAGTGCGCATCCGTCGATGCACACCCATGCCTGTGCCATCTGGCACAGGGACCATTGCCCATACTCCGCAAGTATGGGGACCAAAGCCCATGCTTTACAAGCATGGGGACCTTTAGCCCGTCATTAACATGACGGGACCTCAAGATGCTTGGTCACCACGTGACCAAGACTTCAATAAGCCAACATGATGCATATGTATGAATTCTCAAATTAATACAAACATGCATCCACAACTACATTGCATATGAATACTCTATTCATACTACAAAAGTTCATAATCAGGTACTTCACAACTTTCAAACATTCATACTTAATACATAACTCAACATACTAGAATCATGACCAGTACCAATCATATCACCATATCAATCATGAACAACACAAATTAATCATAAAAACTAGCAATCAATGCCATTTGAATATGACTATTAGATCCATAATCACACTTGCCTTAACCGCGAGAGAACGAGGGACGTGCAGAAGGTGCTGCCCCCGGGACCCGGCGACCACCTGAATAAATAATTATATTGCAAGCTAAGACGACAGTAGTGGACCAAAACAAACTATATAACAACACTCTCTAACTCGCAAAAACGTCTACTGGATCCCAACCCCAATTCCTAAACGTCGATCTGTCCCCTTAGTGGACAGTCAACTTATAAAATTCGTAACTTTCACTACAGGGGTCCAAATAAGGTGTTCTTGGATTTTATGGAAATATAATTAAATTACCTAAATAAACTTAGTTGGGGAGCCCTTCTGATTCTGCCATTTACTGCCCCTACCAAGCCAATCTACAGAACATCAGTTATCACGTCGGGTTCTCTGGACAGTACACTAAAATTATCATAACTTTTGCTAAGAAAGTCCAATTCTTAAGTTATTTAGCTTTCTGAAAAGGTGAGGAAATTACCCATCTTTTTCATTATAACGAGATCCTCTGATTTCGTCTTTAACTAATAGATTAACTCAGATTTCTACAGACTGTTAGGATGTTGACAGATTAACAGGACAGCGGCACTAAACAATTCATATCTCCCTGACCGTTAATCGGATTTGGGTGTTCTTGGTGGCCACTTAAAGCTAAGGACATGACTCAGATATCTCTAATAGAGTGGATCCCCAGATTCTGCTTCTAAGTACATGAAAACCGTCGCGCAAGGTTCTGGACAGAACCGATCTAATTCCCGCAGAACAACCGATATTACTAACCGCAACGAATTCGCATCTAAAACGAAACCAACAGCGAAGAAACCCATCGTTACCCTTGGAGAACCGATGTAGATCACGAAGAACACCACGCGATCTCACTTCCCCTCCCTTCTCTCTTCTTCCCTTCCTTCTTCTTCTTCTTCTTCTTCTTCTTGGCCGGCCACCACAATAGAGAGGCACCGGAGGAGAGGGGGCACCACCATGGAGAGGGGTGTGCTACAGTAGCCGTGCTACAGTGACGGCGGCGGCACTGTAGCTGCCCTAGGGTTCCCCCCCTTCTTCTTTAGTTGGTGGTCTGGGCCATGGGCCACTATGCCTGTTTTTCCCCCACTTGACTATGGGCTGCGTGGCCTATTCCTCCCACAATTTCTGAATTTTCTCTTTTAATTCTCTTAATTCCCTATCTAATTTTTTATTGCATCCACTAACGGCAAACGAGATATTACATTCCACCCCCCTTAAAAAGAATTCGACCCCGAATTCTACTTTCACCAATCTACTCGAAAGGAACTGAAATCAACAATCTTTAGCACATACCCTACGTGAAACACTCCGCCATCGCCGCCCATGTGAGACTCTAACTCCCAAGTCACATCTTTTTTGGACTAATGAGACCAAAGCACCTTGACCTACTTCAACGTTTTATTTCTCAAAACTCGTTCTGACTCTTCTAGAATTTGCACTAGCTGGGATTCGAAAGTAAGATCTTACTCGTGGGTCATCGACTCTACCAAATCCTCAAACTTGAATCTCTCAAGTACTCACTCAAGATTGGAACATACAAGACGTTATGTGCCCACAGATGGACCGAGACGGTCCTAGCGATACGCTAACTTCCTAATTCTGCAGAATCGTCGAAAACAAACCAAAGTACCTTGGGCCAACTTCACATTTGGTACCAAAGCACAGAACATACACATAACGCACGGAACTCTTGTCCCATTTCTCAATCGATCTCTTCTTCTTCACAAGGAGCACCTCCTTTAACCAGGAACACACAACATAAGTCGCTTTAAATAAACTCTTTCACCAGCATAGCCCAACTAAAAAATGAAGGACTCTCATCGCAACCATGCGGTACTAACTTGGTACCAAAAGAGTCAAAACTAGAATTGAAGATTCATCACGAAAACCTTTCCACTTTCCAAGTGGGCAGATTGAGAATAAATGTCACGAAAGCCAAAAGGGAAATCATTCGAATGCCCACATCAACACTTCCTTTATTTTCCTGAACCAGAAAGAACCACCATGCCAACATAACGCCAACGCAAATTGTACATGATCTCCGTCATAAAGACTCAGCTCAAACAAGAATCAAGATAGCACTTCTCTACTCGAGAAAATATTCTTTTCTCGATGTTCTTTAAGAAATAAACCTTTTCCAAATCATGGGTTTCCAAATCCTCGCACTAACAACTTCCTCTTAACCGACATCCCAAAACGATCCCCAACCCGAAAGCACAACTACACTTATTTAGAGGACTCTACTAATCCACAAAAGGATTCTCTAGTCCACTGCTCTACCAAAGAAATTATTTTGACAAATAATTCCCAACACACCACGATATAGATTACACCCACATTCACATCACCTAAATCTTTTAAGGATGATCAACTTTAAATTCACCACCTTCACACTCATTTCTCGCTTCCCAAGGATTCTATCAAACATCACCATAACTCTTGGAACCTAATCATGGAAAACCAAGATGCTAGGATAAAAAAAATGCAAAGCCCAAATTCAACCTTTAAGACTCTTACAATGAATTTTCGGTATACTTGATAGGTAACCCTCGATCTAATGACTAAAATTTCACACAACTCAACCATAATCTCGATTAGTTAAAGTCAACACTTCTCACCAATCAAGTAACCGCCCAAGGCGATTCATTTCACCAATCTTAGACCTTCTCTAACCCACACCAATCAAATTCAGCTACATGACCACAAAATAGCCATTCACAATACCCTAACTGATTGACCAAGTTTCGCACATACTCAATCACTATCGTCAATAAATAAATATATTCTTGACCAAGTTATACTTAGAGATAATCTATCTCACAAAGGGTTACTTACTGAGGCCGAGTCATACTTAATAATAACTCAACCATCCTTGCTATCCCATTAATTAACACAATTATTAGATTCCTCTATACTGCTACTCTCATTAAACTACACCATCACAAATCTTCTACACAATCTTACCGAGTACCCAAAATACGATACTCTAAGAAACTGATCAAGATTTTCATACTTGCTAATTCTAATATTCTATCAAGATGAACACAAGATCTTGGACCACATCTTGCTATAGGTCCTACTAGTTGCGACCACGAAGCCTGTTAACTCCAAAGACAAACATTCTATTTAAATCAAATCCTTTCCAAGGATTATTCTAATAAATCGATTTATTGTGCCATACATCTCAGACATCTTGACACCTGAAGCCTCACATAATCATCTACTCGACCACCACTATCCAATTGCCAACATTCATCTTTAAAGGCTTTGCAACAAGAATCAGTTAATCCTTTCTCAGAAGAAGAGGCCAATAAGAATAATAATAATAATTTCAGCACTCAAATAAACGTTTACCAATCACGGTAAACACAAGACCAAGAGGAACAGTCAATTGGCAATGAACTCGGAAAACATAAGGGGAGTCCACAATGGAAGGCACAATCCCCCAAGAAGAGGATATCAAACCGCAAGATACAAAACTTGACTTCAGACCTCAAATACTCCTAATACACTCTTTCCGTTAGTACAGAAAACAATTCTTTGACTACAACAACACTTGGTCAGCTCAAACAAGATAAGTTCTTAAGACCAAACCACAAGAACCACTTAAGAACCAATAAGATCTTTCACACATCATTTTGCTCGGAACAGTTCAACTACCATATAAATCATGAGATCCAAATGATCTCCGCGCAAAACTCGAAACATTTTCATTTACGAAATATCACAAAAGGCAATCAAATTAATCTCCTCTTAAAGGAATCAACATCCCTCTAGCAACCATAACTGTTAGTCTTTCTAACATCACATCATGCACTCCTGGCATGAACCAACATAACTCACTATCCCATCATTAACCTTTCCAAGGAGACACAATAACCTATTTCATACTTTTTTTTCTATAAGGTTGCAATACTCAACCTGGTCAAGAGGATAACTAATGCACAAACCCCACTATCGAAGTAAACCGTCTTTTAACTAGGGCATGCTGCCCAAGTCATCCTCATGAGACACACATGAATAAATCATATATTTTTTTTCAACCCTTCACCTATTAGCAATGCTCATACTAATTTTGTACACAAATTCAATCTAGCGGTTATCGTAGACATTTAACGAATTATACAGTCATGGAAGAATTTATGGTCCATTCTCTATCTGCGTTCCCACTAGCAAAAATGAGACTAACAAGCAACCAATTAAAAGAAATTTCCAGATTATTATCCACTAGGACAACAGTCAATTACATCCTCATCTCTCCCTTCCTACACAATTAAATTTATCCATTGAGGTCAAGTAATCCAACCGGTTTAGCAACCTAAACAATTTTTAATGATCAACCTTCTCATCAAAGATATATTGTTATCCTACCACTCCTCCATCAAGTAAACAAAGATCGCCAACTACATCCCATCAGTTCATCTATTAGTGATGCTCAACACCCTACTTCAATACATTATAATTGCACCTTGCCATTACATATGATCAGTACTTATCCATAAAAGATAACTTTCAAGATGAATATCCACTATGACACTAATCTAACACCTTCTGGACTTATCCATCCCAATGGATTAGATTAATCCGTTGAGTCCAAAGAATCCATCGCTAGAGAAGCTTACCAAAATTATCACCCATAGTGATCAAACTAGTTTCATCAACGCTCCATACTTCTTAATAACTCTTCCGACCCCAATTAGGTATGGACAATCTTTTATCGCTACCCATCGTAATTACTCTATGACAACATCACATTAATCAACTCCGGTTCCAAAGATCCGGGTTAAAACCAATCATGCACCACACTGCAGATCCGACTTGATAACTCAAACCTTATCAATGCACCTCTATGTTTAACACCTCTCGCTTAAACATAACAAGACCTCACAAAAGGATTTTAACTCCCTTAAAAAAAAGGCATTAACTTCAAAACTCGAAATAATCCAAAAGAAATACCTAAAGCCAAAGCTTTCACGACAAAGAACTTGCAACGGAGATCTTTCAAGATCCCGAATACCAAGTGAATAAATGAATCGATTTTCCAATAAGAAGGGCGAACTCCCAAGACACAAATAGAGACCAAGTGAAATCCCAACAAATTTCACCGTCGCATCCATACCTGAATTGGTCTAAATCAAGCTCAAGAAGAGAACAACTTTTCTAAAGGAATTCACCCACAAGATTCAGAACTATGGTACTCGGGGTAATCACTTCGCTAACCTCATACTACTTACGGTGGTGTAACTTTGGTAAAGCCGGGGCCACAACCACGACCTCAACCTCTCAACAAGAACTATAGTTGCATAGCTATCATAATAATCAAATAATAAGCATTCATAATCAATTCATAACAACAATGATAAAAGCGACATAACGGAAACGTAAATGCAATGCTTGACCCATTCCCCACCTACTGTGCTTAGTGTGTCAAAATTAATGTTTTCATTAACCACGGACCTACAGCCCGCTCTGATACCAACTGTAACACCCCAGCCAACCTAAGGTCTGGAATGCTACTAAATTAAATAAACCAAACATGAATAAACTAAAACACCTTACAAAATTTCGACAGAACCTCCTTTGTATAGCTACCTATACCGGAGGTTCCGACAGACAGTTATAACATATAAAGATAATCCAAATTACTTAATGATTAAGATCGAATCAAGACTAGCTATTCAATACTATGACATCCATAACAACTCAAAGTCTAAGGAATAGATCAAGAACATCCAAAACATCTATTCATTTATTACAGATTACTCCAAGCAAGCAATATTTAATAAGAGATCATTAAACAATTCATTCATCTCCTAGTTAATTATTCTTTCATTTGATTGTGAGTAGTTCGTGCAAAAGTGCCAAAAATCTAATCCTTCCTTTCCCCCATGCATGCCGATCTCGTAGAGGTACCTAAAACACGACAAACAACAAGAGGTGAGTCCAACGACTCAAAGAAATGTAATAAATGGCATCAACAGCATATAAGCATAAAATTCATCAACTATACTTCTCAAAATCACATATCGAATGCTTTACACACACATGCTATGCAATATGCTCAAAAATGACCTTTATCCTTCTCTTTCCTTTTGCATTTTACCGGTAATGCAAAGTGCGATCCGTCGATGCACACCCATGCTCGTGCCATCCGCACAGGGACCATTGCCCATACTCCGCAAGTATGGGGACCAAAACCCATGCTTTACAAGCATGGGGATTTTCTTCCCGTCATTAACATGACGGGGACCTCAAGATGCTTGGTCACCACGTGACCAAGACTTCAATAAGCCAACATGATGCATATGTATGAATTCTCAAATTAATACAAACATGCATCCACAACTACATTGCATATGAATACTCTATTCATACTACAAAAGTTCATAATCAGGTACTTCACAACTTTCAAACATTCATACTTAATACATAACTCAACATACTAGAATCATGACCAGTACCAATCATATCACCATATCAATCATGAACAACACAAATTAATCATAAAAACTAGCAATCAATGCCATTTGAATATGACTATTAGATCCATAATCACACTTGCCTTAACCGCGAGAGAACGAGGGACGTGCAGAAGGTGCTGCCCGGGACCAGCGACCACCTGAATAAATAATTATATTGCAAGCTAAGACGACAGTAGTGGACCAAAACAAACTATATAACAACACTCTCTAACTCGCAAAAACGTCTACTGGATCCCAACCCCAATTCCTAAACGTCGATCTGTCCCCTTAGTGGACAGTCAACTTATAAAATTCGTAACTTTCACTACAGGGGTCCAAATAAGGTGTTCTTGGATTTTATGGAAATATAATTAAATTACCTAAATAAACTTAGTTGGGGAGCCCTTCTGATTCTGCCATTTACTGCCCCTACCAAGCCAATCTACAGAACATCAGTTATCACGTCGGGTTCTCTGGACAGTACACTAAAATTATCATAACTTTTGCTAAGAAAGTCCAATTCTTAAGTTCTTTAGCTTTCTGAAAAGGTGAGAAAATTACCCATCTTTTTCATTATAACGAGATCCTCTGATTTCGTCTTTAACTAATAGATTAACTCAGATTTCTACAGACTGTCAGGATGTTGACAGATTAACAGGACAGCGGCACTAAACAATTCATATCTCCCTGACCGTTAATCGGATTTGGGTGTTCTTGGTGGCCACTTAAAGCTAAGGACATGACGCAGATATCTCTAAGAGAGTGGATCCCCAGATTCTGCTTCTAAGTACATGAAAACCGTCGCGCAAGGTTCTGGACAGAACCGATCTAATTCCCGCAGAACAACCGATATTACTAACCGCAACGAATTCGCATCTAAAACGAAACCAACAGCGAAGAAACCCATCGTTACCCTTGGAGAACCGATGTAGATCACGAAGAACACCACGCGATCTCACTTCCCCTCCCTTCTCTCTTCTTCCCTTCCTTCTTCTTCTTCTTCTTCTTCTTCTTCTTGGCCGGCCACCACAATAGAGAGGCACCGGAGGAGAGGGGGCACCACCATGGAGAGGTTGTGCTACAGTGACGGCGGTGGCACTGTAGCTGCCCTAGGGTCCCCCCCTTCTTCTTTAGTTGGTGGTCTGGGCCATGGGCCACTATGCTTGTTTTTCCCCCACTTGACTATGGGCTGCGTGGCCTATTCCTCCCACAATTTCTGAATTTTCTCTTTTAATTCTCTTAATTCCCTATCTAATTTTTTATTGCATCCACTAACGGAAAACGGGATATTACATAAATTTTGTAAGGTGTATATGTACTGCAGTTCTGGGAAGTACATATACACCAAGAGCGGGAAAATTTAATTTGTAATACTAGGACCAGTGGAAAGGTTAAGTATTACAAATTAAATCGCCCAGCGACTCTCACACTACTCCTCCCTCCTTTCTTTATGAGCATTCGGTGTGTTCTCTGTGTGTGTGCATGTCTCACTGTGTGTATGGTAAGGAGCCCATTTGATTAGCTTGTTAGTTAGCATGAATTAGCTTAGGTAAGTTGAGGGCTAATGGAAATGGTTAGTAAGTGTTTTACGGAGTAAATTTCAAATACAAGATTAGTATCCAGTGGGTTGTTATCACCTAGTAAGCATATGTCAGTGACTCTTAATCCCTCTCTGTGAATGCTAATGGCGGTAGGTCCTAATCCACCATAAGCAATAACAATGGAATGATTAAATGATTGAGTTAGAACTTTGAGGGTTACCAAGAAATGATCAGTGATTAGGAGTTGTTAATTAGACAATTAGTTTAGTAATTAGTTAGTAACATTCCAAACTAGTAGTAGCTAGATCAAGTAGTTAGCTAGTAGACATTTTAGTAACAAGTGGTGATAATGTCTGACCTACAAAGTAAGTTGAATTAGGAGCTAAATTAAATAGTCTCAATAATTACAGTAATGGCTAGTTCATCAAAATAGTCAATGAGATGTTACCATATAAACCACAAGAACATAAGAAGGTTAGTTAGCTTGTAGATGGTCAATTAACAGATTGTATGTTTATACCATAGCAGTCAGTGGACAAATCAAGTGATTAAAAGGATAGCTAAATGGTTGTTTGGAATAGGATAGTATAATCAGATAGGTGAACATTCATTCAGTCATTACCTTTTCTAATCAAAATTAGTTAGTTAATTCAAGATTAATCCCAAGCAAATAGGCATTGTTGGAATAATCTTTTACTTAAAAGTGCCTACATGATAGTATGGTCCTAAATCATTAAATAAATACCTTGGGGTTTTCAGTTGAGACTAGTTCAATATAGTGTTGCTGTGTCATGGAATGATAATACGAAAGGAAGACCCCATACAAGCTTTGTTACAAGGCTTAATGACAGTAGACCAAGAGTAGATGGTCGGCATTAGGTAGTTAGAGACTAAGATGATATAGTCATGATTAGACATATACTAAGCCATTACACTAGTCAAGTTCGATTAACATGTAACAGTAATACACCTTGATAAGAAATGATTGTAAAAGGTGTCTAGTTGACCGTTTAACCCTAAGCCAATATCAATTATCTAGTTGGGAGATTAGTATATTCAACAAACCTTAATCAGAGTGAAACATGATATAGAAATTATATTTCACACATAACTAGGTTTTAGTTATAATCGGAAAAGGAAACTAAAGTTAATTACTAAGATAATAATTAATTACCATTAGGAGGCAATTAGCAGTTAAAAGTTTAAGAGCAAGTTTAATAAGAAGTCATATTAAAAAAAATATAGTTACCTTAATTAGCATGATGGTCCCTAGACAGCTGTTATGACCAATAACCAAAAATGATAATAGATGCGCATACAATCATCATCAAAGTTTGCTGAAAGAGGAGATCATACAGGAGGGTTGATTTCGACTGTATGATCATCGTGGATGTATACAAAGAATACCTGGAGAGAGTACTTGTAAGTACTAGGTGGCCTGTTAAGGAAAACAACATCATCTGGACTCTAGGTATTGTGCGTCGTCATCCATTCCCAGTAGCAATACAATTCCTGATCCGTAAGTAGATCTGAGAGTATTACCTAACCAGGTAATCTCTCCCATCTAGGTAACCAGTGAGGAATGTTCTTATGAACATTTTCTCTCCCCCTGTTAGATTTATCTACTTTTGTTTGTAGTATTTCCTTCATCAACTCCTTTGGATATATCTTGTCTGTAGTATTTCCTTCATCAACTCCAAATGAGTATGATTTGGTCTCATCTGAAGTAAACCATCTTTCAATGTACCGTTAGATGTGTTTACTTTAATTCCAAGTATTTCCTTTTGTTTGTATGTATTTCGACTTATTGGATTTCATTTGGTTGCTTTCAGTCGTTCTGGAGTTCAATCGTATTATGCGTAATTAGACTCTAAAGCCTTGAAGGAACAACAATCCCAAGAAGGACGAGGTCCAGATCAAAATTGTTAGAACATTGAACAAGATGATCATCAACACGTTAAGCGAGATTATCATCAGAATGTCGAGAAAGGCGAACATCATAATATTGAGCCTTATCAGAACATTGAGCAAGGCGAGTCAATACTTTGATCTTATTGCAACTAATTTTTGCAATTATATTGCTTTAAATTATGAAATTGCATTGCTATGTTTTATACAAATATATTGGTCTAGCTCACAGTTAATGCCTTAATAATAGTTGTGTATAAACTTCCAATTCTTGAACTTGGACATTATCTTTGACACCGTAGAATTAATGGTTAACATACTAGTTAATAAGTCTGTATCTAAGTGTCATGCTTAGCCTTGCTTAGATACATTGTCATTCGGGCGGTAATTTGCCCAACATCATTAAAACCCTTTGAAAATGATATTGGGAAGTCGAGGCTGGGAGCCTGGCTGGCATGTTGGACTAAATGTTATTTTGAAAACAAAAGAAAACCTTAAAAACATATTTCGATTTGGGCGACCGGAAAGAGTGGCTGGTGCCAGGTGCACTAGAGAATGTTGTTATATGGATGTACCGCCCGAGTCAATTAAGGACCAAATCTGATAATGACCTCTCATGTAAAACAGTGCAACCATAAGTCTGTAACACTTAAGACCTGGCTAACTAATTTGTTCGTCTCGGCGTGGCTTTGACATTGGTGGATGCGGGTGGATAGCCGGGGGAGAACGAAGCCATAAGAACCACACGACACTAAAGGGAGACCTCCAGGATGGCAAGGAGAGAGTCCGAAGGAGGTGATACCTTGCGGTGCAAAGTTGCAATGAGGTGGGACCTTGTAAAGGCCTTGTGATAATCAACATTAGCCATACACCTACGGAAGTGTGTCGGGGCCGTATAAGTTGATTTATCTCTTATGGGTAAAGTGTACAAACTTTGCAGAGTAAGAAAACTATCTAGATAGCCGTGCTTATGGTCAAGAGCGGTACTGAGAACTTACTTGATATAGCTTTCCTTTTCATAAAACCATTTGTGTGTGTGTGTGGAATGAAAAGGGTGGGTTTGAGCCCAGCAGTTGGAGATGTTAGGTTGGAATCCAGAGAATTGAGAAAGCCTAGTCGGGGACCAGTGATAAATGCGGGATAGCCTGAGCATTGAGTGAACAAAGTCACTCAATGGTATAGGAGATGAAATCTCCACTAGTACTTTACAAAAAAAAAACTCAGTTTATAAAACCTATATTGGTTAAAAATGCTAAGTCTCAGGATTTACTATTACTTAATCTATTTTAATAAATGGCTTTGTGCAAAATAAAAGAACCATGAGCTTCTCCTTTGATTAGCCTTGCATGTATAATAATTGCATTGTGTATTGGCTCGCGAGTATGGTTGTATACTCATGCTCGCTATTTACATTCTTTTAGTCAGTAAAGCATAAAAGAAGGCTACATAGCTAATTATGAGTGTTGATCAAGACTGAAGATCAAGAAGGCCAAGAACTAGGTCGCGAGACCACAGTCGATTGTCAGTAGGTATATCGAGAGGGTACTGTTGGGGTATGGGTAGGCTACTGTTGGTGTTTTAGAACCGAACTTACATAAAGATTGTTTGATTCGGGGGGTCTCCTAGAATGGAATCACACAGAGAGATTGACACGGGGATTTTTATACAGGTTCAGGCCTTCTCCGGAGAGAATAACAACCCTACTCCTGTGTGTGTATGGTATTGAGTGTATTCTGAACAATCAGGGGAAAAACTAAGACTATTACAGATAGTGCTTGTATTCCTGATGGCCCGATCGATCCGCCCTTCCTTTCTCTGATTGTCGCCTTTTTATAGTACGTGAAGGAGCGGCAGTTTCTCCAGTGAAGCGCCATCACATCCTCAGAATCAGGCGACGTTGGTAATAATCACCGGCGATTAATCCTCCACGCGTCGCCTAACAAAGAATATACCGTAGATAATGGAGCATTACGTGCTATTACTTCAGAGAGTAACAGCGTATGATGACTATTTGAATCCCTTAATCAATTGGGCCCACTTGTCTATAGGTTTAATTGATCATAAGGTGGTCGTAGCTGACCTAGTCATAGAAGAACTTACGACCATGAGGTAGTCGTAGCAAGACTTACGACTATTGGGGTAGTCGTAGCATAACTTACGACTATGGGGGTGGTCGTAGAAGAACTTATGACCACCCAGTAGGCTCTTCCCTTATAACATTAAGGGGTATACTCAGGGACCATATGACGTCATATTTACCTATAATAAGAATTATAGATAAAAGATAAAATGAGGATTATTATATCATCGTCATCTAGCCCCCACTTCAAGTGAAAGCAACTTACTTGGTAAAGGGTTATAGATGGTCTTACGACCACGAGAGGGTCGTGAAAAGATAGTCGAAGGAAAAACTCTTCGTCATTAGTATACTACTTTGACCAGAAATATGCTTGGTCAAGGAAATTGCTTACGGCTATCAAATAGTCGTAGAACATTTCTACGATCACAAGGTGGTCGTAGCATGGTGATCGGAAGAAAAACCTTTTCGATTAACATTTCCTTTGGTTAAAAAGAATCTAACCAAGGAAGTAATTTCGCTTGAGGTGTAAAAGCAAACCTGATTTTCTCAAACGGACACGTTGAGGAATTTTAAACGACGTCTGTTAGCCTGTCCGTTGAAGCGGTTCCCGAGACGGTGGCAACCTTTGGAATACCACGCCTCCAGCCCGAGGCACGCGGTTATAAATACTTACCGGGGGTAAGACTTAGGGTTCACACTTTTCCTCAAATCATCCCACTATTCATCAAGTTCTTGTCTTCTCCGCCACCAATTCAATCAAGAATCTCCCTTCGAGAGAAGCGGCCGAGGGTCTCCGAGTGGGCCGAGTCGGAGATGGATACTGGCGAAGATGGAAGCCCTTGTCAACGCTGGAAGATTCCAGAGAGTTCTCGTGGAGTGGTTCCCGCGAACAAGCAAAGAATGGCCGTCGGGGAGGATGGACAAATTCTGCCTTCCAGCGTCATCGTGAGTGTGGTCTCGATTGCTGCTCACCCCTTTCTTACACTTATACTCGAGCATTTTGGAGTGGAATTGGTGAACCTTGGTCCTAATTCCATCACAATGCCGAGCGATTTGTATATCTGTGTGAGGCGACTGGAATTCCAATGATCTTGAGCTTTTTCAAGATTTCTACTGAATGGCTCGCCAATTTGGGATAGCCGGAAGTTGTGGTCCAAGCTCCATGATGGGAAGTCGAAGGAGTATATTCAGATGTTCACTCGGTCCTCATGGCCGCTAGGAGGAAGAGGTGGTTTTATCGAAAGTCACCTTCAAGACAACCTTACCTTCAAGGAAGGTCATTAAAAGAAAGCTTCCAGGATTCGACTCCCAGATATCACTCATTGCCCCTATATTCAAGCCATCAAGGATTTGAAAGCAGAGGGGTTGACTGGATGGCATGTGGTGAAGGATTTCATCACACGTCGAATTAGTCCTTTGAAGAAACGAGTGCCTCCTATGTGGAGGTACACGGGGCCAAAAGACCCGACCAGGGACTACGAGGACGGTAAGTAGTTTTTCGACTTAACTCTCAGTTTGGTCTTCTTCAAAATCATCTAATGAATATCTTTATCTATTTTATACAGATCTTTCACAGACAGAGATTGACGTTCGAGTCAAACTTGTTTGTGAGAAGCCCCCGCCACCCAGTGTGGTGGTTCCTCAAATTCTTGCGGTTTTATTCGCAGAGGAAAAGGTCGAGCGTCTAAAGGTAATCAAAAGCTGATTTTATCCTTAGGACTTTATAGTCGTAGAAAAACTTACGACTAGGTAGTGATCGTGAAAATCTTACAATCAGTGACATGTCGAGAAAAGCTACGACTAGGTAATCGGTCGAGAAAAACTTACGATTGGTCATTGATTCTTCTTCTTCTTTTTTTTCGTAAAGTAGGCATGGAAAACCGGATTTGACGAAGAGGTCGAACTCGATGACCATTGGAGCAGGGCGATAGTGGACAAGGACTCAGCCCCCCAAGTAAAAAGCGCCGTTTTCAAGAGTCGCCGACACGGAGGATCAAGCTCAAGTCCCCTCGTTTCGACCAGGTCCTCGTTAAGGTCTGTGGCACGCATAGTCGCAGCAGAAACTGAAGTCAAAACAACTGAAGTCGAGGAGGATGAAGAACCTCTTATACGCAAGATCCGTAAGACCAAGAACATGACCATGAGTAGCCGAGACCAAGCAAATTGCAATGAGGAGGCCGTGTGGGTTGAAGAACCTCTTAGGCGCAAAGCCCACAAGGCCAAGGTACCTTTTATTATGACGAGAAAGCTTTCACAGCCGCCACTTCTAGTTTTGTCAAGCAACTAGAAAAGAGAACTGGAAGAAGTTTATGTCTTTGTGAAGGACAACACTGATCCAGTCCCTATTGTTGAGGGTAGCGCTGCTCTTGGAGTGGTCGAGACCGATCTCGGCCCTCCGGAAAGTCAGGAGACCAGAGAGATGGTCCCTGTTCAAGATCCACGACCAGACATGGTCGTGGCTGAGCCTATTCCCCAACTTGAGCTACAATCAGACGTGGTCGTAGCAAAGAAGTCGAAGAACCCTTCCATCGGGAAGATGGCTTCAAAGTTTCTAATCAAGTCCAGGATGTAGAGGTATGTGAAACAAGCTAAAGTGTAAGAACAACATTTACCTTTTGCTTTCCACAATTTGACTTGCTATCCTTTTGTTTGTTTTAGCTCGACTCCTTCAGCCCCCATAGTGGTTTCTATCGAAAAGCCCATTGCAGCCTCTCTAGCAATTGGAAAGATGACAACAGAGATGGTCGAAGGACCATCCACAGCTCGGGTTGTGGAAGAAGTCTTGGCTCCTGAAGCGGTTGTCACGACCGCTGAAGTTGTAGCTATGGCCACTGAGGTAGCGGCCATAGTTACTGAGGTGGCGTCGACAACTACTGAGGTAGCCGCCATGACCACTGATGTGACCGTGGGACCAGCAGAGGTAGTCGCAGAAGCCTCTGCCCAAGGTGGTGATGTGCCAGACCACCGTGCGGGGAAGGAAATCATTACAAACCTCCTTCCTGGTACCCAAAGGGAAATTATAATTTCAGAATCGGAAGATGAGGAATACATCAACTTCTGTTCTGATTTCTTTGGCCCTGCTTCCATAGTGGGGTCTTCGCTTAGATCTCACACCGAAGTCCCCATCCCAAAGACATTCCCAATAGAGGGAACACTTTTGATAATGAGCGCCTTGAGAAGGTTTGGTGGGACCAAGTTGAGAGAGTGGACGAGCTGAAGCACCCAGAGCTGGTTTACTCGATATTTGCTCGATCAACCATGAGTGTAAGTATTTGATGATACTTATACATACAGGTATAATCTTCTCTTGTTTCTCACTGTCTTTTCTTTTGCAGAAAGCCATAGAGCAAATCGCTGTTGTCGGTGAATATCATCGACAACTTCTAGAGTCATGACAGAAAGAGGAACTCGCAAACAGCGAGAGGTGGTAAGTTACTATTTTTCATAGTCGTTTTCGACTTGACTACTTATATAGTGCTTACAGGGTTTGTCGTGGAAAAACTCACGACTATATGCTAGTCGTAAAAGACTTACGACCGAATGTTTAGTCGTAGGAGAACTTACGACTAGATCCATAGTCGTAGAAGAACTTACGACTGGATCAATGGTTGTAGGAGAGCTTACAACCAATTTAATAATGTTCATGTCCACTTTTAACCTTACAGGTTAAAAAGCGACAAAAAGACTCTGGCCGACTCACTCGATTATCAAAAAGAGGAGTCGAGAAAGTTACAGGAGAAAGTAGAATTTCTCCTGAGGAAGCTTAAAGAAGCTAACTCTGCAACCGAAAAGGTGCAGGAAAGGATAAACAGTAAGTGCTGAACTTAAGACTGCTTATGTTTTCGATCTTTGCCTGACTGTTACTTCTTTTAAGAAAAAGAAGATGATATAAGAAAGCTCCAGAATGAAGTCCAAAATAAAATTTTGGTCATTCACGAGACTTCTCGTATCTCCAGAGAGAAAAATGAAGAAATTACGAGACTAAAATCCTGAAGATCAGGTAAGCAATTCTTTACCTGCAATCTTTTACGAGTTCTTCCCATATTCTCACTCTCATTTCTTTTCTAGAAATGGAACTCGAATCGAAGGCTCGAAAATGAGCTCGTGGATAAACCGTGATTTATATCGAGACTGCTCAGATACAAAGAAAATGCAGAGGAGATTAGATCATGGGAGAAGAAGCATTCTGAGACCGTTGCCTCCCATGATGAAGAAATCAAGAAATTGGATTCTCGACTAGCAGGTAAGGAAATCTTTTACCTGTAATTATTTTTGTTTTCTTTTCCTCTAGAAGTTTATTTTTGCTTGACCGGTCTTATTCTTTTCAGAGCAAGCGGTCGAAAACAAACAACTCCGCGAGGCTTCGACTCGTACCCAACAGGAGATGGAGACAATGAAGATTAATCTTCAAAGCAGTGTCACGCTCCTGAACAATGTACTTAGTGAGCTACATACTGAGGGAAAAGCTCCTCAAGATGATACGATGGCTGCTCACGTAAGTACAATTGGGGAACAAGTCGGGACTTTGCAAGAACTGATGACCACCACAAGACCAACCAAGTCAATCGATAAAGGAGGCGGTCGGTTGCGAAGAAGTTATGCATTGGCCAAACTTAAAGCTCGTGACCCCAACCTTAATGTTCAACCAATCGGCCGACTTCGATCGCTCAAGCGTAGCAAGTCGTCGATTGAAGAAATGCAATCGCTGGCGGAAGGTTTCGGAGGAGATGCGACTGGGCTCTCCTTCTTCAGAGTAGTTTGTAACAAACCTGAAAAACAATCTTTTGTTGATGTATTATATAATCCATCTTGTTTCCTGCAAATCATCTTGTCGAGTAGTTAGTAACTCAAAAGATAATTAACGAAATGAAAGACTAAGAATTGAAGTAAAATTAATAACTTTATCCTAGCCCCCGACTATTTACTTAGTTTGTTTAGACAAACTAAATAAATAGTGTTAAAAAGGGTGTCTGAAAACAGAGAGGTTTGTTTAACTTGTTGTTTTTTATCACAACCGTCATGCACTGGTCAAAAAAGTGGAAACGAATCGACGTTCCTTCTAGTGGGTAGGACCACGTGCAGAGAGGAAAGTCTTCGACTAGGTGATGTTACCATCTCTGACTAGATTATTTAAGTCAAGAACAAAGAACTTGAGTTAAACAAACATCCAGAGGACTTCAAAAATTCATTCGCCTTCTTCTTTGGAGGACTCGATAAGTCTCGTCCCGATAGCAAGAGTAGGAAATCGAACGATGCTAGGAAGTTCCTTCTAGTGGGCGTGACCACATGCAGAGAGGAGAGACTTCGACTAGATGTGTTTCTTCCTCCGACTTAGTTGAGACAAATCAATGCACCAAAGGCACCGAGTAAATCTAAAAAGTGCACTCGCTTAGAATATTTTTCAAAAGAATCAAGAAATAATCTAAGGTGAAAGGAGTAAGCTTTCAAAAATATTTCACTAAATAGAACCCGAGCTCTTTGTGTTGGCGGCAAAAGTGAGTAACGAGTCAATACTAGGAAGCTCCTTCTAGTGGGCAGGACCACATGCAGAGAGGAGAGGCTTCAACTAGGTGATGTTATCTGCCTTTCGACCAGTGTAAAGGAAACTGGGTGTTTAGAATATAGTCGAAAGATTATGAAAGCACTACTCAAAAGTAAGACGATAGAGGTAGAGAGAACTTGATTCTTTATTGTCTGAATGATTGGTTACACATAAAACTTGCGTAACTGGTCGATGTTTCAAGAATTCGAGAGTACCTGGCCGTCTTCCATTGCCAATCGTACCGACCCTGGACGAGTAACTTTGACCACTGTGTAAGGACCTTCCCACTTGGGAGAAAGTTTGTTCCGATTAGACTTGGATTGGCAGAGTCTCAATACCAAGTCACCTACAGCGAGGCTGCGAGGTTGGACCTTACGATCGTAGTATCTTCGCAAGGCTTGTTGGTAGACTGCTGAACGAATCAGGGCCTGGTTTCTCCTTTCTTCAAGTAGATTAATATCATCTGCTCGAAGTTGTTCCTGGTTGTCCTAAGAAGTTTAAAGAAAGGTAGTCCCTTTCTCCCAGTCGTGCGATGAAACGACTTAAAGCTGCCATGCACCCTGTGAGTTTCTGAACTTCTTTCCTTGTGGTTGGAGGGCGCATTTGGAGAATGGCCTTGATCTTTTTGGGATTTGCTTCGATTCCTCGTATAGATACTAGGAATCCAAGCAATTTTCCTGAAGAGATTCCGAACACACACTTCTTAGGATTGAGTTTTAAGCGATGTTTTCTGAGATTGTCGAATGTTTCTTGTAGGTCAGTAATATGATTAAGTCTCTTGATGCTTTTAACAACTAGATCATCAACATAGGCCTCTAGATTTCGACCTAATTGAGATGAAAAAGTTGTTTGCATCAAGCGTTGAAAAGAAGCGCCGGTATTTTTTAGACCAAATGGCATTTTGACATAGCAAAATATACCAAATGGTGTAATAAATGCGGTTTTTTCTTCATCGTCTAGACACATATTGATCCGGTGGTATCCGAATATGCATCTAAAAACTTAACATTTCACAACCTATGAGAATCAACCAACCGATCGACACGAGGTAAAGGAAAATCGCTTTTGGACAAGCTTTATTAAGATCAAGAAGTTCACGCACATACGCCATTTGCCGTTTGACTTTCTAACCATTACAGGATTAGCCAACCACTCTGGGTGGTTGACCTCTCTTATAAAGCCTACTTTGAGTAGCTTATCCAATTCTGATTTAATAGCATCTCGTCGATCAGGGGCAAATCTCGTAATTTTTGTTTTACGGTACTTTGTCGTGCCGTAAAGCTAGCCTCGTGCTCGATCACCTCCCTAGGGACTCGGGCATGTCGGATGCTTGCCACGCCGAAGACATCTCAGTTAGCTCGGAGGAAGGCGATGAGGGCGCCTTCCTATTTGGGGTCGAAGTATCCTCGATGCGAACATCTTCGAGGGCTCCCTGCGTCTAGAGGAACCTCTTTGACTTTGTCGCTCGGCTTTGGTGCAGCTTTTTAGGCTTCACTTGCTAGTCGAATCGACTTTCTTCTCGAGTTGGTATTTGTCCAACCATCTCGAGGATCGACGGCCGCAGTATGCGCCATCTTCTTGACACAATGGATTGTGATTACTCCTTTGGGACCGCATCTTAATACATTGATATCCATAATGAGTAGCCATTAGGAATTTTGCCAAAGTTGGTCGTCCGAGTATGGCGTTATATGCCGATCGAAATCGACCACATCAAAGGAGATTTTCTCGTCTCCGAAATTACTTGGTGAACCAAATGTTAAAGGAAGAGAAACTTGGCCAATTGGTTTAGCCGAAGATCCCATGACGATTCCATGGAAAGAGTATCGCATCGGTCTTACCTTGGTCCCGGTACTTGCATGTCATCCAGGCACTCGTAAACAAAATGTTTATCGAGTCGCCACCATCAACCAAAACTCGATTGACCCGACAATTGTTGATGGTGGGTTCGACCACGATTGGGTATCAACTCGGTCGAGTCGAAGGAATCAGCAATCACCCTTCTCGAAAGAGATGGTGACTTCCGACCACTTCGTAATTTATTGACAAGAGGAGGATCTATGGAGTTTACCTCACGCTCGGCAACCTTTGAGTCGTCCGCTTTGATTCATATGCCGATGATCCCGTATATGTGTTCGACGGTGTGTTGCGGATCCCGAACCAAGATCTCCTCCTCGTCATCGATGACTTATGACCACTCGCTTGCCCTACCCGCCGAGAGTGGAAGTGGTCCTTGCCGCTGTAGTAGTCTTCAAGCTTTCGTTGGAGGACCCGGCAGTTGCGAAGGTCATGTCCTTCCTTTTTATGGAAAGGGCACCACCTAGGCTTATCATTTTTCCAATCGGGGCGCTTACCTTTGCCTCGGTCAGAGTGCGGCTTGGAGGTGCGTGGCTCTTTATCATTCACAGCCAAAACTTCCTTGGAACCGCTGGCTTGGGGTTTTTGACCCTTTGTCTTGTTCTTGGACTTTTTTGCTTTCTTATCTTTCTTCTTACTGATGTCGCCTAGCTCTCGAGAGGTATTGTCTTCTCGATCTATTGTGTTGTTCCACTCGACCGCCTCGTATAGTTGCATATCGATCACCATCTCAAAGAGTTCAAATGACGTAGTAGGAGGATTCAAAGCAATGTCTTCGTTATCCTTCTCAAGGACTCCTGCTTGAAAGCCCCGATGACAGATGAATAAGAAACTTCCGAATTGAGTTACTTAACCCGACTAAAACACTTGATGAATTGGCGCAAGGTCTCGTTGTCATTCTCGTCTCATCCTGCAAGTCATCCTCCTTTCCGGACGATTGTAAGTGCCTTGGAAATTTGCCAAGAGAAGGTCGCAGAGGTGTTGCCAAGAGTAAATCGACTTGAGTGGTTGGTTCAATAACCACGATCGAAAGCGATCCTTCGAGCACGCTTGAAGGTAATTTGCCATCACATGCTCTCTCCTCCTGCCGCTTTCGGACAAATTGTGGTATAGATCTCAAGGAATTCGATGGGATTTTAGGAACCATCAAACTTCTCCATGTTCACCGGTCGAAATCGAGGTGGCCAATGAATAGCTCGAGATCAAAGCGAGAATGCCCAACATCCAAGAATGACTTCTGACGCCTCCTTTGCAGAAAGAAGGGTTTATATCATCGTGGTCGACTCGACGATACCCAATAATAGGTTGACCGCACCTATGATAGATCTCACCCCACGAGGGAATACTCCTCGTAGTTCATCTCGCCGCAGATTCTCATGTCGAATGGTGAGCGATCACCTCTCCGAGGAGTTTGTCGATCATCAATCGCTCAAAGATATTTCTCCGAGTAGGAGATCGATGCGACTTCGCTAGGCCGATTCCTCCGTGGTGATATGTTCGATCGACCGTAGTGAAGAAGTCGATATTATGACTTCGAGTGATGTCGGCGAGGTGCTTCCAATTTTGCCATCGTGTTCAAGCCTTTGTGCGATCTCCTCAACGAAGAGGTCGAGTTTGGCGCTTCGGGCTAGCTCTTGAGTTGGATTCTCGAGCAAGTCATTGATGTACCGGGAGTTCTCGAGCTTCCTCGATTGATATTGAATGCGCCCGAGCAAATTCTTCTAGGCTTCAATTTTTTCTGTCGGGCAAATTTCAAGAGCTTCCATGTCGGACTCTTGAGATCGCCTCAATGAAGTGCGAGAATGTTGAGGATTTCCTTCGCTCATGAAGGTGTTGGTCGTGTCCACCAAAGGTGGTGTCCTTGCCATTGCCACGAGAGGGCGTGAGTGTGTGATCTTCGGGAGAGTCTCCACTCGGCCTCTAGGAGAGTGACCTTGATCTCGAGGGAAGGACGAAGACCTCCGCTGATGATTCTCACTTGCGCCGAGGCCTCCCCGCTTGAGGAGTCGCCGAGACACCATCTGGCGACTTGGAGTAATCCTCCGTAGGGAAGTCTGGGTTATAACTGTCTCCGTCGGCAGATGTGATCTCATGGAGAGATGGTCGAATTTGCGTGAAAAGCATGCTTGATCTCGGCTGTCTCGATGTCATCCGGAGAGAGATGGTCACCAGATGTCGGTGAAGTCCCGAATTGTGGCTTCCAGAGCTTGCTCACCAAGTCGGACCGCCTCGGGGGACTCGGACACTTCGAGGAAAAACTCGTTGTGTTGTGTGTCCACTGGTGTGGTCCCGTCGATTGACCTTGTCCTTTGAGAGGGTAGATCCTCTCTCGACGCATCACAGGGGGGATAAGGATCCTCCTCAACTCCACCAGCAACACCGCCTCTCGGATCTGTGGGAAGAACACCGAGGCAAAGCGGTACCATCGGATGAGTCATCACTGCTCAGAATCGAAATCGGCATCCATGTCGACGTCACAGACCGCCAAGTCGAACCAGTTCTCCTCGCTCCATTCTCCGCCATGAGTGCATGAGATTTGGAAAACAGAGAGAATGTTGACAAGAGATTACCGGAAGATCCCCACGGCTCGGCGCCAACCGGTGTTTTAGAACCGAACTTACGTAAAGATTGTTTGATTCGGGGTCTCCTAGAATGGAATCACGAGAGAGATTGACACGGGATTTTATACGTGTTCAGCCTTCTCCGGAGAGAATAACAACCCTACTCCCGTGTGTGTATGGTATTGAGTGTATTCTGAACAATCAGGGGAAAAACTAAGACTATTACAGATAGTGCTTGTATTCCTGATGGCCCGATCGATTCACCCTTCCTTTCTCTGATTGTCGCCTTTTTATAGTACGTGAAGGAGCGGCAGTTTCTCCAGGTGAAGCGGCGCCTCATCACATCCTGTAACGGGCGTACGTTGGTAATAATCACCAGCGTATTAACTCCTCCACGTCGCCTAACCGCAATATACCAGAGATAATGGAGCATTACGTGCTATTACTTCGCAGAGTAACAGCGTATGATGACTATTTGAATCCCTTAATCAATTGGGCCCACTTGTCTGTAGGTTTAATTGATCATAAGGTGGTCGTAGCTGACCTAGTCGTAGAAGAACTTACGACCATGAGGTAGTCGTAGCAAGACTTACGACTATTGGGGTAGCCGTAGCATAACTTACGACTATGGGGGTGGTCGTAGAAGAACTTACAACCACCCAGTAGGCTCTTCCCTTATAACATTAAGGGGTATACTCAGGGACCATATGACGTCATATTTACCTATAATAAGAATTATAGATAAAAGATAAAATGAGGATTATTATATCCTCGTCAGCTACGATAGCTAACAATTCAAAAATTCTACCACGTAAACCAGGAAGCCATGCAAGTAGAAGATCACAGATCGTTACCTCTAGACGCGCAGAGAAGCGGAAGAAGAGTTGGAGCAGCCTGGTCCAATGTAGAGCGCGTCGATGTAGTGGTCATAGTCAATCGTCTAGCATCAAGCACGTCGACGCAGTGGTCGTAGTCGATCGACCAACGTCCTCGTGAGTCGACCGTCTCCACCAGCAACCTCTGTAGTTCCTTATGAAGATCGCGGATCGTCCTCAAGCGCAACAAAGAATCGCAGAGCGCCTCTCACAGATCCACACGTCCAAGGAAGGAACAACCATACGCCGGTGTGCTAGCACCAAGTCGCACGGCAGATCTCTCAGGAAAATGGCGGCTAGGGTTTCGGTGGAGCAACTCACGTCAACTCGTCCATTTCCTAATAGCCTCAAGCATCTCCTTATATAGTGCACATGACGGATCATATCCAAACACATTTTACGAATCATATCTGTATTGGTTTGTTCCAACTCGTTAAGTGTGTGACCCATTAGGTTTATGCGTAATCAGTTGTGACTCGAAAACCCTTTCCGACCACGAGTCGTTAGCGGTTCCTAGCAGAACATAGTGATTCCTGAATACACACAAATTATATCGGACGAACCTTAATGCAATATGATCTACGACTAGGTCCTCATCACTTACGACCAAGTCCTATCTCTATATGACCAGTTCGTATTTGGTCACGACCAGTTCGTAACTCCTTACAACCAGGTTATGACCACTCTGTGCTTACGTTCGACCGATCTGACCATCTCAGATTCCATACGACCGATCAGAATCGATCGAGCTAAGCGACCTACTCAAGTATTCTCCCTTTGCCTTATGATATCTGGTTGAACTCCAGGTGAGATGTTGTGTCATCCATGGACTGTTCAATACTTTCTCGATTGAGTATCGGATAACTTCACGTTGTCGAACAGTTCGACCACTAGTGGCATGGCCATGCACTTACTTTATCCGATCACAACGAGGGGCCTAGAGATATCTCTTCTTTTATGTTAGGAGGAGCAAATCCCATATCCGACCAGTCACATTCCTCCGCATGTTTCAGAGCATACCCGAAAGCTACCTTTATAACTACCTAGTTACGAGTAGCGATTGGCAACCCCTAAGTGTGCTATTACACATGTAGGAAACCTTGCTAATCTCAGGTCTAAGGATTATACATCATCATTGCTTGAGACCGACTAACGACACATAGAATCATAACAATCTCAATAGTGTCTCAAGGTGGGTCTTATCCAACACCATGTTCTCTAACATGTGTCCATATTATTGGTTTGATATCTCCATATCCATGACCTGTGAAACATAGTCATCAACCAATACATATGCTAGTCTATTCATATGTGTCCTCATATGTTTCCGACCAGGGAACGTTTAATAATATTCATCGCAAAAATATAGAGTTTCACAATCAAGTCGCATACTTGATAATAAATATTAACGATATTATTCTAGGAACAAGATAACATATTATCCAATATTATGAACATAATGAAATATAATCATCTCTACGATTGCCTCTAGGGCATATTTCCAACAGTCTCCCACTTTCACTGGAGTCAATCATTTAGGTATCTAATACCGATAGCTCTTGTGTGCACCTCATGCTTAGGTTGTGTGAGGGTTTTGTCAATGGATCAGTAACATTTAAATTCGTATGAACTTTGCATATCTTAACATCTCCTCTATCCACCAATTCGCGAATAAGATGATAATGCCTGAGTATATGCTTGGACTTCTAATGGGATCTAGGCTCCTTAGCATGCGCAATGGCTCCATTATTGTCACAATAGAGATCCATTGGGCTCAAGGCACTCGGAACCACACCCAACTCAGCAATGAAGTTCCTTATCCAAACACCTTCTTTCGCAACTTCAGAAGCCGCAATGTATTCGGCCTCTGTCGTAGAATCTGCAACCGTTTCTTGATTGGAATTTTTCCAGCTCACTGCTCCTCCATTCAAAATGAATACAAAACCAGATTGCGAACGATAATCATCTTTGTCGATTTAGAAGCTTGCATCGGTGTAACCATTTACAACGAGCTCTTCATCACCACCATAAACTAGGAACGCATCCTTAGTCCTTCTCAGTACTTAAGAATGTTCTTCACAGCTATCCAGTGACCTTCACTGGGATCAGCTTGGTATCTACTCGTAACACTTAGAGCATATGATACATCAGGTCGAGTACATATCATGGTGTACATGATAGATCCAATAGCTGAAGCATATGGCATACCATTCAGACGATCTCGCTCATCAGTTGTCGAAGGACATTGACTCTTGCTAAGACTTATGCCATGTGACATAGGCAATAACCCTTTCTTGGCATCCTTCATGTTGAACCGAATCAACATCTTGTCAATATAAGTACTTTGGCTTAATCCAATTAGCCTTCTTGATCTATCTCTATAGATCTTTATCTCTAAGATATATGCTTCCTCTCCTAAGTCCTTCATAGAAAAACTATTTTTCAATGATGCCTTAACGGATTCTAGCATAGGAATGTCATTAAAAATCAATAATATGCCATCCACATATAAGATTAGAATAACCAGTGCGCTCCCACTAACCTTCATGCAAACACAAGGTTCTTCTTTGTTTTTGACGAAACCAAACCTTTTGATCTCCTCATCAAAATGTATATTCCAACTCTGAGATACTTGCTTCAACCCATAAATGGACTTTTGAAGTTTGCATACTTTACTAGCATTCTTTGGATCGACAAAACCTTCAGGTTGTGTCATGTACACATCCTCATCTAGGTTGCTATTAAGGAAAGCTGTTTTGACATCCATTTGCTATATCTCATAGTCGAAATATGCAGTAATAGCTAGAATGATCCGTATAGATTTAAGCATCGCTACCGGTGAGAAAGTCTCATCGTAGTCAATCCCTTGAACTTGTCGAAACCCTTTTATGACTAGTCGAGCTTTATGAATGTGAACATTTCCATCCATGTCAATCTTTTTCTTATAGATCCATTTGCACTCAATGGTTTTAATACCGTCAAGTGGATCGACCAGGTTCCAAACCTGATTGTCACTCATAGAGTCTATCTCGGATTTCATGGCTCCAAGCCATTTCTCAGAGTCTGGGTCCATCATCACTTCCTCAAAAGTCTTAGGCTCATCATTATTCAACAATAATACGTCATGCCCATACGTTATAGGCAATTGACGTGGACTTTTAGATCTACGTGGGGCTGATGCCTCATCTACAGGTTCAATAACATTTTGTTCATCCTGTAGAGGTTCAGTAGGAGTTGAAACTCTTTCAGACGTTTCCCGAATTTCTTTGAGTTGCACCTTTCTCCCACTGGAGTCCTTTTGAAAGAAACTCTTTCTCCAAAAAGACACCATTTCGGACAACAAAAACTTTGCCCTCTTCTCGGTTGTAGAAATAATATCCTTTGGTTTCCCTAGGATATCCTATAAAGAAGCATTTATCTGACTTGAGTGTGAGTTTATCAGACGTCAAACGTTTAACATAGACATCACATCCCCAAATCTTTAGAAAAGACAAACTATGACTCTTCCCAGTCCATATCTTATATGGTGTCTTATCTACCTATTTAGATGGTACCCTATTTAAAGTGTAAGCGGCAGTTTCTAGAGCGTAACCCCAAAAAGACAATGGCAGATCTGATTGGCTCATCATCGACCGAACCATGTCCAACAAGGTCCAATTATGTCGCTCGGACACCCCATTCCATTGTGGAGTGCCAGGTGGTGTAAGCTGTGGAACAATTCCACATTGTTTCAAATGATCACCAAATTCATGGCTCAAAAATTCACCTCCACGATCAGATCGTAAAGATTTGATTGTCTTGCCAAGTTGATTATGTACCTCACTCTGGAACTCCTTGAACTTTTCAAAGGATTCCGATTTGTGCCTCATTAGATAGATATATCCATATCTACTATAGTCATCGATGAAAGTAATGAAGTCTCGAAAACCACCTCTAGTCAGGTTCTTAGTCCACACACATCAAGATGTATGAGTGCCAACAAGTTGGACGCCTCTCATTCCGACCAAGGAAAGGTGTCTTGGTCATCTTTCCGAGTAGGCAAGATTCACATGTTTCAAATGATTCCAAATCAAATGAGTTTAGAATTCCATCATCATGGAGCTTCTTCATGCGTTTCTCACTTATGTGACCCAAACGACAATATCAAATGAAAGTGGAATTCATATCATTAGGCTGAAGCCTCTTTGCATTAATGTTATAGATGGGTGCATCATCAAGATTTAAAATAAACAACTCGTTCAAAACAGGAGCATAGCCATAAAACATATCATTCAAAAATATAGAACAACCATTGTTCTCAATAATGAATTTATAACCTTCTGCCATCAAACATGAGGTAGAGATAATGTTTCTACTCATGGCTAGAACATAATAACAATTATTCAATTCCATAATAAATCCTGAGAGCAAAAGTAATGGTAAAGTCCCGATGGCTAATGCAGCAACCCTTGATTTATTCCCAACGCGAAGATCCATCTCACCCCTTGCAATTCTTCTACTCTTTGTTAAACTCTGTAACGAATTGCAAATATGAGCAACCGATCTGGTATCAAATACCCAAGAGTTAACAGAAGAATCAGCAAGAAAAATATCTATAACATTAATACCTGAAGTGGAAGGTTTAGTCTCACCATTCTTTTTTAGATTAGCCAGGTATTTCTTGCAGTTCCTTTTCCAGTGGCCTGGCTCCTTGCAGTAAAGGCATTCATTCTCTTGAGTCGAGCCAGACTTAGTCTTGGGCTTAGGCTTGTTAGTTTTGATCTCATCCAAAGCTTTAGTCTTGCCCTTACCTTTGACCCAAGTCTTAGCCTTCTTCTTGAAGCTTGTACTCTTTTGCACCATCATCACATGACTGTTGCTTTTTTTAATGTTGTCCTATGCAGTCTTAAGCATCATATGCAGTTCGGTGAGATTCTTGTCTAAGCCATTCATATGGAAGTTCAGAATGAACTATCCATAGCTTGCAGGTAGTGAAGCAAGAATCAAATCTATAGCCAACTCTTGACTAAGTGGAAAACCAAGTTTTTCCAAGCTCTGTGTATAACCAACCATCTTGATTACATGTGGGCTCACTGGACTACCCTCAGCTAGCTTGCTCCCAAACAATTTCTTTGAGATCTCATATCTCTCAGTTCTTGCTTGTGTCTCAAACATGCCTTTGAGCGCCACGATCATATCGTAGGCCTTGATGTTCTCAAACTATTTCTGAAGGTTTAAGTTCATCACAGCAAGCATGAGACAGTTAACATCAAGGGACTCATCACATGCCCTTTTATAGGCGGTTTTAAGAGTAACAGCAGCATTTTCAGCAGGCACATCTGGAATTGGTTCCTCTAGAACATGTTCTTTTTTATCTTGCCTAAGGACAATTCTTAGGTTGCGGGACCAATCCGCAAAATTTGTTCCATTCAGTTTTTCCTTATCAAGTATCGAACGTAATGCAAAACTGGATATAGGTACAGCAGTTGGTGCTATGATCTACAACATAAAATATGCAAAGCTAAGACATATGTTCAAGAAAAGTAACTTCTATTAAACAATTTAACAAAGATACTCCCACTAAATATTATATCCCTCTTATGACAATTAGTGATTCAAGACCCACAATCAGTTAATCTACTAGTGAGCTTTGGCATCACTGCTAGAAGATTAGTGAATTTGGTAAGCAACCCTTTGCTAATCATATCTCTATATGACTCTTGTTGTTGGGCAAGATCTCTATGCTCCCAAGACCCAACCCTATGCCCCAAGGTCCATAACTGTTATGATGACCTTGTCAAGTTAAACCAATGCTATGCATGTAAGTGTCCGACACAAACCTATCTAGTCAAGGAATATTAATGGCACTCTGCTTTAGCAAGACCTACCATTAAAATACATGACTTTGGATGGTGCAGCTGATTGGGAGGGCATCAATTTAACTTAATATTATATGAGGGAATTTTACTTCTACCATGTTAAAAGCATGCGAAGCAACTAAATAACATGCATAGAAATAAATGAACAGGAATATAAAGGCATTCACAGAAAATCAAATTGCATTGTGATATAGTATGACCCTCCCGCATGGTGATCTCCATCGCCATGCTTCCTGTTCGTCATGTCTCTAAGTGGTCAATTCCTCCAAATACTCCCACTAAGCCATTACTCCTAATAGCACTAGTAATATATTACAAGGAGTGAAGAAACATAATAAGTCGACACGCAGGCCGTTATACAAATATAGACAACCTTGGGCTGCAATAAGCATGACACGCAGATCATGAATATTACACACATACATGCATCTCATACATCATGGGTTATACTATTCACATCAATCCCTGTAAAAACAAGTTATGCATGGAATCCAATTCTATCGGGTGACATGAACACATGCTGCCTATAATGCACAGTACAATTACCCAGCACGGTGGTCTCGCTAGCCGGTTAACGGGAGGGGTTCGAATGGGCAGTGCCCCTCGTTGGTCGAGGGCAGCGTGCTCGAAAAATTTTTCTGGAACATGAATCTTATTCACATAACCGAGCCTTGGAAATCATTGGACTAATCATATTAACCCTATTCCGAACCAATCCGATCATTGTCTTGATATGACCACACACTGCGGCATACTCCGATGGCGGAATTCCGACTGGTAGGAGTGTTATGCAGTGTGGTCGTGAACAGGCGCAATAAACCATATGGTCCTTTTAGCTCATACCTCCTCGTTGACCTATCTACTACCACCAAAAACCGATCGATCTTATCGACCAGCGCTTAGATCGCTCCATCTATATGAACCGATCTAGGTTACCAGACCCGACCAGTAATAGATCTAATCCACTACTACCACATATCAAGTATATGCGACCGATCCAGATCAAAAACTACGCAGGATGGCTCTGATACCACTGTTGGGGTACAGGTAGGCTACGATAGCTAATAATTCAAAAATTCTACCATATAAACCAGGAAGCCATGCAAGTAGAAGATCACAGATCGTTATCTCTAGACGTGCAGAGCAGCGGAAGAAGAGTTGGAGTAGCCTAGTCCAATGTAGAGCGCGTCGATATAATGGTTGTAGTCGATCATCTAGCGTCAAGCACATCGATGCAGTAGTCGTAGTCGATCGGCCAGTGTCCTCGTGAGTCGATCGTCTCCTCCAGCAACCTCTGTAGTTCCTTATGAAGATCGCGGATCGTCCTCAAGCGCAACAGCAACCGCAGTAGCGCCTCTACGGTATCCACACGTCCAGGGAAGGAACAACCGTACGCTGGTGTGCTAGCACCAAGTCGCACGGCAGATCTCTCAGGAAGATGGCGGCTAGGGTTTTGGTGGAGCAACTCACGTCAACTCGTCCATTTCCCAATAGCCTCAAGCATCTCCTTATATAGTGCACATAACAGATCCTATCCGAACACATTTTATGAATCGTATCTGTACTGGTTTGTTCCAACCCGTTAAGTGTGTGACCCATTAGGTATATGCGTAATCAGTTGTGACTCGAAAACCCTTTCCGACCACGAGTCGTTAGCGGTTCCTAGCAAAACATAGTGATTCCTGAATACACACAAATTATATCGGACGAACCTTAATGCAATATGATCTATGACCAGGTCCTCATCACTTACGACCAGGTCCTATCTCTATACGACTAGTTCATATTTGGTCAAGACCAGTTCGTAACTCCTTACGACCATGTTACGACCACTCTGTAATTACGTTCGACCAGTCTACGACCAGCTTGTATCTCCATACGACCAGTCCATAATTGATCGAGCTAACCGACCTACTCAAGTATTCTCCCTTTGCCTCACGATATCTAGTTGAACTCTAGGTGAGATGTTGTGTCATCCATGGATTGTTCAATACTTTCTCGATTGAGTATCGGATAACTTCACGTGGTCGAACAGTTCGACCACTAGTGGCATGGCCATGCACTTACTTTATCCGATCACAACGAGGGGTCCAGAGATATCTCTTCTGTTATGTTAGGAGGGGCAAATCTCATATCCGACCAGTCATATTCCTCCGCATGTTTCAGAGCATACCTGAAAGCTACCTTTATAACTACCCAGTTACGAGTAGCGATTGGCAACCCCTAAGTGTGTTATTACACATGTAGGAAACCGTGCTGATCTTAGGTCTAAGGATTATACATCATCATTGCTTGAGACCAACTAACGACACATAAAATCATAACAATCTCAATAGTTTCTCAAGGTGGGGTCTTATCCAACACCATGTTCTCTAACATGTGTCCATATTATTGGTTTGATATCTCCATATCTATGACCTGTGAAACATAGTCATCAACCAATACATATGCTAGTCTATTCATATGTGTCCTCATATGTTTCCGACCAGGGAACGTTTAATAATATTCATCGCAAAAATATAGAGTTTCACAATCAAGTCGCATACTTGATAATAAATATTAACGATATTATTCTAGGAACAAGATAACATATTATCCAATATTATGAACATAATGAAATATAATCATCTCTACGATTGCCTCTAGGGCATATTTCCAACAGGTACCACGTGTTCTACTCTGAATCTGCTTCCGCCGCTGTTCTCTGAAAAGTATTTAGCCTGTTCGGCCATTCTGCAAGTCAAAAGCCGTAAGGTATATTTACGCTTTGTTTAATATTATGCAATAGCTTTACATTTTCGTGATATGTGTTTGAACCAATAATGTAACTGTGTGTCTCAGCTACCGATCCAAGGAATGGCACAAATATACATAGTAGGTCCCAAGTTCTAAATTTGGGGTCTGACAGTAACCACCTCTGCACCACCTATAAAGCTTCGTCCTGAGCCTCGGTTCACGCACCCCAAGCCACTTCGCCCTCAAAAACCTAGTCATCGCCTCGAATTACACGTCGTAGTGCCGCAGCAACCTTCATCGATGCTTTCCGCCACCGTGGGTGAGTTCCGAGCTCCACCGTCAACACCATCGGGTCGCTCGTGTTTAGATCTACTCCGCTTTCTTGTTGGTTTCGTCAAAACATCGCCATCGATTGTCTCCGTTGTCCCTAGCTCCCTGCACTCCGCCAGCCAGGTTCGCGTCTGCTTCCGTTTGTGCCGCTCCAAGCCCGCTGAACCGCCGTCATTCGTCGTCGCGGTTGCCCGCTGGAGTTATGCCGCCGTTCGATGTCACCACTTGGTACTTGTGCGCCGTCGCCGGTGTCGAGTTAACCGCCACATTAGCATCCATGTCACTCGCCATGTTCTCCATCATACGAACTCCGATTTAAACCATTCTTCTTTCTAAATTAATCTAAAATCAAAGCTCTTTCTCCCTGTTCTGTTTTTTTATATGGAGTTCATTGGAGTCTCTGTTTTCAATTTATTTGTGTTTCATGTTTTCTCCCTTGATAAACATTGATCCTCGGATAGCGAATGAAGGATTCAAAGAACAAGATCTAGCGGCAACAGTGTATGAGCAAGGCAAGTTGTAACCTTTGATGATATTGAACCTATGTTTACAAAAAATACTTTGATTTACGTATCAAGTTGCATGCTACTTTTATATCAACATTATTTACTGGGAGTAGCGAAATTCCTAATTGTCATTATGCCATATTGATTACGTGTATGCCATGTATCCATTGTCACTCTAAGTTGGGTTATTATTAGTTGGACACAATAGCAGTACCAGTATGGGTTTGCCGTAATTATGCTTAGTTGTACAATATGCTCATTTCACACAACCAATGGTGTTAATTTGACTTTATGAGATATAAAATCGTGGCAAGAAGTTACTGTTGTAAAATTTGTGCATCTTGGTAGGATATATCATTGATCTAGGTTAAACAAAATTGGCTGCCGTTGATCTCATTGTTGTGTCTCGTGTGGTTGGCACGAATTCCGCACTCATTTTTGGGACAATCAGACGATGATTCCTTTTTCATGCTGATGGTTTGTCGCTGCCCCTTTACAGAGTGATATGAAAGAAGCTTGATCAAAGTGGATGGCAGTTATCACGCTATACGATGAATCAGGTACAATGCATCACAACAACAAAAAATGTTGTTTTTTAATTTAAATAGTTTCTTGCGGACCCTTAGAGAAGTACAAGCTGTTTGCAGCCATATAGATCTACAGTGTGGAAATTGAACCTCGATTTGGATTGTTTCTCTGCTTAATCGTCCTATTTGCTCTTTAGACAATTCAGACCCTACTAACAGCTAAATCCATAAAGCCTGAAAGCTGTGTGATTGATTAACATTGATCACTCAGAGAATGAAGATTCGGATGTCAAATGCTTTTCCAGAAAACACCCTTTGGGTTGCAGCACTTGAATCTGGTCCAAGTAATATCATACAAAAGTAAAGTGAGTTATGTCATAGCAAAACTGGACAAATACCCTTTGTAACACCCCAAAAGTACCCGAATGCAAAAATACAATATTTTTAAAAACTTTTTGTGTGATATCTGTTGTCGTCCTTTTTACCTGCATTTTTGTGAGTTATTTTAACTGCACTCCCTTTTGCCAGCACGAGTGGTGTAAAACAGGAAACCCTAAATACATGAACCCTAGAAACGAAAACCCTAAATACAGCAATTGTAAAAGTAAGATTTAATTAAAAGTATTGCCTTATGAAATATTGTACGAAGTGTAAGCCTAAAAGATCGAAAATGTATTCAAAACTTAATCCTCCAAGTATTCAAGCACCACATTTCCTATTTCTTTTGCCTTCTTCCCAATTTTTCCTAGAATTTTTTTTATTAATTAACCTTTTTTTGAATTTTATTTTAAAGTTAACCCCTGGCGCACTTTATTTCCAATTCTAACCCCTTTGGTCACGCCACCACCTGTGGTGTGACAAAATAACACTCCACACGCCAAATTTTATTTCGGTCAAACAAGAAGATTTGGTCACGCCACAACCAGTGGCGTGACAAAAAGTGATATTTTGGGGACTTATCCTCGCGCGTGACAGTGTTGTTTTATCATACCACCACCTATGGCGTGACTAAAGGGGTCAGAATTGGAAATAAAGTGCGTCGGGGGTTAATTTTAAAATAAAATTCAAAGAAAGGTTAATTAATAAAAAAAAGTTCTTTTTCCTAAGCCTATTCTTTTTCTTCTCCTTCCGGTTCATCTAGTCAAGCCACACGAGCCTAAGCCGTTGCAGCCGAACCACCTCGGTCAACCATCGCAGCACAGCCATCATTTTCTTCCCTCCCCGACTGCATCGCCATGGCTCTACTCCAGCCCGTTAACATGCTCTGGAAGCTTGCGCCACGTCGCAGCCATGCGTGAAGTCCTGTTGCTTGCCTGTCGCTCAGCCGTCGCCAACCATGTCAGCATCACATTCAAGCCACTGTGCTGCCAACCTTTGTCAAGTCCATCGCCCAGCTTCCACCGAGCGCATCACCGGCCACCTCGTGGTACTCAGCCTTGCTAGCCTATAAATGGCAGCCTAGACGTCCTAATGCCCCTCCCTGCCACTCTCTTCCTCCCCTCTCCATCTCACCGTGAGAAAACGCAAGCAGGCGCACACTCCATTTCTAGCCGCCAGATGCACTGTCGCCGCCCGTCGCCGTTCCGCCTGCACCGGCGAGCCCCTCCACTATCCGAGCGCGTCAAAACACGTTCCCAAGTCCCCTCGGCGTTTCCCCCAAATTAATTTCAGGTTGCGTCTATCCGAGATCCGCGCATCACCTTTCATCTTCACCTCTGGCCACAAACTGCCGCCCGCGACGCCCCTTCTGTACCGGTGAGTCCCAACCTGATTCCACCCTACCCGAGCACCCCTAGACCTCCCTCTTCCTTCCCCCATCACCCTTTTTCGCTCTCCTTCTCCGTAGTGCCGCCGCCGAGTGAAGCAACTGCACCGCCACCGGGCTTACGTCGTCGGACCACCTAGGCCACTCCCCACCGCCATCAAGCGCTCCGGTGAGTTCCCCTCGACACCCTGGTGTTCCTGCTCACCCAAACTCCACCCCTCCCTCACTCGTGTGCCTCCAGTTCGCCACCTGCTGTGCTTCCACCCCCACTGGAATCGCCTCGACTACCCCATTTTGTTTTGCCTGTGCTCGGCCGACGCCGTCGCCTCCTCCGCCGGCGTCATCCTCGTCACTGAGTCGCCCTTGAGTTCCCCTGTTTTCCCCGTTTCAGCTCCCTCTGTCTCTCTGTAACTTTTTTTATTAATTAACTTTTTTTTAATTTTATTTTAAAGTTAACCCCGGCGCACTTTATTTCTAAATCTGACCCCTTTGGTCACGCCGCCACCCATGACGTGACAAAACAACGCTGTCACGCCACAGGATAAGTCCGCAAAATAGCACTTTTGGTCACGCCACTGGTCGTGGCATGACCAAACAACACTGTCACGCCACCACCCACGGCGTGACAAGAGCATGCCCCAGCGTGACAGTGTTGTTTTGTCACGCCATTAGTGGTGGCGTGACCAAAAGGGCAGATTTGGAAATAAAGTGCGTCGGGGGTTAACTTTAAAATAAAATTTTAAAAAAGGTTATTTAATAAAAAAAATTATTGTCTTTACAGGTGGACCCTCCCTCTATCTCTCTTTGGCTCTATCTTGGTGTAGGACTGTAGGTATATACAAGTAGTCAAAGTCGAGATCCTAAGTTGGATCGATTTGCCTCCGGTAGGATTGAATCATAGTATCGAATCATAGAATCGGCAATTCTACAGAATTGTAAAAATACACATATTTAACATCTATACTATAAGTTTGTATGATTCTTATATGGTTTACCACTTACTTATAACCAAAAAAGGGACAAAGCACTTTTTATCGTACAACAGAAAAGCATAATGGTACTGACATGATGGGTGATATAGTTCTGAACTATTAGAGAACAGCCAATGACCATGACTAGTTTACTACAATTACATGAGAAATGTTCACAACTTTTGTAAATCAATATCTAATTGCAACGCTTGCATGTTCCTTAAAAACAGCTAGACATACTCTAGGATTAAAAATAGCTTATCATTATCAAGCTCAAGATTGCTCATGTCATAATATAGATATTTGTACTAGCATTACCCCACTGATATAATATTTTGCATGCTCCTTGTTTATTTATAGTTTCATTCTCATAAATTAATATCAACAAATTGTGCTCTAAAACAAAATCTCAGCAAAGCTTGGCCTCTAAAAAAATTTGCAAAAAAAATTGCAAAAAAGACAAATGTGACTATACCACGATTCTACTTTGCGATTCTATACGATTCTACCCTTTGGATCGCGACTCTACCACTATTCTACTTAATTTTGATTCACAATGCGATTTGGATCGATAGGCTGTCGTAGGTTCGTAGAATTGTAAGACTCTACGAGTAGGATTGCGATTCTAACTACCTTGGGTATATATGTATGATTGCAGGGCCTGTGTCATTGAGTGATTAGTTAAGAACATCACAGTTAGCAATTGCACCCTGACTAAGTTAGTTAGTAGGTAATATATGGAGTTAGAGATTAACTGAGATTGGGCAGTGAGCATTACCATTTAGTGTGTAAGGCCAACATAGCTAGGGTTGGTCAATATGTTATTTTAAAGTCAAAACAATGTCAAATGACCAGCGGACAACATCAATCAAGGTCTAGTTAAATATACTCAATGATAGTAAGCCCTAATCCATTATAAATAATAATGGAATAATCAAATGATTGATTTAGGACTTTGAGGTTTAACAAGAAATGATTAGTGAACTGTTATTGTATAACATGCAAAGACAAATCGATAATCATTATCTGAAAATGTTAGTGAATGAGACACAACATAGAATGGCCAGTAGACCTACCGAGTTAGGTTAGCAGTTAGCGAGTTACCGGTTAGTTAAACAGTGATTAATTTACGAGGACTACACTCAAGTGGATAGTAGAATGATTAGTGTTAAGCAAGGGTTACGGTGGATTGTCGATGTAGGTTCCAGTTACCATGAACATTTTTAACTAAACCAATTAGTAAATCAATAGGGTGGATGATTCGAGTACATGCAAACCCTTAGCAAATAAAACACAATTTCGACTGACCAGTGATCAACTCAAGTAGTTAGAACCTAAGATGACATAGTCATATTTAGGCATAGGTATACACCTGTGATCCAACGAATAGTAGGCCCTAGGCCATGGTTATAGTAATAATAATAATAGTAATGGGGCGACCAAAAGGTTAATCGAGGAATAAGCCTTGTGAATAGGGGATTGATAGGAATGGTTAGTGCTTAACAAAGTAATTGATTCAGTTAACATAACAAATGGATCATACCAAATGTTTAGGCCAATAATTTTAATTAAAAGATAAACCCGCAATGGTTACTAGGTCATGACGCATAGGGTATAGACAATGGTTGAGGAATAGTACTGACTAGTTAGGTACCAAAGTTGTAAATAAGAAGATCTAAGATAACCGTGAGCCCTAGGTCATTAACATTGTTTGGTTGAAGGATTAGATTCTTCAACAAGCACAGTGCAAATAAAACATAATAAAACAAATATTCCCAACACCTAACTAGGTTTTACTTAGAACTAGAAGCTAAAATATAAACCTTGTAGTGTATAAGATTACTAGTACTACTAGGCAGTCATGAACATTAGCAGTAGCTGTGTCACGACTCTATGCTAGTCAATTGGAATCGAAGCCGATAGGGTAATCACTGAACAAGAAGTAGGTAGATGAAAACACATAAGTCCATGCGTAGCGGTAACCTACTTAACTAGAAGTAGTCGCTAGCAGATGTCAGAACTAAAGATCGTCGCAACGGTAAACCCAAACCCGTAGACACCACTAAGGGTGTAAGGCTGATGTCTAGCTAATGCTTGAAAGTTCCAGCTAAGGCTTATGGAACTTCTTTGATAAATATGAATCGATAAGAAAAACCATTAAATGAATTAGGTCACATGTGTCGATGAGACTTATGTCTACCCAGAGCGAACCTCGCACCTACATGTAGGTCTCGCCTGACTATCATAAAACTTCCTCGGTAAATAAGAAGTAATAACTAAAAGAACCATTAGAGCGGATAGGCACCGCGTGAGCAGCGGTGGTATGTTCCCAAGTGGATGATAGAAGTTCATCCACCAAACAACATCACCTAGGCTCTAGCTTTCATCTGTCGCTATCCGCTCCCGGTAGAAGTATAATTCATGATCCGAAAGTGGATCAAAGGATCCTATCTAGCTGGGTGATCTCTCCCATCTAGGTAACCATTAAAGAATGTTTCTACGGACATTCTCTCCCTCTCCGTTGGATTCATCACTTTCTACACCAACGGACTTCCCGAGTGCCCGATCCCTCTTGCCCTCACTCTGGATCAAACAGTTATCTAACCCTGAGTCTGATTATCAATCCAAAACCTCACCTCTAGACTAAACGAATATAGTTTGAATCTATCTACTTTTGACTGGAGTGTATTCTTCATTCCAATTATCCTTGGATATACTTCATTCCGTCTGAAGTATTTCCTTCATCAACTCCTTTGGTTATATTTCGTCCACAGTATTTCCTTCATCAACTCCAGATGAGTATGTTTTGGTCTTATCTGAAGTACCCCCTTCTTTCAAGAGACTGATAAATATATTTAGTTTTGTTTGAAGTGTTTTCCCTCTTCAAACACACCTAGGTTTGTTTACTTTCAATTGAAGTATTTTATTTGGTTTGAATATGTTTTTATTGGATTTCATTTGGTTACTTTCAGATGTTCTTTGGTTCAATCATATTCTGCATAGATAAAATCTGAAGCTACAATGGAACAGCAGTCCGAGACAAAGCAAGAACAAGACCAAGGTTATCAGAATATTGAGCAAGGTGAGTCAACGCTTTGATCATTTTGCACCTACATTTGAAATGCAATTATATTGTTTTAAATTATGAAACTGCATTGCTATGTTCTATACATGTATGTTACTTTAGCTAGTAGTTAATACCTTAGTGATAATTGAATATAACATTCTCATCCTTGAACTTGGATACTATCATTTGTCACCCTAGAACTAATGGTATACAAACTAGTTGATAAGTCTGTATCTAAGTGTCATGCTTAGCCTTGTTTAGATACATTGACATGTGGACAATGGTTTGCCCCTACATCATTTAAAACTTGAAATTGGATTTGGGCAGTCGAGGCTGGAGCTTGGTTGGTATTTTGAAAAGAAAAAGGGATTTCAAATGGGAAAACCTGGAAACTGTTTTAGACTTGGGCGTGCGATAAGAGTGGTGAATGCGTATGGGAGTACGCCAAAATGGGATGAAAATCTGGGTTGGAACCCGAGGATTTGAGTTGTTCTGGTTGGAGCTAGTGGAAAGTATTGGGTGTATACAGTCGAGGGATTTGCAAGGTGGATGTGGCTCGAGATTAGCGGACGGGTACATCCTAGGAATTGGTGGGGAAATGCACCCTAGGGCTCAAGGGTGGTGCAGCCGCGGGATTCGAGGGTTGCAACCTGGGATTCGAAGGTGGTCCCGCTTGTGAGTTAGGGGGATTGCGACCGAGGTTTCGCCAAGGGTGCAACCTAAGTTTTGCCAGGTGGTGCAGCCGGAGTGTCGCCAGAGGCATTCAACCCAAAATTTCAGGTGTAGGCTAGCCAGAATTGTCGAGTGGTTACAGCCTTGGGATCACCGGATGGATGTAGCCCGGGAAAGTGATATAGAGCCCAGTGGTTGGAAATATGGGATTGGAGCCTAGTGATTGGAAATATGGGATTGGAGCTAAGTGATTGGAAATATTGGGTTGAAGTACAGAGATTTGAGATGGCCTGGTCGAGGACCAGTGATAAGTACGGGATGTGACCCGAGCATTGGGTGGATAGAGCTCCTCAATGGTATAGGAGGTTGGATCCTCTACTAGTACTTTACAACAAAACTCAGTTTATGAAAACTTTTGTTAGTTAAAATGCTAAGTCTTAGGAATTTCTACTACATAATCTAATTCAAACTTAGCTTTGTGCAAATAAAAGAACCATGAACCTCCCTTTGATTAGCCTTGCATATATAATAACTGCATTCTGTGTGTTGACTCGCGAGTATGGTTGTGTACTCATGCTCGCTCTTTATATTCTTTTAGTCAGTAAGCATAAAAGAAGACTACATGAACAATTATGAGTATTGGTCAAGACTGAAGATCAAGAAAGTCAAGAACTAGACCGCGGACCTCTAGTCGATTGCCGGTGGGTATATCGTGAGGGTTCCACGTGGTGTACTTTTATTCTGCTTCCGCTGCTGATTCTTTAAAGGTATTTGGCCTGATCGGCCATTCTAAAAGACAAACGCCAGAAGGTATATTTACACTTTGTTTATTATTATGCAATAGTTTTACATTTTCGTGATATGTGTTTGATATCTAGTGATGTAACTGTGGGCACTAGTTACGAATTTAGGGACTAGTGCTGTGAACACAGAGGATTCCAAATTTCAAATTTGAGGTCCGACACCCTTGTTTTCTCAGACAAATAGCAAAGTCCTGCATAGTTTTCAGTCTTCCATGTGTGGAGTATGCTATCTGGTGAACTTCTTTTTCTTTGCCAACCGCACCAATTGCTAATTCATATGTCAAAGGATCCCAAAATTAATATATTGGCCTAAGGAACTGCAAAGATCTCATCATCACCTAGCAACTGAGAGTAATGCAAGAGATTAAACATGTTAATCACGAGCATATTATGTTGGATGCATGCTTCAGATTTGCTGATTTAACTCTTTTGGTAGACAAGTTGTTAGAGACATAAGCATTCTCACTTTTTTTTTTACTGCTGAGTCAATTTCCAGTTGTCAACAAGCAGGCAGCATTTTAATTATCGTACTTTCGTGGACTTGTGAAATTGAAAGGATTTTTGTGTGTCAGCATTATCTAAACTTTTTTTATGCCCAGTACTTAGTTCAAACGGGTGTCTAAACAAGTTGTGCAAACTAGCATTTACTCCAGGAAGTTCTAATAATAGGGAACCTTGTGATTTTAGGCTTTCAGCTATTTTTAATGTCATTCTCTCTCAAAAAAAAAATCTGGCTGCTGGCGGCCTGTTGCCTGAAGTTGCATGATTCAGGTATATTTTGTTGACGCTTGACTTTTGTATAGTTGAAAGTTTGAAACATACCGTCAAAAATTTGTTCTTTCATGTTTTTGCACATTCCCACTTATATATAACCAATACAATTATTGGCACAATTTTGGTAACATTTTACTAAGTCTGACCATAGAAATGCAGCAAATGCTGCTAGGCCTCATACATTGAAACAGTTGGGGTGCATGCACACACAAGGAATCTATCGGATTTTAGTGCTATCTGTTAACACTCCTTCCAATGTTTTTAGAAAATACTAATTTTTTTTAATGCACCATATTTATTTTGTTGCTCGATCATTTTTATGTGGGAACTGGGAAGTACAGTGCATGGGGCTTAGATGAGTTTGTTAACACAAGATCTGACTGAACAATTTATCTATTGTACAGGGACTTCAGGTCATCAGGTGTACTTTGCAAACATATGTGTCTATCTCTCAGAATGTTTCTTTGTTCTTCGTGTTACCTAAGATGTTTGTCAGTTTATGTTAAAACTTAGACCTACATCTTTGTGCACTCATGTTACTGCAAACTGCATATGCAGTCATTCATATAAAGATACTATTTTAAAGAATGGACTGAAACAATGGGCAAGAGTCTTCGTTCTTTGAGCAAGAACCATCATATGGAGGATGGAGCTCTTGACAGGTCCAATTCTATCTGCAGGAATATGGGAACCAAATCACACTTGTAATGAGTAAACTTGTTTTGACATTGATGATTCATCAGTCGGGGCTTGACTATTTCTTCCACTTGCATCTCAGTGCACAGATGGGTGTTCTTTTAGATCAAAGAGCATGGCACAGTTTGTTACATCTTCAAGAAAGCCAGTGTGCATAAATCAGATTTGCGTTCAAGAACCAGCCCCTTGATATAGACTTGTTCTATTCTAACACATCTTTTCGTTACTGATGCATCCTGTGGGGCAAAGTAGTGGTTCCATGCTGTAGATTCTGCACTGAACATCCTTCTTTTCTTGTTTCTTTAACACTGAAATTGTGCCAGCTCTGTTCATTGATGTACCAATGCACATATAGCCATTCTTAGGCCGCAATAATGGTTGCTGTTTTGCTGTTTGTTTCAACATTAAATGTCCTGTATTTCTGATCTGTAGTTTTGTAACTTCTGTTGCTCTTTCGATGACAGGAAAATGGGGGACAGAAGCCCAAGGCCAGCAAGAACAAGCCTGTGATGAATTGTCGAGCGCCTTCTGAAACATTTGATGGTTGCCAAGAATAGATGTGTGTCTAGCAATGCCTGGCCTGCATGCTGCATTTGTTTACGGTTAGCTTAGGAGGATGTCACGGACAAGACAACGAGCAATGGAATCACCAGGACCGGGCGTGCGAAAATTGGGTTGAATAGACCATTGCTTGTGTTCTGAATTGTAATAGCCTCTTGCTCTGTAATGTGGAATTGTGGATCCCTGCTGTAAGTGACGAGGCACTATAATAATAATATACTGATGTCTTGTACGCCATTGAGGCAACAACGAAATTATCAAAATTCACCATATATCTCCTTGTAAATCACCTTGTTCTTCTTGCCATCCCCAAACTCTGATTCTTATCCTCTGCTATTTATCCAATCCGGTGTATCCACTGGAATTTGTGACGGGTTTCGTTTTGCTGTTTTGTTTCTTTCTGATAGGGGCCGGGTGGTGAGGTCCTTCTGTCGTTGTGTTCTTGATGCTCGTTCTAGGCTAACCTAGCATCCCCAGCTTGTGTATTGGTGTCCTGTTTTATAATCTTTTGGATATTAGTTTTCTATAAAAGCTGTTGGATATTAGCTTTCTATAAAAGCTGGGAGATCTCCTTTCTAAAAAAAATACGGGTCTCTTGAGAGAGGAGTTGTTAGACCATCTTCTGGATTCATTTTTCTACTCTTTCCAGTGCTTTTGGTGAACCTTACTGTCCTTGCATTGTAAATCAGTGAACTGCATTGCAAGTGTTCTCATCCGCATTGATTCTATTTGTCCCGTGGCAAACTACATCCTCTTCGTCTTAGATGAGAACCATAATCAACTCAGCTATGCAGACTTTTGCCTCTAAAAACAATTTTTGAGTAACATTTGGAAGGCTAAATGAAGTTTGAGTACTTTGAGACCCTCTTTAATAGAACGGAAGATTAATCTGAGCTCACAGAATCTACCAGACCATAGACATCCTTTTACAGTCGAATCAATAGGATCCTTGCGAGCCTCCAAAAAATGTGTTTTTACAGTATTTTAACAACAGTATTAATCTATCTCGCATTAGCAAGGTGAATACCATCATACATTGAGAATCCTCTCTTATCATACCACACACTACCGAGTACCAGCCAGGCCCCACCAAACGCTTACGAAGCTCGGGTGAGCAGAATCGTCTCCCACGTTATGGCATGCTCATGCTCTCAATGATTATTCTTAAATCATATCATTAACAATTCCAACAAAATGGAGCGGCTGAATAGCACACCCAACTGAAAGAGCAAAGCAGTAACACACATCACAATTCACGCCACAGCAATCAGGTTTCAAGGGCGCCAACATTCCAGCCACATCAAAACGATTAGCAAGGTGTCGCAGCCTAATCCTTGTACTTCATGTCAGACACCCTGAAGCCAGGCATCTCAAACGAAGTGGCGAATTTCTCCACCTCCACCCTGAGGTCCTCAATATCCTTGTTCTCCAAGCCCTCGGTGAAGAACTTGATATTCTTGCCACGCTCCTTCTGGACGTCCAAGCAGATGGTCACAGCCTGGTGAAGGTACTCAGCGATCTGCACAAAGTCCTTCTCAACCAAACCCCTCGAGGTCATTGCAGGAGTTCCTGGAACCAGCGTTCAGAAGTAATTGTGAACTAGTTGATAAGGTATTCGAACATGGACAAATATTAGTTTGACGTTCTCGGGAATTGAAGCATATGTTATCTGAATACAGAAGTACCCCAGAATCCAGACCTCTTCTAGAAAAAGGTTTGGTAAAGAGTTCAGCTGCGCTGCGTGTTACCTTTCTCTTCAATTTTCCAAGAGGGACAGATTAATTATGCATGTCCCAAACTGACCAATCTTCTAGAGGTTAAACATGCAATAGATTCTCTAACTCGTAAGAAAATCATTATAACCAACAGTGGAGCAAGCAACCTGCAGGTTTTAATATGCTCTACTGTACTACATAGTAACTCCTAACAATCACATGTCGCAGTTTTCTTGTGTAGCCACAGACTAACTTAACAAGCCTTTCGATGTGGACATCCCTAGCTCACATACATCACATGATTTTCCATCCATTATTTTCAATGTATCAAGTACTTCAGACCAACATGAAATCACCAAAAGAGCTGAAAAGAATCGTAAAGATTATTTTGGTCATTTCGTGTATTTGACTCGGAGAAATACTTGCATCAAGGTGAATTCCTTCCCTACTAAATGTACACATGATAATACCAAGAATATATTACTACCTAATGCTACCACTTTGTGTTATCAGATTTACGAGAATAGAGGAGGGCGAAGCCGAGAGGGAACAACAGCTAGCTAATGACTTAGACATGGTCTTTTGGCATGCATGTATGATTATGGGCTAGAGGGAGGTGAGAGAGGTCAGCGCAAGAGAACAACCGATGAATCAAGTTTTAAGTCAACATAACATGGCATGTATTCTAGTGCTTCAAGTTCATGAAGATATCTGTGACAATTCAGACAGTTCCAGCGAGCAACACATACATATTTGGAAAGATAATCAAATCTATTTTCCAACGCATCAAGCAGCATATGATTTGAAGCTTTCTACAAAAAGTTATGGCAATTTCATTAGATGTTGCACAGACTGTCCCGGGCGACGTCCCGGGCAATGCGCAAGAATTGCCAAACATAAGGAGTCGTGAATTTCAAAGCACTTCTTGGTGATATCCAACTATACCATGTCTTTTCAAAGGTTGAGAAGGTTTCCTTTTCTTGTTTCACACAGATTTGGCAGCCACACAAACAAGGAGAGCAAATATACGAAGAGTTGAAGTCAATTTGGATTTGGTTTGGCACATCCAGCACAACCTATGTTAAAAAGTCCATAACTTTCACAAACGTAGTCCGATTTTGGTGTTCTTGTACTTGTTAGAAAGATAACTTCAAGCCCAACACAATGGATCCTCTCATCCTTAGATTCGACGTGTGCGCCACTATGTCCGAAACAATGTAATGGTTGTAAAATCAGGGTTTCCTTATTGTTTGAGTTTGAGTCCAAAACAATATAGGGATGAGTTGAGGTTGGTTTGGGCACATTGTGGCTGACCCTAGGGGCTATATAAGCCTATGTATTCATGCCTTTTTATTTAACCATGAATTTTATGATAATTATTCTGAGAAACATTATTGCTCTTGTTCTTAGGGTTTGTGCTAAGCAGTAGGCTGCCCCCTTGGGAATTGTGAGTACCTCTAAGTTATCTCTTTCCGATGTTGTTCTTGTGGTTTCTTCAGTGATTGTAGGAGCGATTGCACGTCTACCTCTACGTGGTTCGATATATATTGATCAAAGCGTGTGGTTTGGCGAATTCTTTTGTCACAGGTTGCTGTATCGAAATAGTGGTTGGCGCCATCGGTTCGTCAGGTTGCATGGATCACCCGTTATCCTTGATCCTACGCTGTGAAGATCGGGCACCCCATATCACCTTTTTTTACCTTTTTCAGGCAAAATATTAGAGAATGATGACGCAGACATACCAATTGCAAAGTTCAGTTTTTCAACATTAGTATCGTACTTTCTTGCTCTTCAGGATTGTATGGAGCAAAAACTGGGATAATTGTAATTGTAACAAGGTTCCGGTTTATTCAAATTTACAAACAATTTTCATGTCGAAATTTTGAAGAATGACAGTATTGTCTAGTGCACTGGAAAACTACCTATAGTTGTTAAATGTGATAATTTGATATAAGTGGTGGATTAGTAATGGTTCATCAGGCTAGGGGAAATAACACTTAGGAATCTAATTGCTCTGTTAGGACTAAGCATGCTTATTAAATAAGCATCGCTTAGGCAGTCAGGGAGATCACCACCACAGCCTCACCTTGCCAAGCATGGCTATCAGGCCGTGGCGTCCGCCTCACGGCCAAGGCGTCCCCATGGTGTCGCTTAGGCGGCGTTTGGTGTCGGGGACGACTGAAGCGGACACCACCATTCCCATCTTGATCGGGAGATCGACAATATTAGAGAGGGGGCCAGCGGGCAAAAAATCGAAGAGAACAGATCACGTGAACCCTAGCGCTGCCACCATCCCCATCTTCTCCAATGTCACCCTCTGCTGCTACGCCTCCATCCCCCTCGCGGCGGCCATATGCTGCTGCTGTTGGTACGCCTCCATCCCCGTCACCAGTCGCCCTCTTCGTTGCGCCTCCATCCTTCAGATCCAGGTATCCACTATCCCCTCTTCTCTCCCGACCTCCCCCTCTCCCCACCACCCTATGCTCTGCTTCTTCTCCATCCATGTCGCGCCTCCTCCCCCACATAGCTACTCTGCTCTATATGATGGAGGGAGGGAGAAGGAGAGAGGGGGAGGTCGGGAGGGAGGGAGAAGAAGGGGCAGAGCAGAGGAGACTGGGAAGGAGGGGGGGCCGGGAGGAAGAAGAGGGTGCAGAGCAGAGGGGGCGGGGAGAAGAGGGGGATTATGCTGCAGCGCTGCTCTGTGCTACTCTACAAGGGGGAGGGAGGAGAGGGAGGGGGAGGCTGGGAGGGAGCAAAGCAAAGGAGGCGGGGAGAAGAGGGGATTATGCCAGCAAGACCTGCCACTGTGTGTGTGGGGGAGGGAGCAGAGGAGGTAGGGAGAAGAGGGGGATCGCGCTGCTCTGCATGTGCTACTCTACTCCATCCTGATATTTATGCTCTCTTTAATGCAGAAGCACAACCAAAATGGCAGCTGCAAGTATTGCATCCTCCAAGGCCATAAATGATCCAAAGACATCCAAAACGGAAGGCAAAGTCTAATAATCCGGGATTAGAAATATGGCTTTTGGCCAGTTATTGGCAACCAAGATTTGGTCCAATGTTCGCTTTGACAGGAAGGTAGGTATCGAGAGGAATCAAAAGGTTGAAAGAGCATCTTGCGAGTGGGTTTGGAGACGCCCAAAAATGCGCCAAAACTACAACAACAATCTTGAAAGAGACGCGAGAGGCTTTGTGCAAGGGAAAAAAAGGGAAGACCACTCTTCCTAGATGATGATAAAGAAAGAGAAGTAGAAGTAGAAGATGAAGATGAAAGATGTGAGTGTGACAGCAACTGACAACGAGTCCCAAGCCTATGTTGTGGAACCAAGTACTAGGATAGCCACTAAAAGAAAGCGATCCGCCCTTCAATTCAAGGTTCCGGCACCAAAGAAGGCAAAGGAGACCAAGTCCATTAGTGCTATGTTCTGACCAACACCAGCAGAGGTTGTAGAGCAAAGACATGCCAAGGGGCTGGCTCAAAGTAGCATTTAGTCCCGCATGAGGACCAAGGAAGAAAAGCATGTCGTCAACCTAGAGATAGCCAAGTTCTTCTATGAGTGTGGCATGCCATTTAATGTCGCAAACTCAAGGCAATTTGAGATTGCTATGGAGGCTGTTGCACAGTACAGTTCTGGGTACAAGCCTCCTAGTTACTATGAGCTGAGGGAGCCATTGCTTGAGGAGGTTATTAAGGAGACAGATAATTCGATGGTGAAGCATGAGGAGACGTGGAAGCAATATAGTTGGACACTCGTGTCAAATGGATGGACGGATAGGAGGGGACGCCACTTGATTAACTTCCTTGCCAACAGTCCGGATGGGACTTTCTTCTCGGAGTCTGTTGATGCATCAAGTGAAGCACATGATGCAACGATACTAGCCGACTTGCTAGAGAAGAGAATTGAGAACATTGGAAAAGACAAAGTTGTTGTTCAAGTTGTCACTGATAATGGTGCTAACTATAAGGTAGCGGGCAAGCTTCTAATGGAGAGGATTCCTACACTGTTTTGGATCTTGTGTTGCACATTGCTTGTGTTAGAAGATGAGGAGCTAGGGTTTGCTATTCACAACTGTGCATATTATTCATTAATTGAGAAGATATATATAGACAGTTACACAGGCCTCATGGGCTATATGGGCCAAGAGAGAGAAAGAGAGAGTATACAACACACTTAACACCCCCCTTCAAACTCAAAGTAGATCAGGAGGATCTGATGCACTGAGTTTGAGTCGATGAAGCTGATGATGTTCTCGAGTCTGAGCTTTAGAGAAGAAATCTGCAACTTGAAGCTCTGAGGGAACATACTTGAGGGCGATGGTCAATTGCTGACAATGAGATCGTGTGAAGGATGCATCAACACCAATGTGCTTTGTCAACTCATGCTTGACTGGATCACTAGCAATCTGAATGACATTTTTATTGTCACAAAAGAGAGATGTAGGATCATCACAGTGGACACCTAGATCAATCAAGAGTCATCGAAGCCAAATGATCTCTGAAGTGGTAGCGGCAAGAGCTCGAAGTTCAGCCTCTGCACTAGAGCGTGACACCGCAGTCTGCTTCTTAGACTTACAGGCAATAAGCGAAGTACCAAGAGAAATGCATTAGCCAGTGATAGATCGGCGGTCAGCAAGATCACTCACCCAAGTGGAGTTAGAGTAAGCATGGGTCAAGTCGACTCGAATCGACATAGAATGACGCGTCGACGCAGATCCTCTCAAGTATCTCAGCACACGAAGAACATGACCATAGTGGACTGAGGTGGGAGCACTGACATACTGGCTGAGCACATATACTACATGAGCAATGTCTGGCCTGGTGACAGTGAGATAAACGAGACTCCCAACAAGCTGACGATAGCGAGAAGGATCTGTCAGGGGTACACCGTCTGTATGTTGAAACTGTAGATGGAGCTCCATGGGTGTAGCAGCAGTTTGTGTATCAGTCATACCAGAGCGAGCAAGCAGATCCTGAACATAGCGATGCTGAGAGAGATAGTAGCCATCACCATCAGAATGAACTTCAATCCCCAAAAAATAGCTCAGTGGTCCCAAGTCAAACATCATAAACTGTTCACTCAACTTCTTCACAAAAGCCACATGATCCATGTCATCTCCTATAATAAGCATATCATCTACATATAACAGAAGCAAAGTACGACCACGCGGAGAAGTGTGAACAAACAAGGTAGGGTCATGTTCACTTGGACTGAAACCAGCAGCTCGAATCACGAAACTGAAACGCTCAAACCATCCACGAGGAGCCTACTTGAGACCATATAGAGCACGCCTAAGGCGACAAACATAGCCTGTAGGAGCCTCAACACCTGGGGGTGGCTGCATATAGACCTCTTCATGTAGATCACCATGAAGGAAAGCATTCTTGACATCCATCTGAGATATAGTCCATGTGCGTACCGCTGCAACAGCAATAAGAGTACAGACTATGGTCATATGAGCAACTGAAGCAAAAGTCTCATCATAATCTCGACCATAAGCCTGCTGAAAACCTCTTGCAACAAGACGAGCCTTGTATCGCTCTACTAAACCATCTAACTTGTTCTTCACTTTGTACACCCACTTGCAAGTTATAGGAATAGCTCCTGATGGTAGCGGAACAAGGTCCTAAGTGCATGTACACTCTAATGCTGTGAGTTTCTCTGTCATAGCCAACAGCCACTCAGGTATACTGGCAGCCTCCTGATATGTACTCAGCTCAGCTACTACACCTGCACGAGAAAAACCCCATCTTTTTTGTGCCTGAATAGAAGAACGATCACGTAGGGCATACCGTGATGTAGTAGAACGATCGTCAGAGTCGATGGTACTAGCTGAAGGGTCAAGCGGAGGAGAAGACTGAGGATTAGAAAGAACTCTCTATCGACGGCTATAGTGAAAGGGAAAAGTAGAAGTGTTAGAGATTGGTGCTGGTGAAGGAGACACACTAGAAGGTGAAACTAGTGGAGAAGGTAGTGGAGCTGGTGGAGGAGACACTAGAAGGTGAAACTGGAGAAGACAAGTCTGATGAAGGAATAGGAGGTAGACACAAAAAAGATGTGAAATCTATGGAAGAGGAAGTGGAATGTGTCGAAGGTTGATAAAAGAAGGGTCGACCCTCATCAAAGGTCACATCACAAGATATGCGAATGCGACGAGCTGAGAGATCATAACAACGATAGCCCTTATGCTCAGGACTATAACCCAGGAAGACACTCTCAACCGACAGAGCGCTCAACTTCATGCGCTCACGAGGTGCTAGGAGGACATAGTAGACACAGCCAAAGACACGAAGATGAGCATAGCGAGAAGGTGCTCTCTACAGAACCTCGCCAGGAGAAGAGGGTTGACGGTTGATGAGATAGACTACCGTAGAGGTAGCCACAAGTGAGTGGGAACAAATGAGGAGATGAGAAGAGTACAAGCAGCCTCAATGATATGACGGTTTTTACACTCAGCAACACCATTCTGAGCATGAGTACCAGGACATGAGAGTTGAGGAAGAGTACCCTCAAAAGAAAGAAACCGATGAAAAGCTGATGAAAAATACTCTCCCCCAGAGTCGGAACGAAACACCCGAATGGAAGAAGAAAACTGTTTATGAACCATCTTAGCAAAAGACTCATAAATAGAAATCAACTGAGAACGATGTTTCATAAAATAGATCCAAGTATAGCGAAAGTGATCATCAACAAATATGACATAATAACTATGACCACCCTTCGAAACAAAAGGAGATGGACACCATACATCTGAATGCACCTAATCAAAAGGACAAGAGGACTGAGTGGTACTACTAGAATATGGAAGTCGTAACTGTTTTCCTAGCTTACAACCAGTACAATGAAAACTAGACTCAACAGTGACATGACCTAAGAAAACCTGGTGAACTAGAGTGGTGAGGCGAGCTCCACAAAGATGACCAAGTCTATGATGCCACTTGCTGAAGGAAGAATGAACATGAGACTGAGATGATGAAATAGTAGAAGACACTAAGGCCTTCGATGTACTCGTGGAAGAAAGATGTAAGGTGTCCAAAACATAGAGACTAGGAGAGCCTCTACGGCGATGGCCAGAACCAATCACTCTTCTGCTCTGACGATCCTGAATGAAACAAGAAGAATCATCAAATCCAATGAAACAGTTCATATCAGTAAGTTGACCAACATAAAGAAGGTTCATAGATAGCTGAGGAACAAAAGACACATCAGAAACAGAGAAACGAGATGTAGAGAGAAGACCTGATGGGTAATAGAGCAAGGTGATCAACAGTGTGAACATATGCAGCATCAGTCACGGGCCTACGAGCAACAAACTGAGAGCTGTCAGATGTGACGTGAAAAGAGGCACCCTAGTCCAGAACCCAAGGATGTGCAGCACTAGGAGCAGTAGGTGCAACTAAGGTCATGGCAAACACTGGTCCAGAAGTCACAGTAGATGTGGACGTGGCAGCAGTGACTGCTCCGATAAGTGTTCTGGAAGGCCCGATATGTGCTCCACGATGACGATCAGATGACTGTTTAGCACGATAAGCAACATGTTGATCTGGATGTAACTTAAAGCACTTGTCAACATGATGGTCAATCCTCTTGCAATGAGAACATACCAACACTCCTATGGGTGTCACTCTGATAGATCCAGACTGATGTGAGAGACCCAAAACAGCATGTGGTGAGGATCCTGAGGTAGGCATAAGCGAATGAAGACGGAGTCTCCTCTGCAATCAAACTAGAGAACACCTCAGTTAAAGTCGGTGGAGTGGGATAGTTGAGCAACTGAGTACGAATATGCTCAAACTCTGATCGAAGCCCCATCACAAACTGATACATGAGCGTTTGCTGAGCATACTCATCTTTGGTAGCACAAGACTGACAAGCAACAGCAGCCTTCGGTGTCAGACTCTAGAAGGCTAGTGATATGAGTGAAAGCACTATAATACTCCACTGACTGATCCGGCTTTTGCTGAATAATATGAAGGTTCTTAAGCAATGTAAAGCGAAGAGCATCACTGGACTGAACATATCTCTTCTCAAAGTATGTCCACATCTACTTGGCTGAAGTATGATACTTAAGACTCATCCTCACAGAAACATCAACACTCAGAACAAGGACAGTCATGACACGATCATCCTCTTTCTGCCAAGCCTATATTTTCTCAACATCAACCTTCTTCGGATCAAGATGATCATCAATCAAACGAGAGGCCAAACCATAACCCCTAAGAGTAGTCTTGACTAAGAAAGCCCAAGCTCGGTAGTTCAAACCGTCGAGCTTGATGTCCGTGAACACGAGAGATGAACTGCCTCCAATCGTGTCGGACTTAGCCATCTTGACGGACCACAATCAACAATAGTAGCACAATAGCATCAACAGTAGCAAGACACTAGCAATAGCACCAAAACACTAGCAATAGCACCAATCCAAGCAGCAGTTGCAACAGTAGTCGTCAGAGGAGATACCACAATAGTTGAGAAGGCCCTTGACGGACTTGAGAATGGTGGCCTGGAGAAGATGAGGTCCTAGAGTACCCGCTGGAGCAGAGGAGGTCCTCGCCAGTAGCAGTGGTGCAAACCCACCTGGAGGTACCTGCGGCAAGGATCCTTCGTCGCATAGGAGGCAGGGATCCCGCGGTAAGAAGAAGGCCAGGACAGCACGAATCCAGGCGAGGCGGCGCGGATCCGCGTGACGGTGGCGCGGATCCAGGCGATGGAGTAGGGGAGCGACCTCCAACCGAAGAGGCAGCGTGGATCCAGGTGCTCCAGGCACGGATCCAAGCGATGGAGCAGAGGTGGGCGTCAAATCTGGACGAGAAGCTCTGAGCAATGAGACAACGATACCAAGAGGAGCTCTGGGCGACAATTCGGAGGTGCAGCACGTCGAAGTAGAGGCGGGCGACGACGTTGGATCTGGAGGATGTCACTCGGGGAACTCCAAGATCCGGGTGATGAGGCAACAAGTCACAGAGGAGAAGCTCCAAGCGACGACGACACGGCCAAGTAGCGGCTCGGGCCCACCGGCCCACGTTAGAGGAGGCAGCACAATCGACGGCGGCTATGGAAATACAGTTAGGGTTAGAGAGGGCTCTGATACCATGTTAGACGATGAGGAGCTAGGGTTTGCTATTCACAACTGTGCAGATTATTCATTAATTGAGAAGATATATATATAGACAGTTACACGGGCCTCATGGGCTATATGGGCCATATGGGCTGAGAGAGAGAGAGAGAGAGTATACAACACACTTAACAGCTTGAACCTTATGTTGGAAGACATAGAAAAGTTGAAGAAATTTAAGAAGCCTACTGCACGTGCCCGGCATCTCACCACATTCATTTACAAGCATGGGAGAATTCTTAGTGCAATAAGGGAGAAGACAGGTGGAATGGATCTTGTCAGACCCATAGCTACTTGGTTTGCCACAACATTCCTTTGTGGAGTTTGCAAAAGCACAAAGATGCGTTAAGATATCTATTTGTTAGTGATGATTGGACTATGACCAAATTGCAAAGACAGGCCGGAAAAAAATGTATGCTATTGTGCTCTCTAAGGAGTTCTGGAATTCAATTGAGGATTGCCTTAGAGCTTTACAAATCACAACCACTTCTTGTTGTGCTAAGGATGGTTGATGGTGATGAGAAGCCCGTCATGCCAGATGTTGCAGCATTCATGGCTCAAGCAAAGGAAAATATTAAGGCATCCTTCCCTACCCAAAACAAGAAATGTTTGCTCAAGAACATCATGAAAATTATTAGCCGACGTTGGGTGAAACAAATGGACACCCCACTATATAGGGCGGTACTTTATTTAAACCCGGGGAAATTCTTTCCCATCCAAAAGACGAATGATGATGCATATGTTGGGGAGCTAAGGGGGCATTTGGTAGCAGGAAAGTTGTGAAGATTCCCAGTAATCATGGGGTAATCTTGTTCAATTCCTGTGTTTGGTACAACCACCTGGAATCTAGCATAGGAAAGTAAGATTACAGATGTAACTAGATTCTGGTGGTTTGTGGAAATAGGATTCCCTTTGAAATAGGTTGCTATTTTACTTTCCTGTTTCACTGGAATGTCACCGAAAAGATTTTCGCCCCAAATATTTGGCGCGGACGGAGCGATAATATCGGACGCGCGCCTGTTGGATGCTTCATCTTCTCCCCCGACGCCTTCGTTCTCAGAACAAATCTGCTTCTCTCCCGAGTCCCGACGCCTTGGTTCTCAGGATACTCCACACTCCAAGCTACTCCATCAGGTAAATCCTTCCTTCGCCTGATGCTCACCCTCGCCGCCCCTCCTTCCTTCCTTCCATCCATCTAGATTTTTCCTCTTTCCCCTTTTCCCCGAGTTCCCCGATCCAAAAACCAATCGCGTCTGATGCACTCGCCGCCCCTCCTCTCCTGCCCTCCCTCTGCAGATGCCTACCTGCGCCTCTGCCCCCATGCCGCCAACCTCGCCAAGCAACCCGGCCAACCCTTGCCTTGCCGCCTCCTCTCCTCGCCTCCTCCACAACCTCCGCACAACTCTCATGTTTACACATTGTCTACATCGCCCCAGCCGCTAACGCTGCCGCGAGGCGCCAGAGGTCCCGCCAGTGCGCCCCTCCAAATCGCTCACCGCCGCCTCTCTCTCCTGTACTCCGCCCATTCAAGGCTCTGCCTTCTGCCAAGCCCGCTATCGCCCATGGGCGCCAGGACCCCCAAGCGCCGCCAAACGCCACGCTGGCCAGCCACCATTGCCACTCCTCTCTGCCTCCTCCACAGCCTCCACAGCCTTGATCTACACATCTGCCCCCGCCGCTAACGCCGTCATGCGAGGCGCTATAGGTCCCGCAGTGCGATCCCCTCCAAATCGCCGCCGGCCAAATCTTCATTTACTCAATTTGCTTGTTTGCTCGGATTTGTGCATTCTTGCTATCATTGATGTGTAATTCTGTTGCCTCATTTTCTTTCTTGTTGACAGATGATTTTGATATATTGTCCAGTGTCCATAATCTCTACTTATTGGCTATTGTGCATAATTTGTAGATGGACAGCATGGAGAATCCCAACTTGCCATTGATGATATCTATTATGGTTTCTTACATGGAATTGATGAGAAATTTACTTGCCTTTGTCTTCTATCTAGTGCAATTAAATGATAAAAGAAAAATCGATCAAATTGGTCACTATGCATTAGATAGGCACTTAACACGACAAATATATCTCGCACAAGATTATCTACAACAAAGGACTTAGCAAGCATTGAAAATATACGCATGAATCGTAGAACTTTCACATTACTTTGTAATTTGCTATCTACAAATGGTAGATTAGAAGGCACAAAGAATTCATCGATGGAGGAGATGGTAGCAAGTTTTTGCATATTATAGCGCATAATGTAAAAAACAGAGTGATTAAGAGGCGCTTTGCTAGATCTGGGGAAACAATTAGTAGAAACTTTGGCATAGTCTTAGCTGCCATTTTACTGTCCATGAAGTTTTGTTGAAGAAACCCAACCGCTTAGTGCAAACTCGTCCAGGCCAAAAATGGAAATGGTTTGAGGTACATGCAAATACACATTGTAAAATGAATACTCCTCATTTGTATCTCCCAATGTGTCTAATAGTGATATTATTATCTTCATAACAGAATTGTCTTGGTGCTCTTGATGGGACATATATAGATGTTTACGTACATGAAATCGATAAGGCTAGATATCGAACACGAAAAGGCAATTTGTCAACAAATGTTTTAGGAGTTTGTTCATAGGATGGCCAATTCATTTACATCCTTCCTGGATGGGAGGGTTCAGCGACAGATTCTAGAGTACTTCGTAATGCTATATCTAGAAGGAATGGGTTAAGGATTCCTCGAGGTATGACATTAGTATAGAAAACTTGTTGATGTTTTTAATATGAAAAGTTAGTTACAATGGTCTTTGGAAACTTATAGGATACTACTATCTTTGTGATCTTTGGATATCCAAATGGAGAGGACTTCTTACAACTTATAGAGGCCGGCGTACTATCTCAAAGTGAGTGGAGATCTCGATCTCGGATCATCTGAAACACCCAAGGAGTTTTTAATTACAAGCACTCTTCTGCACGTAATGTCGTCGAGAGATGTTTTGGAATACTAAAAGGAAGATGGGGAATACTTAGAGGACACTCTTATTATCCTGTGAAAGTTATGTGTAGAATTATTTCTGCATGCGCTCTTCTTCACAATCATATAAAGAGAGATGCCTTTTGATCCTTTTGAGCAAATTAGTGAACAAACCACATCTGCAGGGCAACATGCTTTAGACAATGAAGCCATCATCCACATTGAAAGTAGCACTGAATGGACAAATAAGAGAGATGTTATGGCAGAGCATATGTTTGCTCATGCACGGTGAAATTAGTGTCATATTTGTACTTTCTGCATGGTGTACTCCATTCTTATTTTATTATGATGAGTTCTGAGGAGCTACTGTGATTTTTAGATGACTTCCCTTTTGGGTTGGTGTTTGTATTGTCTTCTCTATTAATTGAAATGAGTTCTATTTCAATTTTTGTCGTAGTGCAAATCTATAATCTGTGTATATACTAACCAATGACATGTCATAGATGGGAGATTCAACCGGCACACAAGCTCTAGGAATGAGCAAAAACCTAAAGCATCAGTGGAGCAGTCAAGAAGATGAACATTTAGTGTACTGCTTGCTACGGTTGGTCCAAGAGGGGACTTGGAAGGTTGACAATGGCTTTCGTACTGGATACCTTGCTTAGTTAGAAAAATGGTTACATGAAAGAATTCCAAACTGCGAGCTCAAAGGAAATCCTCATATTGAATCAAGATTAAAGACATGGAAGCGTCAATTTCATGCAATTACTGAGATGCTTGGACCCAGTGCTAGTGGTTTTGGTTGGAGCGAAAAGGATTCATGTGTTGTTTGTGAGAAAGATATATACGACAATTGGGTGAAGGTACGTACATATAAACCATTTTTGCTTGCGATATGTACTGTATTTGTGATTGATTATGTATCAATTAATTTGTAGAGCCATCCAACTGCAAAAGGCTTGCGGAACAAACATTTTCTATTCTTAGAAGAACTCTCTGTTGTTTTTGGGAAAGATCGTGCAACTGGAGAAAATTCTGAATCTCCAGCGGATGCAGTTGAAAGATTTACAGATGAGGAAATGAATGCAAATGATGCTAATCCTGATGACACAAACACTGTAATGGATGATCAGAGCTCTGGTAACAATTCAACTGAGAGACAACACAATGCACGAACTGTACCACGATCCCATCCTAGAAATGAGGAAGTAGATAATACTCGATGATCCAGGAGGAGAAGAACTGGAGCTAACGAAGATCCTGTAGACTCAGTCAGTTCGTGCATGCTGTCTATGCAGGCAATGTTTGCCAGTGCTAATGATAATGTTGCCAAATTAGCAAGTCAAGCTTTTTGAGTTCATGCAAGATGATGCAACGAAAGCAAAAGGTCTTCAAGAATTGCAAAAATTTGAGTCCATTCCATTCGAGGATCGCATGAGGACCGGTGTTGTTATTTGTTCAGAGACCAACAAGTCAAATTACTTCTTCTCTCTTCCGGAGGAGTATAGACAATCTTATGTTCAGATGGTCATTGATGGTACCATTTGATTTAAGTTGAACCGTGAGTCTTTATATTTGGAATAAACTAGAATTTGAGGATTTGTTATATTTCATATATCTTGGACGTACAATAATCCAATTTTCATTTTATGCATTGCTAGAAGCTATGCCATATTGTCATACGATTGTGAGTATGCTTAGATGAATCATTGAGTTGCTCTATTTGATATATGTATCCTTTCTGGAGCGGTCAGCAATGTGCTAATTATCAGTTGTGCATTTATTTACTGTGCTCTTTTATGACATACTCACTCAAAAGCTACTCCAGTGCTCCCTGACGATAATTTGTTCATGTGAGTTTAAGTGAGACAAAAAGAAATAGTTTTTTTGTGGGATTATTCATTATTGATGGAGATGGGACATTTGATGATTCACCTCGTGGCCATAATAATTTCTTGATTATTTGACTTTGACAGCTAGACAGATACGTGCTGGAGAATGATCTGAATTTTAGTTGGAAAGATTGTGATCACTGAATAACCCTGGGACCGAGATTGACATGATATGATCGCCGAATCTTTTCCGAAAATCTTGCAATTCATGTGAACTGGGTATATATACTGCGAAGCTCATCGCAGGCTGCTTCCGAAAACCACTAGCAAAATTTTAAGCACAGCTCAATAAGCAACAAGACTTGTCCGTGTTCTTGTCAAGTAGATTTCTGATGGTTCATCCAGGGATATCATTGCATATTTGCATATGCTTAATTTCCTCAAATATGACATTACTAATTCAGGTCAAAATTTTCAGAAATGCAACTTCTAATTCTGGAATTCTGTTCGCTTCATGTCTAACGAGTCCATCTGCAAGCCGTTGCCATCAATCATGCCCTGCTTAGGTGTAAAGAGTCCATCCTTAGCTGTAGCTTGGGGCCTCTGAATTGCTGGGAACACTGCACAATTCCAGGCCTAAGGCCTTTCAGGCTTTGATTGAAATGCAATCAAGAACATCTCCCAGGCTATTTTTGCGAGGCGAAAAAATTTAAGTGGAACACCTTTCTTGACAGAAGATGTTAGCTCCCTTTGAGCGTGTTTGTGTCTGAAAATTTTCGTGGCAACACCATCCTGGAAGAAGCCAGGTTTCGTTTCTAATTCAGAGTTGAATCATGCATTGCCTGACCCTGAAGTTTCTTTCACCAATCAGTTCTACTGTTACAGTGTAATTAATGATCGTAACATAACTTACATAAGCATATATTCCTCCAACAGATTCCAATGTTACACCCCCAAACAACTTAATCTAATATTCCTAGGAATCTTAATCACCTATACCAAACATAGGAATGTCATATTCCCTGCTATCTCATTCCTATGGTTAGGATTACCGGGAATCCTGATATTCCCGTCAATCTAATTTTCCTGCTACCAAACGCCCCCTAAGGGGTTGTTTCACTTATGTGCTTTCAAAAATGGTAGAAGATGCCAATCTTCAAAACAAGATCGATAAGCAAGCCATTCTCTATGAGGACCAACACAGAGACGTCTTTTCAAATAAAATGGTTGTCCAAAACATAGATTCAAGGAGCCCTAGTAAGTGTGTTTAATTTCAGCATGTTCATTCCCGTCCTAAATCCTAATATATGCATGTATTTGTCATTTAGTTGATTGGTAGTGTGCATATGGTGGCCAAGCCGTTGATCTACAAATATTTGCTAAGCATATCGTTAGTCATTGCGCTTCATCATCCGGTTGTAAGTGAAATTGGAGTACCATTGAATTTGTAAGTCAAGTTGATGAAGCATTCGATTTCAAGTTTTCAACTCCTCATTTTGTAGCTTCTTTGTGTTTATTCATTATCAATTTTAGCAAGCCATTTATTCATTTTGTTTGCTTTTGATTGCCACTTGTAGATCCAAACCAAGAAAAGGAACTGATTAGAGCACAAGAAATTGAATGATTTGGTCTATGTTGCATACAACCGAAAGATGACAAGTAGGTTTCAAAAGCGGCGTGAGGAAGGGGGCAAAAGCTATGACGTCATAGATGAGTTTGATTGTGACAATGAATGGGTTGACCCATTGGCCGAACCACCTCAAGGTGGTCGTGGTTGTGAGTGTGACCTTACATGGGACCTTGTTGACGAAACTGTTGGTGCATCACGCGAGATTTGAGGTCACAATGTTCCTAGGAGAGCTAATGGCGAGCCAGTGACCTACACTCGGCCAGTGTTCCCCTAGGTGTTGGGCGCAGCCCCACCACCACAACTCGGGGGTAATCGACGGCCTTGGTGCTCACCCTGCCTAGGCGGTCAACGCCGATCCAAGGCAGGACGAGGCAGCTACAGGCGGGCAAGGCGTGGCGGCTCCAAGGCGATCCAAGGTGGTGCCTCCACCTCCCTGTTGCGTCAGCGTGGGATGAGGCGACCCAAGGCGGCGTGGACGCAAGCTGGATCGACGTCACCCTTGGCCGAATCAACGTCGCCGCTGTTGTTTCAGTGTCGTCCTAGTCGATTCCACCGCGCCGCCGGCCGAATCGTCGTCACCGCCGCTGTTTCCGTGTCACCCCTATCGATTCCACCACGCTGCCGGCCAGATCAACCTCGCTTTCGCTTCCCCACCGTCGATTCCGCTTCCCCGTCGTCGAATTGTCTCCCTACCGCCGGATTTGTGCTAATGGGTGGGGGATGATGAGGCAGCGGGATGGGAGAGGGGAGAGCGAGGTGAAGGCAAAGGAGGGCAGGCGTAGGGCAAGAGGATAAGGAAGGGTGGCGGAGGCTGAGGAAGACTGGAAGGCTGATCTATTCCGATCGATTGATGTTGCGGTCGAATCAGTGATGGACTTGGGCTAGACTAGACCAGGCCGACCAGGTAAGTTTCTTTTCTTTTTTATTTTTCTTCTTCACTTCCTTCTCCCCTCCCTCCTGTTGCTTCTATTCGATCGCCGCCTAGGTGGGCTAGGCGCTAGGCGGCCAACCTCTGCCCGCCTTCCGCCTAGGTGAACACTGCACTTGGCATGTAAGATCTACACCAAGGGTTGTTGAAGAAGATAAGCCAAGCCAAACTCGGATTCGGGCAATGAAGAAGAGGAAGAAGAGATCATGCTTGATGACAACGATGTGGATGATTATGGCGAAGATCCAACCGATGCTATCGAAGATGGTGATGGAGAGAACATGGATGCTACTACCAATTTAGATGAGTTCGAGATAGATGACTTTTGAGAGATGAGAGTTACTTACGTTATTTTTGTGGACTTATGTTATGCCATTAGACTCTAAGCTTGTGGACTTATTTTATTGTTGTGGACTAATGTTGGTTACGTCATGCTTGTTATGTTGCTCATTATTCATGTAATAGTATATTTAATTCTCAGTTTTTCACTTCATTGTCCCATTTCCATGTAGCTTGTTGCTTGGGAGGAGAGAAGAGATGAGATATTATCAATAAGGTATGTCACTCAATCCATATTTACCATGGTTATTAAGGCGGTAAGGCGAGGCGAGGTGACTCACCCCCCCTCACACCTTTTAAGCGATAAGGCGTGAGGCGAGGCGACGCCTTACACACTCTTAAGGCGCCTTGGGGAAGATCTGGAGGTGTGGAAGAAGAAGAGCAAGTGTGGAAGAAGAAAGAAGACTGTGGAAGCAGAGCGAAGAGAAAGCAAAAAAAAATAAAAATACTAACCTCAAGTCGGTATTCAGGCCCAAGCCCATACTGTGCACGCGTTATAATCAAAGCCACAAGACCAACACGAGTGAGATTCCATTCCTCTTTCGCATCACAGGCGGCGCATCCACTTCCACTCTTTCTTGCCGCCTCCTCTCTCTCCCGTCCGACCTTGCTTCCTCTCCCGTCCGACGCTTGCCTCCTCTCTTTCTGACGCCACTCGGCCTCCTCTCCCGTCCGATGCCGCCTCCTCTCTTTCTGTCGCCTCTCTCCGTCCTCTCTCCCTTCCCTACCCCGTGGCAGATCCCACATGCTCTTGCGATGGAGGATCCACAACAAGTAGATCGTGCGAGGAGGCTCCAGTGAGCTCCGGCTCCTCTCTTCTCTCCTTCTACCTCCTCTCACCGGGAGGTCGAAAGCGAGAGGCGCAAAGGCGGAGGCGACGCAAGGCGAGGCGACGCCTTACACCCCGGGACCGCCTTACCGCTTAGGCGACGCTTAAGCGTCACCTAAGCGACGCCTTAATAAGCCTGATATTTACTCAATTAATTGAAATATGAACTATTGTAATGTATTGTAACAAGCTACATGTTGGAACTTGAGAAGAGCAATTGGAAAAAGGATGGGTGCTACATGGGCTCAAGAACCAGCAACATCAAGGTATGCATGTGCTACTAAATTGCAGATTTAATTTGCAGACATACTAGCTTAGGATGTGTGTATGGCGTCGCCTTGCCGCGTGCCTTACGCGCTTTGGCGGTAAAAAGGTGGTGAGTCGCCTCGCCTCATCTTATCGCCTGAATAGGCGATAATAACCTTGGGACTAAGTAACAATAGTGTGATTCAATTTAGAATAATGGAAGGCCCTTTCTTCCATGAAATAGGGATTATCATATATGGGAGCAGAAGTGATATTCCACAAGAAAATTTTCCATGATAATTCTACGCCACACTAATATGTTGGCCTATCTCACACCTCATACTCACAGGGACTGCTGTGAATGACAAACAAGGGTCAATTTGAGTGACTAATGACCTCTTTTCTTGCCAGTGGCTATTAACAACCTCTAAAGCATGTGGGCAAAAAAGCAACAAAACCATATTTGTTCACACCCAACCGTGCATGCATCACATAATAAACAGTGTTAACTGCCAATTTGTTGAGGCTGGGACGAGATACTGACCAATGCGGACACCACCAGGTGACATTGCACTGCTGTCGCCAAAGACAGCATTTTTGTTTAGTGTAATGCTGCACAGATCGCAGACCTTCTCAACTTTGTTACCTACAATTTCAGTCAAAACTTTACAGCAAGTTCACACGTACTGCAACCAAAACAGAAGATGCCAATTAAAATGCTCTACATACCAGTCAAGCCAAGAGGGCGGAGATCCCAGAGAACAAGGTGGTTCTCTGTTCCATCAGTGACCAACTTGTAGCCCTTACTCATCAGATGATTTCCAAGGGCAACAGCATTGGCCTTGACCTGCTGAATATAGGCCTTGAATCCAGGTGACATGGTTTGCTTCAGGCCAACCGCCAGCGCAGCAATCTGGTGGTTGTGAGGGCCCCCCTGGAGTGATGGAAACACTGCAAAGTTGATCCTGTCCTCGTAGTCATAAAGAGCACCCTCAGGCTGGGCTTTTGTGGGAGGCTTCGGGCCCTTCCTGTAGAAGATCATACCAGACCTTGGCCCTCGGAGACTCTTGTGGGTGGTGGTCGTAACCACATCAGAATACTCGAAAGGATTTGCAGCCTCCTACACAAGAGCAAAGGAAATAATAAGTATATCACAAAGAGGTCCAAAAAAAATAAGGCCCTGTTAGGAATACAGGAGTTCCATAGGATTCTTGTGGGAATTACACAGTTTCCTGTAAAATTCCTGCAAAACTCCCGTGAAATTTCTGCAAACATAATAAAGCGCTAAGAGAATAACAACATCAATAACATCTCTTGTTGGGAATGCATGTATTCACCACTCCATTTGTAGGTTAATGATTAATTTACTGACACAATAGACTCGATAAATTACTGTATTACAATATTTGGAGAGATCATAAGCAATTTACTGAAAGCAACTCAGGGAAGGCCAATGAAATTGTCATGGGCAGAGTAGACTCATCAATGATTATAATCATAAAATAAGAAGCATCCTTTGTTGCAACAATGAGTCAGGCTTGTTCTCAATTGCAACAAATAAAGACATGTCACATTCAAATAGTGTCACTATCATGTATTACTCAAATCCATACGAAGGTACAAGAATTACCGACAAGGAGAGCACGTATTAATAGGAAAACAACTCCTATGTAGTCATTCCTAGTAAAAAATGTAACAGATATATTCAAGTATAACATTTCCCTTCTTTGGGATATCACAACTAGTACCCAGGCACCAACCAACCCCTTCTTTGTGAGATGTTGATACTCCCGGAAACATATGTACCATGATTCTAGAACAAAGTGCAATATTGACCTAAATAAAGAGGAGGAAAGACAAAAAAAACAAACAAACGTTGCATCAACTATCTAGGAAGGTGCAACACATTTAGATCGATCTTTGCGCCAGTAACGCAAAATTTCAATGAACATACGAATTAAACAAGCAGAAAGACACGTTCCCCCCACCCCCAAATTGCTCGGAGAGAAGGCCAACAAGCTCGCCGGAGAAGATGAGCTCGCCGGCCAGAGCACAAATCTCCAAGCAAATCGCAAGGTCAGAAATTCGAATGATATAGAGCAATTCTGTAGTTTTATTGTGATTACCTATGTATTTTAATCGGCAAAGTATGAACCCAACCAGGAGCAGGAACACAGACAGGTCCGTACCTGCGCGGCAACGAGACCGCTGATATGAGCCATATCGCACAGCAACATGGCGCCGCACTTGTCCGCGATGGCCCTGAGCCTGGCGTAATCCCATTCCCGCGGGTACGCGCTCCCACCGCAGATGATGAGCCTGGGGCGGAAATCCATGGCTTTCTCCTCCAGCCTGTCGTAGTCGACGTACCCGGTGTCGGAGCTCAACTTGTACGGCAGGCTCTCGAAGTAGATGGACGTGGCGGAGATCTTCTTGCCCCCCGCCGTGTAGTACCCGTGCGTGAGGTGCCCTCCCGACGGCAAATCGAGCCCCATGATCCGTTCGTGGGGCTGGAGCAGCCCGGTGTAGGCGGCGAAGTTGGCGGGCGAGCCGGAGTAGGGCTGCACGTTGACGCCCCAGGCGGCGGGGTCGAGGTGGAACGCGGCGAGCGCGCGGGCGCGGCAGAGCTCCTCGACCTCGTCGATGACTTCGTTGCCGCCGTAGTAGCGGGCCCCCGGCATGCCCTCGGAGTACTTGTTGGTGAGCGGTGACCCCAGAGCCTCTATGACGGCGAGCGAGGTGAAGTTCTCCGAGGCGATGAGCTCGATGCCCGCGCGCTGCCGCCGCTTCTCGCGCTCGATGAGGTCGTACACCTCCGAGTCAGCCTCCTTGAGCGAGGTCAGCCCCCACTCGGCAACGGCGTCCATCCCGGCGGCGGCGGTGGCAGGTACGGCGTCGGTGGAGACGGCGGCGGCCGAGAGGCGGTCGGGGCGGGTGGCGGCGCGGAGGAGCGGGAGGCGGAGAGGGGAGCGGGGCAGCCTGGGGAACGGGGCAGTGGAGGGGTGGGAGTACAAAGCGGCGCGCATGCGTGGCTGGCAGAGGCGGTGCGGAGTCATGGCCATGCGCGCCAGGTGCTCGGTGGAATGCCGCCGCGGGGGTGCGGCTGCGGCTGCGGCTGCTGCGCGGGGGATGAAGGCTGGGTGGCTTGGGTTGGGCTGGGCTTCGTGCGCCGCGGCTGCTTATATAGACCGTGTGGGTTTGCGAGGGTTTTGTTGCGTTGGGAATCCGTGCGCCACTCGAGCTTTCAGCCCGTTGATTTGGCGGCTGTGTGTGCATATAACTTGTGTCCTGGCTTCTTGTTTTTGTTGGGTAATCATAGGCTTGACCTAAAAGTCAGTTAATGTATGAACTGTCCATCTTAAATTTTAGTAAGATCTTTAGACTATAAATAGAGGTGCTAGTCATTATAAGAGATTGATCGATTGATGAAGGAACACAGTAGAAGCAAGTAGTCGTCCATATCTCTGTGTTCAATCTACCATTTTGTATTGTGTTCTTATATTGTTCTAAACGATTCTACGCTTGTCTACGAGATGAACGATCAGACTGAACTCACCAGCGACAGTTCCTTAACACGTTATCAGCATGATCGATTTCGGCCTACTTCTAGGCCTAGTTTACTCGGATCGAAAAGTTAATCGTCGAACAACGACGCTCGTAGATTGAATTGTTTTTCTGATTGCTTTCAATTATACAAATTTGGATTTCTATATTATTTCATACGGTGCAAATCCACTTTAATCTACCATGAGTCGACTTGAAGTTGCCGGCCAAGCCGATCGGTGGGTTGCATGAAAGAGTATATGAAAATTGTATTATAGTTTATAGATTGCATGAACAAAAAAAGAAAAGAAACTCCCATCTAGCTACCGTGCGGACACGTAGCCGCTGGCACAATGTCGATCGGTCAAGCTAGATGCATGAGAAAATTGAAGGCAATGGCACGAAAGGCACCATGTGTATGGCACCGCCTGCAAGCGGCCGTCACCACCTCCATGATAAATTACCAGTCAGCTAGTCCGCCACCACGCATCGCTACGGAGGCAACGACAAAATCACACCACTAGCACGCGACAAACATGCATACGCCATCCTAGAGCTGCGCCACCGCACAAGCCATACCGCGCACCTAAAGCCCGCGCCCACATGCGCACGCCCCGCCTGGAGCCCGCGCCACCCCCAGCCTCCACGCGGGCGCCCCTAACACAGCCTGTGCACGGGCACATGCACGTAGCGCCGCCTCCACGTAGGCGCATGCACCTAGCGCAGCCGCCATGCAATGTGGTGCTAGGTTTCGTGAAACCGTGAAAGCAAAGGCCACATGGGCTGAAAGAAAGCAAAGGCCACAAGGCCTGTACGGGAGAAAAGAAAGAAAGAAAAAGAGAAAGAATTTCATGAAATTATGCGAATTTTTTTCTCATAACTGAAATTTCACGATTTAACTCTTAAAAATTGCAGAATTCGTCGAAAATTTATTTTCCAACAAAAAAAAGCCTCGGGAATTCAATTTTTGAATAATTTTGAGCACTTGAAGCATGTTTAACTTTGTTATTATTATTCCTATGCAATTTATTTATTGTATTTACTGTTTTAATTATCTGTGATTGTTTATATTGCTTTTAATCACTGAAAATAGTAGTAAATCATGAAAAATTCATAGAAAAATACGGGATCACGAACCGGGAGTTGGAAGAGCATTGTGAGAATTTTGCAACCATTTTATGTAAATTACCAACAGTAATCTTATGAACTCTTTGCATGAATATGGAAATGACTGGCATCACGAACTAAGAGTTCGAAGAACTGACCCAGCATGGCCAGAATGTGTACAAGTCTTCAACTCTATGATAATGTAATCACGGATGAACAGAAGATTGAGAAGACTCTCTATACCTCTCACCCAAATGCGGTGCAATCCGCACGCAACTATCGTCAGGACGGCTACAAGGAGTATGATACATTAATTGATACCATGCAAGTTGCAGAAGTTCAAGATGATGTTCTAAGGAAAAACTACATCTCACAGCCACCTAGTAGTAATGTTGGCCATGAAGCCAATGCTAGCAGCTATAAGGTGATAAAGCCTCTCATGAAGGAGAGGGGTCAAAGGGTAAGGTCATGGGTCGCATGTTATTGATGCTTTTCAGTTTAAAAAGAAGGGCAAAGGATAGCATGAGGCACACCTCGTCATTGTAGGCACGGAGGATCCACATCCATTAGTTGCACTTATGATTGTTGCCTCGAGATCTAAATATCCAAATTTTGTGAACCAAGATTCTATGGAAAGCTATTGACTGTTCCCACAAATCTCTAGGAGGTGACCAGACCAAATTTTGCATTTACATTACTCGAAATTACAGTGCAAAGGAAGTGGCAGATTACCGATCTACCAACAGATTCTACCGATCTACCAAACAAATCCTACCGATTACTAAATAGAAAAGAGATAAAAGAATTGTCACCCTTGGAGATAAAAATGATGAACGCAAGAGCCCCAGTGATCCCATCTCCTTCTTCCTTCCTCTTCTCCTTCCCTTCCTCTCTTTTGCTTTCGGCCAGCGCACACAAGGCAGCAGGAGGAAGTGCTTCGGAGAGAATGGCAGCAAGGGGGATTAGGGGAGGTATTGTAGCATGACGGCACTGTAGCATGGCGGCCGCACTATAGCAGGTACGTTACTGTAGCATATTTAGGGTTTTCCCCCCTTTTAGGCCTTGGTGCTATAGGCCAAGAGCCCATGGCCCAGGTTTTGAAGAAATTTCAGAAAAACCCCTTTAACTATTTTTGTTTTCTCTATAACGCGTTTCGGGGTATTACATTCTACCACCCTTAAACATAATTCGACCTCGAATTCTACCTGTCGTCTACTCGGAAAAAAAAAAACAACAACCACAATTGAAAATTAATATCCATCAAGACGTACTCGACGTGAACAACTCCGGTTAAATCTCGATCATGCGAGACTCTACTTCCTAAGTCTCTTCTCGCTCAGACCAACATGACTATAACACCATAACATATACCCACGTCTATACCTCAACATTTTCTCTAACCTCTCCAGTACACGTAGCGGATGGGACTCGAAGGTGAGGCCTTGCTCGGTGGTCAACGGCACTAACGAAACCTCAAACTCTGGATCTCCCAGGTGCTCACTCAACACCAGAACATACTAGACGTTACGTGCCCCGCGTATGGACCCGAGATGGTGCTAGCGATACGCCAACTTCCGAATCTCTGCAACTATAGAAAACAAACGAATGTACCTTGGGCCAGCTTCCCCTTTGGTACTAAACCACACAACATGCACATAACACATGGAATTCTTATACCACATCTCAATCGATCTCTCACCTTAACAAGGATCACCCCCCTTAACCAGGGACATACAACCGAACTCACCTTAAACAAATTCTTTTACAACTAGAGTCAACTAAAAATAAAAGATTTTCATCTCAACCATGCATTACCAACTCCCCACTAAAAGTGTTAAATCCAAAATCGAAAATTTATCACAAAAACCTTTCCACTTTCCAAGTAGGCAGTTTGCAAATAAACACCATGTAAGCCAAAAGAGAAATCACTCGAATATCTAAATCAATCATTTTTTTTATTCTTTTTGAACTGATAAGAACCACACATGCCAACATAAATCCAAGCTCAATTTGCGAAAGGCATCCGTCATAAACACATAGCTCAAACAAGAATCAAGAGAGCGCTTTACTACTCGAAGAAACATCATTTTCTCAATTTCTCTTTTACGAATAAAATTTCTCTTAAATTTTGGAATTCCAATTCATTGCATATCACACTAACTCATATCTCTTAAATTGGCATCCTCAACGCTATGTTCAAACCAAAATACATCATCCACACCTTTGTAGAGAGGCTCTATTGACCCCACAGAAACATACTCTAGACAACTCCTCTACCAACGGAATTAATTTGATAGATGACTCCAAATGCATCTCAAAATAGATCTCATACGCAATCACACCACCTCAATCTTTTATGAATAAACCACTCAGAATTATCAACACACACACTCATGTACTACATCAAAAAGGTTCTATCAATGATCATCCAACTATCCGGAATCCACCCTTATTCTACTTCCTCTACACATAATCCTTGGGCGACTAAAGTCCTAGTATAAAAATGCAAAGCCCAAATTTAACCTCCAAGACTCCTACAACGAACTTCTCATATAAAAGATAGGGAAATCCTCAGATTAAATCCCTAAAATTTCCACAATCCAATCATACTCAATCATTAACATCAACATGGAAATATATTCTCGACCAAATTATCGTTAGAAAAAAATTCTAACTCCAAGAGGGTTACTCACTGAAGCCCAAGTCATACCTGGCAATAACTTAACGTTCCCTACTATCCTAATAATTGTCATAACAATTAGATTTCTTCGCAATTCTACTCTCATTGAACTACACTATCATAATTCTCCTACACAACCTTGCAAAGTACCCAATCGCGATATTCTATTACGTTGATCAAGATTCACATACTTTCAATAATTCTAATGTTTCGTCAAAATGAACAAAAGATCTTGGACCACATCTCTCTATAGGTTCTACTAGTTGCAACAATGAAATCGGTTAGCTCCGAGGACAAACAATCTATTTGAATCAAATCCTCTCCAAGATTATTCTAAGAAATCAATTTATCACTCAATGCCTCTCAAACAACTTCACACCTAAAGTCTCACAAAATCAGCTACTAGACCACCACTATCTAGTTGCTATTACACATCCGAAAAGACTTTACAACACAAATCGGTTAACCCTTTCTCAAAGGAAGAGGAAAATAGAGATAAATTTAGCACACAGGAAAACGCTACCACTCATAGTAGACACAAGACCAAGGAAAGCAGTCAAATAGCAATGATCTAGGAAAACAAAAGATGAGATCATAGTTGAGGGCACACGTCCCATAAGAAGATAATATCAAACATCAAACGAGAATAAAATATTGCCTTTGAAATTCGAGAAACTCTTATGCGACCAATTAACAAGGTTAAGTACGCTTCAATAAGCTGCAAGCTATAAAACTTGACTCCAACTCCAAATACCTCTACCACACTATTTTCTTTAACAACGAAAACAATTTTATTTGATTACCACATCACTTGCCACCTCTAACAAGAAGTGCTTTTAAAACTAGATGACACTAATCACTTAAGAACCAAATATAACCTTCCACCACGTCGCTTTGCTCAACAATTTTAGCTACCACATAAATCACGAACTCCAAAAGATTACGATGCGAAACGTGAAACATTTCATTTGAGTGATACCATGAAAGACGTTCAAATTACTTTCTTTCTATAAGAATCAATAACACACTGACAATCTATTGCTGACAACCTTACTAACATTCAGAATGATATACCCTTAACAAGAATCGTGATTGTCTACTCTTCCATTATAAAGCTCTCCAAAACTCACCAAATTGTTCCATACTACCTTATTATCCCATTCTCAAATTGAGAGTCCACCAAAACTTTGTAACCTCACTATAACAACCACTTTATCCTAGAGATAATCTACTACACAAACTAAAATATTTTACTAAAACCCTTTCATCAAGGACATACTATCATCTGACGATTCCATAATCATGTAGGCATAAGCCACCTATTAAATCACATCAGTTCAACTATTAATGATGCTCAACACCAAACCTTAACACACAACAATTGCACTCCAACCATCGCTGTTATCAACTGGCTTCATTATGAAGTCTAATAGCTACCTACTTTCTTTTGCGAATCACATGAATGTTTACAAACACATATGCAACTATTCCTCCTCATGTTTAGATTTTGGCAAAATCACACTAAAACTTCAAGAATCGAAATCTTCTATCGATCAAAAGTCTCAACAACACTACAACCAAATTCATCGTGTCATTCTATATAGACGAACTATCCAGAACTCCTCCAATAAATTCTAGATCCACTGATATTCAATCCCTTCAACCTTTTGTACACAATTCCAACAATTAATCATACTAAGGAATATGTAAATCTGGCAACCATATATGATCATCAAGTATCTACAGAAAAGATAACCCCACGAATAATATCTATTAAGGCAATAACCTAGTATCTCCTCTAGTTTCCCTTTCTACACAATTAGATTAATCCATTAGGATCAAATAATCCAATAAGTTTAGCAAACTAAACAATTTTAATGACCAAACCAGTTTATTAATGTTTCATAATTCTTAATAACTCTATTGATTCCAATTAGGTATAACCATACTCATAATCACAATTCATCAAGAACTACTAGAAGACAACATCAACTTATTCGATTTCACTTCCAAGGATACTAGTTTAGATTAATTATGCACTACGCTATTGACCCAACTTGATACTTCATATCTTATTAATGAACTTCTATGTTTACCACCTCTCACTTAAACATAACAAGGCATCATAAATGGGTTTTAACACTTCCTTTCATAAAAGTGAGGCGTTTAACGTCAATACCCAAATTAATCCAAAAGAAATACGTAGGGTTAAAGCTTCTACGTGCAAAAGTTAATTTCCATTACCCAAAACACCAAGCAAATAAATGAGTCATGTTTCCCAATAAAAAAATGGAACAACCATAGAAATATCAATCTCGCTAATGAACAATGTTCATAAGTAGCAAAAGCAACTCAACAGTCGAAAGAGGTCATAATTGCTCCATAAAACAAATAGAGACCAAGTGAAAACCCAACAACTACCTTGTAACCAATATCCCAAGAAAACTCATCGATCGCAACTATACCCAGAATTGGCCTAAATCAAGCTCAAGGAAGTGAACAACTTTTCTAAAGAAACTCACGCTCAACACCTGTAACTATGGTGCTCGTGGTAACCACTTCACTATTCTCATGCCATGAATAGTGGTGTAACCTGGCAAAACCCAGGGCCACAACCACGACCCCTACCTCCCAACAGCAACTATCATCACACATAACATTCATAATAATCAAATCATAAGCATTGATAATCAATTTATAACAGTAATGATCAATGCGACATAACGAAAACGTAAATGCAATGCTTTGCCCATTCCCATACTACTGTGCACCAGTGTGTTAAATTTTAAGTTGATTAGCCATTAGCAAATTTTAATTAATCTATTCACCACGGACCTAAAGCCCGCTCTAATACCAACTGTAACACCTTGGCTAGGCAAAAGCCAAGATGTAACTAAGAATTACAAATCCAAAACTGAACTTACAATTAACTTAATTAAATAAACAATGAATGATAGCTAGACAACGATTAAATATTACTACTAACATTAATAACGCAGAAATTTCAGCAAGAGACTAAACTCAAAGCTACAGTTAAAACATCACCATCAAGGTTATAAGTATGAATAAGTTCCAACAAGAAATAGGCATCACCTAATATATGAAGTTATGAAAGGAACCAATTGAAGTACCAACAGGCCAATTATTACAATAATCGAGTCTCATTGAAACAAAGTAATAGAAATATTATTTGGTAATAGATGTGTGCATCATTGTGATATGCAACCGTGAGCTAATTTCCCCCAATGAATGCCATCTTTGATGGTCACCTAAATAATAAAAACAAGCATGAGTCCAAGACTCAGCAAATACAATTGAATGTTACAAGAAACATCGAATCAAAGACAGTACATTCTCAATATATCGAATACACAAGAAAATGCTATGCACTTGATGCAAATATGAATATGACATCCACTTCTCTTCTGCATATACCGGTATAGCCAGTGTAACACCCGTCGGTGTTCACTCAGGCCAGCACGATCCAAAATGCGGGGATCCAAGGCCCGTATGAAGAATCTTTCATACGGAGATCTAATTGCCCATATTGAAATGATGGGGATCTCAATACCCACTCCTGTGGGTGAGGCATGAATGATTGAAATGAAGGAAATGAAATGAATGTATCCTCTCATAGTAACAATTCTGATATCACCAATGAACAGAATCATCTAAAGGAAGAAAATACACATAATTCATAAGAATTTAATCATGTTATAATCATATAACCATATTGAACAACAACCACACAAGACGATCCAATTTGTACTTGCTTTTCACGTTGCAACACGTTGGATGGTAAAGAAGGTGCAACTAATCCCAATATCACTCCTCCTATAATAAGTAATTTACTCAAAATAGGATTTGAGAAGAGGAAACAACGCTAATCACAACGCTCTAATCTGCACTCCTAAACCCATACTTCAAATAATTAATCTACTCACGCGAAACGACAAACTAACAGTAACTCAAAACTGGACCGCGATCTTCTAAAATACGTATCTCCCAATCAGCTTATCCTAAAAATTCATTTTCAGTCTCTCTAGAAAGATGATGACTTGGTCTATAAAAGTCAAGTTGGTAAGATCTCCTAATTCTGCTTTTAACTAAATTTAACAAGCAGATGAATAAACAATGATAGAAACTGACTGACATTATGGACAGTAGCCTTAAATTAGCTATAACTTTCACTAGGTTGATCCAAAAATTGTGTTCTTTAACATTATGGAAATCTAAGATAACTGCCTACAAAAGTCATGTTGATGGACAATCCTGATTTGGCCGTTATCTATCTTTAATCTATCGATCTCGACAACTACCAGAACCTAACAGATCAACTCTAGACAGCAGCATTGAGAAATTCATAACTCGAGATCTAAATATCCAAATTCTGTGAACCAAGATTCTATGAAAGCTATTGACGTTTCCCACAAATCTCTAGGAGGTGACCAGACCAAATGGCCGCACTGTAGCAGGTGTGGTACTGTAGCATATTTAGGGTTCCCCCTTTTGGGCCTTGGTGCTGTGGACCAAGAGCCCATGGCCCAGGTTTTGAAAAAACTTCAGAAAAACCCCTTCAACTATTTTTGTTTTCCCTCTAATGTGTTTTAGAGTATTACAGCAGAGTCTTGTATCGACTCTGACGAACCACTCGGAAATAATAGCTCTGTACGAGGCCTCACGAGAATGTGCTTGGCTTTGGCAGATGATTCACCACATCCAACAGATGTGGATTGAATACCGCGCAAACCCTCACTGTTATCTATAAAGATAATACAGCTTGTGTTGCACAAGTGCAGATAGGTTGTGTGAATAGTCAACTCGCAAAGCATATCAACCCCAAATTCTTCTTTGCTCATGAATTGCAAAAGATGGATGAAATTAAAGTAGTGCATACTAAGTCATGTGAAAATCTAGTAGATTTATTCACTAAGTCACTTCTAGCATCTAACTTTGAAAGGTGCATACACTACTACAGAAAGGGTCATCACAGATGGTTCTAAACCGTCATCACAGATGGTTTCTGAACCGTCTGACTTTATGTGTCTGCGATAACAAGCGGTTATCATAGACAGTTTTTGAGCCGTCTGTGATAAGCAACAACATAGATAGTTTTATGGTATAAACCGTCTGTGAAGACCAACTATCACAGATGGTTATATGTACCAACCGTCTGTGATTATATACATAACACAGACAGTTAGAAAAAATAACAGTCGGTGATATCATAAATATCATAGACGGTTTTTGGTAATAATCATCTGTGATATCTCAGATATAACAGACGGTTATATGTACCAAATGTCTGTGATTAGATACATAACACAGACGGTGTTTGGTAGTAGCCGTCTATGGTATCTCGTATATCATAGACGGTTGTTGGTGGTATCCGTCTGTGGTTGGATATGTATCACAGACTGTTGTTAGTAGTAGCTATCTGTGATTGTATATATATCGCAGACGGTTAGTAAAAATAGCCGTATATGATTTTCGACATATCACAGACGGTTTGTTGGTGGTAGCCGTCTGTGATTGGATACATATCACATATGGTTTGTTGGTGGTAGCCGTCTGTGGTAGTATGCATTCATAGATGGTTTTTTGTGGTAAACCGTCTATGATAGTATCCATTCACAGACGGTTTTTATGTTTTTCGGCTAGCCTCAGGTAATGCTAGCTATGCCCTCTGAAAACAAGTAAGCAGAAAACAAATATATCACAATTGATTTGATATAGAACAACTCAAAGTGATTTAAAAACTCAATATCAATTACAAAGTGATTTGATTTACAACTAAAAGTGAATTACAATAAATCGGTGTCGCCGGGGTGAAACTCTCCATTCGGGTGAATGATCTCCCCCATGATGAAGTTGGCAAGTTGTCCTCAAATGTCCGCAAGTATGTCCAGATGGTAGGAACTTTCTTCGATTGTCATGCCCTGTCGCTAGCAACAGTAAAGTAGTAAGCATATATATTTAAATTCATAATTATATAGGATTGACTAACAAACCTCTTGATCTTACGTCTTAGCGCTCATGATTTCCAGCATATGATGACAAATGTAGAATGCACATACGTCGCCTTGTAGTTGTTGCTGGTGGCATTGCAAAAATATTAGTGTGATATAGGATATATGTATAGTCAGTTCGTGAGGCCAGGTTACGAAGTGTGATATAGAATTATTTGCTGTAGCAGGTACCGAAAATTTAGTCATGTGTCACAGTGTAGCGCTCCGTTCCTTGTGTGTCCCTTCCCAGTAACATAGGCGCTAAACGACCTACGTGATTCCAAAAAGTTATCCTCAGACATTTTAAAGGAAGGAAGACTACAATAGAGTTACGGATGGAGAAAATGAGCATACCTGTTGAGTAATTTTTGCACAATGGTGAAGTCGTATTTTTTGTCTACTAGGGAATCAAGGTATATTATCGTGTTCCACTTTGGTACAATGACTAAAAGGATCTAGTGATACCTATGAGTATGTCGCTATAGTCATTAAACCTAACTTCATGTTGCGTATAAAGAACAAATGAAGTTTGTATAGCAAGTAGTGAAGTACTTACCCCTGGTTGTAGGGCACCAGTATGTAGTCCTTATCAAGGTGAGTAAGCAATCCCCTTGTTATGTACTTCTCGACGTAGGATGCGTCTTGGGTGATGCTTTGCTCAGAGATCAACTATGGGTCGAGGAAACCGACCGATTGTTGTGATCGCTAGGCTTCTTACACCAGTATTTCGTTATGTTCACAATATTTGATAATATGTTATCTTGTTCCTGGAATAATATCATTAATATTTATTATCAAGTATGTGACTTGATTGTGAAACTCTATATTTCTGCAATGATTATTCTTAAATGTTCCCTAGTCGGAAACATATGAGAACACATATGAATAGACTAGCATATGTATTGGTTGATGACTATGTTTCACAGGTCATGGATATGAAAATATCAAACCAATAATATGGACACATGTTAGAGAACATGGTGTTGGATAAGACCCACCTTGAGACACTATTGAGATTGTTGTGATTCTATGTGTCATTAGTTGGTCTCAAGTAAAGATGATGTATAATCCTTAGACCTGAGATCAGCATGGTTTCCTATATGTGTAATAGCACTCTTAGGGGTAGCCAATCGCTACTCGTAACTGGGTAGTTATAAAGGTAGCTTTCGAGTATGCTATGAAACATGCGGAGAAATGTGACTCGTTGGCTATGGGATTTGCCCCTCCTAACATAACAGGAGAGATGTCTCTGGGCTCCTCGTTGTGGTTGGATAAAGTAAGTGCATGGCCATACCACTAGTGGTCGAAGTGCTCGACCACGTGAAGTTATCCGACACTCGGCCGAGAAAGTATTGAACAGTCCATGGATGACACAACATCCCACCTGGAGTTTAACCAGATATCGTGAGGCAAAGGGAGAATACACGAGAAGGTCTTTTCGATTCGATCGGATCTGGACTAGTCGTTATGGAATCTGAGCTGGTCGTAGGTCGGGTCGAACATGGTCACTAAGTGGTTAAAACCTGGTCGTAAGGAGTTACGAATTGGTCGAGACCAAATATGAACTGGTCGTATAGAGATACGAGCTGGTCGTTAGTGATATGGACCTAGTCGTAGATCATATTGCATTAAAGTTCGTCCGATATATTCTATGTGTGTTTGAAAATCATTATATGCTGCTAGGTACCGCTAACGACTCGTGGTCGGAAAAGAGTTTCTGAGTCACAACCGATTACACATGAACCTATAGGGTCATACACTTAAAGGGCTAGGATTTGATTTGGATGGTGATCTGAATTCTTATAGGCCACGAGTTCCTAATGGGCCTCAAGTACGAGACCCGCCATGGATGCCTATACATGGAGGGGCGGTGGCATGGGGTAGATTATCATCATTTGAAGAACTCCCAAAACCCTAACAACCATGCCTTCCTCATACCACGCTGCCGGCACTAGCACTCCAGCGCGTGGTGTCCCTGCCCCGTACGTGTGGATACCTTGGAGGTGTTGTTGCGAAGCATCAGCACTAGGATGATCCGCAACTCATGATGATCATCGGAGCAGGAGGAGAAGACGCGCGGCAAGTATGACTATGACCACATCAACTCGCTACATCGACTCTACTTCCGCTACGAGTCGGCACATCTAGTGGTAATCTCATGATTTATTACTAGCGGAGGTTCCTTGGTTGCGCGGTAAAATTTTGTTTTGTGCTATCTGAAGCAGGGATTGAGGTGGGGTCATCGAGAGTACTATTGGAGAGGCATGGTCATCGTGTGGAGATCGCGGCACTACAGGGTCAAGGGCGATGTCCCTCTTAGGCCACTGGACATAAGTGTGCAAGCATCCCCTAGTGTTATGATCTCTTCATTCAGGCGCTTCTCCAGCGGGATGACCATTAAATTATCATGTATCATGTCCACCTAGACCTTGGCATAACACTGCGCCAGTTGGGCACCATGTACCACTACCCCTTCTTGGTATGGATACACCACCCCCCACCCAGCCTCAACAGAAATGGACCCAACCAGCCTCACTTGGAGCCTGCAGGGCATGGGCACCTACAAAACGATACACAATTAGCTAAGGCATCCTACAGGTCTATCTTTCGAGCATTCCAGAGATGTACATTACATGGATGACATCAATAGGTAATTGGACGTCGCCAAGTTCAGAAAGTACAAGCGTGGACGTGAATCTACTCTGATGTTGAGGGGGACTGGCTCCCAAAATCATGGGGGCGGCTTGCGACTGGTTGATGAGTTGATTCATTTGTTCCTGCAATGATATTATCTGTCCTTGAAATTGTGCACTAATCTCCTCTTTCAATTGTTCCTCGCATTCGGCCTTGGATCTCTTTTGACTCCTATACGCCTCGGAGTCGTGTGGGAATCCATCCCTCCAAGGTACGCAAACCCCAAGGCCTCGCGTGCGACCCGGGTGCTCCTTGTTTCTCAGGGCTGTGGATAGTATATTCTTCTCCCTTACTGCTTTGAAGGAGCCTTGGGAAGATTGGGTACTCAATGTTTGATGCAAAAGACCATCATGTTATTTTAGACCCTACAAAGTTATGGACTTATTAACTAGGTAGTTCGATATATCATACCAGGCATTGGGACACTTCCTCGTCTTCTAGGTTTGTGAAAGAGATGACGCTCGATGACGTGATTGTGGCCCTCCCTCTTAACCAGCTTCAGACGCGCTTGTTTGTGATCTCGGTAAATGGCGGGGAGACCTGCGACTAGATTGCCACATTGTCCTCACTCATCCATCCCTGGATTTTACCCGCGTACCCAGCGGTGCCGAGTCTGTGGGGGTGAATGTTTTGTGCCTAGATAGCCTTGTGCGCCGCACTTTGCTGTTGAATTTCGTCTGTCGTCTTCATCCGCACAAAGATGTCCCATGTATCCGACAACACGAAACTATACTTCATGTAGGGCGTCCGATCCTTGTTCACGTACTCCGTGACAAGCTTTCTCTTGAAGGTCTTCCAAGCATGTCCCATCGAGAGGAACGCCTGTCGTCGCACGAGATTGGAGAATTCTGTTGGGATATCAAATGACGTTGTAATTTCAGTCCACAATTGCGCTTCCTCTACGGCCGTTAGATCCTTCCATTTCTGTGTGGTGATGGGGATATGTTCCCTTCCAAGTATACCGTAGGTGGTCCGGAATGTTGCCGCTGCTTTCTTGGGAAGCAGAGGGATCCCAGAAGTACTAACGGCCGTGATGATCATTCGGCCCATAGGCATTTTCGATATTCCTCTAGCATGTCACTTAGGTACCACTTTCGTCGGAGATCCAGACGCATTCGGTGACGTAGATAATGGTGGTGAAGACGGTGCAGACGCCATCTCGTAAGATTAACAAATCAGTACTGCATCAATAAATGATATTACTGCAAGATCAACAAATCAGTATTGTATCAATAATTGATATTACTGCATGATCAACAAATCAGTACTGCATCAATCAGGATAAAATGCTCAAAAGATAGAACTTCACAACAAAATAAATCATGAATTGAGAGTTCACTGTCAATATTTCAATTGAACCAACTACACAATATTTCAATTGATAGGAATATAAACAATAATCACAAAGGAGCGAAGCTACCAGCGATGAATGGAGCAAAATGACCAGACAACATCAACATAATGAAACAGAGGGATCTGATGAGCATGAATAACATGACACAATATTAGAGAATCCAAAGCGATGAGCTCGTATCTCCCACAACATTACTAAGCAATATCTCCCAGTGTTAGAGTCAATCAAATCAGCACAATTTGAAATTTCTACTAGCACAATCCAAAGTGGTGAGCTCGTACCTTGACAGGAGGCGTGGACGAAGAGGGAGTCGAGGTCGGGGGTCGCAGAGGGAGGACACCGGCGCGGGGAGAGAGGAGGCTTGGGGATGACGGCGGCGTAGGGAGGACGTCGGTGTGGAGAGAGGAGGCTTGGGGATGACGGTGGCGTAGGGAGGACGATGGCGTGGAGAGGGGAGGCTCGGAAGGAACACAGGAAGTAAGGGCGCTGGGGAGGCGGACCGGAGAGTGAGCTATGAGGATTGAGGAGTTGTAAGGACACAAACCCTAGCAGGGCCCTACTTATAAATGCATATCGCAGACGGTTCTCTTATGTGAGCATATCACAAACATTTCTATTCCAGGACCGTCTGCGATAAGCAGAATATCACAAACGGTTCTATTTTAATAATCGTGTGTGTTAAGTATCACAGACAGTTTTATTATGGAACCATCTATGATGCTCAGCGTGCGTGGGGGAAATTTTTTGATGCGTGCGCAGGGGGGGCGAAATGTTTTCACGCCTCATTATCACAAACAATTTATTCCACTAAACCGCCTGTGATAGTTCCTTCTATAGCTAAAATATATTATGTCTGAAAAGAATATTTTTTTGGCTAGACTCAGGAAATGCTAGCCATGCTCTCTGAAAACAAGAAAACAGCTGATACAATCACAGATGGAATGATTTCTTAATTAGTGAATCAATTACAATGGAATAATTCCTTAATTACATGTCGAGTTTGTTAATTACAATAGAACAATTTTCCAAACAGGTGTCACCATGTGGGATCATTCCACTTGATATTTTGTTTTAAAATATAACCCTTCACGATGATCGACGCGCATATAGTTAGCTTCCTCACTGGGTTCTTCCTTGAGCCTAATGCCGTCTCTAAAAGAAGGCAACTCGTCAAATTAATTGTACTTTTCCTCATCCATGACATTCTCAACTCCGATAATCATTCTTTTTCTATGAAGAACTACGTGGCGGTTTTTATTTGCCGGGTCCTTTACATGAAAAACTTGAACAACTTGCTTAGCGAGTATGAATGGTTCGTCCTTATATCCGACACATACGAGGTCCATAGTAGTGACGCCGTACTTATCGACCTTCAGACCCTGTAAAAGTTTGACCCAATGGCACCAAAACAGGGGGATCTTGAAAAATACGTAGTCAAGCTCTCAAATCTCCTCTACGAACCCATAGTAGGAGCTCATCCCAGCGGTATTGAACTGCTCGTGAAATGCATCTATGCGGACATAGCTGTTCCGGACTGTGCTCTTCCTATCTTGAGCTCTCGTATAAAATGTGTACCCATTTACGTCGTATCCTTGCCATGTCACAATTGTAAATTTTGGCCCTTTTGCCAACCATGGCAGCATATCATCACTTGATGACGGCCTCCCAGTGAATCGCACCTTTAACCATGCGTTGAATCGGCAGTTGTGCTCTCTCGTGATCCAAACCTCCGATCGGACTGGATTCTGTTGGTGTACCATGTATTTGTGTTTATCAATGTACGGGGACACTTGGGTCATGTGTTGCAAGACTGTGAAATTGGCTTGAGTGTACGCGTCGAAATCAGGAGAGATTGCTTTCCTTCTGATGGTCCCGATACCCTCTAGCCTCCCCTCATGACGAGATAGAGTCACACCTATCGGTTCCACCTGAGCCATGTAGTCGACACAGAACTCAATGACCTCTTCGGTTGCATAACCTTCGATGATGCTGTCCTCCGGCCGAGATCGATTCTGTACATAGGACTTGAGAATTCCCATATACCTCTCGAACGGGTACAGATGACATAGGAACACAGGGCTGCATATTTTTTATCTCTTTCACAAGGTGAACAGTGAGTAGACCATGATATAAAAAAATAACGGAGGGAAATACATCTCAAGATGACACTGTAGTGCATCTAGTCCTTCGGGATCGATGACCTTCTGAGCAATTGAGTTAAAGAAATAACATAGCCTCATGATTACCACTCGGACCTTGTTCAACAAAATACTTCTAATTGCAATAGGAAGCATTTGTGTCATCAGCATATGACAATCATGAGACTTCATACCAATTAATTTTGAATCTTCCATAGAAACAAGTTTCTTCATGCTGACGGAGTAACCAGACGGAACTTTCACACCATGTAAGCTCTATCACAGTCCTTTCTCTCGACCTTGGACAGAGTGTTGCAAGCTGGGGGAAGATACGTTTGTCCTTTATTGGTCTCTTTCGGTGCTTACTCGGTCCTTATGTTCATATCAACCAAGTCACACCGTGCGTTGACACCATCCTTTGTTTTGTCACAAATGTTCGATAAGAAACCAATCAAGCTATCACATACATTCTTCTCCACGTGCAGGACGTCGATGGAGTGGCGAACTTCTAAGTGCTCCCAATAAGGTAAGTCCTAAAACATTGATCGCTTCTTCCAAATATTCTTCTGACGGGTCCTCAATTTACAACTGTTTTCGAGCACAACATCGATATCCTTGACCATATCATAGACCTCTTTCCCTCTAAAAGCCCTTGGAGCTGAACCATCCTCCTTATTTCCATTGAATTGTTTCTTCAGCTTGCGGTATGAGTGATACCTGGGAAGGAACTTACGGTGATGCATGTACACAGTTTTGCGTGAGTTGTTCAGCCACACAATCTCAATATCATGTAAGCAGTGCAGACATGCTTTGGCTCCTTTTGTACTGAACCCCGACAGGTTGCCAAGGGTAAGAAAATCATTGATGGTGCAGAACAACATGGCACATAAAGTGAATTTCTCTCGTTTGTACGCATCCCATACCTGTACCCCTTCGTTCCACCGTGTCACAAGACCTTCCAGCAATGGTGCTAGGTACACATCAATATCGTTCACAGGTTACTTCGGCCCTTGGATAAGTAGTGATATCAAAATGTACTTTTGCTTCATACACAGCCAAGGAGGAAGCTTGTACATACATAGATTCACAGGCCAGGTGCTATATCGGCTGCTCATGTTATCGAAAGGATTCATTCCATCTGTACTCAACCCAAACCTTATATTCCTTAGTTCCACACCAAAGTCTTTAAAGCTCCTATGAAAGTTTCTCCACTAGGCAGAATCAGTAAGGTGTCTTATCTTTCCATCTTTCTTACGCTCCTCCGAGTGCCAACGCAGCAATCTTGCATCCTTTCAATTCGCAAATAAATGCTTCAAATGGGGAATTATAGGCAGATACCACAACACCTTAGCAGGAGGTCCTTGCTTCACCTCGATGCCCTCGCCGTCATCGGAGTGATTCTTACGCTTGTATCGGGATGCTTTGCATATCGGACATACATGCATGTCTGCATACTCTTTACAGTAGAGGATACAATCATTCGGGCATGCATGTATTCTTTCTACTTCCATTCCCAATAGACAAAGAACCTTCTTGGCTTGGTAGGTGGTTTAGGGCAACACATTTTCCTCTGGAATTATGTCCGCTAGGAGACCTAGTAACGCCATGAAACTCTTGTCGGACCAACCATTGCTTACCTTCAATTTCAACAGTTCAAGTACGGGGGACAACCTTGTGTATTCCGGCTTGCAGCCCAGGAACAAAGGTTTCCCCAAGTCCTCCATTAAGCCATCGAATATACCAAACTCTCTCTCACTATAGTCCCCTTCTGCATCGCGTAGCATCTGATCCAGATTGTTATCGTACGACCTACCCTCATCAAAGCGCAGTCTACATCCAGCATATCGTTGTCTCCCTCGACGATGTTACTATCTTCCGGTATAATCTGCTCTTCGCTGTGATTGGTCCAACATGTATACCCCTTTTTGAAACCCCTTCGAATCAAGTGGCCCTCAATTTGCGCCGGGTTGGTAAACATCTTCAAATTATCTCAATCAATGCATGGACAACACATAAATTTCATCCACTTCTTCAACATATCCTGCTCGGCAGCTCTTTTAAAAGCAGACACGCCATCAATAAACTCTTCACTCACACGGTTCTCAACGTACATCCAGCTTCAGTCCATCTGCGCTACGCACATAACAAATTAGATTAATGCACGCAACCACTCTTCCTATTGACCAAACATAGTATAAATTTAAGGCATATAGATCATCATAACTGAGGCTCACTATGATGTAAACAATATTATTTTACACAATACAGGACAAGTGAATGTATATATAGATGCTGCTCATTGTTCTATTGTAAATCTTAACCGCCAATAACCTCCTTGGATGATAAACCTAGCTATCATCCATGCATCTCTCTAGATTATATTGCATATAATTAGAAGCAAATACTAACCTTAGATCACCAAGAATAAATAGATCTACAAGCACACTTGCAAATCTACGGTATTTAATTCTTTTACTAAACGCCCCAGAGCAGGCCACCTTCTTCAAAGCAGCCGCATATCAAAGACAGATCTGTCTGGAGTCAGGACGACAAGATATTTAACAGCGCATGTCACAGACCGTTCTTAAAAAAACTATCTGTGATATGTAACACAAACGATTTTAAATAATCATCGTCTGTGATAATCGTAGGGCTCAGAAGAACCTTCATAGATGGTTCTTAACAAGAACTGCCTATGACATTCACAGACCTCACCGACGGTCTCTAAATTATCACAGACAGTAGTTATTCAAATCCGTCTGTAATACGTATCACAGACGGTTCTTAACAATAACCATCTATGATATTCGCTATTAAATATCTAGCCGTCCCCTCAGATCTCGATCTAGCTAAAGTGAGAAATGTTCGCCTCAGATCTAGATCTATCTGGAGTGAGAAATGTCTCTGATATATGCGACTCCTTTGAAGGAGGTGGCAGGCTCTAGGGGGGTGTTTGGTGAAAGAAATACCGTAGATTTTCAAGTGTGCTTATATTTCTATTTGTTCTTGGTGATCTAAGGTTAGTATTCCTTTGTCTCTGATGCAGCTGCTTTGAAGAAGATGGCGAGTACGGCTAAGAAAGCAACCAAGCCCACTATGAAGCATGATCTTTTTTTCAGTTGTCGTCCACGCAACATAAGATGATGAGATAGTAGCCACGGCCTACTTCATCTAAGCTGACACACTCTCCTTGCAACCATGCTTTTTGAACATGCAGGGGTTGGTCATACCATGATTGTATTCATTAGCATTCTCTGGCTGGTCGGTATGACCAGCCCCTACAAGTTCAAGAAGCATGCTTGCTAGGAGAGTGTGTGTTCGATGAGGTTGGCCATGGCTACTATCTCATCCTCATGCTGCATGGACGACCCAAAAAAAATCATTCTTTGTCGTGGACTTGGTTGCTTTCTTAGGCGTACTCGCTGTCTTCTTCAAAGCATGTTTATCAGAGATGGTTCTTGTTAAAAACAGTCTGTGATATACATCATAGATGGTTCTAATGAATAATCGTCTGTGGTAAATAAACATCACAAACAGTTCTTTTTAATAGCAAATGCAGTGATAAGTATATATCCTGCATTATTGTAATTATAACCGTCTGTGATAATTATCACATATGGTTTATTCCACTAAACCGCCTGTGATAGTTCTATAGCCAAAAAATATTCTGGCCTCACCTCATCTCCTCCTCTTGAGTGAGGGCCATATGTCTAAGGCGTCGAGCTCACCAAATCAAATCTAAGGTTTGTATTCATTTGTCTCTGATGCGGCTGCATGATCATTTTTTCATGGGGTCGTCCATGCAGCATGAGGAGGATGAGACAACAGCCATGGCATACTTCATCGAACCAGCAGTTCAAGAAGCATGGCTCCCAGGAGAGTGCATGAAGATGCTATTTTGCTGGCATTCCTCCAGACATAACAGCAGGCCTCAGATCTATGCCACGCAGCTTGTAGAATCCTCCTCCTCATGCTGCTTGGGCACATCCGAGGCCTGCAGTTGTGTTTGGAGGAATGCCAGCGAAATAGCCTCCACATGCGGTCTTCTAGCAATCATGCTTCTTGAACTTGCAGGCTCGATGAGGTTGGCCGTGGCTGCTGTCTCATCCTCCTCATGCTACGTGGACGACCCTCCAAAAAAACTCTTATCAGAGATGGTTCTTGTTAATAACCGTCTGTGACACACATCATGGACGGTTCTAATTAAAAACCATCTGTGATAATTAAACATCATAGACGATTCTTGTTACTAACCGTCTGTGATATTTATATATCACAGACTGTTGTAGTTTATAACCATCTGTGATACATATCACAGACAGTTTATTCCACTAAACCACCTGTGATAGTTCCATAGCCAAAAAATGTTCGCACGCCACCATAAGTATGGACAATCCTAAGCTTTGCCATCTTCTTCTAGTAGTTGAGCTCAGCTCTTTCTCCTTCTGGTCTCACCTTACCTCACCTCATCTCCTCCTCTTGAGTGAGGGCCATATGTCTAAGGCGTCGAGATCACTGAATCGAAGGGCCCTAGCGCTAGCCACTGCTAGGCAGGTGGATTGCCCTAACTGTTGTGTGCAAACAAATGTGTTCTACGCCAACACCGAGGGAAATACTAGTCGGATGTTTTATAAATGTCCTTATTTCTCAGTAAGTAAACTTGAGTTTGATTTCTTGCGGTTTGGATGTTTCTCCAGTAGCTATGAAATGCGTGTGATGTTTTGGCGTTTGTACGGTTTTGTAGGTGAAGGATGTCAATATTTCGGTGGGCGACACCATGGACCGAGCAAGGGGCCTTGACAATCTGAGGCAAGGATGGACTCGGTGGAGTAGAGAATGGAAGTTGTCTTTGGAAGCGAGAGGCTAAACATCTTTGGAGTTGAAGATGGGCGCGTGGACCATATCAAGTGGTGGAGAAGGCTGTGTGTATCATTATTATAATTTATGGCATATTTGTGAAGTAGCTAGTTTCCTGTAGTAGTATGCAAAATATCACAGATGGTTCCAACCACAAACCGTTTGTGATAAAGCATATCACAGATTGTTATTTTTATTAACCGTCTGTGATATTATAATTATCACAGACGGTTCCAACTACAAACTGTCTGTGATAATACATATCACAGACGGATAAAAATAACCGTCTATGATAATTATAATATCATCGACGGTTTGTTCAACTAAACTGCTAATTTTACAAGTAGTTCAACACCTGTGCAAAGAACTTGGCGTACTCATGCTTAATCCTACAGTCATCGCTGCAGAAGACGACGTAGTCATCCCACTCTTCTGTCATACCGTAGCCGGTTCTCGTGCACCGGTGGCCATCCTCCGACAGCGCCCACGCTTGGCCCGGCGGCTCGTCCATCTTCCACATTGTCGCCTGGACCACGTCCGCAGCGAGCCTTCGACACTGCTTGCATTCCTGGTTGGTCCTCTTGGCCATCTCGCACCCGTCGGTCGGCTCGCCCTCGACCTAGCTGATGTATTGCTTCCAAATGTTGTGCACCTCGCCAGCCTTATAGAGGAGGAGGCCGAGCACGTAGGCCGCGGCCTTGTGGCCGGCAACGGCCCCCCATTCAAGGAACATGAGGCCGCGCTGCATGTCATGGTGCACGAAGACAAGCGTGAGGCCAATGTTGAAGCAGGCCTCTGGGTTGCCAACGTCGGCTAGGTGGTTGACGACGGCAAGGTAGCGGTTGTTGTCCAGCCACTTCATCGCCTCCTCCCACTCCAGCACCACGTGCCTTCCCACGGCGCGCTCCATGGACACCTTGTACATGGTCTTACAACTCCAATATACGTACACAATTCAAGACGTCAGAATTACTCCGTAAGAGAAAATTAAAATTAAGGGTGTTGTTGCTAGTCAGATTAGTGACATGTTTATCTAGTCAAATTAAAAGGCTAACATGTATGCATGCTTGGATTGGTTGAACAACAAATAGTAGTACGTATTTTTGTAGGTATATATAAAAATACGTACGTCGCTCGTTCGTAGGCTGTAGAGGTCAGCCATGGGCTGAGGAGAGCTCACGGCCACGAGGCCGATGATGTTGACGATGACATCGTGATGAAGAGCGACAGTGATCGTCGACCTCCTCTCCTTGGTCATCGCCGTCATGCTCTATGTGCTCACCATGGTGCGTGACGTACAGTCTGTGAGTTTTCAATACCGTAGTGATCGAGTTTTTTTTAACTCTACTGGTTGTTGATAGAGGGTGCGAAAGACAACATCATTCTTTTAAAATATATCACAAACCGAGACGAAGAGACGCGTAAATAGCGTCGTAGCAAGAAGATGAAGAGCGCGTAAATAGCGTCGGTAGCGCAAGACGAAGAGACGCATTGCACGGGAACTGAAGAGGCTTGAACATTTCATAGACGATTCCAACCACAAACCGTCTGTGATACTCTAGTGGCCCAAGTAGCCTGTTATCTCCGTTATCAAAGCTCCGTGTAATACTCCAAATTAAATTAATTGAGAAGAAATAAATTAGAGAGAGGGACCAATCAGAAAAGTGGTTTTAACAGAAGATTAGAGGGGGATTTACGCATAATTTGGACAACCTAGGCTGTGGGCTTTTGGCCCACAGCATTTAGGCCTCAGGGGGAAGGGCAGCCGGCCACATAAGAAGGAGAGGGGGCAACCCTAGGGTTGCTACAGTACCACAGCTATAGTACCGCCGCCATGCTACAGTTGCTTTCTGCCGTGCTACAGTACCCTCCCACGATTAGCTTTATTTGGCCAAGAAGAAGGAAGGAGAAGCCTCCACGGTGGTGTTCGCCCAAGAGGAAGGAAGAGAAGGGGGGAAGAAGAGAAGGAAGGGGCATCACCAGCGGGAGCTCGTGATCTTCAGCTGCTCATCGAGGGTAACATTCGTTTCCCATTGATTAGATGTTTAATTAGCTGTTTTAGCAATGCCGGTTGTGTAAATCCCAATCTGTTCAGAAGATAGAATGACGGTTTTGATGGCTTTAGAGGCAGATTCCGTGGATCTCATCTGTTAGAGATAGTTGGGTAATGTCCTTAGCTTTCCATGTCCACTAAGAACACCCAAATCCGATTAACGGTCAGCGAGTTATGAATTCTTTAGTGTCGCTGTCCTGCTAATCTGTTAGTTTTCTGACAGTTTGTAGAAAACTGGGTTAAGCCATTAGTTAAAGACGAAATCAGATGATCTCGATATAACAAAAAATGTAGGTAATTTCCATACCTTTCCAGAAAGCTAAATAACGCAAGATTTGGATACTCGTAGCAAAAGTTATGGTGGTTTTAGTGTACTGTCCAAAGAACCCAACGTGAAAATTGATGTCTTTTAATTTGGCTTGGTAGGGGTTTTAGATGGCCGATTCAAAAGGCCCCCCCAACTAGATTTAGTTGGGGAATTTAATTAAATTTCCATAAAGTCCTAGAACACCTTATTTGGACCCTTGTAGTGAAAGTTATGATTTTTAGAAGTTGACTGTCCACAGAGAGGACAGATCGATCGTTATAAGAGGGACGTTTGGAAGGCTCTTGAGAGTTTGGCTTTTTTTTCGTTTGAGCTATTAATTATGTCTTGGGTCTAGTGTGATTGTCTTAGCTTGGTTCATAATTATGTTCAGGTGGGGGATTGGTCCCAGGGGCAGCGCCCTCTTCGCTAGGGATGGCAATGGTGCCCGATTACCCGCGAACCCGCAGGCGAATACCCTAATGGAGGTGGGTATGGGCGTCTTTCTTTGCCCACGGGCATGAAAACGGGCACAATTCCTTACCCATCGGGTAAACAGGCGCGGGCATGGGTAAGCTCCACCCGTACCCGCTTCGCCCGATTACCCGCTAATACTAACATGTGGGACACCGTCACACCCCACTAAAACCCTAGTCGCTGCAATCGCTCTCAGGCTCTAGCTCCCACTTCCCAGCCGCCGCCGCCAGAAACTCTTCCTCATGCGCCTCCTGTCCCCCACTCGGCCACTCCCCCAATCCAGATCTCATTTCCTCCCTTAGTCCCTCGTCGTCCCCGCTGCCCCCATCCTCCCGGCCAGCCGCTGCCCCCATCCTCCTCCCTGTCAACCGCCGAACGCCGGTCGCCTCCTCCTGCCCGTCCTCCTCAACGCCGGCCGCCTCCTCCCGCTGGTCCTCCTCTAGATCCGCCCGTGCTCCTCCTCAACGCCTGGTCGCCTCCTCCCTTGAGTCCTCCAACAGATCTGCTGTCCTCCCGCCCAAGACCTTGGGGAGGGCGAGGCCAAGAGATCTTGGGAGTCGGAGGCCAGCTGCTTGACCATCGGCGATCTCCTCGGCGACCTCGCCGTCGATAGCCGCCCACGACCACCTCCCGACAGCCCTCCTCCCGACCAACCACGCCTCCGTCCCCGGCCGTCGGTGCATGATCTAGTTCTTGTTCCTAATATGTAGATCTAGTACTACTACATGCTAATAATAGTGGTTGAGATTTGCATCTTGATTTGTGGTCTTGCTCGATACCTATTTGGTCTTGATTTGTTCAATGCGGGTTGTTGTGTCGATGCTCTAAGGTGGATTTCAACTTGTATAGATCGGTGCATAATAGGAACCGAACAAGAGCAAACTTGAAATGATATTTTTATTTTCAATGAGGTTATTGGTAATCTCGGGTTGATTGAAATCCCAATTCTGAGTGAAGTTCCACCAGGGAGTAACATGTAAGAAAATCCTCTTCTTGAACAATTGGACTGGTTTTTCACCTCCACTGACTAGATCACCAACTACCCAAACACTTTGGTCAAGTCTCTTGCAATTCTCTCATGTGTCGACTTTAATCTCTCATTGCAATCAGATCATTTCTTTCTTTGATGCAGTAGAGGAGTTTCGTCATCTAACACAATGGTGGAATGGAATTTTCGTAATATTATCAAAGCTCATATCTTGAAACTGCTTCATTTGGCCTTATAGGAATCTTGAAGCTCATATCTTGAAGTTTTGTCATCTAACAACGCCGGCAGCACTCTATGAAGCTTAGAGGAATCGTATGGGAATTACAACAATGCCTCATATGTATTTGTACCTATCAGTTTGTATTTCCATTTTATTTGTTGAATTTGATTAGTTGTTTTGTCAAACTTGATGTGTGATTTGCGATGAACTTTCTTAGTTGTTGAATGTGTGATGCACTATTGATGTGTGAATTGAAATGAACTTGATGTCATGCTGTGTGCATTGTTTATGTGTGATGAGTATGCCTGTGGGTGATGGGTACCCATGGGCGGCAGTGTATTGTTCGCGGGTAAATGGGTATGCCCGCGGGCGACGGGTACCCGCGGGCGACGGGTATGGGCGAGGTTCTTTGCCCGTCGTCTTTCGCGGGCATGCCCGTGGGGGGAAATGGGGGTCGCGGGTATGGGTATGGGCGAGCACTACCCGACCCGCCGCGCCCGATTGCCATCCCTACTCTTCGCGTCTAGCGTTTCCGCACGGTTGAGACAAGTATCCTGTTTGTAGCATAATTATGATTGGTTGATGTGATTGCTTGCGTTTACTCGTATTAGTCATACATGGATGATAGTGTGATGAATATGAATAGAATTTGGTGAATGCATGTTTATGGCTAAAGCCTTCCTATGTATGTTGTTAATGCCTTACATGCTATGTGAGATCTGAAGTTGTGGTATGTACTTGTTGATTCATATGTATGAAAGATAGGGTCATAGTACATACATATCTTGAAAGCATACACGAGACTTGGTCACATGGTGATCAAGTATATATAGTTGAGGTCCTGTCATGTAAATGGCGGGCTTGTAATCCCCATATTACGTGGAATATGGGCATTGAGGAGAGGTCCCCATCATGAAGATGATGGGCAATGAATCCTATACTCATGGAGTATAGGCTCTTGGTCCCTGTGCGGAGGGCACGAGCAAGGTATCATCGACGGTTGTATACCCGTATTACACGATAAAATCTGAAAAGAGATAAAGATTAAAAGATGCATTGCATGTCCGCATTACATAAGCATGGGAGTTATTTTTAGTGTAATCTTTGCTTTTGACATGTTGATGCCATATCTGTGTGTTTAATGCTTCTTTTATAGATACTTCTTTGAGTCATTAGACTCACCCTTGCTTTGTTGTGTTTTAGGTACCACAGCAAGAACGGCATGCATGGGAGGGAGTAGTTTTGTTGGAATGCACTCACTACCATTCATCCTAAAGGAAGAATATAATTTAGTTCATACTCTATAAATAAGCAAACCGATTGAGATTCACTCATAACTTTGGTTGAATGCTTTGGGTTATTTGTAATAATGAGATTAGCGAATTTGGATTATGCTTATTCTTGTTTTATCGGAATAGACTATCTTGCATGCTTGGATGAATTTGGATATTGAATTATTGTTAATGTTATATTTAATTCTTTGAAACCTCGGTATAGTTAACTATACAAAGGAGGTTCTATTTGAAAAATTTGGTAAATGGTTTTAGTAGCATTGTTTAATTTTATTTTAGTAGCATTCGGGCTCAATGTTGAGTTTGAGTGTTATTCTGATTAGTATCAGAGCGGGTTGTAGGTCCGTGGTATTTGAATTATTAAACTTGACACACTAGGCATAGTAGTTGGGAATGGGTTTTTGCATTGCATTTACGCTTTCGTTGTGTTGTATTGATGATTTCTGTTTTGAGATGATCTGATATATCTATATTATAATACTATGGTTATTATGTGTGGGGATAACCCATGTTGAGAGGTTGAGGTTGTGGTTGTGGTCTGGTCGCATGCGGGTTACACCACCGTCTTGTGATATGAGAATAGGGAAGTGGTTACCTCAGATATCCTAGTACAGGTGTTGATAGTGAATATCTTAGGAAGAGTTGTCCTCTTCCTTGAAATTTGAATTTGGTCAACTCTTATCTAGTTGTGGTTGATGAACTTCTCTTGGATTAGTAGTCCATTGCAGTTGATGGGATTGTTTGAGAAATGTTGATGTGTTCCCATTGGTTTAAGTTGCCCTGTAAAGCAATCAATGTTTTCCCAACCGATGAGTTATTCTTGCGGCTGGTGAACTTGGTTGATTGTCAAGTTGACCTTTATAATGGAATTTTGTCTTTCTCATCGGAAAACCATGACCCACTTATTCGAGTGATGTTTTTGGTTAATTAAAGCTTCCTTTTGCAAGTCCTTTAGTACGTGGAGGCTTTGACTCAATGTATCTCTATTGGGTATTTTGAGTGTTGAATATTAATGGTTCTCCTTTATGGAAGAAGATGTTAAATCCTTTAGTGAAGTTTTGTCTTGGTTAAGTGAGAGGTTATAATTAGAGCAATTAATGGGTATGATATGGATTATCAGGTTGGGTCTGCAGAGTGTGCATGATTGATCTTAACTAAGATCTTTGAAAGAAAAGTTGATTAATTTGAAAGTGTCTTCCAGTAGTTCTTGATGAATTGTGATTAAGGGTATGGCTATACCTAATTGAAGTTAGAGGAGTTATTAAGAAGTGTGGAAATTTGACGAACTGGTTTGAACACAAAAGTTTGAAGGGATAGAAACTATTGGATGTAGAATATTATGGGAAGAGTTCTGGATAGCTCTTCTATAAGGAACGATGTGATGAATTTGGTTGTAGTGTTGCTGAGACTATTGAGTGATGAAAGATTTTGATTCTCGAAGTTTTATTGCAATTTTGTACCAAATTATGAAAGTGAGGTAGAACGGCTGGATATGTGGTTGTAATTGCTCATGTGATTTGGCAAGGAAAATAGGTAGCATATAGATTTCATGATGAAGCTAGTTGATAGCAATAAGGGTTGGAGTGCAATTGTGGTGTATTGACATGTGGTGTTGAACATCAATAAAAGTTGAACTCATGTGATTTAATAGATGGCTTACGTTGACTTGGTTGTGAAATAGTCGGATGACAACATGTTTATGACGAAAGGGTTTTTGGTATAACCTTTAAATGGTGTAGTAGGTTCCCTTTTAAAATAAAGTGGTTGTGTAGTGAGGTTGTAAGAATTTAGTTTACTCTCAATCGAGGATGAGATGGTAATGTAGTATGTACCTTTTTGGTGAGGCTTTGGGGCTTTATAAAGGAAGAGTTGGCGATAACGAATCTTGTTAAGAGTGAATTATTCTAGATGTTAGTAAGATATTCCACAAGGGCTTCTGACTTGTTGAAGTGGTGATGATTCTTCTAGAGAGAAAGTAATTTAACTGCCTTTCGAAAAATTGGTTAAAAGAAATGATTGGAGTTTTGCATTCGTGATCTTTTGGGAAGGTCTATTTGGCTCTTAAGCGATTAATGTGATTTGGCTTAAAAGGCACTTCTTGTCTGGTGTGGCAAGTAACGATATAATCAAAGGAAACCACTTTCTTTGTTAACGAAAAATGTGTACCATCAGTATTTGAGGTTGGAGTTAAGAGTTATAATCTGCAACTTTTCTGTTGTTACAGCTTAAGAGTTTCTTGAGTTTCAATAGTAATATTTTATCATGATTTTTTGGAGGTTGAAATTTCCTTCTTGTAGGACATGTGTCCTCAACTGTAGTTTCGACTTTTGTTTTTAGAGATCATTTCTATTTGACTGTTTCTCTTGGTCTCATGCTCACTTCGAGGAGCAATGTTTTCTTGCGTGTTGAAACTGGTTTTAGTTTGTCTTTTCCTTTTTGAGAAAGGAATTAACCAACTTGTCGCCGAGTTTTATAAAGTGTAATATAGCGACTGGTTGTTGGTGGTCAAGTATTTGGTAGTGGAGAGATTTTGGGAACCAACATATTTGAAGTCTGAAAGACGTTGATTTGGATTTGACCTATAACATCTGGAGGGAGTTCAATTTAAAAGGAATGTTTGTCGATGAAAAAAAAAGTTGATTAGTGTTACAACTAGTGGAACCTATGGCGAATTATGATCTAATAACCTTTGTCCATGTTGGGATGTTGGGATTATCGAAAGTATGGACTCTTGATAAATGTATTGGAGTATCGCAATTGGATACTTAGTAATATTGTGTAGAAGAGTTATGATGGTGAAGTTTAATGAGAGCAGCGGTGTGGAGAAACCTAAGCGTTGTGCTAATTAATGGGATAGCAGGAATTATTGAGTTATTGTCAAGTATGACTCGGCCACAGTGAGTAACCCTATGGGGGTTAGATTATCTCAAATGATAACTTGGTCAAGAATATAATTATTTATTGACGTTAATGATTGAGTATGTTTGGATCTTGGTCAATCAGTTAGGGTATTGTGAAGAGGTATATTGCGGTTGTGTAGTTGGATTGGATTGGTGTGGATTAGAGAAGGTCTAAGATTGGTGAAATAAATCGCCTTGGGCCGGTTACTTGATTAGTGAGGAATGTTGATACTAATGACTGAGGTTATTGTCAAGCTGTGCGAAATTTTAGTAAATGAATGTAAGGATTTCCTATCAACTAAATCAGAAATTCATGGTAGGAGACTTGGAGGTTGAATTTGGGCCTTTACATTTTATGCTAGGACCTTGGAAACCCAATATTATATGTAGAGGTGGGTGAACAGAAGCGAATTTTGAATAGTGTGTTGATCTTTGATAGAATACTTTGGGTAAAGTAAATGAGTGTGAATGTGGTGAAGTTCAAGTTGATTATCCATAAAGATTGAGGTGATGTGATTGTGGATGAAAACTATATTGAGGAGTGTTGGGAATTATTTGTCAAAATAATTCCTTTGGTAGAGAAGTTGATCAGAGTATGTTATTGTGGATTGGAAGAGTCTCTCTTCATATGTGTGGATTTTGTGTTCAGTTTGAGCATAGCTTTGAGATTGCCAAATTAAAAGAAATGAATTAGTGTGTTATGCGATGATTTGGAATCTCATGGTTTAAGAGAAAGTTGAATTCTTAAAAGAAAGTTTGAGGAAAAGGTTGTATTATCGGATATTGAAATGTTCTCCTGGTTTTTTTTTGTTTGAGCCTTGCCTCTATGACATATGCCAGTTACAAATTGAGTTGGTTCTTCTTGTTATGCGTGATTCTTTTCGGTTAAGAAAAAGAAAGGAGATGGTGTTTTGGGCACTCGAGTGATTTCGCCTTTGGCTTATGTGGTGTTCATTGGCAAACCGTGCACTTGGAAAGTGGAAGAGTTTCATGATGAATCTTTTGGTTTTGGATTTAACCCTTTTGGTGGGGAGTTGGTAATGCGTGTATGCGATGAGAATCCTTTATTTTCAGTTGGGTTCTATTTTTGAAAGAATTTGTTTCAAAAGGGTTCTGTTGTGCGTCCCGGGTTAAAAGAGGTGCTCATTGTTAAAGTGAAGAGATTGAGTGATATAAGGAACAAGAGTTCTGTGTATTTTGTGCAAGTTGTGTGGTTTGGTACCAAAGGGAATGTTGGCCCAAGGTACATTGGTTGTTTCTGGAAGTTGCGGAGAATTGGGGGATAGCGTATCACTAGGACCGTCTTGAGTCCTAGCGTGGGGCACAGTTCGTTTTGCTGATCTAGTGTCAAGGGAGTACTGGAGAAATCTGGAGTGTGAAGTTTCGTTAAGGCCGTTGACCCACGAGTAAGTTCGTGCCTTCGAGTCATGTCCGTTGAGTGACTCGTGAAAGGTTGGAATGAGTAATAAGGCGTAACACGTCAGTTGCATCAAGGTGTGGTGGTCCCATAAGTCTGAGAGGAAATGACCCGGGAAATGGAGTCTTGCATGCCCGAGCAGTATCTGGAATTATTCACGGCAGGTGCGTGGTAATGTTAGTAAGTTTATTAGTGAGATTGTTCATTGGCGTTAAGTGTGGTTAGAATTGAGTCCTAATTCTATTTAAGGGGTAGAATGTAATACTCCAAATTAAATTAATTGAGAATAAATAAATTAGAGAGGACCAATCAGAAAAATGGTTTTAACGAAAGATTAGAGGGGGTTTATGCATAATTTGGACAACTTTGAAATCAGGGCTTTGCCCACAACATTTAAACAAGGGGAAGGCGTGAAGGCCACATAAGAAGGAGAGGGGCAACCCTAGGGTTGCTACAATACCACAGCTACGATCTGCCGCCATGCTACAAGGTGCTTTCGATGTGCTCTGATACCCTCCCACGATTAGCTTTATTGCCGGCCAAGAAGAAGGAAGGAGAAGCCTCATGGTGGTGTTGACCAAAGAGGAAGGAAGAAGAAGGGGAAGAAGAGAAGGAAGAGGCATCACCAGCGGGAGCTCGTGATCTTCACTGCTCATCGAGGTAACATTCGTTTCCGTTGATTAGATGTTTAATTAGCTGTTTTAGCAATCTTGGGTTGTGTAGATCCCAATCTATTCGAAGATAGAACGGCGGTTTGATAGCTTTAGAGGCAGATTCCGTAGATCCCATCTGTTAGAGACAGTTGGGTAATGTCCTTAACTTTCCATGGCCACCAAGAACACCCAAATCGATTAACGATCGATGAGTTATGAATTCTTTAGTGTCGCTGTCACGCTAATCTGTTAGTTTTCGACGGTTTGTAGAAAACTGGGTTAAGCCATTAGTTAAAGACGAAATCAGATGATCTCGATATAACAAAAATGTAGGTAATTTCCATACCTTTCCAGAAAGCTAAATAACACAAGATTTGGATACTCATAGCAAAAGTTATGGTGGTTTTAGTGTACTGTCCAGAGAACCCAACGTGAAAATTGATGTCTTTTAATTTGGCATGGTAGGGGTTTTAAATGGCTGATTCAGAAGGGCCCCCCCAACTAGGTTTAGTTGGGGAATTTAATTAAATTTCCAGAAAGTCCTAGAACACCTTATTTGGACCCTTGTAGTGAAAGTTATGATTTTTAGAAGTTGACTATCCACAGAGAGGACAGATCGATCGTTATAAGTGGGACGTTTGGAAGGCGCTTGAGAGTTTGGCTTTTTTTTCGTTTGAGCTATTAATTATGTCTTGGGTCCAGTGTGATTGTCTTAGCTTGGTTCATAATTATGTTCAGGTGGGGGATTGGTCCCAGGGGCTGTGCCCTCTTCGCGTCTACTGTTTCCGCACGGTTGAGGCAAGTATCCTGTTTGTAGCATAATTATGATTGGTTGATGTGATTGCTTGCGTTTACTCGTATTAGTCATACATGGATGATAGTGTGATGAATATGAATAGAATTTGGTGAATGCATGTTTATGGCTAAAGCCTTCCTATGTATGTTGTTAATGCCTTACATGCTATGTGAGATCTGAAGTTGTGGTATGTACTTGTTGATTCATATGTATGAAAGATAGGGTCATAGTACATACATATCTTGAAAGATATACGAGACTTGGTCACATGGTGACCAAGTATATACAGTTGAGGTCCCCGTCATGTAAATGACGAGCTTGTGGTCCCCACATTCGTGGAATATGGGCATTGAGGAGAGGTCCTCATCATGAAGATGATGGGCAATGGTCCCTATACTCGTGGAGTATAGGCTCTTGGTCCCTGTGCCAAAGGGCACAAGCAAGGGTATACATCAACGGTTGTATATCCGCATTCTTTGTAAAATCACGAAAAGAGATAAAGATTAAAAGATGCATTGCATGTTCATATTACATAAGCGTGGGAGTTATTTTTAGTGTAATCTTTGCTTTTGACATGTTGATGCCATATCGTGTGTTTAATGCTTCTTTTATAGATACTTGCTGAGTCATTAGACTCACCCTTGCTTTGTTGTGTTTTAGGTACCACAAGCAAGCGGCATGCATGGGAGGGAGTAGTTTTGTTGGAATGCACTCACTACCATTCATCCTAAAGGAAGAATATAATTTAGTTCATACTCTATAAATAAGCAAACCGATTGAGATTCACTCATAACTTTGGTTGAATGCTTTGGCTTATTTGTAATAATGAGATTAGCGAATTTGGATTATGCCTATTCTTATTTTATCGGAATAGACTATCTTGCATGCTTGGATGAATTTGGATATTGAATTATTGTTAATGTTATATTTAATTGCTGAAACCTCGGTATAGTTAACTATACAAAGGAGGTTCTGCTGAAAAATTTGGTAAATGGTCTTAGTAGCATTGTTTAATTTTATTTTAGTAGCATTCCAGGCTCAATGTTGAGCTGGGGTGTTACACTTCGTAGGCGACGTCATCGGCATCGGAGGGTTTAGGATCAGCGCAGGTAGCCTGAAACACTTCCAACCGTTGACGCGATCATTCCATACTCGCCCAAAGAAGCTCCTCCTGAGGAGCCAAGTGGAAAAGCGCCCATAGGCCCTCTTCTCTTGCTTGAGGGGTCTCGGCTTGGACGACTCGGTCGCTCGCCACCTCGATGTCACATTTCAAGCGACGATAATCCTCATGCAGACATGCAACCTCTTGCTCGAGGACTACACCGATGGCGAGGTTAGCTCGTCGAAAGCTGCAGAGCACCCAGAAGACATGGCAGAGGAGGTCGTCTAGACGGCACAACGTCGCCGTCACATGTCCCGGCATAATCTTCGCTGGAGGAGGGAGGACACCCTAAACACAGTGTGCTTTCGCAGCTTTGACCAGCGTACGGCCGGCGAGTTGCTCGTACAGGTTGGCTAGGTAGGCCATTAATGCCGGTGTTAGGGGAGAAGAGTGGGGAGCCATTTTGTTTGTGCTTAAGAGTAGAGCGATGTGTGAGGAGTACGGTGGCGGATGATCTCGTTTGTGCTTGATAGTAGAGCGATGTGTGAGGAATACAGTAGCAGGTGATCATTTTTATAAAACATGCAAGGAGTAACGTCGACGCGGGAGACGAAGAGACACATTGCGCGGGAAGTGAAGCGACATTGAACATATCACAGACACTTCTGACTACAAACCGTCTGTAATACAAAATTATCACAAATGGTTATATGTAAAACCCGTCTGTGGTATTTATTAATATCTCAGATGGTTATTTTTAATAACCGTCTGTGATATTTCATAGATGATTTTAAACATGAACCGTCTGTGATATTAATAAATATCACAGACGGGTTTTAAATATAACCGTGTGTGATATTTCACAGACGATTTTAAACATGAACCGTCTGTGATATTAATAAATATCACAGATGGGTTTTAAATATAACTGTCTATGATAGTTTCACAAACGGTTTTAAACATGAACCGTCTGTGATATTTGTGGATATCATGGGAATATACTCATGATTTTAGGATGATGTTACAATTGGCAATGGCGTTATCGGTTTGTCGAAACACGCGTTTTCGTCGAAGTTTGAAAGGCTGTCAGGTCAAATGCGGTCAGACCAGCGTTCAAAGAGCGGTCAGACCGGTTGGCGGTCAGACCGGCGTTCAAGGCGTGGTCAGACCAGCCATTGAATGGCGGTCTGACCGATTTTGTGCTGTTCATCGGCCAATCGGTGGCGATGATTTTTGGGATAGATCAAGTTCATGGGTTTCAGTACATATGTGTTGCATGACGCATGTTTTCACTAACGTGGGTCAAGTTGTGAAGAACTTGTTCCCGGAATCGATTTCTTTGTCTATTGTTGTGCAGAATGCTTAGAGGTCAACAACGGTCAACGGCGAGGATGATCGGGACTAAGCTTGGAGAGCTAAGGTCTAGAATGATCGAGGATGCCGGGTGAGGTCAATGGATTTAAGCATTTCACAAATTGGACAAAGGTGACCGAACGGGCAGTTCTGTGCGACTGGTTGTTCAAGCGGCGCGGGGGTCGGTGCAAGTGCCATGGTAGTTTTGGCTGGAGTCGGACAGGAGAGACTTGCCGACATGATGAGAGCCGTTGATCAACCTACACGTGGTGAAGCAGGCGATTGCTTCACCAAGATTGGATTCGGTCTTCAGAGAAGGATCGAGAAGGGGTATTTTGGTAATTTCACCAAATACCGCCTTGGTAACCATTTGGCTAAACCACGGCGCGAGACGATGCTTGGAGAAGTGGTTTAGGTCAAGAGGAGACGAAGACGACGCTTTAAAATACGTGCGTGTGTGACCCGTTTGTGTGTCGGCTTAACGGGTGCCTATTAGGGTTTACTCTTCTAGAAGCTAGGCCTCCACTATAAATAGGGGTGGCTGCTGTCCAGCACCCTTAAGCACTTCATTTTGGAAAACCCTAATTTTTGTTTTAGGGACTTAGAGAGGAAAGGAAAGGCTTAGGGTTCTAGAGAGATGAGTTGATGGTGTGCTCATGGATTGAGCTCTTGTCCTCCTGATGGAGCGATTGTAAACTCTCTTCAATTCTCAAATCAATCCATGCATGATTTCTCAAAGATGAGTCTCTTTGTGTTCTTCCTCCATCTTTTATGATTTTGAGTCTCTATTTGATTCTCGAGTTTTCTATTGGTTTCTTGCCATGATCTAGCTTGTTGTGGCATGTGGGAACACATCTAGGATCATCTTGATCATCAATCACCCACGGGCACGACGTTAGATCATATTTTGATTTTGACTCGGTTTTGGAGCACCCTTCGTTTAAACTAAAAAAGATAGAAACTTTGGGATGGATCTCTGCGATCTTTGATTGGAATAGGTTCCTAATATCTTAGAGAAGGTGTGTCTCATGTTTGGTGGAGTTTGGTCGTGTAGATAAAAAGTTAGATCGATTTGAGTCTCGGTTTTCGGGCTTTCTGTTCTGTTCATCGTCAGGTCTAGTCAGACCAATTCTATAACGCCGGTCAAACCGCCCAGCGGTCAGACCGACCTCCGGTCTGACCGCCCATTTGCCACCGGTCTGACCGTCCGTAGGAGTTGAGCCTTATGGTTTGATCTTTTGCTTGGGGTTATGATTTGGATTTAACACAAGTCCTCTGCAGTACTTGTATGTTGATCTTCATAGCTTCTATAGCTAATGGAGTGATATTTGTGTTGAACCTAATCAAGGTGAAAAATTGAGCGTCCTCCTATTCAGCCCCCCCCCCGTCTAGTCGCCTATTCGGTCCTACAATATTACATCTTCATAGACGGATTTTACCGCACCCAGTAACACAGATGTGAGCTAAACCAAAACAGTGTGATTGTCTTTAATACAGACAATTTCGGGGAACCGTCTGTAATGAGGCATCTAGGATAGCCCCTTTTGTAGTAGAGATACGTGGAATTGGAATGATGAGACTTAGAGAAGTGCAGAATTTAGGGGGAGAATTTTCACAAACTCATTATTGAAACTTGATCACGAAGATCAAGTACCCAAAGAGTAAATCTTGGAGATCAAATGAAATTGGATGGATTGTACTCTTTTTACCTTGATGAGTTTTCCTGAAGTTTCTCGGTTAAGGTTTTTAACGAGGCAATTCGTGCAACGCAACGTAACGTGTATTATATACTCTTTCTCTAAATTTTTTCCACTGGGTTTTATGGAGTTTTGATGAGGCATGAGCATGTGAGGATGGGTGCCCAAGGGGGGAGTGTTGGGAAACCATAGGCTTGGCCTAGAAGCCGGCGCATGTATAAGCTCCCCATCCCAAACCCTAGCAGGGTCTCTAGACTATAAATAGAGGTGCTAGTCATTGTAAAAGGCTGATCGATTGATGAAGGAATAAAGCAGAAGCAAGAATCCCCCCATATCTCTGTGTTCAATCTACTATTCTGTACTTGTGTTCTTGCATTGTTCTAAGTGATTCTGCGCTTGTCTACAAGGTGAACGATCGAACTGGACTCGTCAGCGACGGTTCCTCAACAGTTTTATCCATACTTATCAATTCCATTCCAATACTAGCCAGAATAGCCGGAACATGCTATACTGGCACCCAAACCGACATCTCAGTAGCATCAATCGTCTGGCCTCAATCTTGGTCCATTAAACCATTCCACCATTCCGATCCATTTCGGCCATTCTGGTACCGGTAAAATAAAAATAAAAATTGAAGTGACCACTTTTTTTACTCAACACGGAAGGCCGGGTCCAATACTACTCATTCGGTCAGTGAAATTATGCTAGACTAGTATGCTAGAATATGGTAAAATGTATGAAATTATGAACTCATGTTGTATTATTTAACTACGTACTACCTTTATATTTGAAGTAATTGAACTATATGTCATTTTTATTCTATGATTATGTATTTGAAGTGAGATTCCAAGTGAAATTATATATATATATATATATATATATATATATATATACATATACATATATATATATATATATATATATATATATATATATACATATACATATATATATACATATATATATATATATATATATATATATACATATATATATATATATATATATATATATATATATATACATATACATATACATATACATATATACATATACATATACATATATACATATACATATACATATATACATATACATATACATATACATATACATATATATATATATATATATATATACATATATATATATATATATATATATATATATATATATATATATATATATATATATATATATATATATATATATATATATATATATATATATATATATACACTATTATTTATATATATATAGTGACGTACTCACAGAGTATGTACTCCCTTTCAATATACCACTTAAACAAATATATTATACTTCTTTATCACTTTCAATATACTTAAATACCAATTGTAAGATACTCCAATGTGACTTGGTTGAAAAATTTCTCTTTGGAGCCCTTTATTTTTGTTATATACCCTTTTCATATATAAAAAAGTATATACACAAATTTTGCTATAAAAGTGGACTTTCATGAAATTTTTCATAGAACTCGATTTTGGAGTATCTTATAATTATTATTAAGTATGCTCAAATAGATAAAGAGGTATCATCATACGATTTAAGTGGTATATGAGAGGTGGAGTATATACTCCAGTAGCGCATATATATATATATTTATATATATATATATATATATATATATATATATATATATATATATATAATACGTATATATATATATATATATATATATATATTCCATACCGAGAATAGGCAAACCGGAATGGCCTCACGAAATGGAATTGATAACTATGGTTTTATCTATAGGCTATATCGATTGTTTCGTTTATTTATCTCGAGCTAGCTGGTGGAAACCGTAGCTTTATTATCTCTTGCTGGTTTCTTTCCTTTTCGTTTTGTCGTGGACTTTCTCCTCTGCGGCCTTTGGTGAATTGGCGATTTTTTTTAAAATAATTTTTTTTAAAAGATAATTACAAAAATAAATAGTTGCCCCAAAAAATTACAATAATGTGTCCTGTCGCTTGATTCAACTAGCGGCGAGAACCTATCGCCAGATTGAGCTGGCGACAAGGACCCTCTCGCCATCATTGGGTCCACGTGACACATGCTTGATTAAACTAGCGGCAGTATCTCAAACTATAATCGATTTGTCTACTTGTGATTTTCATAGATTTTGAGCGTCTGAAATCTATTAGACTATAATAACATTTTGTGATCGTCGTATGTTGTTCTAGTGCGGTGAATTTCTAAAGAATTTTGCGAGGACGATTGAGGTATCAATGATTCGTAAGTAGGAAGGTAAGTGATATTGCGATGCGCCCGGGAATTCATACACTTGCTACATGCACAACATATTATTGCTACCTGTTGCCATTTCAACTGGCAATAGGGAGATGTCGCTAGTTGAACTAGCAATAGGACCCTATGCTGGTTGGTGTGTTTGTTATTTTCGTAGTTTTGGAATGGTACGAAATATGTTAGCGATGCATCAGCTGGAAGGTAAGTTAAATTGTGATGTGCTAGAAAATTTTGTGAGGAAGATTGAGGTATTAATGATTCGTAAGTAGGAAGGTAAGTTATATTACGATGCACTAGAGAATTCACACACGGTGCACAATATTGGAGAAATGGCGTAACGATAACAACATAATAGTTGATCCGACAAGAGGGGTTACATGGCACGCAGGCTAACAAACCAAGGACAATACACGCATGCCTTTAGGGAATTAGAAATATATGGGACATATGGACGAACAGGGTCGAACTACTGCATGGACCGGGGCCATTTGCCCTTCCTTGCGAGCTCGGCATTGTACTCCACATCGGCCGCCTTGGCCTTGGTCGCTATTTCCCTCTTTTTCTCGTGCTCCCTCTCGCGAGCCTCGCGCTCCCAGCGCCTGCACGCCTCGAGATGGTCTTGCGTCTCCCGCTGGATACGCTGGTTATGCTCTTCGGTGCGACGCTCCTCCTCCCTCCTCTCGCGGTCCCTATTGGCATCCCACTACTCGTAGTCGAGAGTCCACTGGCCGTGTTGGTGGATCTCTAGGTCGATCCACTTGCAGTAGGCACATAGCGGATCTGGTGACTACGAGTAGACGGGAGAGGTTGTTAGTGCGGACTTTTAAAGAGAAATGGTAGGGGAACATACTGCTACCTGTCCTTGCCAGCTACCGATAGCATCTCGTGTCCCAATAGCAGTTGGGATAGTCGCTGGAGTAGTTCGCGCAACCCTAGTAACGCATGCCCAGGCTTAGCCGGTGTTTGGACTTAAAAAACTTGTATCTATCCCTACACCAACAGAGGGGCGACGTCTCCCCCTCGGACGGGTGTTGCGGCGAATGCTCGGTTGGGATGCTCTGGTAGTGGTTGCTGCTATGGGAGACGATGTCATTGCGGGGAGGTGGCCTCCTGGCATGCTCCCTTTGTTCCTCCTGGGCCGCATACTCCCTTTGCATTTCGCGGATCTCCTCCCAGTGCTTGTTCATCTGAGTGAGATTGTGTTGAAGTCTGGATGCAAAAGAACCCGGCATGGAAGGGGTAGTACTTATATGCTGAGCCGGCGCTGCGTACACGACTAAATTGTAATTCAGTTGAAGGAAGTGCACGTTCGCGAGGCAGCGACCCTGAAAAGCTGGCTCGTCGGGTCACGTTGTCCTGAAAAGCTGACTCGTTGGGTCACGTCGTCCTGAAAAGCTGACTTGTTGGGTCACGTCGTCCTGAAAAGCTGACTCGTCGGGTCACATCGTCCTAAAAAGCTGACTCGTCTGGTCACGTCGCTGCGCTAAGCTGACTCGTCGAGTCACGTTGCTGCGCAAAGTAAGGGGGACTAAAGGCGTAGAAAGAGGGTGGTGTGGGGGTGTCCCGATGCAGAATCGTACACGTGGTCGCGATTTTCAAGAAAAAAAGAGATATCAAAACACGAGACTAGCATAATAATATTTGTATAGAAATTAATATTTACATGGCATGACTAATATTTAGGGGAACAAATATCTACTAGCGGCCCCTCTTGGGGTGCACCCCGTGTGTCGCCCCTAGCCTCACTCGGCGATGGTCCGAGTACATCAAAGGATCAGGCTGCCTAACTACCCGACTGGCATGAGTAGCCTGAGGTGGTGTCGTGAGGGGGGGTCCTGCGTCGTTTGGGTCGATCCTGGTGCACCGTGCAGCTGAGAAGCTTCCAAGAAGAACGGGGGTGTCACGTGGGTCCATGAAGAAGTCCTCGAGGGGTGCCGATAGGTGTGCCTCATCGTGCGATAATAAATCGTCCTCCCAAGGTGTTCCTGTGAAGCATTACGTTACAAACGTAATCATGGCAAAAACCACAAAAAATAACGTTACGCAAGCAAGCAAGGTGGTCATACCTGCTGGCCCGAAGACGTGCCCCGATAACTCCGTGTACTCTTGCCCCCCATACGGGTGGAGCTTAGGACCTGCAAGAGAAGATTGCTGTTAGTAACTTTTGAGGTTCGAAATAAGGAAGCATTATGTTACGCACATAATGATGGCTAAAACCACAAAAAAGGACGTCACACAAGCAGGGTGGTCATACCTAGTGGCACGAAGCCGTGCCCTGATGACTCTGTGTACTCCTGCCCCGCGTGCCAGTGGAGCACCGGACCTGCAAGAGAAGATTGCTGTTAGTAACTTGTGCGGTTCAAAATAAAGAAACGGAAGTGAATGTCTCATGCTCACCTCCAAAATATCCCGTAGTGCTCCCACCACGGTGCCACGAAGACACGCCCACCACGTCAGGGGCAGGAGCCCGTGGCCGTGAACCTCCTCGACTGACCCCTCGTCCTCGCACTAGTCGGTCCACCGGGTCCCTCGGCGTGTGACAAGTCGCGATCTAGATGCCTCGTCTCGCGGCCTCCATGACCCACTGTAGGACCCCTCTGGTGACCCCCAGCATCATGTGCTGCGTGGAGGCTGCCAACTCGAAAATCTCCCGGTGTAGATCAGTCTGCACAAGTAATAAACAAGTTGGAAACATAAATCTGGTAAATTAAATATGAATTAAGGATCGTTCAATACGTACGGAGCGGTGAAAATCAGAGTATGGCTGGGTGGGGTACATGTCGGACGTCGCAGTCTCATGTCGTGGTGGGTCGACCATGACCCGGACACAGCGAAGCCTCGTCCGACTAGAATACCACTCCATGTACTCCCCGTACGTCTCGGGGTCATAGGGATCATCCCCACACTGGATGGGGTCCTCATGCGCGCCACTCCAAGCCTCAACCCAAGGCCTCATCCTGTCTAACCAGGACATCGTGCCACGTACTCTATTCCTAGTGTACCTGTGGATGGCAAGACAATTATTTGGTTGGCACATAACGCACATTGTACGAAAGAAGTAAAGAGTGAACTTACGCATAGACGTGCGTCGGCACCTGCGTCCCCCCAAAGGGGCTAGGCCCTCCTGTCGCAGACCGAACTGGTGTAGGACCCGCTGCACCTGGTAGTCCTTCACGAAGACATCATGCACCAAGGCTCTCTGCGTGTACCAGTACACGTAGTCTCGAGTGCACAGGATCGACAGTCGTTCGGCCGCGCGCGTTCACCCTCTCTTGAGTGTACAGTGTTCAAATGACGCGGTCATCAGTCAGCTGATCGAATATCACAACTTACTTCGGGTAGGACCCCTGTGAAGTGATCGGTGTACGTGTAGGTGACCTGTGCAATAGAACAGCACAAACTTAGCACACGAAATTGTGATTACAATACGAAAAATAATAAATGATCATGAAACTAACGCATCGGCGGCACCACATCGTGCCCATTGTCGGCCGGTCCACGTCATCGCCCTAGGCGTACAAGCTGATCGCGTACGCTCCCAAGTTCAGCCGTGGTCGTCCGATCTGGAAGCGCTCGAAGGACCACAGTTACAGAAGTAGCGGGCATCCGGAGAGGATGGAGCAGTCCTGGGAACGGTGGCACGCATCGTACAGTGCGTGGTATGTCGCACACAGTACGGCCGGACCCCAGGCGTAGGAGGGGATCTCCTCTACCAGTAAGTCCGCTAGCTCACGTGCGTACCGAACATAATGCTTATCGATGCTGTCACCGTGGGACCCCAGGAACATGACCTACCCGAACAACCACAATAGGTAGGCCTCGAAGTGCCTCCTAACAATGACGTCCCCTACGTTCTGCGCCATACTGTGACAGCCCAAAAATCCATAAACGCCAAAAATATGGGATTTTACAAAAAAATTATGTGATAGCTAGTGTGTCCTTCTCGATCGCATTTTTGGAGAGTTGTTTGAGTGAACTTTCTCTTCTGATAGCACAAGTCCAATTAGAATTATCCAACAGATGTCAGAATTCTTATATGCCATCGCATGAGAAGTTCTTCAAGCCTAGCTGAGAATCTCAGCAAATATAAAATTATGTCCATCGGCCATTAATGGCTGTCCCTCAAACCGTCACTCAGCCGCACTATGCTGACCACTCCGTCGACTGCACCAACCACTCCTCCCAGTCTGGCTGTGCCAAAGAGCTTATATAGAGTTGCTCCAAGCCCCTCATTGCTTTTCTTCACTATTCTCATGCTAGTCTCACTTTCTTCCGTTCCCAAGTGAGCTTGAGCTCTAGTTAGGCTCAAGCGCTCACTTCGGCCGAGCACCGTCACATCACCACCTTCACCATCGACATCTATCAGGGTTGTCTTTGGCCTCGTATTTCCTCTTCTCAGACCATAAGACTTCAAGACCTCTCCTAAGGACCACCTACCTGCTTCCATGGAGCTACCCTGAAGATTGAAGACTACTCTCCTTCCTCAAGCCACTACTGTAGCGCGGAGTTCTCTTCACTATCACGATTCTCTATTGTCAGCCCAGCTCCAGCTAGCTCGTTTCCCCAGCCCCGTACTGGTATGATCCTAGTGGCTCAGATGCTCCTCCTTGTTCGAACTACCTTGTTCTTTCTCTAATGTTCCCTGGTTCTTTCTCTGGCTCTTTCACTGGCTCATTCGATCGCCTTTAAGCAGTCGAACCTTAGCTTCTTTGGACCACTATTGTGTAGTCGAAGACTTCTTCCATTTGACTACGCACGGCCGAAACCTCCACCGACTGCATCTAGTTGTATCTCCTCTTCGTAGAAAGTTATCAGAGGTCATAACACTCCCACGACCTCCCCGGGTCATAACACACCCAAGACCTCCCTAGGTCATAACACTTCCGCGACCTCCCCAGGTCATAACACTCTAGTGACCTCCCCAGATCATAACACTCCCACGACCTCCCCGGGGTCATAACACACTCAAGACCTCCCTAGGTCATAACACCTCCACGACCCCCCTGGTCGTAACACTCTCGCGACCTCACCCCAGGTCATAATCCCTCCACGACCTCCCCTGGTCGTAGCACCTCAACGACCTCCCCTTGGTCGTAGCACCTCCATGACCCCCCCTGGTCGTAGTACTTCCACACAGCTCAACCACTGTGTTATGACCATACTCAACTATACCTTCGGCCAACCTAGTCTAAGACCCTAGGTCTGAGGCTCTCCAAATTATCGCCGGATATGGGTGTTTCCTTTCCAAGTGTTTCCTTTCATTGAATATATTTGGATTTATTGGAGTTCATTTGATTGATGATGTTAAATTGAGTTTCTCGGGGTTTATTTGACTTTTGGTTATTCTTGCGTATATAGAAGCCGAAGCGACCGAAGATCATCCAATTGATTCAGGACAAGATCAGCAAAACCCCGATCAAGGCGAGTCAACACTTTGATCATATTGCACCTACCTTTTGCAAATTATGTTGTTTTAAATTAATAAATTGCATTGCTATGTTTTATTCAACTAATTTGGTCTAGCTCATAGTTAATGCCTTAATGATAATTGTGTATAAACTTCCAAACCTTGAATTTGGTCCCACTAGAACTGAATTCCTCAGGTAAAGTCACACTCATATGAGCAACATGCTCATAGAACACTTTAGGTGTCAACCCTTTAGCAAACGGATTCGCAATAATGGAGTTTGTACCTATATGCTCAATTGGCAATTTACCATTCTGGATTCTTTCTTTCACAACTAGGAACTTGATGTCTATATACTTAGACTTTGATGAGCTCCTGTTGTTATCGGAATACATAACTGCAGACTTGTTATCACAATATAACTTTAGTGGTCTGTTGACCTGATTCAAAATTCGCAGCCCCGTGACAAAGTTTTGCAACCATATCCCATGATTTGAAGCCTCATAGCAAGCAACATACTCAGCTACCATTGTGGACGGGGCAACGAGTGACTGCTTAGCACTTTTCTAAGAAACCGCACCTCTACCAAGCAAATAAATGTAACCTGAAGTAGATTTGCGAGTGTCTTGGCAACCAGCAAAATCGGAATCAGAATACCCAATAATCTCCAACTGATCCGATTTCCTATATGTGAGTATGAAATCCTTCATCTTTTGCAAATACCGCAACACCCATTTTGCTGCGGCCCAATGATCTAATCCTAGAATGCTTAGATACCTACTTAGCATTCCAACTATATATGCTATATCTAGTCTAGTGCAAACTTGAACATACATCGATGAATAGGGGATGTTCTGCATTTTCTTAGCCTCAAAATCATTCTTAGGACATTGGCTAAGACTGAATTTTTCACCTTTGGCCACAGGGGTATCTGAAGGTTTACAGTTCTGCATGCCAAATCTTTGCAATACCTTATCGATATAGTTCTTTTGTGATAATCCAAGTATACCTTAAGAGCGATCTAGGTATATTTGAATTCCTAATACAAAAGAAGCATCACCAAGATCCTTCATCTCAAATTTTTTAGTGAGAAATCTCTTGGTTTTCATGCAACATGCCTATATCGCTACATGCAAGTAAAATGTCATCAACATACAGAACAAAAAAATATAAACTTACTCCCACTGAATTTATGACACACACAATCTTCAACTGTAATTACCTCAAAAACAAAAGAGATAATAACCTCATGAAATTTATGGTACCATTGCCGAGAAGACTGTTTGAGCCTATAGATGGATTTCTTTAATTTGCATACCATTTGCTTGGGGTCACCGACCACAAAGTTTTCTAGTTGCTCCATATAAATCGTCTCATCAATGTTTCTATTTAGAAACGCTATTTTTACATCCATCTGATGAAGCTCAAGATCAAAATGTGTCACAAGTGCCATAATGACCCTTAATGGCACTGGTTCTTGAGGTTGATGAGTTTGTTTTTCTGTAGGAACATCATTTTGTGGAGGAACCTCATAGACATTATTTTGATTTTCATTTTCCTCAATAATACCAGGTAAAATAACCTAATCCCAATCATTATTGGGAATAATCAAAGGAAGACGAAATAAATCCCCTTCAGAAACTTCTTCAAAAGTAATGTTTCTAACCATATATCCCCTTTCAAACTCAACATCCTCAAAGAACCGGGCATTTCCTGTTTCAAAAATTGTCTTAGTAGTGGGATCATAGAATTTGTAACCCCTAGATATTTCAGAATAACCAACAAAATAGCTACTAACAGTTCTTGAGTCCAATTTTCTCTCATTAGGCATGTACGGCCTTGCCTCAGATGGACATCCCCATGTACGTACATGCCTGATGCTAGGCTTTTTGTCTATCCATTGTTCGTACAGGGTTTTGTTAATCGCTTTAGTTGGTACTCTATTGAGTAAATAAGCTGCAGTTTTTAATACTTCTCCCCAGAGAGACTCTAGTAAGGTAGAATGACTAATCATACTCCTCACCATATCTTTAAGAGTCATGTTTCACCTCTCAGCAACACCGTTCATGCTAGGAGACCCTGGCATGGTATACTGAGGGACGATCCTTCATTCCTCTAGGAATTTAGCAAAAGGTCATGGACGTTATTCACCTGATCCGTCATTTTTGCCAGAGTATTCTCCACCATGGTCAAATAGAACAACCTTAATTCTTTTGCCAAGTTGGTGTTCCACCTCAGCCTTAAAATTTTGGAACACATCCAGGGATTGTGACTTCTCATGAATAAGATAAATATAACTATATCACGAGAAGCAGTCTATGAACGTGATAAAATACCTTTAGCCATTCCAAGAAGCTGTAGGGAATGGGCTGTAGATATCCGTATGTATCAGTTCTAAGACATATGAAACTCTATTAGCACTTAACTTCCTCATGTTTGTTTGACTTTAGGGGTCATAGCCAATGAGCATTTTCTATTCTATCTTGTTTCCATCTATCTTCCTCTTGCACACAATAGGAGATGAGCTCATTAAGGGACCATTTGTCCTTTTAGCAGTTATAGCTCACCTTGAACTGATTAAAGTGTGCAGGAAGGGATATCAAAATTAAATGCACGAGCAAATCCTCATATAGTTCTAACTTGAGTGCCTTTAATTTTGAAACAAGATGAGACATTTCCATAATGTACTCCCTTATGCTTCCTTTACCTTTTATATTTCATTGAGATAAGCTTTGCCAAAAAGCGTACTTGATTTAGCCTTTTCATTTTTGGCAAACTTTTGCTCAAGACTATCAAGGAAAACCTTAGCTGCAATGGCTTGTTCTGATGTGCTATCCCAAAAAACTTCTGGAACAGCACGCCTCATGATCATAAGACTCAAGCGATTTGAACGATCCCACTTCTCAAACTCCATCTTTTCCTCAGTGGAGCTGTTAGCCACGAGAATAACGGGTTATTTTTTTTTACGAAGTGCAAGGTCTAGATCCATTACACCAATAATGATCAAAATGTTCTCTTTTCATTCTTTAAAGTGTGCACCAGTAAGCATAGGTATGGAATTGATGCTAGCAGAAATAATGGAAGCAGGATTTGCAACTGAAATTAAGGAATAAATTAAATGCTCGTATTAGGACATGAATGGCTAACTTAAGGATTGGACTCAGAATTTGGTATAAATCATCACACAAGATACCTAGAGTTACATTAATATTTAGACCATGGACAGAAATATTAACTTGCAAGTGATAACCATAATGTGGCAATCAAATACTAATAGTAAATCCTGCCAAACAATATACCTTACTTTGGTCTGACTTATTGTTCACATAGAAACTTGATAATTGTTACATATTTGTTGCTACAGTTGCATATATAATTCGAGCAAATATTAACTTTCCTTTGGGCCAGTCAATAGATGCATGAATTATACATACAAAAAATTGCCTAGTTGTTCTGAATAAATTAACCTACACAACAAATATTGCTTTGGCAACATGGAATTTCAATTAACCTATGCAGAACACCAGCCAGCCAAATTTGAAACAATTCAATTAGTATTTCATACGAGTCCACAATTTATGACACAATGCATATTTACTGATAAGAGAATAATTAAACCTCAGTTCAAAACTGAAATCACATATCAGTATAGCAGTTGATTGATTATTCCAGAAACTAATTGTTGCTTTAGTCCATCTCACAGAACATGACCGAATGCAAAGCACACAATATTGCACATAACCTGATAATGATTTCTGATACCAAAATTTACTGGAAAACTGAAAGCTTGAAGCAAGATAAGGAATTCCAATATCAATGAAGCAATAGACAAATTATTCCAGAAACAACATGAATAATCTAGAATTAAGATGAACTCTAGATACATGAATAATCTTAAGAGATGCAAAAGCTTAATCCTTCATTGACCTTATGCAACAGCAATATATTTCAGTTTGCACAGAATTGAAATTGACTGATTATACCATAAACAGCCAGGAATAACCAATTTGCATAGATAATTTCAATTGACTGGTTATAACAAATTTGCACATATGACAATCTAACCAATCTGACAGACTATTCGCATTTGCATATAATTGATAATCTCATAATCAGGAAACCAGTCCAGAATTAAGATGAACTCAAATATTCACTAGTACCCTCCCATGGTACTGACCGAGGTTCGAATCCCCTGGATGCACACCAGCAGCAGAAGATATCAAAACAGTAAACTAGAAATAAATTGTCCCAGAACTTAGATGAGTTTTTGATGCAAGATCAATCTGTATATCAAAAACTCAATACCACAAATTTACTCAAAAACAAAGGCTAACCTTCTGGATATTCTTTTGTAATATCTTGTATTATGAATGAGTAATTATCGAATTAATAATATTAATAATTAGAATCTAGTAGGAAATGGGGATTTGTGTTCGGCCTTTTAGCCTATCCCAAAAGGGCATCGGCCTCACACCTATTTAAGGGAGAGAGAGAGGCCAACAGAACCTACTTCACCCTGGCCGAACTCCTGCTCCCCTTCTTTGGCTGCTGCCTCTCCCTGGCATCTCCTCTTCCCAAGAGTAGCCGCCAGCCGTGCGCTCCCAGCCGCCCCCTCCAGCACTTGGCGCTGCCCCCTCCTCTTGTTCCCTGCCGCCCTCTCGGCTCAAGGTGCGACTGGCCATCAAGCCTAGCTAGGGTTTTGCTCGCCCCTCCCCTCCTACCCGCGCCTTGCATGGATCCCTACTCCAAGAAGCACAAGCCCGACGAGAACAGTGCGGCCGCCACCTCCCCTGTCTCTGGCGCCACCGCGCTGGCGGCTCACCCACGCCTCTATCAAGGACCTTCGCCTCCGCCGCGTCATCCCGCTCGCCTCCGCGCCCCTCGACCCTCCCGCGATGGTGCCGCCGCGAAGCCCGGATTTGTTGAGAGCACACCACCGGAGGCCGCGGTAGCTCAAGACCGGGAGCTGAAGCCAATGAGTCTCCCGCGGCATCTTTGTCTGATTCGTACCTTGCCTCTCTAGGGTTGGGTTCCCCTTCTGATTCGGCCTCATTCACTCGTGATGGTTCCCTGTGGATTAGGTGCTCTCGTGCTCCAAGCTCATGCGCAATCCGGCCTCGTTCGGTTACCGGAGACTACTGCCTTTCCTCAATGAGATGGCCAGGAATGATAATTCAAAAAAACACGGCCGACAACTCGAAGAAAGAGCTCAATAGATCTTATGTCTTTGGGTTGCATATTGGTGGCGCTTCATCGAGATAAGCAGCATGGCAGGATGTAATCTCGACGGATTTTACGATGATTGGAAGAAGGAAGTACTTACGAGGCTTGACACTTTATTGGTTGGTACGCACTGGAACCATTGGTGCAATTACAACGTCATGCTTGAGCTATGATCCGAAATGCCGCCCGAGATTTTTGATGTTTGGAAATGCATTAGAGGCTCATTGATGAAATCTGTGGTGAAGCTTTGGTTCCTCGATGATGATCTTGGAGCTCGTAAGAGTTTTAGGTGTTTGCTCCTTGGGGAGTTGTCCTCAATGTTCTCGACTCGTGCCGTTGAGTCGATGTTTAAAAGCACCCTCTCGTCGCTGCTCGATGGTAAAAGTTCAACTCTGGATGATGGAAGCAATGGTGGTTGCAATTCTATTATGGATGGAGAGGTTTGTTCTTGAACAGTTCTGACTTCTGTGTTCATTCTAGAGGCATATACTAGCAATTGAATTGTAGATAAAGATCGTTTCTACAGTTTTGTAGTTAACTTGTGCTATGATGTCCTCCTTGTGAGTGGTGGCTGTGCGCATCAATTGTGGCACCTCAGACCCCACCGCCGTCGTTCCGCCGTCGTTCTGCTCCTGTGATTGCAGCTACACCGTAAATGCGTTGTTATCAGACCACCCCTCACAGTGCGCAGTGGTGGTGAACCTCAGGGTTAGAGCTTTCCGCTGTTGTCTTCCGTCTCACGGTTGAGGCAAGTGCAAGTATTATTAATAAGTTGTTATATTACATACTTGATGAATGCCATAGTTTAATGATGATGCTTATTGTTTAGTAATGTTGATGAGCATGAGTGTCATAGTTTAATGATAATGTTTTTATGACGATGCTTATGTGATGAAGCTTACATGGAAATGTTTACATGACGACGCATGCTAATGTTTATGTGATGACGCTTACATGGTGGTGTTTACATGAGAATGCTTACTTGCAATGTTTAAATGATGATGTTTACATGGTAATGGTTTCATGATTGATGGCGATGATGGGACAAGGTGAGCAATGAGACTACCTTGCTAATAATGACAATGATGAATCATATTAATGACAATGATCATGTGCATTTGCATCGTGACATTCATTTTTGAACCTTGGACTATGTGGTAGCCAAGGGCTGTTTCCTTGAGATCCCCGTCATGCATTTGACGGGCCTAGTCCCCACACTCGTGGAGTGTGGGCTTTGGATCCCTGTGCCTAGAGGGCACAAGCTTAGAGTATGTATCGACGGATACATACTCGGTATTACCGGTAATTGCAAAGAAGTGAAGTATTTTGCATTCATGGCATATTCATTGCATTTCTGCATAAGAGATTGGAGTTGTGGTATATAATGCTGTGTTCATGATGGGATTGTTGTTCCCTTTGACTACTTATGATGCTATCATAAGAGATGGGTTTGTGGTATATCATGCTATTATTCATGATGGAATTGTCTATTCCCTTTGACTATTTATGATGCTATTATTTGATTTGCTATTGCACTTTGCTAAGTCGTGGACTCACACTTGTTGTGTTGTGCTTGCTAGGTACCTCTCGAGGCAGCGACATGCATGGGAAGAGGTAGACATGGTGCACGACACATAAACACAAAGCACAATGAATAAACTAGTCCAATTGTCCGCAAATTCATACTCTTGATAATTGCTTTAGTTTCCGTTTTGTGACCATCCTTCGTGGTGGATGTTTTGATTGTGATCTTGGACGACCCAGTTATGTTCTTAATTCCTCGTTGTTTAAGTTCATTCGATGGATTAGACGGTTTGATTTCGATTATTTTATCATTCTCGCGGCTTGATTGGTTAATGATGCTTTAGATGTAGCTATTTGGCCATTATCTGCTTGAGCTTAGTAATGTTGGACTGTTTTAACTTAGTTGTTAAAGAGAAGGCTTTATGAATTGATTTATGTTCAATTGATAGATGCTATGATTCTATTGAGTAACTTATAGGTTGTGCTAGTAATGAATAATAACTTTATGCCATTCATGAATGAATTTAGTTGAAGGTTTAAATAGATATCGATGGTTGATATTATCATTCTTTTGATATGGTTGAATTAGTAATAGCTTAATGATCTTTATATATATAGTCTTGATAGGGTTACCATAATTGATTCAATATGATTGGATGATTGAGAATGATTTGTTGACGAATTCTGATTCAATTCTTATATTCATTCTAATAAATATTGATCTTTTTAAGTTATTATTGGAAAGATGGTTGTAATTATTCCGTATTGTTGTTGTAGGTTAGTCTTTTATGTAACATCTTGGCTTTCGCATAGCCAGGGTGTTACATCTTTGCTGGTTGAGCGGCGCAAGGAGTGCGGCGGGGAAACCGAAGTGCGCTTGGCGTCGCGCAGCCGATGAAACCAAAAGGCGCATGGTGTCGCTGAGGCGGTGGAACCGAAGGGCAGTCGGGGAGGCGGTGCGAAGGCCAGAGGGCGCAAGGGGAGGCGACGCGGGAGCTGGAGACGACGCGAAGTCCGGAGGGCGCTCAGGGAGGCAGCGCGGGAGCCGGAGACGGCACGAGACTGAGAGGGCTCGGCGACACGGGAGCCACAAGGCGCTCTTGCAGGCGGCGCAAGCAAGAGGATGCTCGACAGCTTGCATCGAGGCAGACCGAACAGATCTAATGGGGGGAAAGACCAGACACTCGCACGAATAAAAATACAGTGAGCACGGCTGAACTCGCCAGCACAAAACAAATAGCGGAAGCAGATGATGGCGAGCGACCGGATGCGAAAAATCCATCGGACGGAGACGAATTCGCTAGATGCGAAAACAGCAAAAGGAATTGCCCAATGCAAGTGCAGCCGAATAGAGCGGAAAAACACGACGGGTTGCAAAACATATATTTTTAGATAATGGAAGCGATAAATCTTTTCTGGCCTCTGCATTAACGATGCATACAGCCTATTTTATTAAGAAATAAAGTGTCACAAAAACCAAAGATAGTTAACAGAAGTGGCTGGAAGCCTTACAACCAGAAGATGCTTGAAAATTAAACTCAAACATTATGAATCCTGTGACTAAACCGTCACCCATGAAGACTTAGAATTTGTTTCGCCACATACTGGATCTGACGCTTCCAGCTAGCATTGCCTTCTTCTGAGCCAACACCTGTAAAGGTGCCTAAGCATTCAGCCAATGTCCACTCAAAATGATAGCCTGCAAAGGATTAGTGATAGTCTTTTTGTCAAGAACAACATCATTCTGACATAACCATATAGTACATAAGGCACTAGCTCCCACTAGGAGTTGTGACTTTAAAAATTTTGAAGTACCGTCTAACCAATTCCCAAACATATGCGCTATACTCACAGGAGGGGATAAATTAAACGCACAATGAGCAGTCCACCATGCAAGACGTGCAAAGGGACAATCAATAAAAAGATGCTGAATTGTTTCCTCTTTAAAACAAAAACAACACTTTTTGCTCCCCCTCCAATTTCTTTTATAAAGGTTATCTTTAGTTAATATCATCGCTCTTTTGAGATACCAAAGGAATATTTTCACTTTTAACGGAATTTTAATGAACCAAAAAAGATCCCTATTGGGAGCTTGATTAGTTCCAATTAGTGCCCCATAGAAAGATGGTACCGAAAAAAGTCCAGACTTATTCGGATTCCACCTGAAAACATCTTTTTGAGAACTCAATGTTAAATTAGCCATTCTCAAAATTAACTCATTCCAAGCATGAAGCTTAGGTCCAATGACAGGTTTCCAAAAGATATATGTAAAGGATCTGATCTCAGAATATTTGCTACTATATCATCCTTTCTCCTCACCACATTATAGAGAATTGGATATTGATTTTTCAGAGTGTCTCCTAACCATATATCCTCCCAGAATCTGGTTTGCATTTCATTGTTAACCTGGAATGAACTAAATCGAAGAAATTGGTTTTTGATTTTCATAAGACCCGACCAAAATTAGGAAGTCGCAGGTTTATTAACCACCTGCGAGAGACTCTTGTCACCCAAATATTTCCTTGTTAGCAAAGATTTGCCATAATCCTTCTTCATTAAGCAACTTAAACAATCATTTCCCTAGTAAACTCTTATTTTTTGTGTCTAAATTCTGAATGCCTAAATCACCTTACTCTTTGGGTGTACACATTAAACTCTATTTAGCTAGTCTATATTTGCGTTTATGACTGTCATTTTGTCATTAAAATCTAGATCGGTAAAAATCAAGTCTTTTAAGAACCTCTCTGAGAACTTCAAAAAAAGATAGCATAAACATTGGCAAACTGCTGAGTACCGAGTTAATAAGTACTAATCGTCCACCAACGGACATTTTTTTTCCTTTCCACCAACTAAGTTTCTTTTCAATTCTATCCTCAACTCATTTCCAATCACAATTCCTTAATTTCTTGAAGTGAATTGGAATACCTAAATATCTGAAAGGAAAGTTACCCACTTCACAACCAAATAACTGAGTATATTGTGATTCAAATTCTTTGGCATTACCAAAGCAGAAAAGCTCACTCTTGTGGAAATTAATCTTTAAACCTGATAATTGTTCAAAGACACATAATATAAGTTTGAGATTGGAAATTAATCTTTAAACCTGATAATTGTTCAAAGACACATAATATAAGTTTGAGATTTTTTTCTTGTTCTAAGTCATTATTCAAAAAGAGGATAGTATCATCAGCATATTGTAATATTAACAATCCATCATCAATCAAATGAGGAACTACGCCCGATAACATACCTTCTTCTTTAGCTCTTGACATAAAGATGACAAGCATGTCCGCAACAATATTAAAAAGAATTGGGGACAACGGATCAACTTGTCTAAGACCCTTATGAGTTTGAAAAAAGGCCCCAAAATCATCGGTAACTTTTATGCCAACACTCCCTCCCTTAACAAAACTTTCGACCCAAGCACACCAATTACGTGAAAAACCTTTCATCCTTAAGGTTTGAAGTAAAAATGACCATTTTACTTTGTCATAAGCTTTCTCAAAATCAATCTTAAAAACTATTCCATCCAATTTTTTATTATGTAACTCATGGATGGTTTCGTGAAAGATGACAACTCAATCAAGAATAAATCTCCCTTGTATAAAAGCCGACTGGGTTGATCTAACCACGTTTTGAGCTACATCCAAAATTCTATTAGTAGCTAATTTAGTAAATATTTTAAAGCTAACATTTAGAAGACAAATCGGCCTATATTGCTGTTTTTGCTTAGCATCCGACTTTTTGGGGATTAGAGTAATGATCCCAAAATTCAAGCTAAAAAGAGGTAGAAAGCAACTATGTAAATCATGAAACATAGCCATCATATCATTTTTAATGACTTCCCAGAATACCTGGTAGAACTCTGCTGGAAAGCCATCCGGCCCAGGTGCTTTGTTATGTTCTATTTGAAAGATTGCCTCTATCACCTCCTACTCAGTGAATGGTTTTGTAAGGAAATCGTTTTCAATATCCGAAATTTGAGGTATATCATTCCTAAAAGCATCAATCATTGATAAATGATTGACTTCGGATGGTCCAAACAGACCTTTGTAGTAATTGGTGATATTTTTTTTAATTGTACATGTGAGAACCCGGAGTATTTAACTCGTAATACTTAACCATCCAATTGGCCCTAGCATTACAAATCAAATATCCCAACTCTTGGCGCATATGTACTTCTCAGAATTGCAGTACACATACCCCATACAAAAATTAAGCATCCATTCCATACACAAGTCAATACATTACCAAGTCTACAAGTTTATAACATAAAGGACATACAAGTTCATATTACAAAAGTATGGCCGACCAACCAAAAGACAAGGTAAATAACCAAAGTAGCAGCGGAAACAAAGGCCATAAGATGGCGATAAACAAAAGCCAACCGGTTTGCCCTTACCCACAAGGCAACCGACTGGAAACGTCCAAGCTAGTCGTCGAAGGCAAAGTCGAAGTCGGTCTCACAATAGTTAATCCCTTGGGGATCAACCTCCTCTGCAACAATTAATTAAGCAAAGCAAATGAGTACAAAAATGTACTCGCAAGACTTACGTGTAGTGTAACAGCCTATACATAGCTACATGCAAGCTTAATCAATGAAGAAGGCTCTAGGTTCATTTTCAGCATAAAGCAAGTTTTCATTTGCAATAATGTAATACATTTAAAGCAGTTTTAACAATCTGTTTTTATCGTTCAAATATCAGCGAGACAATATATAATAACAGTATTAAAACCTGGAGGTGACTAACCCAATAGCCACCCCAATAATAGCACGAATTCCCAATTCGTACCACCCACAACAAGTTTTAATTAAAAGGTTATAGTCTAGTGCTTGCACGACCTTACCAAGCATGTCCATAACCTAGGACGAGGCTATTCGAATAGTTTGAACCCTGCAGGGGTGTACCAATGTACCCACACACTAGACCGCCTTTTCGCCACATGATTAAGCACACTTCCTTTGATATGCCGGCACGGCTAAGTCCTACGAGACGTTTCCAATATTGTGTAGTAACTACGAGTTGCCCATATGGAAATGGAGACCCCCATACGTTGTGACGGAGTCATCGGCAGAGAGAGAACTTACCGATGCTCCTCGGGGTAGGGAATTTGGACTTAATACCAAACCCATCCCGTCACGCCCAACACACACATGGAATAAATCCTTTTTCAACACAACACACACAACCTCCTGCGACTCGGAGCTAACACACGCCAAAGTACTAAGTCAAGAGAGGTCCCATATCCCCCTCGTGTGGTTAGCACGCAATAATCGCTATTTAGTGACACAAGTAACTCGGTCCTTGTGGACTTAGGCACCATTCGATCACACCCAAAAGATCACACCATCAACCATTGTGCCCAAGTCTGAAACAATTTTATTTTCAGTTTTTGACATTACAAATTAACAAAGCACAAAGTCCTGGACATAATAGAATAATAATAAGATTTGTGTGATCATGATCATCTACTAAGTCGATGACCACCCAATTCTACCGGTAGCTAAGCATTTCTAAGCATGACACCGAAAAGACAATAAAAGAGCATAATTCAATCACCGGGCTCTAATTCACCGGTGAGATTATTAACTTATGGTTAGTGGGCAACCATGCAATAGGAACAGCTACCTCTAATCGGGAAAAATAACTTTGACATAAAAGCATGCATACATACAATTTGTAAACAAAGTATTAGTGTAATATCCCATTTTAACATAAAATAAATAAGTGATTAGTACTGAAATTAAATAGAATTAGAGAAAGAATTGGAGGTTTTAGAGGGGCGTTTTTGCTCTTATTGGAGAACCTGGGCCTTTGGCCCATGGTGTTTTGGCCCATTTGAGTTGGTCGGCCTTAAAAGGAAGGGGGAGGCCACCCAAACCCTAGATGGTACTGTAGCTCGTGGTTACTGTAGCACCGCTGGTACTGTAGCACTACCCCCCTTCGTTCCTGCCGAGTAGGGAAGAAGAAGAAGGTCGCATTGGTGGTGGCCGGCCAAAGAAGGGAGAAGAAGGAGAGAGCGGAGAAGAGAGGGAAGTGAAGGTTCGCGGGTTTTGTTGCGATCTAGAGCGGTTCTTCAAGGGTAACATCGTGTGTTCTTCGCTGGTTAATGTGTAGTAGATGCGTTTGATGTCGTTTGATAGATTGAATTGCGTCGGTTTAATAGATCGCGTTCTGTCCAGTAATTTGGACGACGGTTTTCATATCCGTAGAGGTAGAATCTAGGGATCCAACATCTTATAAATAGTTGGGCTATGTTGTTAGCTTTCCGTGGCCACCAAGAACGCCCAGATCCGATTAACGGTTAGAAAGTTATGAATTGTTTAATGCCGCTGTCCTGTTAACCTGTCAACATCCTGACAGTCTGTAGAAATCTGAGTTAATCTATTAGTTAAAGACGAAATCAAAGGATCTCGTTATAATTAAAAAGATGGGTAATTTCCTCACCTTTCCAGAAAGCTAAAGAACGTAAGAATTGGACTTTCGTAGCAAAAGTTATGATAATTTTAGTGTACTGTCCAGAGAACCCGACGTGATAATTGATGTTCGGTAGATTGGCTTGGTAGGGGCAGTAGATGGCAGAATCAGAAGGGCTCCCCAACTAAGTTTATTTAGGTAATTTAATTATATTTCCAGAAAGTGTTAGAACATCTTATTTGGACTCCTGAGCAGAAAGTTATGTATTTTAGAATTTGACTGTCCGCAGTGAACACCAAATCGATCGATAGAAATTGGAAGATTGGAAACGCTTGGGAGTTTAGCGAGTTCAATTGTGTTCTTATTTATGCTTTTGGTCCAGTATGCTTGTCTTAGTTTGGGTTATCATTATGTTCGGTGGGAGCGTGATCCCAGGGCAGCGCCCTCTTCGCGGCCCACCGTTCTCGCACTGTTGAGGCAAGTATTCGGGTTGTAGAATAATTATGATTGTTTGCTAAGATTGATTGTGTCTTGTTCGTAATAGCCATGCATGAATGTTAATGTGATGAATTACAATATATCTTGGTAAATGCAAGTTATGGTTAAAGTTTCCTGTGTATGTTGTTAATGCTTACATGTTATTATGTACACGTTGAATTCATATGTTTGGAAGATGATGTCATTGTACATATGCATGTAGTAAGCATGATTGAGTCTTGGTCACGTGGTGACCAAGTATGAATAGTTGAGGTCCCCGTCATGTAAATGACGGGCTTGAGGTCCCCACATTCGTAGAATGTGGGCAATGAGTAAAGAGGTCCCCATCATGATGATGACGGGCAAAGGTCCCTATACTTGTGGAGTATAGGCTCTTGGTCCTTGTGCCAGAGTGCATAGGCAAGGGTATACATCGACGGTTGTATACCTCGCATTACTGGTAAAATGCGAAAAGAGATAAAGTTTAAAAGGTGCATTGCATGGTCGCATTACATAAGCATGAAGGCTATGTTTAGTGTAATGTTTAATTTGGAATATTGATGCTATGACTGTGATTTTAGCTGGGGTGTTACAGTTGGTATCAGAGCGGGCTGTAGGTCCATGGTATTGAAAATATTAAACTTGACACACTAAGCACAGTAGTTGGGAATGGGTTTTTGCATTGCATTTACGCTTCCGTTGAGTTGTATTGATGATTCCTGTTATGAGATGATCGGATATTTCTATATTATAATACTATAGTTATTATGTGTGGGGATAACCCATGTTGAGAGGTTGATGTCGTGGTTGTGGCCCTGGGCTGTACCAGGTTACACCACCGTTTGTGGTATAGCAATAGTCAAGTGCCCACATTGGATATCTTAGTACAGGCGTAGATAGTGAGTAGCTTTAGAGAAGTTGTTCTCTTTCCTTGACTTTGAATTTGGTCTTTTCGACGCTACGTGCTTCTTTTGGAGTAGTTGGAATGTTGAAGTTTAGTGCATCTTCTTTGAAAAAGAAAGTATCAGAACTCTTTTGTAATGTTTTGTTGTGACTAAGTGAGGGGTTTCAAGCATAGAAGATAAATTGATAACTTATGAGTTATCAAGTTGGGTCTGTAGTGTGTGTACGTGTCGATCTTAACCAAGATCCTTAGAAGTGAAGTTGATATATTTGGTGTTGTCATGGAATAATTACATGATGAACTTGTTTAATGGTATGACCATTTATACTAGGAATCCAAGATTTATTAAGAGGTGTGGTATATTGATGATTTGGTCTGATCATTAAGATTGTGGAATTCGGTAGATTTATTGGATAAATTCGAGTATTGTGTCTCAATGGATTAGTCTACCCATTAGGGATGGTTATGTTAGGGATGTGTTTGAGCGATGCTTTAGAGAATATCAATGGGAAATTTTCATAAACTGGTTACTTGATGAGCATACATAATTGCTAGATTGAAACATGTATGTCGGGTTAGATGAATGTTGAGGTAGCATCTTGTGAAACCCTGTTTTACAGGAGATGATATTATTGAATGTTTAATTATACTTTGCCCTAAACTCTGAGTGTAGAGTGGAATATTGACTTTGTGTTTATAGATGGTTATGTGATTGCAAATAGAAGTAGGACCCTATTTGCATACGTGATAAATACAATTGTCAATTGTTAATGATAGTTGGAGTGGGTGTTGAGCAACACTAATGGTCGAGTGGATGAGTGAATAAGTAGTCTCTGATAGCATGATCTTGTTAAAAGAGGTTTGTTTCAACCTTATGGTTTGCGTTTATTTTGGAGAGGTTTACGATGGGATTTTAATAGGTGACCCGTGTTTGTATGATGGTGAAGTTGTCGGATTATAGTATGCCTTTGATGAAAGGATCTTGTTATAACTTTTAAAGTTGTGTAGTAGGTTCCCTCTAAAAAATAAAGTGATTGTTGCAGTGAGGTTGAAGATTTTGGTATACTCTCAATTGAGGATGAGATGATAAAGTGGTATGTAACAGTCTGGTGAGCCTTTGTGGGCTTTATAATGGAAGAGTAGATGATGGCGATTCGTGTTAAGAGTGTATTATTCTTGATGTTAGTAAGATTGTCTGCAAAGGATTGTGACTTGTGGGAGTGGTGATGATTCTTTTAGAAAGAAGGTAATTTAACCGCCTCCCGTAATATCGGTTAAATGAAAATTTTAGAGTTTTGCATCTGTGATCTTTTGGTAGTTCATGCTTATGTGGTAGCTGAAATTGTTGAGAAAGGCGATGCGTGAGAATGTTCTAATGGGTTCTTAAGTGATTAATGTGATTTGTATTCAAAGTACTTCTACTTTGGGTTGGCAAGTGATGATGTAATCAAAGGAAATTGTTTTTCTCTGTTAAAGGAAAAAAAGTGTACTATAAGTATTTGAGGTTGGAGTTAAGGATTGTAACCTACAACTCTTCTATTGTTGCCGCTTAAGTGTTTCTTGAGTTTCAAAAGCAATATTTTATTGTGATTTATTGATGTTTGAAACTCCCTTCTTGTGGAACATGTGCCCTCAATTGTGGTCTCGTCTTTTGTTTTTCGAGATCAATGCTATTTGACTATTTCTCTTGGTCTTGTACTCACTGTGAAGAGTAGTGTTTCCTCGTGTGTTAAAACTTGTATTTGTTTGCTCTTTCCTATTGAGAAAAGATTAACCGACTTGGGTTGCAAGGTCTTATAAAGTGTAAGGTGGCGATTGGTTGGTGGTGGTCAAGTAAATGATCGCAGTGAGAATTTTGGGGGCCAAGCTATTTGAAGAGCAGTAGAAAGTGATTTGGTTTTGACCTATAACTCTTGGAGAGAGTTCTATGTAAATGGAATGTTTGTCATTGGAATACAATCGATTAGTGTTACAACTAGTGGAACCTATGGTGAATTATAATCCTAGAACCATTGTCCATATTGGAATGATATCATTATCGAAAGTCTGGGAAACTTAATCAATGTGTTAGAGAATCGTGATTGGGTAATTTTGCAAGGTTGGGTAGGTGATCTATGACAGTGTAGTTTATTGAGAGTAGGATTAGCAAAGTAATCTAATCGTAAAGTCAATTGATGGGAGAGTAGGTAGGGTTGAGATGTCGGTAGGTATGCCCTGGTTTTAGTGAATAACATTCTGGGAGATAGAATTCTTCTAAAAGATAATTTGGTCGAGAAAATATTTACATGTGGATGATAATGATTGAGTATGTTTAGAGTGTGGGAATTTTAGTGAATGAATCTGAGGATTTCTCGATCTTTTATACGAGAAGTTCGTTGTAGGAGTCTTGGAGGTTGAATCTGTTATGGTAGCATCTTGGTTTCCCATGATTAGGTTCCAAGAGTTGTGGTGATCTTTGATAGAATCCTTTGGGTGTAGTAAATGAGTGTGTATGCGGTGAATTTCAAGTTGATTATCCTTAAAAGATTGAGGTGATGTGATTGTGGCTGAAATCTATATTGAAGTGTGTTGGGAATTATTTGTCAAAGTAATTTCTTTGGTAGAGAAGTTGATCAGAGTATGTTATTGTGGATTGGAAGAGTCTCACTACATAGGTGTGGATTTTCTGTTCAGTCTGAGCATAGCTTTGAGGTTGCCAAATTAAAAGAAAAGGATTAGTGTGTTATGCGATGGTTTGGAATCTCATGATTTAAGAGAAAGTTGAATTCTTGAAAGAAAGTTTGAGAAAAAGGTTGTATTCTTGGATAATGAAATGTTCTCTTGGTTTTTAATTGAGCTTTGTCCCTATGACAGATGCCAATTATAAATTGAGTTGGTTCTTCTTGGTATCGTGATTCCTTTTGGTTAAGAAAAGAAAAAAAATGGTTGTTCGGGCATTCGAGTGATTTCGCCTTTGGCTTATGTGGTGTTCATTGGCAAACTACCCACTTGGAAAGTGGAAGAGTTTCGTGATGAATCTTTTGGTTTTGGTTTTAACTCTTTTGGTGGGGAGATGGTAATGCGTGTTTGCAATGAGAATCTTTTATTTTCAGTCGAGTTCATTGTCGTCTCGGGTTAAAGGAGGTGCTCATTGTTAAAGTGAAGAGATCGATTGATACAAGGAACAAGAGTTTTGTGTGTTATGTGCAGGTTGTGTGGTTTGGTACCAAAGGGAATGTTGGCCCAAGGTACTTTGGATATTTCTGAAAGTTGCGGAGATTTAGGAGATAGCGTATTACTAGGACCGTCTTGAGTCCTGGCGTGAGGCACAGATTGTTTTGTATGACCCGATGTCGAGGGAGTACCTAAGAGATCTGGAGTATGATTTTTCGTTAGAGCCGTTGGCCAACGAGTAAGACCGTACCTTCGAGTCCTGTTCGTTGAGTGGGTCTGGAAAGGTCGGGACGAGTGATGAGGCGTTATATGTTAGTATGTAAAAGTGCTTTGGTCACCAGTCTGAGAAAGAGGCCACTTGGGAGCTGAAGTCCCGCATACGCGAGCATTATCTGGAGCTATTCGCGTTGGGTACGTGTTACCTGCTATTAATTTCAGTTGTGGTGTTCTTGCGAATAGAACAAGTAGAATTCGGGGTCGAATTCTGTTTAAGGGGGGGTAGAATGTAATATCCCATTTTAACATAAAATAATAAGTGATTAGTACTGAAATTAAATAGAATTAGAGAAAGAATTGGAGGTTTTAGAGGGACGTTTTTGCTCTTATTGGAGAACCTGGGCCTTTGGCCCATGGTGTTTTGGCCCATTTGAGTTGGTCGGCCTTAAAAGGAAGGGGGAGGCCACCCAAACCCTAGATGGTACTATAGCTCGTGGTTACTGTAGCGCTGCTGGTACTGTAGCACTGCCCCCCTCCGTTCCTGCCGAGTAGGGAAGAAGAAGAAGGTCGCATTGGTGGTGGCCGGCCAAAGAAGGGAGAAGAAGGAGAGAGCAGAGAAGAGAGGGAAGTGAAGGTTCGTGGGTTTCGTCGCGATCTACAGCGGTTCTTCAAGGGTAGTAGATGCGTTTGATGTCGTTTGATAGATTGAATTGCGTCGGTTTAATAGATCACGTTCTGTCCAGTAATTTGGACGACGGTTTTCATATCTGTAGAGGCAGAATCTAGGGATCCAACATCTTATAAATAGTTGGGCTATGTTGTTAGCTTTCCGTGGCCGCCAAGAACGCCCAGATCCGATTAACGGTTAGAAAGTTATGAATTGTTTAATGCCGCTGTCCTGTTAACCTGTCAACATCCTGACAGTCTGTAGAAATCTGAGTTAATCTATTAGTTAAAGACGAAATCAGAGGATCTCGTTATAATGAAAACGATGGTTAATTTCTTCACCTTTCCATAAAGCTAAAGAACGTAAGAATTGGACTTTCGTAGCAAAAGTTATGATAATTTTAGTGTACTGTCCAGAGAACCCGACGTGATAATTGATGTTCGGTAGATTGGCTTGGTAGGGGCAGTAGATGGCAGAATCAGAAGGGCTCCCCAACTAAGTTTATTTAGGTAATTTAATTATATTTCCAGAAAGTGTTAGAACATCTTATTTGGACTCCTGAGCAGAAAGTTATGTATTTTAGAAGTTGACTGTCCGCAGTGAACACCAAATCGATCGATAGAAATTGGAAGATTGGAAACGCTTGGGAGTTTAGCGAGTTCAATTGTGTTCTTATTTATGCTTTTGGTCCAGTATGCTTGTCTTAGTTTGGGTTATCATTATGTTCAGGTGGGAGTGTGATCCCAGGGGCAGCGCCCTCTTAATCCACCGTTCTCGCACTGTTGAGGCAAGTATTCGGGTTGTAGAATAATTATGATTGTTTGCTAAGATTGATTGTGTCTTGTTAAGTAATAGCCATGCATGAATGTTAATGTGATGAATTACAATATATCTTGGTAAATGCAAGTTATGGTTAAAGCTTCCTGTGTATGTTGTTAATGCTTACATGTTATTATGTACACGTTGAATTCATATGTTTGGAAGATGATGTCATTGTACATATGCATGTAGTAAGCATGATTGAGTCTTGGTCACGTGGTGACCAAGTATGAATAGTTGAGGTCCCCGTCATGTAAATGACGGGCTTGAGGTCCCCACATTCGTAGAATGTGGGCAATGAGTAAAGAGGTCCCCATCATGATGATGATGGGCAAAGGTCCCTATACTTGTGGAGTATAGGCTCTTGGTCCCTGTGCCAGAGTGCATAGGCAAGGGTATACATCGACGGTTGTATACCTCGCATTACTGGTAAAATGTGAAAAGAGATAAAGTTTAAAAGGTGCATTGCATGGTCGCATTACATAAGCATGAAGGCTATGTTTAGTGTAATGTTTAATTTGGAATATTGATGCTATGACTGTGATTTTAGCTTTAGCCTTGTTGATACTTCCTGAGTCTTTAGGCTCACTCTTGCTTTGATATGTTTTAGGTACAATGGCGGGAATGGCATGCATGGGAGGGAGTAGATGTTTGGATGCACTCACTACCACTCATCCTTAAAGCGATCGCCATTTAGATTTTATTCAATAATAAGTAAACGCTTGTGAATCACTTATGGATGGTTTTAAGTTTGATTAATTGTAATAAGGAGAATAGCAAGTTTTGTTTATGTTTATTAGATTATCTTGCATGCCCGAATGAACTTGAATATTGAGTTTAGTGTTAATTGCTATGATTAATTGTTGGAGCCTCGGTATAGTTAATTATACAAAGGAGTTTCTCTGAAAATTGGTAATTGGTCTTAGTTTAGTTTTGTTAATTTAATTTTAGTAGCATTCCAAGCTCAATGTTGAGCTGGGGTGTTACAATTAGACATTAAAAGTAATGGGATTAATATGATCAAACTGATTGCCTTGCTGGAGATACTCGACTCGCTGCAGAGGATCACTCTCGTATACAATAGAATCATCGAAACCTAGCGAAAGAATCGAAAAGAACCAATAAGAAAGGATAACACCGAAATACTCAAAAATTCAAATTCATCCAAATATCATGAAATTTTCACATAAGGTAGAGCATAATTTTAGGTGAAAGAATTATTCCATTTGGATTTAGTGTGAGAAAGTCATAGTAGTTTGAAACTCAGATTTCAGGAAAATCGAAATAATTCTCATCTGTTACTGTTCACCGAAATTAAATGTTTTGGTAAAAATTTCCAGAGAGGTGGTGTATATAAATTTTTTATGGTAGATAGAGTACCACATGAGATGAATAATGGAATTTGATTCACCTCATTTGGAGCTATGAAGAATTTTCTATGATTTTTCAAAGTCATGAAAGTAGTGCACAAGTCACAGGTAGAATAAGATTTTTAGAGATAGTAACAAGCTCAAAACCTATTCTACATTAAAGTACAGTAATAGAGGAATCTAACAAAATTGATTTCACTCAATTTGGAGTTACAGAGAAATACTTATGCATTTTTGAAGTTAAAATAATTTTTAGTGCAACAATAATACTTATCCTAAAGTAATTTTGCCAAAAGTGATTTCTGGGATAGTAACATGGTTCAACCCATTTTTTTTATTTAAGTACATGTAAAAAGGAAACTAGCAAAATTTGAATCATCAATTTTGGAGCTAACATGAATTACTTATGAAATTTTGAAGTTAATGTATTTTTCAGGTTCACAAATAAAGCATTTGATTTCATATAAACATAAAATACTTTTTATACCCAGCCTAACCTAGCCACGGTCATCGACGTGGGGTCCAGTCAAGGTTTGACCTGGTCAACCTTGACCGGTCTCGGCCGAGGAGATGCTGAAAGCGTAACGGAAGAATACGTTTTTCTAATACCAAAATGTACTTCATCCATAAGCATTCCAGGAATACGCTTTCCTTAAGAGAAACTACACTTCACCTATTACATCACTGCTTAACAGACCATACGGGCCCACCTAACATTGACTTAAGGCGAAAAATAAACGGTTTGTTAAGTATCAGCTAAACTAATCCGAAAATGGTTAACTCTAACCGATAACGCTTAGCGCTAAAATGTCGTTGTCGACAATGGAGTGTCGGTAGTGAGCTCGCTTCGCTGCTTGCATTGGCGGTAGGGTCTGAGGTGGCACCAGCTAAAGGCAAAAACGAAACTCGGTCTTTGAGACAAGCTAACGGCTCAATGGCGAGGTTTACTGGGCGCAAGCGATGGCGCTGGAAGAAAAGCGGCGGTGGTACTTCCGCCAAAAGGCAACTGGTGACCAAACGATGCATTCATCGATTTGGCACATGCACGAATGGCTCTAAGGTGCTAGGAGCTCACCGTGACGACCTGGAGTCAAAGAAGTCGTCGGAGGTGGGCTTGCGGCGGTGGACCGCGGCGGCGCGATGGCTCCACCGTGGGGAGCTCGCCCTGAGCAAAGAGAGAGGATAAAGAGGGTATAGGAAGGTTAAGTGATACCCAGAGATGGCTAAAGAGAGATGAATCGAAGTCTACCTCACCGGAGGGGTCGCGGCGGTGAAGAAGGTGCTCACTGCCGGAGATGGGGAAGAAAACGAATGGTGGTTTCTCCTGTGAACCAAAAACCAAATTACATTAGGGGAAATTGTCAGGAAGGCACGGGATGACGCACTTAGACGACAGAATGGCTCACCGGAGTGAAGGTTGACACGGCGGGCGGTGCTCTGAGCATTTTTACCGACGCCGAGGACGACCACCATGCTACGGGCTCTACAGACCAAGGAAGGAGTTCGCATCAGTGAGGATGGATGCGGCGAGGCAGGGAGAGGGCACAGGACAAAGTGGCGCGAAGCTTACCTGAGAGGAGGTGAAGAGCTTGCCTCCTTTCCCTCGGCCACCGAGAGGGAAAGTGAGGAACCAAGAGAGGGAGAGGGCGAGTTAAAGCGTGGCAACGGTCGGACAAGCAACAGCGTGAGGAAGCGAAGCCCTAGGACTGGTCACGAAGGGCGGTGGATTCACACCATCAACGGAGCGGCGCAGAGCTTCCTCAGCGCGTGGCGCTCGCCCTCTGAGTGCGGTAGCAAGTTGGAGAAGATGCGACTGACAGCTGGGGCCCGCAGTGTCAGCGAGAGCGGGACGGCGCGGGGAAGAATTGATTTGAACCGTTGATCCTAAATCGGACGACTCAAAGAGATGTGGTGCGGTGCGGGTTAGGTGACTTGGTCGAGCTGAGACGCTCGGGTCGGACTTGAGTCTGAGGAACAAAGGTGCTGCTCGTAAGCGAAGGCTAGGGTTTGAGTTTTTGAATTCTAGTTTTGACCGAGAAACAACGGGTTTGACCGGGGCTTTAAAAATAGAAATAAAATTCTAAAAATTCTAAAATTTTTCAGGAAGGTTCCTGGGATGACCTAGTATCCAAATAAAATCTTAAACCCCTCTATTTAAGTCTTATTTGCTTAGTTTAAATTCAAACTTGGAAAAGGTTATTGATCGGAGTTTAAATTTTCTAAGGGTCAAAAGGAGTTCCACAAATTTGGAAAAAATTATATTAATTCGCGATAATTATTATATTATTTGAATAAATTATTTCTAGATGATGTTCATAAGTTTTTATTCTTGTTTGCTTTTGAAATATAAATTTGAAGTGTAGGTTTTCTTTGAATTCAAAATTTCAAATGTAACAAATTATGTAAATGCTCTAGAAAAACCAATGCATGTTCAAAGTTTTAAATTCTCCTCATTTTTATACATTTGAAATACAAAACCAAGTGCAATAAATTATGCAAAATATTCAAAAACAACATGCATGTTAATGAGATGCATACTAATTATTATTTATTAATTTGGGGATGTTACAGTACATCACTCCGAATTATCCCTTCCTCTTGTTCAACCTGAAAAATTATTTGTCTTCTATGTTTACCATTTGCAATCAAATGATAAAAACGTGTATTTCGATCTCCTTCCAAAGGAAATTTTGATTTGGACCTTTGGTACCATCTGATTTCTTCTTCTCTTACAAGATGTGCCAATCTTTCGTTAGCAAATTTTTTAAGATTAAGGTCTTCATCAGACAGACGTAAAAACTCAACCTTTTTATCTAAAGTATCAATTATCAAATTGAGTTCTATTTTTCTTTTTTATAAGTCCCGCTGTAATTTTTAGCCCAACCACGAAGAAATTGTCGAAGAGACCTAACCTTAGATTGCCGAATTTGTAAGGAAGAATGGCCTCTATTTTCTTTTTTCCATACTTCGGCCACCATTTCCCTAAATTCTTCCCTATACAACCAACCTAATTCAAATTTAAATAGACGTTGATTCCCTTTATAGGAAGCCGCTCTCGTATTTAAAAGTAACAATGTATGATCGGATAAGGACCGTTCAAGAGCAGCGACTGTGACCAACGGAAATTTATGCTCCCAGTTTGTGCTCATTAAAACTCTATCCAGTTTTTCAAAAGTAGGATTAGCTAACGAATTTGCCCAAGTATATTGCCTACCAGATAAATCAATTTCCCTTAAGTCTAGATTATTAATCACAACATTAAACAGAAAATGCCATCTATACTTGAAGTTATCCTTATTTTTCTCGCCTGAATACCTAATGATATTAAAATCACCCCCAATTAAAATGGGATGAGGTTCTTTCCTATAGGCATGAACAAGTTCATTAAGGAACTTCTCTTTGAATTGAGGTTGAGCTGCACCACCGTAAACAGCTACTAGAACCCATTGGAAATTATCAACTCGATTCTTTGAATGAAACTTTACATAGAAATCACTAGTATCAATTGAACCAATATCAAAGACCCGAATGTCCACCCCTAAAAGGATACCCCCCGACCGTCCTTGTGGCGGGGATAAATGCCACAAAAACTCTTGTCCACCACAAAAATGATTAAGGCAAGACACTGACAAGTCTTTTTTACCAGTTTCAAGAATAGCCACAAAATCTAAATATTGCTATTTAACCAATTCACAAATGTATCTATGTTTAGCTAAGTCCCCCAGACCTCTGCTATTCCAAAAAAGACATTTCATTTTAATTTTAATTTGATTGGTCTATTCAGGGAATTAGTTTTTCCTTTCTTCTTCCTAGAGCTGGATGACATTTTCTTATTTGTTACCAAAGTAAAATCATTTGCAAACAAACCATCATCTAAATCACTACAAAAGTGATTAAGGTCTGAGATATCACTACTATCCTGATTCTCATCCTCCAGCTCCTCAACATGAACAATTCCATTATTTTTAAATCTACCTAACTCAACGTTTTTAATACTCTTAATAGTGCTAGCAATCTCTGCACTATTATCTCCTACAGAAATTCCAATACTAGCAACTTTTTCAATAACTTGCTCATCTAAAAAAGATAAAAAAGAAAATTTATTGCCAAACTTACTTGGGTCATGTTCAAGATTATGAACTTTCGCATGCCACTTAGCCTTTTGAACCAAGTCTTCATCTCCATGTTGTTGTTTCTTAATGCGCTCACTCTGTCTAAGCTCCACCTAATCACCCACATGGATCGGTGCCTGCCGAAGAACCCGCACTGTTTTTGGCATTGTAACAGCCTTGACAATCTCAGGGTCCTCAACCATTGCTCGGCTAGCCACTAAATCAACCAACCGAGTGGATTTAACCACCACGGTAAAAAGAACCTCTACTGTCTTGGTCTCCATGCCAGTCGAAGCCAACATTTGTCTGAGGTCCTCCTTTGTAGCCGGCACTTCCTGAACCGCCCCTAAGCCTCCCTCTACACTGCCTTTTGATGCGGTAGCAAAAGCACCAGCCTATCCCAGGCCTGCATCTGCTGCCAACACTTGCTGGCTTGCCCAAAAGTCTGTCGCCCCATCATCCAACATAGAGAAAGCTAAGGCACCGACTGGAGTAAGGGACATGGCTGGCTTGCTTGCTATATCAGTGGGCATTGACTCGGCAGCAGGATTATTTGAGGTAGCATTGAAAGCACCAAGCCCAATAGAATCAACCGGTTTATCTTTGGCCACGTGATTTGAGGACAAGCCATTTTTTTGCAGAATCAAGCTGCCCCATAGATCTTTCCACAAACTCAGTCGGCATTGCTTGGATACTCTCACCAGCCACAACAAAATCAGTCTTTGATGTATCAGTTGAACCGAAGGAATCGGCCTTGCTAGCAAAACTTCCTGGAAGAACCACCTCCGCTGCCCTACCAGACTCGATAGCAGAAACTACTCCCACCGCAGGACCAACAAGCTCCTCCTGCACTAAACCATTCACAAGAGGGCATTCATCCGACACAGTAATTGTGTCCTCCACTTGCTCACAATCTTTGTTACTGACCAAACACCGCCCCTGGGCACTCAAGATAGACCCCCCATCCTCTCGAGCATCATTCTCAAACTTCGTTCTGGCCACCCTCGGTGTAACCCAGATGGTATCCGAAGCCAATAGACCCAAAATATTCCCCTTAGCAAAAGATGTAGACTGACCCTTACGGCTATCGGACACATGTGAAGTATTATCTGAATTATTCTCTGGTCTCTTAGAATCTCTATCTTCCATCTCAACATCTCTGCCCCTGTCTGATTTGTCTTCCTCCTCATGATCGTCACCCTGATTGATGACTTCATCAATTGCATCCACCGCACCATCTTCAATTTTGAAAAAGAATGTCGTAAACAAGCTCTGATACCAATTGATAGATTAATTCTGATCTAAACTAGATGATCAAAACTAACATGATCGCATATGTGGTAATTGCAAGACCCATGAAATCTGTAAACACGGAAGCATACCTGATGATGATGCCATTGTTCATCGTAAGGTTGATCTGTAGCAGTAGATGTGTAGGTGCTCAATCTACCTAGGGTTTAGTCTTTCCCAACAAGAGGTAAGCCAAAATTTCCAACTACAGATGGGGATAGGTGGTATGGCATCAGTCACCCTGCACCCTGCTGAGAGGACCTGACCCTTATTTATAGCCTTTTGGCATAGAATCCTATTCCGTCCCATAATTATATATAGATTACAAACAGGTCTCCATAGAGATTTAAAATCAAAGTCCATATTTTCCTTAATAGATACTTGGACTCTTAATAAATACTTTATTTGATCACTTTATGTATTTGAGCCAACTAAAGAATAGATAGCTGATATTTATTTAAACTCATGTAGGTCCACATAATAGGAATTAATCCAATAGTTTTCTCTATATGAATCTGCAACTGAATTCGATAAAATTATTTACTAATTTTTATTGTAATATCATAAATAACTAAACCACTATATTGAATTTAGTGTTTAATTTGGTTGCTTTAACCTACTTTAACATATTGCACTACTTTATTGTGCTTCATGCAAGTGTATAGAGTTATTATTGTTTAGTTGAGCACAACATACGTGGATATATAAATCTACCTAGAGTCAGTCAATATTTGATTCGAATTCGTATTCATTACATATTTGACTTGAATTTACATCTGTTACACATCCAATTCATATTCGAATCCGAATTGGAATATATTGACGTGAATACGATTTGACCAATGTCTGATTTGAATTTACATCCGTTACACATCCAATTCATATTCAAATCCGAATTGGAATATATTGGCGTGCATACGATTTGACCATTGTATGATTTGAATTCAACTGTTTACTCCCCTATATTTGGAACACCGAAAATTTCCCAATTTCCTATATAAAATGAACTATTCTCCACTAAAATTTCTAGGGCATGTTTGGAATGGAGGAATGAAAAAAAAACATGCGAATCGTGAAAAAACACAGGGAAGACAGATGAATATGGTGACAAAACACAAGAATAGAAAACACACACTACTACCAAAACGCTAATACTGGACGCCTCATCACAGACGGTTAACCAAAACCGTCTGAATTACATGCAATCACAGTCGGTTTTGGTTTAGAGACCGTCTGTGTTACTTGTTGCGCTAAAAACTGTCTGTGAAGAGGTAATATCACAGACGGTTCATGTTGAAAACCGTTTGCGAAGTATCATAGACGGTTCTTGTTAATAACCGTCTATGATAATTCTACATATCACAGACGGTTTTCAACAAAGAATTGTCTGTGAAACATCACAGACGGTTCTTAACAATAACCGTCTGTGATATTACCACATATCACAGACGGTTTTTTGTTATAACCATCTGTGATAATATCGCTACAGCCCAATGCGCGCGTTTTCTTCTTCGTCGCCATCCACTTCGGCTCCCCGATGCGTCTCTTCGTCGCATCGATCCGCTTCGGCTCCCCGATGCGTCTCTTCGTCTCACGCTCCGAATTTATACCTTGTTTTATAAAAAGGATCATCTGCCATCGAAGATGTGATCATCCCCACATACTTATAAAAAAAACAGAAATAGCTGCCTCTTCCTTATCGCCGGCATTGATGGCCTACCTAGCCGCACTGTATGAGCACCTTTCTTCTTTGTCACGTTGAATTGTCTTTAGCAGAAGAACACTGCTTTCAATAGTGTCTCCACTCCTCGTCGTGAGAATTTGCCGGACGGATGACGGCCACCTTCCGCCGTCTTGACATCCTCCTCCGCCGTGTCTTCCGGTGATCTCCCACTTTCGACGAGTTTACAGGTCATCGACGTGGTTCTCCAAAATGACGTTGCATTTTGGGAGGCTTGCCGTCACTTGGATCTAGACGTGGCGAGATAATCGAGTCGACCGAGCCGAGACCCTCAAGCAAGGGAAGAGAGCCTATGGGCTCAATTCTTCTTGGTTCAATAGTCTAAGGGTCTTGGGAGACACTTTCGAGCAATGGCGTCGTGAGTGGGCGATTTCGAGCTTCATTCGCTGATAATCAGGAACCGTCCGATGTCGACACCGTCGCCTATGAAGTATTGAAGATGGAGATAGTAGCCTACCTCCGCCACTAGAAAAACTTTGTTTAATTATAGGTTTCTACTTTTTTAATATAAACATGTAATTTCTTCATGTCATGTAAGTGTATATACATGATAAATATACTTGAGAAAAAACCATTTCACAGACGGTTCCATTATGGAACCGTCTGTGATAATTATCACTGACGGTTCCATAATAGAACCGTCTGTGATAAGTCTCTTTATTAGTAGAAGTCCGACCGGTCGCTAGGGTTTGCGCTCTAACTCGTCACTCCCCAGCGGCCTTACTCTCGTCCGTTCCCCTCCCTACCCGAGTGACCCCGTCGCTGATGCCGCCATTCTTCCCGTCGCCGACGGTTGTGGCTCAATAGTGACACTGCAAAAGACACTTGTACGATAAAAGTGTCTTTTGAAGTGTCACCGTTATGCCACAACTACGGTGACGCCCTAACTCTCGTCACTCCCGAGCTCCGCTAGGGTTTGCGCCCACCCTAACTCGTCACTCCCAACAGCATTTACTCCGTTCCTCCCACCTCGGCCCAGCCTCAACCTCAGCCTGCCGCCGCCGCCGACCTGTTCGCCCCGCTAGGGCCCTGGCCGGGCTTTGCTTTCCCCATCCTCCCTCTAGATCTGTTAGCTTAATGTCTTTTGTTGAGTTTGATTTTTATGCTTGAGCCTTAAGTTGTGTCCTCGATGTTTGTGTGATTTATACAAGGTGAAGGAGATGGATGAGGGTTGTGCTGGTGGTGGGGTCTCCACCGTGGTCGCCACCCTACCTTACTCCCTCTCTGTCTCTACCCCTTGCTCTATGATGAAAATGGCTAGTGCTCATGATGGATGCCGAGGGCTACTCTCGGTGTGTTGGGTTTGGACACCCTTGGTCTTGTTCTCTTCTCGATGAATTGCTCAATGAAGTTAATAGTCTTATCTTTGAAATTGAATTGATAATTAGTTCATATTAATAGTCCCTTGCTCGTGATGCAATGATGTCAATAGTCTTATCTTTGAAATTGAATTGATAATTAGTTCATATTAATAGTCCCTTGCTCTGTGATGCAATGATGTCAAATAGTCTTATGCTAAAATTGAATTGATAATTAGTTCATATTAATAGTCCCCTTGCTTTGTGATGCAATGATATCAATAGTCTTATGCTGAAATTGAATTGATAATTAGTTCATATTCATAGTCCCCTTGCTCTGTGATGCAATGATGTCAATAGTCTTATGCTGAAATTGAATTGATAATTAGTTCATATTAATAGTCCCCTTGCTCTGTGATGTAATGATGTCAATAGTCTTATGCTGAATTTGAATTGATAATTAGTTCATATTAATAGTCCCTTGTTCATGCCGGTCAAGTTCTCCTACCTCTTGCGTGCAGTCGCCCTACCATTCCATTCATAATCTCTTCTCTATAAAGTCTCTAGCGTTGGTCGCTTGTGCCATTAAAACCGCATCATATATATATATATATATATATATATATATATATATATATATATATATATATATATATATATATATATATATATATATATATATATTATATAGTCTGACCACTTTTGGGGGTTAGTCCACATGACATGAGAAGGATGAGGCGGTATCACGGGCAACTACATTGAGCCTGTAAGTTTAAAAAGTATGGATGCAAGGAGGCGTCGGGACATCCAATTACAGATTGGGCGTCGCTATGTTGAAAGTGGCGTTGATCTTAACTTCTCAGACTAGGAAGTAGCATCATCTATCGACAACCAACAATTCTTGAGCATATAATTGTCTTTAAAGCCAATAAGAACACCAAGCAACAAGTTGAGAATTATTTTGAAATATGAGAATGGTTGCTTGGTGTTCTTGTTGGGTTTAAAGATGATTACATGCTCAAGAATGGTTAGTTGCTAATACATGATGTCACTTCCCAGTCGGAGTACCTACGCATCAACGACACTTTCTGAACATAGCGATGTCCAATTCAGGTAATTGGATGTCCTGACGCTCTCCTTGCATCCATACTTTTTAAACTTGCAGGGGCTCAATGAGGTTGTCCGTGGCTACTGCCTCATCCTTCTCATGCTGCATGGACTGTAACGCCCTGGCTATTCGGAAGCCAAGATGTCACCTAAATAATCTAACATATAACTATAATGCGGAAGAATTAGAACACCTTCTCATCTAATGAAAAAAAGAGATCAATATTCAATAGGACCATGTCATGAATATAGTCCAAGTCTAAGCAATAACTATCGAAGGAATAATCAAATATCACAAGTACTACTGAATTAACCATAACATAGCAATAGGTATCATTCATCATCTAAATTTATTTATTACAGTTCATCAATAACGAATGAAAGATAAAACTAAATCATAATCTTGGACTTGAATAGGGTGAAGTGAATGAGTAGTGCGTGTCTACTCCCTCCCAATAGAGCCAACATCAATAATCACCTAAAATTAACAAACAACGCAAGAATGAGTCCGAGACTCAAAGCAAGTCTGATGAATAAATGGGACATACAACAAACATGATCAAGCCAACATCATTGAAGAATATGAATAAATCACGAGCGAATATTTGAATGAATGGAATGAATGGATTGAATGAAATGAAGGGACTACACACATGCATATACCGGTATTGCTAGTGACACACCCGTCGGTGTTCACCTAAGCCCGCATTTAACAAAATGCGGGGATCCAAGTCCCGTATGAAGAACGTTTCATACGGGTGTCCCAATCTGCCCACATTGGAATGGTGGGTCTTACGTGCCCATACTGGAATTGATGGGTCTTTTTAATCCACTCCCGTGGATGAAACATGAATAATGGATGATGAATAATGGATGCATGGAATGCAATATGTATATTGAAAAGACATGCTCTCTAATCATGGAGATAACACATATGGAAGGAACATGAACATTAAATATTATCATGGATCTTAGAAAAACACAATATCAACATCAAGCACTCAACATTTTCTAATTATCAGAACATCAAAGTACTTGCCTTCCGCGATGCGACGCGTTAATAGGCAATAGCGGTGCTCCTAAACTTGAAGCCTCTCCGACTACACAATATATACTCGAAATAAAAACAACATATAACAGGACACTTCCATTAACGTTCTACAACGCCTTCCCGACAACCCATAATTAACTAATTAGATCTAATCTGAAAACAAACGACACAATCATGGAACTGATTCTGGACAGCAGCACGGAATCACTCATATCTAACAATCTGGGACTCGGAATGAGGTGAGCCCAAATCCTGTGAAAACTCAACGAATATATCTACGAAAACCTAGTTGGTGAGATAACCCAATTCGTCCAAAATCAATATACTACAGGCAGATGAACTTAAAAGAAAGATTCTGCCCAGACGAAATGGACAGCAGTAAAGAACAGATCACAACTTTTGATCTACAACTCCGATTAGGGCATTATTTATCATTCTAGAAAGGTTATGAAAAATTATAAAATAACTTAGTTGGGTGGAAACCCTGAATTTGCCTTTAACATAAACATATCTTAAAAGATAAATTAACAGATCAATCACGTCAGAATTCTAGACAGTAGGAATGAAACTATCATAACTTTTGATCCGTATGTCAGAATTAGGTGTTCTTAGCGGCCACGGAAAGTTAAAAACATTATCTAGATATCTCTAGGAGATTGGAATCCCTAATTCGGCCTCTAAGAACCCGAAATCGACCCTAGAAGGTACTAGACAGAATTGAACATCTACCGACAGCAAAACGATCCAACCCAATTAATCGAGTTCGCCTCTAATCTTCAACAAACAGCGGGGAAAGTACTTCGTTACCCTTGAAGATCCGCAGGAAGACAATGATCTATCCTCGAAGAAGCTCCTCTCCTAGTCCCTTCTCCTTTCTTCTTCCCGATGGCCGGCAGCAGGGAGGGTGGCGCCGGGAGAGGAGGAGCAGCAGGAGGCGGAGCACTGTAACACGCCACCACTGTAGCACAGCTACTGTAGAGCAGTGGCTACTGTAGCAAGGAGTGGCTAGGGTTTGGTCCCCTCCCCTCCCTTGCCTTCTAATGGGTTGTCAGCCCACTCATGGGCCTTGGGCCACTATGGCCGACTCCTCTCCTCTCGAATATAGGTTGGCGGCCTATTCCTTTCCTAAAATTCTGAATTTTGAACTTAATTCCATCTCTAAACTTTGTTACAATCGATATTGAATAAATTTCCCTCTTCCGAATAATATTTTCTCCAATTGATATTTAGGGTATTACATGGACGATCCCCCAAAGTGGTGAGAGAGACTACATAATATATATATATATATATATATATATATATATATATATATATATATATATATATATATATATATATATATATATATATATTTAATAGCACAAGCACCAGCCACGCTTGGAGCTTTATAGAGAAAAGTCATCACAGACGGTTTGACCTGGCAAACCGCGTGAAAGTATGCATCACAAACGGTTTAAAACTGTCTGTGATGACCTCATGTCATCACTAACCCATAAACTCAGACGGCTCACGAAACCGTCTGTGATGATGTTTTTGAACCGTCTGTGAATACCTTTTCTGTAGTAGTGACAGGGAAAAAGAAGGAAAAGATGTTTGGATCACACGAAGAAAAAACATAGAGAATTGAAATAGAAGACTAGAAACTAATAAAACAAAACCCTCTACCTTCACCGTTATTTATTCCCCATTTCCCGTGTTCACATCACTGAGGACTCGTTTTCATACTCTCACTACTTTACCAATCAATGGATGGTGCTCATGCGAGCATGGCAGCGAGGGGCAAGGACCACTGGACGAGTGATAGCAAGCAGCGGATGTGGAACTGGGTGGACCGAGAACTAAAATTTAGGTAGTGTGGAGTCACAAGCGTAAATCAAAAAGGATTATTCATAACTAAAAGAAATCATACACAAATTTTATTGTAATCAGACTAATAAGAGTAAATGACACTAAATGGAATCAATAACTATAATCCGCATGCAAACATGTGAGGATGAAGGTAGGACATAGAAAAAATACCCTGCAATCCGCATGAGAACATGCCCTGGTAGGTAGCCGCGCCCTGCGTGCCCTGGCCCTCATGCCCTGGCCGCCCTTGCTTCACCAGCTCGCCGCGCAACCTCGTGGCCTCGCCTTGCCTACCGCTGTGTGCGCCCTCGTGCCCTCGCCTCGCCTCGCCTCGCTTGCCACCACCGTGAACCCACCGCCACTCGCTATTTGGTTAGGATTAGGGGAGGAGATGACTGAGGAGGTGTGAATGAGTGAGGAGCAGAGGAGGCTGTGAGCCTGTGAGGAAAATACGGTGCAGCTATGGACAGTGCCTTCTAATGGTCAGGCCAGGTCAGACCTAATTGAACAAAGATCACGACCATGAAGCAGCACCGTCTTCAACCTCCGCTCGACACTTGGTACTTCGGCAACCTCCTCCTCGTGGGTCGCCGATGCCGTGGATGCTGGCCCTGGAGCCTAGCCATGTTGGGTGGGGGTGGGGGTGGAGGTGGGGGTGGGGAGGGGAGCTTGCTTGTGGCGGTGACCATGCCGAAGGAGGGTCCCTCCCTGTATGGAAGCGTGGGGTTCAGAGCGGTGATTGCTTAGGTTAAGATGGGGATCGCACAGCGGCGCCATTGAGCGTCCCTCGTTGGCAATGGCAGTTCCTGCGAGAGAGCTTTGTGGGAACTTTTTCATTTCCCTGTGAAAAGTACAGGAATTCCTAACTTTCCTTTGAATTTTTTTGCTTGTTGATTCCTTTGTTCCGACCGGGCCCAGGAAGCCAAGAAAACTCAGGAATGCTAATCCTTTGAAAAATCTCCAATTCAAATAGGGCCTAAAATATTTGTACAAATTCTTGTTTTCCAGATGAACCCAAATTCACCCTATATCTTCTTGCTTTGTGCGGAGGGCCTGTCCTCGCTGCTCAAGCTCAAGTACTATAGTTGCGGCTTTGTGGATAGAGGGATCAGAGTTAGAACTAAAGCGACACGGATTTCACATCTGCTGTATGCTGATGATAGGCTAATCTTTCTCAGCGCTAAGGGCATGTACAATGATACAGATAACTGATGTCTATATCAGCCCTCCATGTTATGTATAGACAACACTAAAGACAGCTTATATAATAAGTTGTCTATATGAGACCCTATAATCTTTTAATTTTTGCTTGAAAAAAATATTTGTTATAAACAACACAAAACACCATTGTATGAGTTGTATTGTCTATAAGGGTTTTATAGACCGTCTGTTGCATGTCAGACATGCATGTCAAATAGTTTCTTTCTCTCTCATCGTTCTCTCTCATCCATACCATCAGAAATCTTACGTGGCAAGAATTATAGATAGCTGATGTCACCCTATTGTACATGTCATAAGCAGGAGAATGCTAGTCAGTTGGATAAGATATTGCAGATTTATAATGTGTGCTCGGCTCAGAGAGTTAACAAGAACAAGAGTCCTGTTTATTTAAGCCCGAATACTGCAGAAGATGACAGGGCAGCGGTGAAACAAGTTCTGCAAATTGAGACTGAAGCATTTTCGGAAAGATATCTTGTGCTACCATCTGCTGTTGGGCGTCTTTCTTCCAGCGTGGTCGAGTACATCAAGGAACGCGCCAGAATGAAAACACAAGGTTGGAATGAAAAGGAACTGTCCCTAGCTGGGAAGGAACTGCTTCTCAGGTCTGTGGTTCAAGCCATGCCAACTTATAGCACGAGTTGTTTCAAGCTTTCGGAGACGATATGTCACAATTTTGGTGACGTGGAGAGCTAGATCATGGCTCACTACATTGGATATCCTGGGAGCAAATGGCAACACCAAAGAGTAGATGCTTTTCAATACTGCTCTCTTGCGAAAAAACAAGGATGGCGATTGACGACTTCACCTGATTCATTGTGTGCAAAAGTTCTTCAAGGAAGATACTATTCTAATGGTGATTTCATGACTGCCACAGTACATCGTACGACTTCTCCTACTTGGAAAGCAATTGTGGGAGATCGACATGCGCTTAATCTTGGCCTCATTCATCGTATTTGGGCTAGTAACTGGATTCCAGAATCCAGACTCCATTGCAGGGGCAGAGCTACAGTAGATCATAGGGGTACAGTCGCACCCCCAAATTTTTTACACAAAAAACTGATATATACCCCCCTTAATACATAAAGTATACACTACACATACTAACATATATATACTCTCAGCTCGTAACAGCCCGCAACCCATTTATTCAGCCCAACAGATGAAGATCAAGGCATCAAGCCCAAGTCTGCTGTCGGTTGGAGCTCCCCACCCCAGGTGCTTCCTTTTGCTTTGCCTTTCTCCTCTTATCTCTCTCTCTCTCTCTCTCTCTCTCTCTCTATTTCTCTCTTTGTGGTCTCCCGTCTCTAGGTCTTGGCCACTGGCCGCCGCTGAGCTTTTGGTGCTGCCACCGGCTGCTTGTCCTCTGACGCCGCCGGCGTCGCCTCTAGCCTCCTTGCCTGCGCACCTCCCGGCTGGGGCCAGGCGCTTCCCAGCCAGCCTACCCATGTCCCGTGGCCGGCGCCTACCTCGGCTCGGCTCGGTCTGGGTCGCGCGCCCTCCTCGGCCCTCTCGCTGCGTTGGCCCACGTGGCTCAGCCTTGTGCTCTACTTGGGCCTGCGTGGCTGTGCCCTCGCCCCTCGCTGCGTCATGACCCGCACCACCACCGGCCTCCCTGCGCGCCAGTGCGCTCTTAGCCCGCCTACGGTCGGCTCGGCCTCTGGCCGCCCGCTGTCGTCCGCGTATGTGTGCTCACTGCCATGCGCCGTCACCGGTTGACCGATTCTGGGGGTGATGCTACTATCCTACCCCCTCTCCATCCTCAAATTATGTTGTTCTTTAATTCTTTTGTGCTAAGTGCTAATCGTGTTGATGGTTTCATCATCATCATCAATTTGGTGTAGATATTGCCCCTGAAGCCGACACTTGACAAGTTCTGGCTATCCCTGTACTGCTCATCCGCTTCCACTTGCTTCAGTGGCAAGGGGCCCTTCTGGGCTCATGAGGTATACTAGTATCACTGTATCAAAGTTGATGGATTGAACTCTTAAAAGTAGTAAGTTGTTATTGTAACTAACCTTTTGGCTGCTTCCTTGCCTGTTGTTTGGCATAATGGCATTGGCATGTGCTGCTCCATTGTTTGTCACTTATATTTAGTGGGGTAATTTTCTTCATTCACTCGAACTTATGAAATGAACTTTTGTTATAAGTGAGAATTTATTAGGTTTGCTCTATTTGCTCAAACATTGGCGAGCATTGCATGATGACATGAGGTTCACATCCACTCCTTGCCATTACTCACCTTCAGCTCTTTTCCCCCTTTTTCAGAGAAGCATGGAACGTGCTCATCCCCTGTTGTTTAGGGTGAATTACAGTACTTCTCCACTGCCCTTGACCTCTACTTCAAATATAACGTTATGGTAAGCATCTACACTTTGACTCATTAGTTAGTAGTGAGTTAGTCACGAATCAGTAGAACTATGTCCTACTTAAGTTTGCACCCTCATCGTGAAAATCCTGGCTCCGCCACTGCTCCATTGCTATGAGACCGATGGCTAGACTACATAAGTGCAATCTCCAAAACGTTAGTGAAATGATAGGAGAAAACCCCCGAGTGTGGTGAACTAAGCTCATTAGACATGTGTTTATCACGCCTGATGCAGTTGAAATCTTGAATGAAAAGACCCAAAAAATTCAAAATTTTAAAACTTGTTCGAGTTTGGGTATTTGCCAAATTCAAAAAGTTCATTGTCCTTGCCGCTTTTCCCCTTTTGTTTTCCTGTTTCCCCAGCCCGAAGGCATCTATCCAAAATCCCGCCACCGCCTTGTTCTCTTTGCCTCGTGTCGTGCCAGCAGTCGCCGCACCGCACCGCCCCCGCCCCGTGCCTCACCGACACTAGTACCCCGCCACCTCCTGCACCACCTCGCTGGCCACCTCCCCGGGCCCTGTTCCGCATAAGCCACCATCGCCTAATCTCGCAGCTTTGCCCACGCCACGCACCGCACCGCCGCTACCAGGTGCTCGATGCACCGCAAATGCCGTAGCCACCCTCACCAGCTTGCGCGTCGTGCCAATTAGATGCCACCATCCTCGCGACGCCACCCCTTCGCCAGCTTCCCTTCTCCAGCATCCATTGCACGCGGCCATCCACGTCGCCGCCATGCGCCACACTCGCCCCGATTCAACCACTGCCGCCACTACCTCGATTGGCTATAAAAGCCCCAGCTCGCCGCATCTTCTTCCTCCACGGCCTCAAGCCAACACCATCATCATTTCCTCTCATCCCCAACCCCGGCCAAAAGCCTCAATTGCTTCCACCTTCACACCCTTGCCCCTCCACCCCTGTCACTAGCTTCACCTCAACCTCCTGTACCCAACCCCCACCACCCCCAACTTCATCCTCGTCGCCAACTCGCCGCCGCCATACCCCACCATCGCGCCACCCTCAGCCAACAGTGCCAAACCACCACAGAGCTTTCCTAGCCCTACCGCTACCATCGTCGTGATCCCCTTGGTCCACTAGTGGTCAAGCACCAGCCGCTTTGGCCAGAACATGGCCGGAGCGCCACCGCCATCCTCTATTCCAGCCTTGTGCCACCACCATCGTCCACCTCTCCCCAAGCTACCTCGGCCCAAGCAAGACCCAAAAATGGGTTGCTCAAGCTGCATTGATACTCACTGTACCTTCTGGTGTTGCCGCCTGCCACTAGAGCCGTCGTCGTCATCGCTGGCGCTGTCGCCCTCGGCTCGGGTGCTGGGAAGCATGATGCGGGATGGTCTGATCTTCTCGATGTGAGAGCTAGATAACTAGTACTGAATCCTGACAAAGTTCCATAGTCGTTTACCTGCTGCCAATGCAGAGACTTGTGACTCTTTAGAATTCGCCCAAACGCACTCTTGATTGATTGATCCATCGACCACGGTGTGGATCACCATACCCTTAATTCCCAGCAGAAGAACAAGAATGACCTTGATTCAGAAGTGCTCAATTCCCCTCCAATGCAACTGTGTGACTCTCGGAGATAGAACTCAGCACAAAAGTATTTTTCTATTGATGCAATCTAGCAATCTCAAGAAAACAAATTAATTCTTAAACGTGGTCTAAGGTTTATGGGGATATGTCACACAAATATATAGGGGTCCCCCTTCCCTTGGTTCGGCCAAAATTAAAAGGCTCAATCAGATTCGGTCATAGAGACCGAAACTGACTCCTAGACGCGTTAAACTCTAACTCTGAAAGCAATAAAGATACATGACCGAATATAGAAGATATATAGCCCAGATATAAGGCATGCAAGCCTATCTTCAGACATGAATCAAAAATCAAATTCGGAATCAATTCCACTTTCAATTCGGAACTCAGTTTGGGCTAAAATTCGAAATCCAAAAGTGGGCTGATTTCGGACTGACTTGGATTTCGGATTTGACTTGATGTCCACCTTGATTTTGGTCATGAGATGTAGACTTCATGATTCCAAGTCCCATGCACGCTTGCGTGTACATCTCTTGGAGCCCAAGTTTTGCCTTCATATTTTCATGCGTCTCTCTCCGTGTACTTGGCAGCGCCTCTTCCTCCCTCGCCACCCTCTAAGATTGCGCCAAGTTGTGTAGCAGCAAACACTTAGCCGTGTCAACATCTTCATGTTCAATCTTGAGTACAAGCAACACATAATTTTTAGGTAGTATAAAATTCTCATCAATAATATTATGTGACTAAGCTAGAAACAAATTCACATGTTCTTTTAATAATTTGGCCTGTGCTCTTGTAATAGGTCCAGATAGCAAATTTGGAACTTCAACACATATAGTTTGATCCACAGTAGCAAAAGAAGACAGTAAAGAGCTAGGGATGCCCTAATTAGAGCGCGTCCCGGGTCCTAAGCCACATGCGGCTCAAACTGCACCAAGCTAGGCCAAAAGCCTGGCCCAATTAAGCCATAGCCCAGCAAGGCAAATGGGATAAGCCCATTACTATGCGGCCCGCTACGGTTCATAGCCCAACCTGAGATAGCCCAATACTATTCATCTGAAACACACTACTGTACAACCAGCTAACCCATGGCCCAAAGCACACTACTGTTTACCCAACCCAATCGACAATGAACAGTACCACCTGCTACTATATATATATATGTGTGTGTGTGTGTGTGTGTGTGTGTGTGTGTGTGTATCCATTTTGACTGTTTCGAGTCTGTAAATCCCATTTTTAACTTCGTTTAGCCAAATCAAGCATCTAATAAATCCTAATCATCCCACACCACCTTTCTTTATACTCTTTCCGGATTTCTTTATTTTATTTTGATCCTAGCTCGCTTCTTGTTGAGCGGGGACTTATTTATTTGATTTTCTTGTACGTTAGAAGTCAGAATTGTTGATCAAGCTATAGAAGGAGTTGATCAAGACACAGAAGAGGTAAATCTAGTCAAAGACTGCAGATAAGGAGGCAAGTTTCATTCTTTGATCATTTTTTAGCCTATATTTCATGTACATGAATTATTACTTTCATTATCATGTTTATGTCAATTACTTCTTTATTGAAGTAATACTCTTGAATGTCATGATGATTATATCCTATCACCCCACATACAAGCCCACACCTGTTCATTTGTAGGCCATATTCACCTTGCAAGTTTAAAATACATAAAATATTAATAAATGTTTGGCATTGTCATACAATGTGTTTACAAATACTAAAAAAGAGTATTGGCTAACTGCCGATGGTTTTGGTGGAGAGTTGAGGGTTGAGACCAGGAAGATGGATAACTCAATAGAATTGACAAAAGTGAGTCGAAGGTGAGACTAAGCATGTGGACAACCATGAGAACTACAAGGAAACCCGCTCATAGATACGCTTTTCTAGAGGCGCTTTTCAATTTATTTCTAAAATAAGGAGTTATATAGTCTAAATGCGTTTTTTTAGACACTTTACAAATCACCCCAAAATTTTGTATGCTAGAGATGGTTTCGAGACATATACAAAATTTTATCTTGTAGAGACGTTTTTGATACGCTCTCTAATTCACCTAAAGGTTATGTTGTGTAAAGACATTGTTTTGAGATGCTTTCTAACTCTCTAGAGGCGTTTTTTCAGTGGTTGATATGTATTAAAAGAACTACATATAAATATTGCAACACATAACTTTACATGTGAGGTTGAGGTGGTTTGTGTAACAAGTCTAAGAGAAGTATTTCTCATGAGGTCTAGAGTTCAAGTACCAACTTTTGCAAGAGTTCACACGTTTTTTTATATTTTATTTGTTGATGTATAGTGCAACGTCTCTACGTAACGCTGCATATCCAGTAGAGACGTTCTAAAAAACACCACTACTGTCATAGTGACCATACATGAGAGGGTGTTTATAAGGCATTTTCGAAAACACATCTACAACCGCCTAGGGTCGGAAAAAAATGCCTCTACTATACAAAGAAGTCGCCTCTACGAGTCAGTTCTGTTGTAGTGGAGTTGGTGTTGGTCCATTTCCTCACTAGAGACAGGTAAGGACTAGAACCTTGTGCTAAATAATAGACACAAAACTCGCTCAACCACAGGTTTGGTATATCTAACTTGGCTTAGTATGCTGCTCTTCAAATTGAATATCTACATGATGTCACCTGCTCTTATTGTATATAGTAGCCATGGATTGGGGATGGGACAGGAGTGGGCCCAGAGGGACACTTGCTGGTCTACACAATGGTAGGTACAGTTAGCATCGAACTGCGCATCCCAATGTTGGCTAGTGGTCTCGCAATGGTTGTATTGTCCAAGAACCTACCGGATAGAGGCTAGAAAGGTTGAGCGGTGGGAATGCCTTGTTATCTCAACTCAGTCGAACGCTATCAGATTGCGTGCATATTGCATGACAGTATGAGTTTGAGGTATCTTGTGGGTAAAGTTGGGCAACTCTGCAGAGTATAATTAATGGTATTTAGATACGCCGTGCTTTAGGTTAATGAAACTGTGTTCATGAGTGATTCCAATATATGAGACATAAGTAGAGATTTTGAGATGGTAAGATGGTAATTACAATTGTTGAGTAAACCCCTAATATTATATTAGTATGATTTCACTGTTTTAAAGACAACCTACTTTAACTCAAATAATGTATCCATATATACCTGATATGGTAAACCCTCAATAATCAATTGAACTCCTGGCATGTAGTTAAATAGCTTTGCCATGTGACTTACTGAGTACGTTGTGTACACAATCTTGCTAAATTTTCATCAGAAAATGTAATAGAGGAATGAAAGATACTTTGGAGATCGTGTTAGTGTTACGACTGCACTCAAACTTTCCTGTGGAAGCTCTTTGGTTCTTCAAAATGTAAGTAAAATCTTTGGGCTTGAGATGCCCATTTTGTTGATGCAAAATAGCCGTTAGGCTATAACTTAATCAAATTAATGCATTTTAAATGTTTGTAAGCAGGTTTGGTGCCATTCTAGTCCGAAATCAAAATTCTGAGCGATTGCACAAACCGCGCATACCCTGTTTGAAAAATGTGGTCGTTTCATTGAATATCCCTCTATGTGGTGAAGGTGATGATGATTTGGTGGCCTGGGACTGTGAAGTCAGGCATTTACAATGTTGCTCAGCATACCATGCTCTTGTGCAAGCAAAGGTTAGCGAGGAGGCGCACGTCAATTACCAGGTGGGGCATGCAGTTCCACTGCAGAAAATGATGTCGAGAAACTTGCAATCAAAGAAGTCTCAGTGATCATTATAATGATGTGGAATATTTGGTCATCGAGAAACCGATGGACACATGACAAAGTGGGCTTTAATCCTCGGAAGCTGTGGAGTTTATGCAGGAGACTTGGAACTTCCAAAGGAACCAGCTTGTGTACAAGCGGCTGGTCAGAAATGGTCGTGGAGGAAGCTCATCTACTAAACATTGATGGAGCTGTGAAGACAAGCTCGAAACATGGCTGGATCTGGAGCTGTGGTTTCAGATGATCGGGAAGCTTTTTTAGCGGCTTGCTCCGTTGGAAATGTGAATAACATTTTAATTTCAGATCTTATTACGAGGCAAAGATCACAAATAACTAGTGATGTATAAATCGATACTATCAGCAGGCTACACAATGCACTTCTAAACATACATAATGCACTTCTAAACATACTCAATATCATGATTATATCATAATATACTGGTCGTACACACAACTTACAGTATAGGTCGATGAAGAACAGGAAGCTGTGCAGACTTGATGCAGTGCAGATCGCAGACGTCGCAGTGCAGCAAGCAGTCGCACAGATGCACTGCTCAGAAACCTTATTGCCGCCCCGTGCAAGTGAACTCTGCGACAATGGTTCGGAGATACCGCTCACCCTCCTTCCCGGTGCACGCTGAGGAGAAGGGACGACTTAGTTCAAAACAGCACAACCCTCCAGCACAAGAGAACAGAGAGGAAGAAGCCGAATAATTGGAATGGAAAAAGATCTTTTTTGGGCTGGACCTCTCGAAAACCTTTTAAGGGTCGAGTCAATTACTCTCTAATAACTGCTCAACAAAGCACATATTAGAACATTGATAACTGCTAATTAAAAACCAATTAATGGTAATTAAGTAGAATTTATCATATCCTGATTACACGTTGATCTTCAGCTTTGACCACTGGTCTACAGCTTTGACCACGTTCTCCATGGGAGGTCCAAGAGTATCTCCCGAAGAGGTCCAAGAAAAACCTCCAAGGGAGGTCCAAGAAGATCTCCCGAAGAGGTCCAATGGGACCACAGTGTTCCGACCATACTCTATTGGAGTGATCCAAGGGAGGTCCAAAAGATCTCCCGAAGGGGTCCAAGGATACTACAGTGTTCTAACCACACTCTCTTAGAGTGATTCAAGGGAGGTCCAAAAGATTCTTGAAGGTCCAAGTGGATCTCCACACTCCAAGGGAGGTCCAAGAGGATCTCCTAGAGGTTCAAGAGAAATCTCCAAATGAGGTCCAAGAGAATCTCCCGAAGAGGTCCAAGTGGAGGTCTAAGAAAAACTCTCACTGGTCATATGTGGCACTTGTTTCGAGAGAGAAATGCATGGTCAGCAAAAGAAAGGTGGACTTGGTTCACGACACGTTCACAGTCGTGCGTCACAAGTCACAAGTCACACGATTGCCACGCGAATAAATGCACGCGCATGCGTACGTGCGTGTATGTGACTTTAGCTATAGTCCTCCTTATGTCACCCCATGACATGTATCACATGTATCAAGGGGTGGCAAGGACTCCACCTTATAAATTGCTCTCCCACTACTTGACTAGACAGTATGGGACTAAACCATGTGATGCGGACATCTTTAGCTATGTTGTTCCATATAGTGTTTTCAATTCAACAAGTACCTCAGAACAACATGAGCTTACTAAAAGAGTTGAAGAACAAGAGAAGCTTCTGGGTGAAGCTTATGCAAAGAAGCTTAACCGACAAGTGAATCTGTTCCATGAATTTCCTTTAAGTTTAATTGAGAATATTATACTACCTAATAGCGGGTCATCGCTTATTGTTAGGTTTGAAGGAGAAGCCTTATGTGAATATCAAGAACACGATGCTTCTCGGGGTGTTTTGATGCTCACAAAAATAGCATGCAGCCTATGGGACGCATGGAAGGTATGGGTTCATGACGATCTTCGCAGCAACTCGGAAGGATCTAGCACGAACAATATATATATTTGGAAAGCTTATCAAGTCTACTTTCCAACGGATCAAACGGCATGTGATTTGGAGCTTTCTATAAAAGTTATGGCTATTCGAGTGCATGCTGCACATTCAGATCGACCAACGCGCGAGAGTTGACAAAGTTGATGATTTCGCGGCATGTACGGCATCTTGGGAAGATATCCAGCTTTGCCATGACTTTCCAAAGGCTTACAAGAGTCCCTTTCTCAAGTTTCACATGGATTCAGGTCGTTTCAATTAATGAAATTGAAGTTAGGAAGGTTTGGATTAAATTCGGATTCGAAATCAGCATCAAAATCGGATTCGGAATCAGCAGTACAGTCCGGATTAAAAAGGTCATAACTTTCACAAACGGAGTCCGATTTGGGTGTTCTTATACTTGTTGGAAAGCTAACTTCAAACCCAATCCAACGGATACTCTCTCAGCCTCAGATTCATCATGTATTAAAAGATATGACCGAAACAATATCACGGTTGTAAACTCAGAGTTTCCTTTTTTGTTTTAGATTGTGTCCAAATTGAAGTAGGAGTTCTAATTCCGAAATAGAATAGGAGTAGGGCCTCTTGGCCAGCCATAAGGTGGAGAAGGGCACTATATATTGAGGGGTAGACCCCCATTGTATACTTAGACCACGATTAAAGATTTTGATTGCTTTTTGCATCAACGCTTGATTCTTCCAAGAAGTTTGGTGAAGGCCAACGACTTGAAGGGGAATAGGCGTTTTCTTCCAAAGACCGCTTCGTCTTTCTCGCTGGGAATTGAGGGATCGGTAAAACTCCACTTGGTGGTCGGGTGGAGTACACGTGAGATTGGGCGAATTAAAGAGTTGCAAGTTCATGCATTGGCATCGGGTGAGCAACTACGATTTGTCAAGTCAAGCGTGCAAGTTATCTTCGATCCTACGTCGAGAAGATCGGGAACCCCCGTATCATCTTGGTATCGGAGCTCCGTTGACTCGGTAGGATCTTTATCCAGTTATCTAAATTTTATTTTTTTTCCTATACACGAAAAAGCCATACAAAAAAAAATCTTTCAGCCGTAGTATTTAGTTTGTTATTCTAGTGAGGTTTGTTAAGTTTTTTTTTCCATTAGAATCAAGTTTAGTTTGCTGATCTTGAATTCTTTTGCGTTGCTTTTTATTTGAGCCTCGTTTGATTTTTTTTATCGTGTTTATACAAACAAAAACACAAAAAAAAAGTGAGACATCAATTTATCCTTTGTGAACCTTTCAATCCTTTGCGAATACTTTGAACCTATTTAAGACTAGCTAAATCGTTGCTTAGGGCTGCATATTAATATTTGTGTTCTTACAATTGTTCAAAGATCAAAAGGTGGGAAAGAAATTTTGCTCATTTTGGTAGAACAAGAATTTCGGCCATAGTTTAAAAAAAGGGAGGAAAAAGAGAAAAGAAAAAAAAAGAAGAGAAAAAGAAAAGAGAAAAAAAGAGAAAAGGAAAAAGAAAGTGCAAAGCCGAACTATAAACTTGAGCAAAAATCCCCACTCATTCTTGATTCAATTGTTTGAATATCAATATTTTGTGCAATCTTGTGCCCTAGTGTCATTATTTGCAACTAGCTAGCGTCTTTCTATAACTTGTGCAATACGAGCTATTTTGTTCTTCACTTATATCTTACATAGCTCATTCCTTGATTGCACCAAGTTCCAATATCTTTGCATGTGAGTTGCTTTGATTTTCACTTATATCTTTGTGATCAGCAACTAGGCATTGAAGTCTAGTCTGGATATTTACTTAGCTTCACAATACCTAGAATTTTCAGATTAAGTAGGTATCCATACCAAGCTCCACATAAACATCCGTTGTCGTGTTTTGACTTGCTCTTAAATTCGCTCAATTATCACGTTGTTTTCACCTATAATATCAAGTGTGAGTTTTTGACCTCAATTTACTTCGGAAAGGTAAGAATGTGATTTGGTAAGACGAGTGAGTTTGAGAGATACACATACACCTACATACATATTCTTTGCTTTGTCGCTAACAATGGCGGATCGCGAGTATAATGATCTTCCCTTCTATGGTAGTAATGATCCGAGAGAGTATCTTGAGTGGGTACAAGACATGGAGTTCGAGCTTGAATCCCGAAGTTTGAATCGAAGCCAAGGAAGTGAGAGTGGCCACTATGTTTTTAAGGACTATGCCTCTAGTTGGTGGCAACAACTAAGTGGGAAACGATTCATTACATCTTGGGTCTATTTAAAAGGGCCATGAGAAGAGAATTTGTTCCATCCTATTATGAGCGGGAACTACTACACCATGTGGAGAGCATTACACAAGGATGCAACGTTGTCCAAGATTACTATATTGAGTTGAATCATGCAATGCGACGGGCCAATATCACTAGTGCATATCAAGAAAAGACATACTTCAAAGCAGCTTGAATTTTCAGATCGTTCTCGCACTTCAAGATGAATATTTTCATAGTCTGCAAGATCTTGTTAAATATGCTACGAAGGTGGAAAAGAGACTTAAAGACATGCAAGCACATCAATTAAATCTACGTCGACTCTTTAGTTCTTATTCATCCACTGGTGTGTCACTTGAGAAAAAGGTCAAGCTTTAGAATTTTTCTTCTAAGCAGGTCGTGGTTGGTGGTAATTGTGCCATTGCTAGCCCACGGTCTTGCAAGGATGAGATGTATCAAAACCCATGTGAGGATGAGAGCCACATAGCCAAATTGAGTGAGAGTGATAAAGCAGTGAGCTGTGTGATTCCACCATATGCGAGGTTGAGAGCATCCCAATTGAGTATGTGAGAGATATACCAAAAGAAAAGAGAGAGATAGATGATAGGCCAAGTAAGATTATTTTTGAACCTAACAACTTACCCTCTATTTCTAGTGTTGTATCTCACATTGTGCGTGCCTAACACGCAAATAAGGAGTTGAACATTCAAGAGCCCTTACCATTAGAAGAGAAAGATGAAGAGATAACCATGGTTGGAGAGGAAATGCTCGCTGCCCAGGGGTTACATGATGACATTACGATACCCACAACACCTACATCAATTGAGGAGGACGATCAAGGTAACACTATTGGTACTGAATTAATAGTTCATCAAGACAAGGTACGTAAACGAGAACTCCGTTATTCCTTTCATGATTCCACGTTCTAAATTTGATATGCTTAATTTGCATAATGTGGAATTGATTACTCAAAAGAAGTTCTTAGTAGAATATTCCTTAATGATTCTTTTTGTTATATCATATTCGATAAACCTAAAGAGCTATCTAGTGTGATTAAGAAGGTTCCTGAAATTTCATGCTTAAGATCACTAGTAAATAGCTACATATACACATATAAATTCAATTTGATTGGAGATGTTGGTGTAGACAACATGTTTCAAGTTTATCGAATATGCATTACTTGTGATAATCTTGCTGATTTAAAATTGCATGTTTTGCGCAAACCATCTATTGCGCAATGTCATGGTCACTTTGAGAAGGGTTTAAATACAAGTGCCTATTGTTTAGAATACAACATAATGCCTACTTGTTTATCTCTTACATGTATAACTAATCAGAGTAACACAGTTGAAGAATGGAAAGGTATCAATTGGTTTTCACCCACTTTACTTCAATTTCATGTTGGGAAGGTGAAATTTGATCTTATGAGTCAGTTGTGTAATTTGAAATATGATTTTGAGCTATCGATTGTGCAAAACAACAAGAAGAACACAATAATTGATTCATATATATACCATGCGTATACGTTGTTTTCGTTGTCTAGCACATTTTCAGGTTATCAAAATCCGAGGACGGCTTTTCTTGAAGAAAGGGAGGATGATGCGGATATCCTTAGCTATGTTGTTCCATATAGTGTTTTCAATTCAACAAGTGCCTCAGAACAACATGAGCTTACTAAAAGAGTTGAAGAACAAGAGAAGCTTCGGGTGAAGCTTATGCAAAGAAGCTTAACCGATGTGAATTGCTCCATGAATTTCCTTTAAGTTTAATTGAGAATATTATACTACCTAATAGCGGTCATCGCTATTGTTAGGTTTGAAGGAGAAGCCTTATGTGAATATCAAGAACACGATGCTTCTCGGGGTGTTTTGATGCTCACAAAAATAGCATGCAGCCTATGGGACGCATGGAAGGTATGGGTTCATGACGATCTTCGCAGCAACTCGGAAGGATCTAGCACGAACAATATATATATTTGGAAAGCTTATCAAGTATACTTTCCAACGGATCAAACGGCACGTGATTTGGAGCTTTCTATAAAAAGTTATGGCTATTCGAGTGCATGCTGCACATTCAGATCGACCAACGCGCGAGAGTTGACAAAGTTGATGATTTCGCGGCATGTACGGCATCTTGGGAAGATATCCAGCTTTGCCATGACTTTCCAAAGGCTTACAAGAGTCCCTTTCTCAAGTTTCACACGGATTCAAGTCGTTTCAATTAATGAAATTGAAGTTAGGAAGGTTTGGATTAAATTCGGATTCGAAATCAGCATCAAAATCGGATTCGGAATCAGCAGTACAGTCCGGATTAAAAAGGTCATAACTTTCACAAACGGAGTCCGATTTGGGTGTTCTTATACTTGTTGGAAAGCTAACTTCAAGCCCGATCCAACGGATACTCGCTCAGCCTCAGATTCATCATGTATCAAAAGATATGACCGAAACAATATCACAGTTGTAAACTCAGAGTTTCCTTTTTTGTTTTAGATTGTGTCCAAATTGAAGTAGGAGTTCTAATTCCGAAATAGAATAGGAGTAGGGCCTCTTGGCCAGCCATAAGGTGGAGAAGGGCACTATATATTGAGGGGTAGACCCCCATTGTATCCTTAGACCACGATTAAAGATTTTGATTGCTTTTTGCATCAACGCTTGATTCTTCCAAGAAGTTTGGTGAAGGCCAACGACTTGAAGGGGAATAGGGCGTTTTCTTCCAAAGACCATTCTGTCTTTCTGTTGGGAATTGAGGGATCGGTAAAATTTCACTTGGTGGTCGGGTGGAGTACACGTGAGATTGGGCGAATTAAAGAGTTGCAAGTTCATGCATTGGCATCGGGTGAGCAACTACGATTTGTCAAGTCAAGCGTGCAAGTTATCTTCGATCCTACGTCGAGAAGATCGGGAACCCCCGTATCACCATGCATGCTTTGGAATTTAGGAATGAATTAGCCTTTACAAATAAGGGTCCAATTATAACTATCCCTTACCAATTCCAAGGCAAGCAGCAAAGAGTAAGATAAAAAATTTTGTGCTGAAAAGTTGTTAATATACTAGTCTTTCAGTGTAAGTTTCGTACGAGTTGAACTTGCATCTAAAATAACAAGATTCATCTTCTCACAACTGATGAATGGACTATGCCTTGAATTCACAGTCTTTCGTGATTAGATTTCACTTGAAATTTCAACTGATACTAGGCTGTCAAAGAACCAAGCCTAACTGGAGCTTTATATGGTCATGCTCCCTTATCTGCTCATGAGCTTTCTAGAGAATGCCCCTATTCTCGTGAGCTGTGACCCCAGTTAAGCTCAAGTAGGTGTATTTATTCTAGGTATCCTGTAGGCTAATACATTTTCCCTCATTGGACACTAGAATACATTAAGGCTTTAAGCCATCCTCTTCCATACAGTTGAGAGTACTTTGTCTATTAGGACACTGGTACATATTTTATTAAAATGTACTCTCTTGTTCAAACATCAACTTGTTTTTCCCATTACCTAAGGCACGGGATCTCCGATCAAAAAAGTATGGGTTACTGTTGAGTTGTAACTCCAATGGGCCTCATTCCCATGTCCATAGACGCAACGAAAATCGCCTTCTGTGCTAGCCCCTTTGTGAAAGGGTCTGCCAGATTTTTCTCAGTTCGTATATAATTCACAGTAATCACTCCAGAGTTTCTCAGTTTTTTGACAAATTTAAGCCTACGCTTCACATGTCTGGAGGATTTCATGTTATCCTTAGTACATGTAACCTTAATCAACACTGTTTGATTATCACAGTACATTGGGATTGCCGGTATTGGTTTCTCAACCAGTGGTAAGTCCAACAGAAGCTCTCTAAGCCATTCAGCCTCAATAATAGCTGTGTCTAGTGCTACAAATTCTGCTTCCATGGTTGACCTTATCAATATAGTCTGTTTACACGACCTCCATGAAACTGCAGCACTTGCAAGGGTAAACACATACCCACTTGTAGCTTTGATCTCATCTGCATCAGAGATCCAGTTTGAATCACTATATCCTTCTAATACAGATGGATACTCAGTATAGTGAATTCCATATGAGGTTGTGCCTCTCAAGTAGCGCAACACTCTCTCAAGTGCCTCCCAGTGATCATCTCCTGGGTTAGAAGTAAACTGACTTAATTTGCTCACAGCAAATAATATGTCAGGTCTTGTGATAGATACATAAGGGACCTAATAATTTGTGAATATCTCAATTAATCTTTGTCTAATCCCTTATTCTTTCGAAGCTTAACACTAGCATCACAAGGAGTTGGGGAAATCTTGTAGTTTTCAAAACTGAACCAGCTCAAGATTTTCTCAGCGTAATGAGATTGGTTCAAAGTGATCCTATCCTCATTGCTGATCAATTTAATATTCAAAATAACATCTGCTTCTCCTAGGTCTTTCGTATCAAAGCATCTAGATAAGAAAGATTTGACCTCGTTAATAACAGCAGTGTTTGTCCCAAATATAAGTATGTCATCGACATATAAACACAAAATCACTCCTTGACCCCTACCATAATGATAATACACACAATTATCTACCTCATTTACAGAAAAACCAGCAGATGTTAAAATTTTATCAAATTTCTCGTACCTTTGTTTAGGTGCTTGCTTTAGACTATACAAGGATTTGATTAATTTGCATACCTTACTTTCCTGTCCAAACATCACAAAACCATCTAGTTGCTCCATATAGATTTCTTCCTCTAACTCTCCATTAAGGAAAGTTGTCTTTACATCCATTTGATGAATGTGTAGACTATGGGAAGAAGCTAATGCAATAAGCACACGAATGGTGGTTAATCTGGCAACAGGAGAGTAAGTATCAAAATAATCCTCACCTTCTTTCTGGGTATAACCCTTGGCCACAAGTACCATCAGGCTAAATTTTCTTTTTAAAGAACCACTTTCATCCAACAGGTTTACACCCGATAGGATGTTCAATGATCTCCCAAGTCCCATTAGCCATGATGGAATCCATCTCGCTATGGACTGCCTCTTTCCAATACTCAGCATCAGGTAATGCATAAGCATCTGAAAGAGTGTTTGGCACATCATCCATGAGATATACAATAAAGTCCTCACCAAAGGTTTTCTCAATCCTTTGTCGCTTGCTCCTGCGAGGAGCCTCTTGGACTAAATTGTTATCTTCTTTAGGATTATCACTCATTAGTTAAGAGATGGTGATAGGTTCAAGACTATTATTCATAGTTTGATTATCCTCAGTTCGAGAAGTACTGCCTGCAGTTCTCATAGGATAAATATCCTCAAAAAATGAAGCATCTCGGCCGCTTCATCGTAAGCACCATCGCCGCATGCTTCGTCGAGTTAGGTAGTCTTCTACCTCTCCCTACCCCCACTAAGCTTCGTTGGCTGGATCTCGTAAATCTTGCGGATCACCCGCTAGTTTATTCATTTCTTGCCTCGTTAGACCTCCCATATCTCAATTTCTTGCTTCATAACATAGGATAAAAATGTTAAATATTGTTTCTTAGCTTCCATGATCAAGCCTCCAATTCTTGCTTTGGTGGTTTTAGGGGATCATATCATTCATTCATGGGATCATACCCTATTCATATTCTTGTCTGGTACATTGCCTAATTTAATTTAATTTAATTATGGATGGTTTTGTTCCCCTTTTCCCTAGTTGTGAACGATCCCCATGGACACGGCCAATGTCAGGCTACAGCTGTAGAAGAACATTGCCGCCGGGGATGCCGCCGTGCCCAAGTACCATGGCCTGCTCGGCACCGCTGCCACCATCACTCAGGAGGAAGGTGCCGCCGTGCTCTGGAAGGGCATCGTCCTAGGTATGCTCCCCTGATTTCTCTTCTCTCCCTATGTCACGTTTTGTCGAATACTTGGTATGCAATGCAGTAATTAACTCACTGTGTTGTTTGTACCTGCACGCCTTGTAGGTGAAATCGTTCTATTTTGGCGAAGACCATGTTGGGGATGTGCCTTTGTCCAAGAAGATAGTTGCGGGCTTCACCACTGGTACCATCATGATCAAATAAACTCTTGATCGATTTTACCTCGTGGTGACATATGCAGCAAAATCAATGGTGTGACTAACATGTGGGCTTTTTTTTTATTAGGTGCCATTGCAATCAGTGTGGCCAACCCCACCGATCTTGTCAAGGTGAGGCTTCAGGCTGAGGGGAAGCTTGCACCAAGTGTGCCACAGCGCTACGCTGGGGCAATGGATGCTTATGCCACCTTGTTCCAACTTGGTATTGGATTGTTCTACTACTGAATTCATTCACATCAGATATTTTCAGGAACACTTATCTGTATGGTCTTTAGGATGGGGTTGCTGCTTTGTGGACTAGCTTTGGACCGAACGTTGCATGTAACGCCATCATAAATGCTGCTGAGTTGGCCAGTTATGATCAAGTAAAGCAGGTATGCTTTTTGTTTGTGATTTCTCCATTTATTTGCTCATTCACTTACAAATACAAACTGTGCTACTTATCGTGCAGACAATTTTGAAACTTCCTGGGTTCAAAGATGATGTGGTGACTCACCTCTTTCCTTGTCTGGGCGATGGCTTCTTTGATGTTTGCATTAGTTCTCCGGTTGATGTGGTGAGATGTCCTCCGTGCTCAATGGTCAATTTATTGTGTTCAGTGATGTAGTCTAAAATATTATTTCCTGTCTGGCTAGCTAACGAGGATTAAAATCTCTATGTATTACTTTAATACATAACTAAAAAACCATATGTCTTCGTGGTCGTAACCCCAAAGACTAACGACCCCTGTGGTCGTAAGGATTCCAGAGGTTATATAATGAGAACTTTGGTCGGATGAGGTCCTGTACCTAATCCCCGACCAGATGACTGCTCGTGAAAGCAATGAATTGGCATTTGGATCCAAGTCCAAGTATATCCCTTACCGTGTGATGAGTGGAACACATGTCATATTTGCTCCATACCACGTAACATTTTATGGTCCCAAGACACTAACAATAACCACCATACGGTTGAGTGTCTCACAGACACCAAACAACGATCAGTTACTATTCCACTTATTGTAACTGGTCCTTCCGACCGGACGTGTCACTCCGAACATGCCTTCTCCAGGAGTAACTATCACCCCTTCGATAGTTATTTAAAAATAGAGCATGGAGGAACAAAGGCATCAGATTGAAGTACGACAATTGACATTAGGTTCATGTTTCAAGTCTGATTCAATAGCATAGCAAGCATTACACTCAGTATAGTTAGGATTAGTCCACTGCCTTGTTGAAGACACCCCTGTAAAGGATCCAGTTCATAGCAATAAAGAGCAATCCCATTCTCTCCTAAGAACTCTTTGCCATTTTCCTATATTTATTTCGTAAGATTGACGACTCGATCGTCGACAGCTGGCGCCGTCCGTGGGGAAGAACGCGTTAAGTTCTTGAAGATTATTTTGCTCAAGTATTCCTCATTCATTCCCCTCGCTCCATCGTCACTTATGCGAACATGGCAGGGACTTGGGATGAGGAAAAATGGTTCGACTTGGTGGACTACTCCAACCTTGACATGGATGAATGCATCCGCGTCATGGAAGAAAACAAGATGTCATCATCATCCTCCTCTGCTAGCTCACCATGCGCTGAGACCAGCGAAATCGACCAGATGTATGAGGGTTCGCCGTCGCCATATGTGACGCTCCTAGAGGAACCCATCGCTCTGACTAGTTCGGAACGACCGAATGCCTCACAAGCTCGGTCCCTCCGACTAGCAAGAATGGCAACGAAAGCCCAACGCCGCAATCAGAGGGTCAATGTACTCTCAATACGATCATGGGCGAATGGTATTCACCAACGACTCCTACGTATTCCGAGGGCTAGCCGACACCAAGTGGGGGTGTTAATGAAGCTGTCATTGGTCGTGGGCCAAGTGGGCATGATAAAACTCAGCATACGGTCGGCAGTCCGCTGGATCAGGCTGAGTCCACCATAAAGCCCACCAGAGGTGGTAATCTCTGACCACTCTTCGTCGTGGAGACTCCTTGCCGAAGCAGTGGAAGGCTCTCCATTAACTACAACAGAAGCTCGTCGGAGGACCACTGTTAGAGGCATGAGGTTCACGCAATCAGAGATACCAATCAAGGTGCCTTGCACGATCCTCCACAGCTTGTCCCGCCATCACATACTGATGAAAATGGTGTGAGTGCTCAAGCACCAAATGACAGAGGTGGTCGAACTGATGGACGTCAATTAGTTAATCCGCTTGTTCCTACCCCACCGCAAGTAAGGGGTCAGACAGGGCAAACCAGAAGGTCGGGGGAAATTCGACTCATCGAACACCCACTACAAGCGGGAATCCTCCACGACCTTCAGTAACTATTGAAAACCTGCAACGAGTCCAGGATATTTTTGAATAATCCAGATCCTGCTCTAGTAGGAACTCCTGGTTATGCTCAACTTGCAGGGTAGGTGTCGGAGATCCTCCAATAGACCATGCAGCGTACAGAAAATGTACCAGGAGTAAAGGAACTCGCAAAGTCACACCATGACTTCATCCCAACGCTCCTCGCTCAGTAGAGAACAACATGGTCGGACGGAGGACAGATCGACACCAAGACCTCCTCGTAGATTCCGACCAGGGAATCACGAGGGAAGACGGCGCTTCCCAACAACCACTCCTTCTCCTCGTCCGGAGGAACGACCACTTGGTTTTGACGACCTTCACCATTGTCTGAATCAAGCAGGTGGTCAAAGGCGTAACACTAATGTCTATGATTAGATCAGGACACCAGATACAAGGTATGCAAACCTTAGGAACCGGTCCTCGACTGACTATAATCTGGCTCCTTTTCAGAGAAGGCGCCACGACTCCATTACGACGTGGCGTTCTCGGCGAGACTCAAAGTCGTTCACGCCGATAGGTTCCGACCAACCAACATAAAGAAGTTCAATGGGACTCAAAACCCATTAGAATTTCTTCAAATCTATACTACCACCATCAAAACTGCTGGTGGTAATGACAACGTGATGGCAAACTATTTACCCACGGTCCTTGAAGGGTCCACTTAGTCGTGGTTACTAAACCTACCGGTCGGGTCTATTTACACTTGGGAGCAACTCTGTGATTTGCTGATCGCAAACTTCTAGGGCATGTATGACCGCCCTAGAAAAGAAGATGATCTCCATCGGATTAGACAAAAGACCAATGAAACTCTTCATCAGTATATCAAGAGGTTTAGATAGGTTTGAAACTCTATCCTAGAGGTCGCAGAGTCTTCTGTCATCCAGGCTTTTAAAGCAGGGCTGAGGAACCGGTGGTTTACAGAGGATATTGCAATGAATCATCCACGAACTTTTTGACATGGCTAACAAATATGCAACCGCTAGTGAAGCAGTCAAATGGTGCGAAGCTATTGATCAAAAAGATAAAATTCCTCAACCAGGTTTGGAGAAGCAAGAGAAGAAAAGCAAGAAATCTCTCAAAAGTAAGAAGAATTGCAAGTTTGACAATAAAGAAGGCCTTGCAATTCTAGATAAATTTACCAAGGGCAAGAAAGAATTTTCCTGTCGGAACAAGGCGAAAGCTCTGACCAACGACTACAAGAAGAACAAGAAGTGGTGTCCACTTCACCAGGCAGCAAGGCATGATCTGTGCACCTGCCAAGCCTGGCAAAAGAAAATGGAGGATTACTACTCAGATAAGGATCCATTCCCATCTGTAATGGAGCTTGGAGAACACAGAGCTCCAAGAAGGATAAAGATGGCGACGAATAGATGGAGTACCAGGAGCCACAGCACACTGTGGATATGATCTTCGGAGGATCTTCTTCGTATGACTCAAGGCGCCATCTGAAAGCTGTGGAGTGGGAAGTGAAACTCGCCAAGTCTCCGATCAACATCAAGCCATCCAGGTGGTCGAAAACAACTATCTCCTTCAGCAAAGAGGACTACCCCATCCCGTCGACTCGACCAGGTAGGTTCCCTATCACAGTTGAACCTACTATTAACAATTGTAAAGTTAATTGAGTCTTAATAGATGGAGGTCGCTCCTTAAACATTTTATTTATGGGAGCATTGGAAGAAATGCAAATTCCCAGGTCAAAGGTAAAACCTGTAAAATATGCCTTTCATGGCTTAGTTCCTGGTTCTACCGCTAAACCGATATGGAAAATATCCCTACCGGTTACGTTTGGAAGGCCCAATAACTTCCAAACAGAGACAATTTCCTTTGATATGGTAGATTTTGAAACCGCATACAATGGAATCCTCGGTATCCAGCATTGGCAAAATTCCTGATAGCCATGAATTACGGTTATCAGAGTTTAAAAATGTCAGGACCGAAAGGGGTCATCATGGTTCAAGGAGATCAAAAAATGGCTTATGCGCGTGATCGAAAATCCATAGAACTGGTCGATGAGCTTCCGACTAGGAAAACTAATCCGCCTACCATGCAAGTCAAGCACTCGAGGCCAAAGATGGCACCGAAGCCTTCCGACCAGACCAAGGAGTTTCCACTCGACTAATGTGTTTCTCTGGAAAGCGCCAAAATGTCATATAGGTTAGAAAATGCTAGCACATCCACCTGAAAGGTATTGGTCAGGGCAGGACTCAACCCCAAATAGGAAGAGTCACTCATCTCCTTCCTCTGAGCAAACCTAGATGTATTCGCCTAGCAGGCGTCCAACATGGCTAGAGTCCCCAGGGAGGTGATCGAGTACAAGCTAGCTCTCCAGCCTGACAAAAAACCAGTCAAGCAGAAGCTAAGGCACTCCACACCAGATAAGAAGGAGGCTATCTAGTCGGAGATCGATAATCTTCTTGAAGCTGGATTCATTCGTGAAGTCGACCACCTAGAATGGCTCACCATCCCTGTAATAGTTAGAAAAAGCAATGGCAAATGGAAAATGTATATTGACTTCACAAATCTTAATAAAGCTTGTCCGAAGGACGACTTTCCCGTTCCACACATTGATTAACTTGTAGACTCTATTTCTGGGTGTGAGTTGTTGAGTTTTTTGGATGTGTACTCAGGGTACCACCAGATCAACATGAGTAAAGATAATGAAGAGAAAACTTCCTTCATCACACCATATGACGCTTACTACTATGTTAAGATGTCATTTGGACTCAAAATTGCTGGTGCAACTTTTTAGAGGTTAATGCAAAAAAAAACCTTGAATCCTTAGATAGGTCGAAACCTAGAAGCCTACATTGATGACTTGGTTGTAAAAAGCATAAATGCTGGCGACCACATTTTCGACCTACAAGAGACTTTCAATAACTTAAGAAGATATAACCTTAAGTTAAATCCAGAGAAGTGTGTGTTCGAAGTTTCTTTGAGAAAGCTTCTTGAATTCATAGTTTTGGCTAGAGGAATTGAAGCAAACCCAGCGAAAATATCGGCCATCGACCAGATGTGCCCTCTGACCACAAAGAAGGAAGTCCAAAAATTAACCGATTGTATAGAAGCGCTAAGTCGTTTCATAGTACAGTTAGGTGAAAAAGGACTCCCCTTCTTCAAGCTTCTTCAGAAACATGAGAGTTTCGAGTGGACCAAACAGACAAATGATGCATTTGAAGAACTTAAGAAGTACCTTACGAGTTTCCCGATCTTAGTTTCTCCTAGATCGGGAGAAACATTGCTGATTTACATGGCTGCAACGCCACAAGCAGTTAGCAGTGTACTGGTCGTAGAATGTGAAAACGTTCAACGACCGGTATATTACGTAAGCGGAGTTTTACATGGACCTAAGAAAAGATACCCACGGGTACAAAAGTTGCTCTATGGTCTCCTTATGGTTTCAAGAAAACTAAGGCATTACTTTCAGACCCATAGAGTGGTCGTACCAACCGGATATTCCCTAGGTCAAGTTCTCGCAAATAAGGAATCATCAGGACGAATTGCAAAATAGGCAGTCGAGCTTGGGGTGTTCGACCTTCATTTCATCTCACGAACAACAATCAAGTCCCAAGCAATAGAAGAATTCATTGCCGAATAGACGAACCCTGAACCCACCTAAGGGCCTGAGTACGAACACCACGACGAGTGGACAATGTACTTTAATGGTTCCTTGATGCTCAAAGGCTTGGGGGCTGAAGTTATCTTGATATCACCTACTGGAGAACACATCAAATACACCATTCAATTAAACTTTCCTGCTATAAACAATGTGGCAGAATATGAAGGTTTACTAGCAGAACTCCGAGCAGCCAGAGCACTCAGGATTCGTAGATTACTAGTGAAAGGCAATTCTCAACTAGTAGCGAATTAAGTCAAGAAAGAGTATCAATGCTTGAATACCAAGATGTCATCTTATTTGGTGGAAGTACAGAAACTCAAAAAGCACTTCTTCGGTTTCTAGATCCAACATATTCCTAGAAAGGAGAACTTTCTGGCAGACCAGTTGGCACAGATGGCCTCCATAAGGTCACCTATCCCGCCCAGAGTTTTTCTCGAGTAACTCGATTCACCCTGGGTAGTCGAGCATTTCGAGGACATAGATGTTCTACTAGAGGTCGTACAAATCGATCCCGATGACATGGATGCTACACAAGAGGTCGTAACGCATGATCCCAGTAGAGATTGGATGACATCGATCTACAATTATCTTCAGCATGGCATTATTCCTAAAGATGATGTAGAGGCTGATCGTATAGCTCAAAAAGCCAAATCATACACTCTGATCGAAAGTACCTTGTATAAACGAGGATCTCACGAAGTATTGATGAGATGCATATCTCAAACGGATGGCATTAAGTTGCTATCCGACATTCATGGAGGAGTCTGTGGAACACATCATTCCTACAGAACACTGGTCGGTAAATCCTTTAGGCAAGGATACTACTGTCCAACTGCCCTTCATGATGCAAAAGAGCTCGTGACGAAGTGCGTACAATGTCAATTTTATAGTCAATAAGTACATCAGCCAGCACAAGCTTTGCAAACAATACATCTTTCTTGACTTTTTGCAACCTGGAGACTAGACATTCTGGGACCTTTCCCAAGAGCACCTGGGGGCTTCGAATTTCTTTTCATCATAACTGACACGTTCACAAAATGGATAGAAGCCGAGCTAGTTGTTAAAACAACAACTAAAGCAGCTAAGAGGTTCCTCACAAAAAACTTGATCACATGATTTGGTATACCCAGTCGTATAATCACAGATAACGGTACCCGGTTTTCTAGTGGAAATTTTCAGGAATTCTGCGAAGATCTAGGTATCAAGGTACATTTCGCTTCTGTCGCTTATCCGCAGAACAATGGAGCAGTCGAGCGAGCTAATGGTATCATAATGCAAGTAGTGAAACACCGAGTATTCGACCAGTTAACAAAACGGCCAGGAGTTTGGGTTCAAGAACTTCCTTCTATGTTATGGGCCGTTCGAACCACGACCAGTCATGCGACCGATGAAACACCATTTTTTCTTATTTATGGTGCTGAAGTCATGCTTCCTCTAGAACTGAAACTTGGCTCTGCTCGAACTGATTGTTACAACGAGAACGATTAGGTAAAACGAAGACTCGACAATATCAATTTCCTTGAGGAACGACGGAACCAAGCCCTAATACGATCGGCGGTTTACCAACAAGCCATGCAAAGGCATCATAGTCATAAGGTGCAATCTCGTAGACTAGCTGTAGGTGATCTGGTTCTCAGAAAAATTCAGAGCCAGGCTAATCGCAATAAGCTTTCTCCCAAATAGGAAGGTCCTTACACTGTGGTCGAAGTCGTCAGACCTGGTTTGGTGCGACTAGCCATGTCAGACGGACGTGTTTTGTTTAATTCCTAGAATATTGATCAATTGCGTAAGTTCTTTGTATAAGTGTATATTACATTTTGTCAGTTGCAATAAAGATTCATCATTTCTTTAGTTTCTTCGATGAGTGATATTGTTTATATGTCTGTTATCCATAATTTGGTTGCATACTATTGTTGTTTACTAGTCGGAGAAGACAAAATTCTCTTCGATATCCTTTTCAAGGGTCTCTTTTACTCTCTGGCTCAGACAAATAAGTTAAACGCCATAAAGGTCCTAGTCGTGACCATTATGTTAATGGTTCTCACGCGCGACCACATTTTTTTCTCAAAGAAACATACGAGTAAAAGGAGCATAATACAAACAAGTACAAATAGTTACTTACATGCTTAAGATTTCAGAGACTACCTTTCTTCATTTCAACATTCTGTTCTACTCTCGTTTGGCTACTGGTCGGGACATGGAAAGCCTCCTAGTCAAAATCTCTCCTCTCTGCATGTGGTCCAGCCCACTAGAAGGAGTTTCCTAGCGATAGTCCTTTTCTTACGATCTTCGCTGCCAGTCGGACTTGAGCACAAGCACGTTTTGCGAAGTGTTTGTCATGTCTTCAGTTCTTAAAAACACTTACAACCAGTTTGAATATTATGTATAAACCAGACCACTTGTCGTTTATTGCATACATCTTTGCATAATTTTTTCTCATCAAGACAAGTCTTCTCTTTCGACCATACAATGTATTGTTTGGTATTTCGATTATGGAAAACAGATCTACAACTAGTCAAAGCCATACACTGGTTTCGACCACAATTGATTTCCTAGTATTAATACGATCAGTTTTGTCACATAATCAGCACATACTATCAACAGTGGTCGTGACTTTTACTCTTATTCCTGGCTTACTGCTTCTTTAGTAAAGATCTTCTACTATACAAGCAGTCGGGGGCTAGGAAATATGTGAGTACTTCATAGGTCAAAAGGATAAACAAAGACTTTATTGACGAAAGAAAGGTAAGTTTTTACAAATCTTATATTACAACCATCTACTGCTTAGGACCATCAGATTGGTCACTGCGAGACGGAGACCCAACCTCCATTTCCTCTGCGACCTTATTTCTGAGAGGCATTACTTCCTCGAATAACTTGGCCACTTCTTCACTCGAGCAGTTGAAGTCTTCTTCAACAACTTGAATGGGAATAGAGGGGTCGGAAGCCTTCAACTTTGCTAAAGCAAGGCTAACTCCATTGGCCACAGCTTCCTTCATGGTCTACGCATGGTTCTCCCGAGTAGTTTTTAGCAGGCTTTGGACATCTTCGAGTTGTTGGCCAAGTAAGTTTATCTTCACCGTTGGATCTCCTAGGAGAGGCAGTTGAGCTCCCAACCCCATGTCAAAGAGCATCTTGTTGAAGGCCTTGACCTTCTCTTCAAAATTATGCCCAAAGGCTACCTCCTTGCCACGCTCAAATTCAAGAGCTTTTTTTGGTTTTCTTCAATGCTTGAGTTTGCTTTGCATGAGTACACCAAATAATAAATACATATAATTAGAAAATATAGTACACTGGTTAAGTTTACGACCGGTTACCTTCACTCTTCTTCTCGGTAGTCTCAAGCGTTTCCTTATGCCTGGTCGTCAAGTATTCAATCGACCGGTCCTTTTGACATTCTTCTTTAAGCTTGGCTATTATGGCTTCTTTAGTCATAACCTCTTTTTTAAGTTTATCTGAATCTATCAAATATGATAAAGGGAGAAATTAATCAATAGAAAATGAGCCAGATGGTAAAGGAGAGGGGAAGATATAAAGAGAGTACTTACTTTGTAATTCAGAGTTCTTCTTCTCCAAGATTTTTATTCGCTGGGTCAGTCCTCCGACCACTACAAAATTTTCCACCAAATGCTTAAAAAAAAATAGTAGGCTCCTTTTAAAGTTTTTTTTATACATTTTAGGGTAAAGTCCATTTTTCAACCTTGAACTTTTCAAAAAGTCTGGAAAACAACCTTGAAGTCGAAAACCAGACATCGTAGGACCTCCACGTTTGCAAACAGGACAAAATAGGCCCTGCGCCTCTTCCACCCTGGTTTTGTGCTGACGTGGCGGTAGACCTGGCACCCTTATATTGTTTGAGCCGGTAGTTCCGGTAGTACTCCCAGTCAAGGTACTCAAGCGTCCCCCGAGCGCACGTCGGGCTTGGCGCACTTGACAGCGACGACGATGCCAGCCGTGAGCACGCCCTTGTAGACCTCGCCATAGCACGCACTTGACGGCGACGACGACGGCTGGAGAAGGATACACAAAGCAACACAGAGAGGGGACTGAAACAGGGAAAAGGCCGGAGGCGGCTCGGGCGCACTCGTCGCCGGCAAGAAGGTTTCCGGGGGTAGCCGGCGATGGGGAAAATGGAGTGTAGGGGTGGAGGCGGACTCACGGGCGGTGGCACCACGAGGATAGTCGAGCGACGGGCAACGCATGCATCTGGATGGATGTGAGGAAAAGGGCCGACGCCGGAGTCGGAGGGGAAAGGAGCGGGGGCGTGCATGAGCATCATGGGGCCTAGGGAAACTCACCGGTGCCGTTGCTGGAAGCTGAGGAGGGCCGGAGTGGGCTGGCGCCAGGAGCCATGGGCGGCGCGGCAAGCTTGCTGTGGATGCGCCGCTCAGGGAATGGGGATCTCCAATCGGCGGTCGGGGACGAACGGGGGAGCCGAGGTGGAGCTCCTAGTGTGAGGAATTCAAGAAGCGCCCACCGACACAACGAGAGAGGCGACAGCGATGGCTCTCGGCCGGTTTGAAGAAAGTGACGGTGGTGCAAGCTCCGATGGACGGGGGCCCAAATCGATTGAGGGATTTTGGGGTGGGCTCTTGGGGACACGACGTGACACGGGAGGCCAGCATTGGAGCTCTTCGGGCTACCTGGAACGGCGAGGGCGGCATGACGGCCAGTGCGGCTTCGATTGCCGCGGCTCGGGATGGCTCTACGAGGAAGAAGGTGGAGTTGGGAGGGGCAAGGGAGAGTGGCAGCCGGAGGCTAGGCAGCTCAGGGCGATGGATTTATAGCTGAAGGGCGATGAGCTCAGTGGTTTCATCGGCATGGGCACGGGGATGCGACCGAGGAAGAAACCAAGGGCGGCCGGGCAATCCGGGGGCGACTTGATGCACCGGCGAGGGGATTCCACGCAAGCCCGGAGACGCAGAAGCAGCGCCAGACGGCACCGGCGCCGGTGGGTGAGAGCGGGTCGCCAGCGCAGGTGGCGTTGGCACCGTCCTCGCAGATCGACTGCGTGTGGCGATGTCGCCATCGCAGCTCTAGCCCGAGGTCCCTTTCCCACGCCGCCGGCGGCACCGGTCGAGCCTAACGGTTCGGTGATATCTGCCGCAAAACTACGGCGACACGCGGATCCTGTACGACGTCGACGAGCCGTCCGCCACGAACGTGCAGCAGAGCGGACGTGTTGGCGGCGCACCGGGTGCCAGGTGGACCGCCACGTGAGCACAAAACCAGGGTTTTTGTCCGGTTTGCAAACGTGGAGGTCCCACGATGTCTGGTTTTCGACTTCAAGGTTGTTTTCCAGACTTTTTGAAAAGTTCAAGGTTGAAAAATGGACTTTACCCTAAATTTTAAGGGGAAGGCTATTAAACGGGGTCATGGATGCTTACCTGGATAGCCATATTGTTGTATTCGGCGAAAATGGAGTCGAGACTCATCTTTGCTTGACGATCCGATATTCTTCGCAAAGCCTCATCAAGTTCTTCATCATTGAAGATTCGGAGGCGATGAGAAAAGTTGCCCTGAGTAGGAAACTTCCCAGTAGGGGTCGGAACCTGCTTGGATCCTTCAGGAACCTCCACCTTCATAGGTGGGGTTGGAGCCACTACAGGTTCATGAGCAGGCGTTGGCATTACCACCTGCTCGAGGGCTAGCTTGACCTCCTTTTCCTCAGAAATTTTCTCCTGAGGGATGTTCAAGTCGGAAGCAACCAGAACACCGGAGGACCTATAAAGAAAGAAGAAAAGAAGATTAAGACTCTAGAACACCAGAGGTAAGTACTTACATAAGTTTTTCTTTCATGTGTTCATACTTGGTCGTCTACTTGGTCTTGAGCTTGAAGCGCGCTGGAGTAAAGTCCGTCACTCGCCTTCCTTTTCTTCTTCTCAACTGACTTCACCAGTCCTGAACCGGTAGGGCTGGTTAGACCCCTCACATCCACCGATTGAAGGTCAAAAGAAATATTCTCGATCAGCTAGTCGAGAATATGATCCCTAACCATCGGGTCAGAGGGTATGGTCTCATCGACCTCCAGAACAGTTGCTCCGGTAGCAACTCTAGGGTCGTGAACGACCACTCCGGAGTCCACAATCACCGCAACTTTGGTCGGCTGGTCTTCTTTTTCTTCCACCTAATTAATATCAGAGGATTAATTTGGTGATGAAAGGCCTCATTTGGAATGTTTTTTTTTTCTTTTCAACGTTTTTTCTCTTACCTCCAAGAAACCATCATCTTGAGTAGTCACAAAAGCAGAAGTGGTCGACGGATCAATTGGTTCACAACTCTCGGTGACCTAATTGATTTTCAACCCGATCGACTGCACATCAAAGAGGTATTATGAAAAACTGATTGGAACATACATAAATAATGAAAAGAGGTTGTTATGTTTACCTTATGCTTCTATTCTCTCTCTTCTTTAGAGATAATAGCCAAAATCCGAGGGAAATCAGCCTTAACATCAGGCTACCTGGCACAGATCATTTTGATCCGTTCCCTGATTTCCTTAGGGGACAAGGCTGTACAAAAATGAGAGACTTAAAAGTTACAAAATAAACAACCTAAAACAAACAAAACCAGTCGGGATTTTTTTGGAATTTACCTTCTGTAGAATCTTTGATCGTGAGGTCCCAACCAATGTACTAGAGCATTGAAAGTGCTTGGGACTTCAGAGGGCTAATCTGGCGCATGGAGAAATTTCTCACTATGTGCCACGAAGTTAGACCTCTGATATTGAGGAGTTGGATAGTTTCTATCCATCTCCCCACTATCCCCTCCTTCTTCATGGAGGAGTGCCATTCTGGAGTTTCTTGATCCTTTTTACCGATGAAGCAGAGACTATCATCAGTGGTGACCGTCATATAGAACCAACCATTCTTCCATGACGGCCACGAAGATTTGGGGAACATGCGAGTGTACTCATCGGCCTTCCCGTCGTGAAGGCACAAATGCATTCCCCAGGCGACCCCAGCGATTTCCTTGACCACGCCAACTTGTAGTAGTACCTGAAGAGTTCCAGATTTAGCAGAATCCCCAGGTACGCTTCACAAAGGTAAACGAAGATGCTGAGGTTGGCAATCGCATTGGGGGTGAGGTTTACCAGCTCAACTCCATAGTACTCCAAGACCTTCGGGAGGAATTGATGTACTGGTAGCCTGAATCCGCATTCGATGTAAGCGAGGAAAATAGGAATTTCCCCATCTTCCCTGCTCGGAAAATGCTCTTCGACCGCGAACCTCCAAGAAACTAGATTCTTGTTTGGTAGCATCCCTCTTGCCTCCAGAGCCTTGAGTTTCTTTTTGCTCAGATCCAAAACTAGCCAGTTGGTGATTGATTCCGACATTGCTGACTTCTTGGGCGGAGAAGACGAAAGGAAGTTGAAGGAAGGTCGAGGGAAGATTTTTTTATGAGAGAACACAAGGTGGTCGGAGAAGATTTTCTTAGCGCGAAGATGAAAGGGGATTCAAGGAAGAACTGAGGGCGTAAAAACTCTAAAGCCCTGCACTGAAGGGATTTTATAGCCGCAATTATTTAATTGCATCAGGGATTTACCCAAAGACCAACGGACACAATCTAGAGTCCAACGGACAGAAAAACTCTTCGGGTCCCAAGATAGTTTCTCAACTTTAAAGTGAATACAGACCACCTCGTTTATCACGACATTAAATGAGGGTCTGCCCCATACGACTTTTGTCGGGAGAGGTTTCATACGACCAATTCATTTAAAGTTCAGGAGCTAGCTGACGAGGATTAAAATCTATATGTATTACTTTAATACATAACTAAAAGACCATATGTCTTCGTGGTTGTAACCCCTAAGGCTAATGACTCCTGTGGTCATAAGGATTTAAGAGGTTATATAATGAGAACCCTGGTCGGATGAGGTCCTATACCTAGTCCCCGACCAGATGACTGCTCATGGAAGCAATAAACTGGCATTTGAATCTAACTCCAAATATATCCCTTACCGTGTGATGAATGGAACAAATGTCATATTTGCTCCATGCCACGCAACGTTTCATGGACCTAAGACACTAACAACAACTACCATACGGTTGAGTGTCTCACAGATACCAACCAATGATCAGTTACTGTTCCTCTTACTGTAATTGATCATTCCGACCGGACGTGTCACTCCCAACAGGTGTCTTCTTCAGGAGTAACTACCACCTCTTCGATCGTTATTTAAAGATGGAGCATGGAGGAACAAATGCATCAGATTGAAGCATGACAATCGGCATTAGATTCATGTTTCAAGTATGATTTAATAGCATAACAAGCATTACGCTCAGTATAGTTAGGATTAGTCCACTGCCTTGTTGAAGGAACCCCCTGCAAAGGATCCAGTTCATAACAATAAAGAGCAATCACATTCTCTCCCAAGAACTCTTTGCCATTTTCCTATATTTATTTCGTAAGATCGGCAACTCGATCGTCGACACTAACGTAAATAAATTATTCCAAATGATGCTTTCCTTGGTATATCTATCCACTCAGTATTAAACTGAGGACAAGTTGACGAAACATCATTTCTCTTTGATACATCTGTCAATACCCTTTCAGGATTAATGCCAACCAAATTTGTATTATTTCAATAGTGGTATGTAATTGTGATACACTATTCCAAGATCCAACTAATAAAATCTAGTTAGTCTTCTATTGGGCACACCTCATAGTTTCACGATGTGTTCATGGTCAACCCTTGTAGCTATTTTCTTAGTCCTATCTTTGGGAGGTTTGTACTTCTGTAGATTTGGGCCTTTGTTTTAATGTGTACATCCATGCTCTTCGTATGCTAATTTCCCTGCATGGATGCTGGCCAATCTTTGTACAGCAAGGAAGCTCCCTAATTTCCCGTGGTCATTATAAAAAAAATTCTTTCTGTACTATTGAGTATTGATTAGTGATTGAATTATTGGCCTCAAGATCTCTACCTATAGATAAGGTTTCTCTTTCTTTCTTTAGTATTTGAGACCGATAAAATGTTCCTTCTTGCAAGTTAAGTCAAGAATGATGGGTGACTTGGCCAACACGAGTTTTCTTAATTGTTTTGTGAAGACACTAAAGAATGATGCATGGTCCACTCTGCTACTCTGTTCATGTTTTTTAGTCACAATTAGACATCCAATAAAATACATATAACATGATCTTTCAAAAACATTTCGATAGTGATTGAGAAGAACATTGTTCTGATTTCATACTAACATTTTTGTGGAATATAATTTTTCAGTATTATTCATTGGCCACTTATGCAGCCTCTCTTGGAATTTAACTGTCTGATGGTTGTCAACAAGTCATTGCGAGTGGCAAGTATCTGGTGGTTCCCAACAGTAACACTCTACTGGGAGTAGTTAGTTTAGCCATCTGGACCTTTCTTAGGTAGAAATTGTGTACGAAAGATATTTTGTTTACTTGATCATAAGTTTGTCTTGGTAATCAAAAAGTGGAAGTCCATTGTTTAGATTCCATCATGTGACATCCAACTTTTTGTTCATGAAAGGCCATTGTAGTGAACCAAATCTTGAAGTCCAAATTATGTTGAAAATTTCGTCCCCTTTGTACTAATTCTAGCTTTTTGAGCTTCTAAAACACATTTTTAGCTGTGATTTTATGGTCAGAAATGACTGGGAACCGAAAATTTTGTTTATGTCTAGCAACTGCTTTTATACATGTTGGTTATAAAAGGAACTCCAAGCAGGTAGCTAATAAGATTTTTCTCTGTAGGGATCATTTGGCATTTTATACAGGCTTCCTCCCAAACTTTGTTAGGCTAGGATCATGGAATGTGATTATGTTCTTAACACTGGAGCCGGTAAACCAGTAACTAAATTTATAACTACTACACCGGAAATATAAACACATGTTGAATCGAATATATAAACTTTTGTATGTTTACTTGCACAGGTCCAAAATCTCTTTGTGAGAAAACCTAGAAGTTAAAGATGATTTTTAGCATTCAGGTGGAATACAAGACGTGCATATTTTTTTTTCCATACAAAGAAGTGACACTTTATCCCTTGAGAATCGGGGAACAAGGAGAAATCTGACACGTATTGTGAGATACTTTAATATTAAATTTTAGTGGGCCTTTGCATGACCCTGAAAGAATTCTAAAGTAGTAAACATATGTTAATCAAAGTGTTCAATTTGTGTTGAATGGAGGAACTTGAGCTGCAATAAATTGGTCGAGCCTAGCCCTGGTGAGCCAGGAAGGCACAATTGATCAAATTTGTTCTTGTTCCTGGAACACATGTTCAGATTGATAAGCTATTGGCTGTGAGAGGTTAGCTGAAACTTTGTATTTGTATTTGCAGTTATAGGTAATTGTTGATATAGTTGGTGAATTCTTGATTTTCCTGCTCCTTATGACTGAAAAGTACACACTACTGTCCAGGTAAAAACCCGGCCTACAATGTTTTCCTTTCATCATTCATCAAATTACTTGATGTGAATATTTGTACCACTGTACATGGGTAAATGATGTCTAATTGTGTATCCAATAATTATCACCAAGGATTGTGATCCATTCAATATGATTCTTCGGTGTCAATCATGCTAGCACAATCTTTCTAATTGCTATTGTATTTTATAATGTTTATGTATATCAAAACCAAATTGTCTTTAAGCTCACTTCTATGCCACTATTGGTCTAACTGATATTACATGCCACTTCTTGTGTGACTGAATTATTGGATATAATGAAGAAAAATAGTTGTTATCTTCTAATGTTTTAGAATTAGAGTGAAGAAAAATTAGATGTTGCAAAATAGACATTAGGGATTCTTGGAAACTTTTGTTTGACTCATAACGGTAAGCAAGACATACATTTATTCATTCCCCTATTAGAATATTCTATAAAAAAAATGCATATTGGAACTTTCAGTTGAAGTCAGTAAGAAAACTTTTTCCATGTATGCATCGTGTTTTCATTGACGGAGGTTCTTTTCAATTACCTACCGTGACAAACAAGTCAAACTCATGTTTGCAACATTTATTCTATTCATTCTCAAATGGCCCTACGTCAGTATTATAGTAATTTGGCTAATAACAACAAAGATGTAGCAAGATATCATGTTGGTGGCTAATAATCGCAACCATTCTGGATATTAGCTAGATTTTGCTGCAACCTCATTGGCTCATTGTTGGTTTTGAATTGGTTGTGAATCAAAAGCTATCATGAACATATTTCATGTCAAGGGATAAATATCTGTTAGAGGGAGATCGGACGGTGATGACTTGACGTAGAACAGCGCTAGATGAAAAAAGGTACCGATTGGGGGAAAGGAACAGATTTAGAGTAGCTGTCCTAGGAGAGACTAGAGCCAGGAATTATAATAGATGACAACTTTCAATTTAGCCAGACTTAAATGTGAAACTGAAATTCCGAAAGCGTTAAATTGAATTTACTTAAAAAACGTTCGAGCACTCATCTGTACCTATGGTGACAGGCTTTAGAGTTTTAGAACATGTAATATATTTATTACATTTTTTTATTCCGTAGCAACGGGCATAATGGAAGCTCACGGCTTCCATTTAAAAAGAAGAAAAGAAAACGAACGTAATCTGTAGGAGAGGTCTGCTAGAACTGGGCTTCTACAACCACACTCTTCCACGGCCCAAATATGTCCCGCATTTTGCTCTGGTCTTGGTCCAACCCCTTGCCCACCGGCGTCCATCCATTCCATTCCCTTCCCAGATTCCCTCCGCCCTTCACCATAAAAACCCCTCATTCGCTGCTCCACCCCTCCTCCCTTCTCCCTTCTCCCTTCTCCCCTCCCCTCCTGATCCAACCCTCACCTCCCTCCCACCGCCGCCGCCGTATCCATGGCGCTCTCCGTCGAGAAGACCTCCTCCGGGCGCGAGTACAAGGTGAAGGACCTCTCCCAAGCCGACTTCGGTCGCCTCGAGATCGACCTGGCAGAGGTCGAGATGCCGGGGCTCATGGCCTGCCGCGACGAGTTCGGCCAGGCCCAGCCCTTCGCTGGCGCCTGCATCTCGGGGTCCCTCCACATGACCATCCAGACCGCCGTCCTCATCGAGACGCTCACGGCCCTCGGCGCCGAGGTCCGCTGGTGCTCCTGCAACATCTTCTCCACGCAGGACCACGCCGCCGCTGCCATCGCCCGCGACTCCGCCGCGGTGTTCGCATGGAAGGGCGAGACGCTCGAGGAGTACTGGTGGTGCACCGAGCGCTGCCTCGACTGGGGAGCCGCGGGCGGGCCCGACCTCATCGTCGACGACGGCGGCGACGCCACTCTGCTCATCCACGAAGGCGTCAAGGCCGAGGAGGAGTTCGAGAAGTCCGGGAAGGTCCCTGACCCGGAGTCCACGGACAACCCCGAGTTCAAGATCGTGCTCGGGATCATCCGGGACGGGCTCAAGGCGGATCCCAAGAAGTACCGCAAGATGAAGGAGAGGCTCGTCGGCGTGTCCGAGGAGACCACCACCGGCGTCAAGAGGCTGTACCAGATGCAGGACAGCGGTACGCTGCTCTTCCCCGCCATCAATGTCAACGACTCCGTCACCAAGAGCAAGGTGAAATAACATTTTTTTTAACATGTGATGAGTTGTAAGAATTTCTGTTGTTTACGCTGCTGCTTTGGATAATTTACATCTGGTGTGTCGTGGATCCAACAAATCATACCCATTTCGGTAGTTCGTCATATCATACAACACGGAATTCAAGAGCTTAAGTGTTTTCACCACTAGCTAGGTAGCCATTATGTATTTTTGTTTTGCTTTTTCGAAAGTTGCCACCTAGATTTGGTCTAATGATCTATTATTTGGAATGAGAATTGAATCGTGTTCTTTTTGCTTGACTGTCGGATATATAACTAGACAAAGGTACCCTAATAGTAATGCAATTTGAATGGTAAATTGGCAATGCACTTTGAATCTGCTGAATCCAGACTGCTGGTATGAGTGATCTCAATTGATATATTGATGGTCTAGATCAAGAATTGCAAGTGAGCTTTAACACCGATGTCTTGATACTTTGTAGCCAATGATCTTGCATGCAGATGCAGTCCTCATCTAAGAGCGATTCGGGTGGTTTTTTATTGTTATGAAATTTCTTGGTTGATAAACCTTAGTGGGCTCACTACAGCAAACAAGGAACAGAACATAACATTCCATTCTATATTTTCTAGAGTAAATTATTACTTTATTACGGAATTGTTATTGTTGTTTATTATTGTTAGTTCCAGGTTGGCCTGAATCTAAGGTTGTTGCTTTCTTATAGCTACTTTGCTAAGAATTGTTGCTCACTTTGTAATTTTTACTGCAATAGTACTTTTTTATTGATTACTTACAGCGTGTTTTAGTGCCCTGTTATTTCCCTTTTTTTCGATGAGTGCCCTCTTATGCCTGATGAGATATACAACAGTAGCTGTTAGTTTTGCAGTGGTTGAACGGTTAAAACCCACATATCATTACTCCCTCCGTTTCACCTTATAACTTTAGAAGTTGCTGTGGTATGAGTGCGATCAAACTTTTCATACAGTAGTAGTTAGATCTGGAGTTGAGTTGTTTAAACCCAAATATTAGAATTACTTTAGTATAAATGCTTAATTCCAATAATCTTTTGATAAAGATATGTTGATACCTCTAGAATGTGCAATGGTCTGCATCTCTGATCAAGATTTGAGCCTGGAGTATTATTCAGTTGGGCCTTACACTGACTTTTTTTGTATCTATCCTGGATCTGTGTAGCACTATAGCTAAAGTACAAAATGTTACTAAATCTATGGTAATAAAATTGCAATGCAACAGATACCTGATAATAGTTCTTCTTTCTGAACAGTTTGACAACCTGTACGGTTGCCGCCATTCCCTCCCTGATGGTCTGATGAGGGCCACCGACATTATGATTGCTGGCAAGGTTGCTGTTGTCTGCGGTTATGGTGATGTTGGCAAGGGCTGTGCTGCTGCCCTCAAGCAGGCCGGTGCCCGTGTCATTGTGACTGAGATCGACCCCATCTGCGCCCTCCAGGCTCTGATGGAGGGTCTCCAGGTTCTCACCTTGGAGGATGTCCTCCCAGAGGTTGACATATTCGTGACCACCACCGGCAACAAGGACATCATCATGGTTGACCACATGACGAAGATGAAGAACAACGCCATTGTTTGCAACATTGGGCACTTCGACAATGAGATTGACATGCATGGCCTAGAGACATACCCTGGCGTCAAGCGCATAACTATCAAGCCTCAGACTGATCGCTGGGTCTTCCCTGAGACCAACACTGGCATCATCGTCCTCGCTGAGGGTCGGCTGATGAACCTTGGGTGCGCCACCGGCCACCCCAGCTTTGTCATGTCATGCTCTTTCACTAACCAGGTACATTTGACAATCCATTTAGTAATAGTCTTTTCAAGTGCAAATATTGCACTTTTTCATGATTGACACCTTATTGATTTATCATGATAGCGATAACTTACATCATTTGATTAATTGTGTTTGTTGCAGGTGATTGCTCAGCTTGAGCTGTGGAAGGAGAAGAGTAGCGGCGAGTACGAGAAGAAGGTGTATGTTCTTCCCAAGCACCTCGATGAGAAGGTTGCTGCCCTGCACTTGGGTAAGCTTGGGGCCAAGCTAACCAAGCTCAGCCAGTCCCAGGCTGACTACATCAGCGTCCCAGTGGAAGGTCCCTACAAACCGGCACAGTACCGGTACTAGGCTGGCCTGCAGGATGGACGGTAAATTATTGATTCCAATTTGTTTTAGTTTCGCGCTTCTGGTAGGAAGATTCATTGGTTAATTGGTCGAGCCTGGTGAGGCCTGGGGTGGAGAGATATTTTGTTTTTTACATCGAAATAACAGCACAATTTGTTTTTTTTTCTGATTGGTGTAATGTGCCAGCCAGATACAATTTTGTCTTGTTGATTACATATTACTTTGTGAGGAAATTAGTTATTTTTTCTATGCATATTTTTTCCTGACAAATCGTTTTTTTTTTGTTCTGCTAAATCTCGTTTCTCCTGATTTTTGTTGAGGTTAACAAGTTAGTAGAGACGGTTTCTTTGTTGCGACTCGGCTGGGTTACTTCAGCAAAGAAAATGATGTTGGTGTTAGAGATATATTAGAGATAGAGATAGGAATCCTTTTGTATTTCTTATCTGTATATGGCATGCACCCCTTGTACGCTATATATATTGCCCATTGGGCCTCTTCAATAATACACACAATATTCATAACATGGTATCAGAGCAAAGGTTAGGGTTAGGGTTACTGTAACGTCGCCGCCGCCGAGCCTACTCGCCTTCGCCTCCGCTGCCCCCGGGAGGATCGATGTAGCTCCCGGGGGTGGCCTTCTTCTGAGCAGCAATCTTGGCGTCGACTCCGCCGTCGCTCGAGATCTCTGTCGCCGCGCCGGACCTCCTCGCCATGCGCGCCGGCTGCCGCCACCTCGACCGACCGATCCGCCGCCGCCGCCCGCTGCGACGCCTCCTCTGCTTCGTCGAGCCCACGCCGACGCCTCGGATCCGGCTACCCACACTTGCCTCGGCGAGATCCCGCCTCACGCTTTGTCTTCTTCGACGCCGACGCCGGCCCCGGTCCGTCCGGACGTCTCCTCTGCTTCGTGCGAGGAGGGAGAAGGGGGGGGGGGAGAGCACCTCGTGCGGGAGAATCGACACCGCCGCCCTCCTTCCTTGAGCGCCACACAAGATCGGGCCCTCCGCGCCAGGCACTCCGTCGGGCCGGAGCCGGTTGTCTTGCCCACGACTTGGCTCCTTGGCCTCGCTGCCCTGGAGAGCGATTTGGATTTGGATTAGGGGAAGGAGACGAGGATGCAGTCGGGGGAGATGGAGAAAAAGGATTTCGACGAGCCGCTCCTGCTGCTGTTCTGCTTGGCTGTGCTTGGCATCTGAAGCGTGCTTTTGTGCCTTCGTGCTCCACGGGATGGTTCCATGGACCGAGTCCACCCGGCATGGAAGCTCTGCTCCACCTGCGGGTACAGCTTGTGGTCTGGACAAACCTGCTACTAGTATCTGCTGCTAGCTATTTTTGCGTCTTTTATTTCTTTGTGTCGTTTCTTCCGTTGCGTCCATCCAAGTCCGTACCACTATATCTTTGAGTTCGTCTAAGCCATGCGAGTCCACAAATTTGTTGTCAGTCATAGAAGCATAGGAATTTCTTTGCATGGCGGCATTGCGGTTCTTTTCTTCGAGCCGCAGATTCGTCGCTCAAACTTTTAAGGTCACACGCCATCGCTTCTTGTACCTTTGCGTCTTCGTTGTGCTTGATTGCATTGCAAGCGCTTCTTCCATGATCAAGCCTCCGTTGCTTCGTTAGCTTTATGCCACGCTTTTTTTACCTTGTGCAATTATTGCGCTTCTTGTGCACCTTGCGCCATTGCCTTGAGCTTCGATCTGCTGTTGCCATGCTTCTATTTATTCCTATTCGGATTGATTTGATGACTTCTCTATTCATGTCGGTTTCATTACCTTCTTCGTCATCTTTCTTTGCGATCATTGCAAATGCGACCTCGTATGGGAGGAGATCTTTATCGACATATTTTCCAAGAGCTGCATGCTACGACGACATTATCAAGACTCGGACTTTGGATTTTTTATATTTTAGTGTCAACTCATTTCAAATGCAATGCTATTGCATACGCTTTGCATTTGAGGGGGGGGGTGTTAGAGATATATTAGAGATAGAGATAGGAATCCTTTTGTATTCCTTATCTGTATATGGCATGTACCCCTTATACGCTATATATATTGCCCATTGGGCCTCTTCAATAATACACACAATATTCATAACAGTTGGTACGGTTTATCAACAAAATCCGATGTTGTGAGATATATATTATCTTGTTGGCGTATGGAGACTTGCTGATAGTCCGCTCGCTGTCGAAGCCGTCGCGGAAGAAAGTCGCTGTCGTCGTATTCTTCATCTTTGTCCGTTCCTGTCGCCGTCAAAACGCTTTCGCTTGATTCCTCGCCGTCGATAATAAGAACACAGTATAAACGAGAATCTTTTATTGCTTTGGACACACTGAGTATATATATGAGAATATAATAGGGATGATACATAATCGATGAATTTGAATATGAATTATGAACATGTTCATATTATAGAATATGTGGGATACCTCCTTTATAGCTATTTAAGTGGTGACATTTAATGCCGCTAAAGGCGTCTTTAATCTGCAGACATGTTCTTCTGTTAAGTCTTGAACTGTCAAGTCTCTTAGCCGACTGTCGTAAGTTGTGAGATATGTTAATAACCGCTCTCACGTTAGTCACATGGGAAAATGTCATGTCTCCCGACCAATTCGTTGGTTGGGGATTGCCTAAAACTGTATGGCTGGTCGGATGATGTCCATAGTTAGTCGTCTCGTGATAAACCGGTCGTCGACCGATTTGGCTGTAGTAAAGGGGATTAAACTTCCTTTAAGTACTGGTTGTAGACTCATAATTGTTATACAGGTAGCCACTGATATGTGAGTCTACTTTGACGGAGACTTTGACTTTGACCGAAAAAGTTGACCTGATCAAGAATCTTCGTCAGCTAGCCCTAAGGCTTAAGAAATAAACAAAATTTACTTAAGTCTTTCTTACCTTGAAACATGCATCAATAAGATTTGATCAAACACAACCATTCCAACTATTTAATAAAAATGTGTGAGAAAGAAAAAGATTTTTGTTTTCTTGGAAACCGTATCCGAAGGTTGTGGCGAGTGGGTGAACGGTTTGTGATAAAGAGAGATAAAAAGACTTCTTTTTTACCATTACTATTACTTCGTTCTCATTGCAATCTCCGTTTCCCGCTTTAGAGTCTCTTCGTCTCCAATTCCTCTTGTTCCCGAATTTCTTCATCTTAAAAAATCTTTGTTTGATCTTTGATTATGGGGATTATGGGTGCATTAACCCTTCCTGAGAACAAGATTCAAGAGTTAGAGAACCAAGGATATCTCTCGGCTCGATCTTTAATCAAATGGAGTTCCTGCGGCAGCGAAGCGGCTCTAATTCCAGAAGGTCAGACTATCCTCTTTACTTCTTTTGTGAAGTTAGGTTTTTGTTTGCCGGAGAGTGAATTCCTGGTAGACATCCTAGATTACTTTAGGATAGAGCTCTTCCACCTTAGACCAAACTCCATTATAATTCTTAGTGTCTTTCTGTATCTTTGTGAAGTTTTCCTTGGCATTCCTCCTTCCGTTCATCTTTTCCACCATTTTTATCAATTTACCCAAAACAATAAAGGTCAGTGGTTCCGTGGAAGCACTTATTTCAAGCTCCATGACTAAATGTCCAATAAATATCACCCTCTCCATATCAAGGATACATGGCGGGACTACCAGAAGGAGTGGTTCTACTATGAAGTTCCTGCAGACAGTCGCCTAAAGTATACCGAAGGCCCTCCACTGACCTGGTCTGCTCACTGGTGGTTGCTAGACTAACCGATCGGAAGATCATCCATGACTTCCTCCAGCACAAGATTAGCCCCCTAAAGAAAAAGGCTCACTATGCTTGGATGCTAAAAGGGGTTGATGACCCGACCAAGAATAGCTCTGGAGGTATGTTACATTCCATATTTCTTTTAAGACGATATTTTGACTTTGTAGTATAAACATTACTAAGTCTATGTTTTTTTTTTTGCGATGGAGGTGGTCAAAGAAAGGGCTTCAACTATATTGAAGAATGTAAGGGATGGCTCAGAGCCTATATCCTTGGATGACTAGCCTTCTAGCCTAATCGGGCGTGTGCAGAGTTCATAAATGAATGAATGCATGTATGTGTAACTTCAATTATGGTCTTGCATTTTTTTCTTAAGAGTATAGCTGATAATATCCCTAAACTTTATGTTTCTCTTTAGATGCATGCCTTCCCCCTCCCCCTCGTTGACAGGTGGCCCTGCTGTGTTAGCTCCATCTTCCTCCTCCAGCCGCGCCTGCGCCGCCACCATTCCCGGCCGCTTAACCTCGTACATGCACCCATTTCAACTCCATGATTGTGCGCAATCAAACCCACGATCCTCCCCTACTCACATGTGCAATCAATCGGCCATTTCCCCCTTCTTTTACTCTCATTTGCACCGCCGCCGCACCGGCTTAAAATTGTTGTGCACGTTCTCGCCGCGTCGGTGCCCCCTAGCCCCTATAAAAGGGAGCATCCCCGTCGCAACCCCTCACTCATCCCATCACTCTAACCCTAGCTCCCCACTCCCTTCGTCGAATTTTGGAGTTCTTTGTCGTCGTGCCCGAGGTGCGCCGCCGTCGATTGCACTGCCATCGTTGGAGCTTCGTCCTCTTCGACCACTCGGGAAGCTTCGCCGGTCCACGTTCTATGTCATGCACGTCGTCTCATCTCTGGAGCGCCACCGGAACGCCTACCTCACTGTCGACCCGAACGCACCGCCGCCTTCTTCCTCATTCCCAGCCACTCCTTCGCGTCTCGCTGCCACTTTGGTGCACATCAGGTCCCCAGCACCCTCCTCTCTATTTTGAGCACACACACGCTCGTCCTTGTGGCGCTAGTGACCAAAGGGCCCCGAGCGTCGCCACCGCGAGGTGACATGGCGGCCACGAGGTGACATGGCCGCCACATGATGCCACCTGGCAGCCACGTGTGCGCCACGCCACGTCCACATCTTGGTCCTAGTTAGCGCCCACGTTGCCACTTGTGTAGCTACTGGCATGGTGCTAGCCGCTATGCTATGCGCCCGATCCACTTTGGACCAGTGCGTTCCTGTGGACCCGGTCGATGGACCGAGGGCCCACATGTCAGTGACCATTAGTATTTTCCAGTAGAAAAATAATTCCGTTGAAATATAAATTCAATTGCTAACATGTAAATTCAATAATTAGGATTTCCATTAGAAAAATAATTCCTTAATTCCAGAAAGTTGCAAATAGTGTAATTTCTTAGTTAAACTTCTGAGGACGCGTTCTCCTTTGCACGAGCTCCGATTCCATTGATTCAAATTTTTAAATTCATCTAAAATCCTAAACTAGATACATATACTAATATTATAAAATTTGGATTTCATATTGTCGAACCTCCATGAATGAATGGTGAAGGATACTATTATATGGCTAACCGCCCAATTTTACCACAAGGATTAACCATCCTAAAATCATGTGTTAAATTCATTTTAAAAACAAAACCAAATTCTATCTTGAGTGGCTTTGCTCAGCATGTCCATGACCGTGGACACAGCTATTTGAATAGTTTTACACTTTGTAATGTACAGTTTTACCCACAAGTGATAATCATCTTATAATGTCAGACATGACACGCTTTTGAAGGCGTGCGACTAAGTGATTATTATGAGGCTTTTACAATGTTCTACCTCAGTTTTCATGCCCGCTAAGTTTCGCTTCCATTGGGTTAACCACCCTCTGGGAGCCCTCTCTCACACCAAGTGGGACTACTGTCTAACTAACACCCACACAACAACATGGCACAAACAACAATAAGATATCATAAATTAGTAACCCTAATCTATCCCATTCTAGACACGTGGTGGTACGGTGTGGCGTAGCAAAATATGCTCAAAGACCGGTCCTTAACAGACTTGGACAACATTCCACAACCCTGGACTCGATCATAGAAATGAATCGATCCCATGCATTAACTTGCACCATACCAACATCCATTATGCCTATGTCTAAACCATTTATTTCACAAGTAAAAGCATTTTCTAAACTTTCTATGGTAAAACAATACCATAGACTCAACTTAAATCAAATTTGAATATTTTGGCTAAACTCCCCAAATTTAAGATTTTAGTCTAAGCGTTGTCTAAGCATATAACTTTTCAAATTTTATTTATTTTAACTAAGGTGACAAGAGAATGACTATTTCAAATATCAACATTGGCCATACAAAGGATATAGAGTAACTAGGAATTTAAAAATAGGAAGTTAAAATAACTGAATAGAATTGTGCATGCAATAATAATTTAAAATAGAATTAAATAATTAAAATAATAGGTTCAACATAGTCAAAGGTATAACTTTCCTTGCTCGAATAACACTTCTTCTAATGCAAATTCACCGGATTCGTCGAAATCTATACGTGAAAACGAGCCAAATTCAAATAAACACAAATATATTCAAATGAAAATTGAAATTAACTCCAAATTAAATAATTTTAGTTTAGTTGTCTAGATCTTGAATTTATATTAATTTAGGAATTTTAATCGTCGTAATCGGAGTTCGTATGAAGGAGAACAAACCCCGAGAAGTTTAAATCTAAAAGGAAAAAAAAAATCCTAAAAAGGATTTTTCTGGAATTTCCCAATTAAATTTCTAAAGGAAATTCTCTTTCTCTCTTTGACATGTGGGCCCAACGTTCGCGGTTCGAACGTTCTCATGTGTAGTCCGAACGGGTGGTCCGAAAGTTCACGTCCATGCAAGGGTACAAGCGAGCAGCCACGTAGGCACTAGGGCTGATATGGCACTGAGGTGGTGCCTACGTGGACATGCCACGTCAGCCCGACAAGTGGTGGTGCTCCAGCAATGAGCTCAGCAGCGCTCTGCGCCACGATGAGCCTTGTGGGTGGTACCAAAATGATCAGCGTAATGCGACGAGCCTAGGGCTCACCTTAGTTGCTCAAGGGCATAACGCTTTGGTTGACGGCGATGAGGTTTGGCGGCGGTGGGTTTAGGTCAACGGTGGCAAGGACGTTCCTGGGGTTCTCCGGTGAAGAGGATGCACGCACGGGGTAGGTGACGTCGAGGCGATGCCGATGGTGTCGTCGAAGGGGGCTGGGCGAGCTTGACAGCAGCAAAATCGAAGGTTGATGAAGCTCCGAACGGCGACGAAGATCTTCAAATTGCGGCGAGCACAGGGGGATTAGGGCGAAGTGAGTGGTGGCATTGAGATGTGCGGAGTGGAGCGATGCGGGTGCGCACTTTAATAGGTCGAGGGCGAGGGCGGAGCTTCGTAGGGCGCAAGTTGGCCATGTGGCATCGCCGGCGGTTTTAAGGAAATTAAGGTGAGGTAATGGAAGGTGAAGGCTGGGTCGGACGCGAAGTTGATACGGGGTTTTAATGCGTGCGGAATCAGGGGAATCCAATGAGGATTGAGCTGGGTTTTTAGAAGGTTTGAAATGGCGCTAATGGCGGTCGCGTACGCATTCGAAACGGAGACGAAGAAGGAAAGGAAGGCGAAGGTGACGTGGGCACTGTCGGTCCCACGTGTAAGTGACGCGTGAGAGGGACGTTCGGACCGTCCGAACATGCATGGTGGCATTCGGACTGTCTGAACACAAGTGGGCTACACGCGTGTGAAAGTGAGTTGGGCCGGGTGAGATTCGGCCCTAAAGGGAGTTTGGGATTTTTTAATTGACTTTCTAATTTCAAATATTGAGTTAATTCATTTTAGGCTTTAGAAAATAGCAAATAAACTCCAAAAATTCTAGAAAAATTCATAGAAATTCCTAGAATCATTCTAGACTTAAATAAAATATTTTCAACTTATAATTGGTAATTAATTTCACGAATAATTTTATTTTGGCTTTGAAATAATTAGGAAAAGGCTTTTAAAATTCCAATGAAATAATTAAATTTTATTTTTAACTGAAAATTGAAAATTGGGCTGTTACAAACCTACCCTCTTAAAGGAAATCTCGACCCCGAGATTCACACTTGGTCAGCAAAATGGTGGGGGTACTCTACTTTCAAATCTTCTTCTTGCTCCCAAGTGGCTTCTTCTTCTGAGTGATTACTCCACTAAACCTTGCATGAACGGATGATCTTGCTTCTGGTAATACATTCTGCAACATCAAGAATCTTGATTGGCTACTCCACATAGGCAAGATCTTCCTAAAGATCGATGCTCTCAAATGATGTTTCATCTGTTGGAACTCGAAGACACTTCTTTAGTTGTGACACATGGAAGACGTCATGCACTGCAGACAAGGATGCCGACAGCTCTAACTGGTAAGCAACTTCACCTCTTCTTGCCAAAATATTATATGGTCCAACGAATCTGGGTGCGAGTTTTCCTTTAATCCAAAATCTTCTTACTCCCCTGAGCGGAGTAACTCTGAGATAGACAAAATCTCCTACCTTAAAAGACAAGTTTCTCTGAGATTATCAGCATAGTGTCGGGACTGAGCAACTTTCAACCGTTCTCTTATTGCCTTTACCTTGTTTTCGGCTTCTTTTATTAATTCTGGTCCAAAGAGTTGATGTTCTCCCACTTGATCCCAAAGGATAGGAGTTCTACATCTCCTGTCGTACAATGCCTCCTCAAATGGCAACATATGCAAGCTGGTCTGGTAGCTGTTGTTGTAGGAAAATTCTGCATAAGGTAGATTCTGATCCCAACTCTTTCCATAATCTATATCATAGGCTCGAAGCATGTCTTCTAGGATTTGATTTACACATTCATTCTGGCCATCTGTTTGGAGATGATATAGTATGCTGAAGTTGAGTCCGGTTCCCAAGGCTTTATGCAGGCTCTTCCAAAACCTGGAGGTGAACTGTGAACCTCTATCGGATACTATCTTTTTGGGCATTCCATGCAAACAGACGATCCTAGCCGTATACAACTCTGCTAGCTTTCTGCTTTGGTAAGTGGTCTTGACGGGGATGATGTGTGCCACTTTAGTCAACCGATCAATTATCACCCAAATGGAATCACATCCTGATTAGGTCCTAGGAAGTCCAGTGATGAAATCCATACTAATTTCTTCCCACTTCCACTCGAGAATTGGTAATGGCTGCAACAATCCAGTGGGTGTTTGATGTTCTGCCTTGACTCTTTGGCAAACATTACAGCGTGCAACAAACTCAGCAATTTCTCACTTCATGTTGACCCACCAGTACTTTTCTTTCAGATCCTAGTATATCTTGGTACTTCCGGGATGAATAGAATAAGGCGATTCATGTGCTTCCTTCAGAATCACTTGTTTTGTCACTTGATGATCTGGTACACAGATGTGGTTTCTAAACCAAACTATACCTTGCTCATCTTCGGAAAAATCCTGGGCCTTTGCCTCTTCTCATGTTCTTCTTGATTTCTTTGATATCTGCATCTTCTTTTTGTTGTTCTCTGATTTGACTTTCAATGGTTGGTTGAACTTACAAAGCATTTACACAGCCCTGGCTGACAATCTCTAAGTTCAAATGCTTCAATTCTTCATACAACTTTGGCTGATTCTCCTGAACCAACATAGCATTGCAATATGCTTTTTTACTCAGAGCATCTGCTGCTACATTCGCTTTGCCCGGATGATAATGGATTCTAAGGTCATAATCCTTTACCAGATCTAACCATCTTCTTTTCCTGACATAGAGTTCTGACTGAGTGAAGATATACTTTAGGCTCTTGTGATCCGTGAAAATCTCACAACGGTTACCAATAAGGTAATGCTGCCAGATTTCCAAAGCATGCAAAATTGCAGCTAATTTCAAGTCATGAGTCGGATAGTTGCCTTCATGTGGCCTCAATTGACGAGATGTATAAGCCACGACTTTTCTTTCCTGCATCAGCACACATCCAAGGTCTTGACGGCATGTGTCACAGAAAATCTCAATGTCCTTATGGATATCAGGCAAGACTAACACAGGTGCCGAAACTAGACTTTTCTTCAACTCTTGGAAATTCTGTTCACAAGCATTTGTCCATTCAAATCTCTTCTCCTTTTTTAGAAGCTGAGTCATGGGTCTAGCGGTCTTGGAGAAACTTTCAATGAATCTGCGGTAGTAGCTAGCTAAACCGAGAAAACTTCTTACTTCCGTGACAGACTTGGGTTGCTTCCAATCTATTACAGTTTCAACCTTGGCTGGGTCTACTACAACTCCTCCTGCTGACACAATATGTCCGAGGAAAGCCACTTGACTTAGCCAAAATCCGCTCTTGCTAAATTTGGCATAAAGCTGATGCTCTCAGAGCTTTTCCAATATTATCCTGAGATGCTTCTCATGATATTCTTCATCTTTTGAGTAGATGAGAATGTCCTTGATGAAAACAACCACGAACTTATCCAAGAATTACTTGAACACTTTGTTCATCATATTCATGAAATAAACAGGGGTGTTTGTCAAGCCAAATGACATTACTGTAAACTCGTACAGTTCATATCTTGTTGTGAAGGCAATCTTTGGAATATCTTCTGGTCTGATCTTCAGCTGATGATAGTCTGATCTCAAGTCAAATTTCGAGAAGACACTGGCTTCCTTTAAATGATCAAACAGGTCGTCAATCCTAGGCAAATGATACTTGTTCTTGATTGTCACCTCATTGAGTGATCTGTAGTCCACACACGTTCTCATACTGTTGTCTTTTTTCTTGACAAATAGTACTGGTGTTCCCCAAGGTGATGAGCTAGGCTGAATATAACCTTTGTTTTGTAACTCTTCAATTTGCTTCTTCAATTCTACTAACTCATTAGCAGGCATCCTATAAGGCCACTTTGAAATTGGAGCGGTCCTTGGGACTAGCTCAATAAGGAACATGATGTCTTTATCTGGTGGCATACCAAGTAATTCCTTAGGAAATACATCTGGATATTCTTGCACCATTGGTATATCTTCAAGCTTTACTTCCTTTAAACTATTCAGAATGGACTTGTAACATCCCAAATCTGGGTGTGTGTTTCAAATGTAAGAAAATAAGGAGAAATTAAAACTTTTCTTGCATCTTGATGTTTTTGAACTTTTCTGTAATTCTTGTAAAGGAATTGTGGGAAATCAAAAACCTAAATCTCCTATGGATTAAAATCATGACCTCCTTGTTGAGAATCTTATGTTCAACCCCTGGAAATATTTTTTTTTGGTTCTAGGGATGCTGTGTGACTTCTTTGAAAAATTTCATAATTTTTAGAAATTATTTGATAATTTTTAAGGGGCAGTCAAACCCTAGAACAAACCTTGAGAAATTGCTGGAGAAAAATGCTGTACATAAAAACCTCTGGAAAATTTACACAAGGTTTATCTTGGAGCTAGGAACCTCCAGTCCAAATTTCAGAATTTTTGGAGTTAGTTTGCTACCTCTAATAATTCCTCCAAGTTTTAGCTTAAAATTCTAACCCTAAGTCAAAGTGCTGTTGGGCTCGAGTCAGACTCGCGCCACTTGGTTGAACCCAATCAACTAAGTGCACCGGGAGCGTTCAAAGTGGCGCGCGTGGTTTTGAGCCGTTGGATTTCAATCGAATGGTTCAGATCCTCAGTTACTTTCGGACCGCCCGAGACTAATTTCAATCTGAGCCGTCCCGTGTTGATCTAACGGTCAAAGAGCTTAGACTTGGGACTTTTGGTTTGGCTCAACCCATTTGTGAGTTTCGACCCGAGTCACTTTGAGCTTCTTTTCACGATGGTGGGGCCCAAGACCGCACTGTTTCTTCCCTTCTCGCGCGCGCCATTGCCAGCAAGATGGGAGAGGGTGGCGATCTGGTCACCTCCATGGAGTCCTTCAAACGGCTCTCTGCTGCTAGCATTAATTGTGCACCAGTGCTTTCGGCCCCAAAGTCTCCTTTCTCTGCTGCACCACCTGCTCGGCTTGCCCATGGTAGAGCATGGACCGAGCTCACCTTGGAGCTTTGCCCTAGCTCAATTTCTGCTCCCCGGCTATAAAAAGCCTTGAACCCCTCCTTGGATCCTTTTCCAGCTCAACCCTAGCTTCCTCTGTGCTTGTTTGAGCTCAAGCACCAAAGAACCCTAAATCCGCCATAGTCGGCCAGAGCGAGCTCTTATCGTCATAGCGCTTCAGTGGTTCCTTTTCAAATCCAATCGCGTCACTTTGTGCCCCTCATCATCTTAATTATTTCCCCAACTCAATTTGGGTTTGCTTTCACTGGAGCCGCCTGAATTTGGGTTTTGATCTCTTCGGCCGAAATCACCCCTTTCTTCCTCAGCTCCGGTAAGGACCTCAACTCTTCAATTATTTGCTCATGGACCATCCTTGAGCCCTATTGAAGCTATCTTGATGACCTGGTCTTGTTATTTTTGCTCAGGCCGTCAACTCCACTTCATCTTCCTCAGCGCCGACAAGCCTCTTCGTCGCCGGAGCTCCTCCGTCCTTCTTTGAAGCTCTCCAGTGCTCAGGTAGTTTCTAATTAGTCCTTAGAAGCTTGGGCACCTCCTTCTCAGAACAATGCGGAGCTTAGCTGTCGTTTTCGCTTTTGGCCGTGCTTGCGCCGTCGCTCATCGCCGGCTCGCCGCCGTTTCTAGGCTTGCGTGAGCAGCTGTGAGTGTTTCTCGGTGTGTCAAGAAGGCTATTGCGGTCATGTTCATGCCCTTGGTTTGCGCCGCCGTGACCGGAGTCGCCGGCGGTGAGGCCGTCTTGGCGCTCGGGTTCTTTGTCGGACGGTAATCGCTGTGCGTTGTCATTAGGACAAAGATCCGGTTATTAAATATGCTAATCATTGTTAATCATTGGTTAAGCACTTAATGGCTGTCCTAAAAGGCTCGTGTGTCACTGTCGTGTGGACCCGCGCACTTAAACCCACGTGTATTAAGTGCGCAGCGTTTAGCTCAGCTGTGGGCCGTCCTTCTGATATCAACGGCCCAGATCTGTTGAGGCTTCCGGACCTCTGGATCTCTCAAATCATCGTGGGCCGTTCATTTCTTGATCTATGGCTCAGATCTCGTGGAACGTTCAGACCACTGAACCTCCACCGTCCGATCTAGATCCAACGATATAGATTGCTGTGAACGTTTGGACCGTTCGATGTCTCCCTCGCTGTGGACCGCTGGATCTCATCCAACGGTTGGCTCTGATGAAGCGCTTGGGTACGTGCTTGGTGCCGTGGGCCATTGGATTCAATCTCAACGGCCCATGTTTTTCCGCTTCGAGTTAGTTTTTATATTTCCGGTAAGCTTTTATTTGTAAACTATAAAATGTGTTAAACTTCAAAATTGCATAACTATTTCGTTTTAACTCCTTTTCGGTTGATTCAAATTTTATTAGTTCTGGTTTTAACTAAGCTTTAATCTAAAAATGGTTGGAGTCTTGGTTCTATTCCAGAAAAATTGGTTAGTAGTTTTAATTCCTGTTTAGGCTTTATTTGTGCTCTAAAAATTCATTTAACTTGAAAAATGCATAAGTAATTCTCTATAGCTCCTTTTTGAGTGAAATCAACTTTGTTGGTTTCCTTTGTTAGTGTGCTTAATTGTAGAATAGGTTTTAGGCATGCTGCTGCTCTTAAGTTTTCTGTGGTTGCATTTGTTTTGTGCTCTTTTTCTTGTCTTTGAAAAATCATACAAAATGCATCCTAGCTCCAAATGAGGTGAATCAAATTGTGTTGTTCATCTCATGTGGTGCTTTGTTTACCATAAAATTGTAAGGTGCAACACCTCTCTAGAAATTTGTGCTAAAGATTTGATTTCGGATGAACAGTACCCGAGATGAATTTTTCAGCCTTTTTCCAGCAGACCGAACTTGTTTTGGCCATAACCTTAGCAGTGAGAATCCAAATCCATTGGTTCTTGTTGCTAAATTCCTTAAAAATCATGCTCTACCTGCTGTACAAATTTCGTAGCTTTTGACTAAAGTTGGTTTTTTAGTCTTTTCGGTGTTCTTCGTTCTTATCGGTTCTTTTCGTTCTTTCGTTAGGTGCCGACGAGTTCGTTGAGTTCGAAAGCGATAATATGCAGCAAGAAAGGTACCATCAAGGCAAGCAGTTTGATCATACTGATCCCATTACTTTCAAATTCTAATATCTTGTTAGCAAAGTGTATGTATGCATGCTCTATTTTGTTGTTAAACTATCAATTGATTAGTTGATCCTCTGGATGCATAATCTATAGGTAAATGTTTATCCTCTACTACTGAGCCTAGGATTATCTTGCTGTGATTTAGAGCTCGCTGGATGAGCTCGTATCACTTAGTAGTTTACGAGTTGTTGTTGCTTAGTCATGCTTTGCTACCGGTAGAATTGGGCGGTTATCGACTTAGTCGATAACTTTGATCACACAAATCTTATTATTACCTTATGTCCAGCACTTGTGCTTTGTTACTTTGTAAAGTATAAAACTAAAAATCAAATGTTTGAGACTTGGGCATATGGTATGATGGTGTGATTATCTGGTGTGTGGTGGTATGCCTGAGTCAACAAGGACCGAACATCTTGTTACACTAAACCAAGCATTTTTGCGTGCTAACCGTATGAGGGGGATATGGGACCTCTCTTGACTTAGTACTTTGGCGTGGGTTAGCTCCGAGTCGCAGGAGGTTGTGTGTGTGTGTTGTATTGAAAAAGAAAATTGTGTTGATGTGTGGGTGAGCGGGAGTGGAATCCTATCTAGGTTCTCCACACCGAAGGGCATTGTAGTTGTCCGGGAGCTTTACCCTATAGTGGTAGTTATCTTTCGGCTTTACAATGACTCTGTCTCAACGTATGGGTTTCTATCCATACGGGCGACTCGTAGTTAATACACAATATTGGAAATGTCTCGTAGGACTTAGCCGTGCCGGCATACCAAAGGAAGTGTGCTTAATCTTGTGGAAAAAAAGCGATCTGGCATGTGGGTACATTGGTACACCCCTACAGGGTTTCAAACTATTCGAATAGCCTCGTCCTAGGTTATAGACACGCTTGGGGAAGTCTTTCGAGAGTTAGACTATAACTTTTTAATTAAAACTTGTTGTGGGTGGTACGAATGGGTAATTCGTGCTATTGTTGTGGTGGCTATTGGGTTAGCCACTTCCAGGATGTCTTTATATTGTTATTATGTTTTGTCTCGCTGTTATTTGAACAATAAAAACAGATTGCAAAATTGCTTTAAATGTATTACATTATTGCAAATGAAACTTGCTTTATGCTGAAAATAAACATATAGCCTTCTCCTTTGATTAAAGCTTGAGTCTTGCGAGTACATTTTTGTACTCATTTGCATTGATTAATTGTTACAGAGGAGGTTGATCCCCAAGGGATTGACTATCGTGAGACGGACTTCAACTTTGGCGACTAGGTTGGTGGCCTAGTCGGTTGCCTTGTGGGCTAAAGGCAAACCGCATGGCTTTTGCTTGTTGCCATCTTATGGCTTTTGCTTCCGCTGTTATTTGAGCTCTTTAGCTTGTGTTGTGGCCGGTTGGCCCTGGTTGTAATAACTCTATTATGTATGTCTTTTGATTTGTAAAGCTTTTGCTTCGGTTCTGTGTGTTGAATGGAATTGATGCATAATTTTGTAAAGGGGTATGTGTACTGCAAATTCTGGGAAGTACATGTATCTCGAGGTTCGGATTATTTGATTTGTAATGCTAGGACCAAGTCGATGGTTAAGCATTACAAGCCAAACAATCCGGGTTCTCACAAAGTTGGTATTAGAGCCATACTGACCATAGAAAACCCAAGCTTGGTCGTCTTTAGGATGTTTTGAAAAACTTAGTTTCAAAATATCAAATGGTTTTTGAAAGCTTAAGTAAATTCTCAGATTTTACTCCTTACCTATCTTAGATTGCTTATCTCATCTTGCTCTTAATTGAGTTTAAAAAGTTGTTTTTCCTCTCCTTTCAAAAGATAGTGTTATCGTTTGATGTCGGTTTTTGGGAACCAATGAGTGTTGTAAAATTTAAGTGTTGGCTGCCCTTTGGTGAAGAATAGAAGCGCTTGGAGCTGGAATCAAATCTGGACAGCAAGCAAGTTTTTCTGGATAGCAAGCTCTAAATTAGTAAATAAGGTAGATAATGAGAGGATAATTCAACTAAAACTTGTGGCAAGCAACTAAAATTTAAACCTCTTTTGCTGGTTTTACTTTGTTAGAGCTAGAGCGTGTTCTGAAATTTTATCTTCTCAACCGATTACTTGTTCTTTCAATACGGGTTAGTCGTGCCGGGAAGTTGGTATTAAGTCTTGTGGCTTCTTGCTGTTTTCTTGTGCCTTTTTGGAAGCTTGTAGAGTTCGTTCTTTGCTATCTTGTTGGCTTTCGGTTAGGGTGATGTCCCATTCCCCTAGTCGATGGCTTTTTGCTTTCTTTAGCTTCTAGTTTTCGGGTTTCGTTGCTAACCCATCTCTTTGGAATAGTATGGCTGGAAGGACTCATAGTGGTCAAGGCCATTTAGCTGGTCCGGATGAGGAGCTCCTGTAATACCCTGAAATAACCCTCTTGAGGTTGTTCGTATTTAACCAAAAGGGGATAAGTAAAAAAGGGATGTTTTGTTTTTTTTTAAGGGAGGTTGTTCTCTGTGAACCAGTCGTGCGAGGAAGTTAGAGTCCGAGTCAAAAAGAAGCCATGATAATAGGATCGTGGGGAGAGAAATTCAAGAACCCTAGAGGCTTGGTTTTCTTTTTCCTTCTTTCCAATGCGCCGTCGCCACGCGCCGAGCGTCGCTCGCTGTCTGCAGTCGCAGTTGGCCAGCCACGCATTGCCAGCGGTCGTCGCTCCCGCGCACGTTGCCGCTGCCTGCCCGCATCGACGCCTGCCCGCGTGAGCGCCCGCGTGTCGCCCATCTGCCGTGTGTTTGCATCGGCTGCCTGTGCGCGTGATAGCTGCTGCCGCTGCCAACACTGCCCGCTGCTTGCACATGCTGCCTGCACGCATGCATCTACTAGAAAAACTAGTTCCTGCCGATCCAGTGCAGCGCGTGGAAACTTTTTCCTTTTGGGCTGCTGCTGCTGTTCATGCGTTAGGTAAGTGCATTAGTAGTTAATTAGTTTTGTCCTCATTGCTTTGTATGCATGCAGTGATTAGCACTAGAAATTTGCATGGTATGCATGCAGCAACTAGCATTAGAATTATGTTTTGTATGCATGCATCTGTTGCTTTGGTAGTTAGCTAATGTTGGCAACGTTGCATGGCAAGGCATGCATGCAGGCTGAATAGTGAAGGTGAAACAATGGCTAATTAGTGCTGCATTAGGAGATAACTAATTTGGCCACGTTGTTTTGCATGCATGCATCTGTTTCTTTGGTAGTAGAGCAATTAGCAATAGAAATTAATGAGTAGTGTAAATTTGCTTTGTATGGATGCATGCTGCCTTGAACAGTAGATAGAGAGAGATTTAATAATAGATTTGAATTGAGATTAATTAGAGAGGGGTTTTAGAATTTTCTAGTCGAGGGGCCGATTAGTATATCTGTGTAGTCTGCTGTTTTGTTGTACGATTATTTCGGGCACCTTAATGGCGAATTTTGGGAATGTCATCTACTAATTAATTGTAGATAATTTCAGTATCTTTCCATAGAGTATTTAATCATGTCGAGCGGACGAGTAATTTTCAAGTTATAAATTTAGTAAGGCTCGCTGTCCAGAAGATGACAGATCGGTCTTCTGGAATAAAAACGTGGGGGTTAGATGATTTAATTAGAAGTCATGGTAATCTAAAAAAAATGTGGAGAATTTTGTGTAGATTCCAGAATGGGGTGGTCTGCCATGATCAGACTTATGAGTCAAAAGTTGCGCCCTTTTAGTACCGTGACAAAGAATGGGTGACTGTTCGGTATTGGGGAAGCGTTGTGGATTTGGGGAACGTGTAGGAGCGATGTCAATTAATTGTTGTTCTTGTGATGCTATAGCTTGTATTGAAATTTGAGTGTTTAATGTAGGAGAGACGCCGTGCTTGTTGCCATCTTCTAGCCAAACCGTGCGTCGCAACTAGTATAAAGGCAAGTGCATGGTAGACAGCGATCAATGATTGATCACTGTATTTCTTTATCATTCATTACCATTATTGTTGTGCTTTTACTCTTATTTAATTGCAAGCAATGGAATGGTATGACTGTATCTTGTTGACGAACATGAAGAAAATTGGATATGATGAAAATGATGAAATTATGCATTTTTGCATTCATAAGCATCTTTGCATATGAGCAGGTGATCATGATTGATCACAACTCCACGGGAGTGGAGGAGGTCCCTGATCCTTGAGGAGGAGCGGGCTTGAGAGTGAACGTTGTCGCGAGCATTCACTCACGTATACCGGTATACGCGAAAGAAGTGCATGTGGACATGTAGAGTAGAGTTGCATTGAGATATGAGATGAATGTGTGTGAAAATAAAGAGAAGAGAACGACATGAGAATATTAATAGAAGGACATGTGATGATAATGAAGTTATTGAATACTGTTGATTTATCATTGTTCGTTGTATACTGATGTATTTGCTGAGTTATGGACTCACCCTTGCTCTTTTGTTGTTTTTAGGTGATCATTGAGGGTGCCGCAATTGAGAGGGGATAGTGCACATGTGATAGTTTTATACTTCAGACACATGATTATTTGCCATGAGAACCATTTGATTCATTATTGCTGGACTACTTTTAGGACATGTTAGAAATTGAATAAGCTTAGATGAATGTTTTGGACTAGTCTATTCATTCCAAGGTTTTGGATTTATTTGTTTGGTGCTGTTTTAGACTTTTTACCTTGCTATGTTTCCCTCGCTAAATTATTCATGCTTGACAAGCCTTTATTCATGTTTTATTGTGACCCATGAATGGGTTTTATTAATGCTTTGTTTGCTATAAATATATAGTGTGTTGATGAATAATAGTTAGAAGAGTAGTTTAGTGGCATTTCAGACTCAGTGTTGGGCTGGGGTGTTACAGTTGGTATCAGAGCAGGCTTTAGATCCGTGGTGAATAAATGAACAACTTAGGTAACCTAAAATTGCTAAAATTTGTTTTAGGACTAGTAAAACAACTAAAATTTGCTAATGGTTAATTAACTTAAAATTTGACACACTAGTTCACAATAGGATGGGTATGGGACGAGTAGTGCTTTTACGCTTCCGATATATTATGTATGAGTTGATATTGGTTCTATGAACTTATTGTGTGTTAATGATTGCTGTTGATAGCTATGCCGAGAGGTAGAGATCGTTGTCGTGGCCATAGGCATGGCCAGGTTGTACCACCGTTCGTGGTATGGGAATAGTGATTGGTTTTTCTTGGGTATTACTGTTAACGAGGTTGGGGATGAGTTTTTTATGGGGAAGTTGTTGTCTTTCTTGAGTTTGTATTTGGTTTTCTGGTGGTAGCTTCTTGTGGTTGATGAACTTTCTTCGGATAGTGGTTTCAATGCAGTTGGTGAGTTTCTATTGGTCTTTATTGGTTCCATAAGGCGATTATTTGTTTTCCTGACTATCGAACTACTTGTGCTGTTGCGAGGATTATTAATGGACAAGGTGGATCTTTTCATGTGAGTTCTATTTTTTTTTGTTGGAAAACATGACTCATTTGTTCGCTTGGTATTTGGATAATGGAAATTTTATTTTGCAAGTTCTTTATCATGTGGAAGCTTTGACCTTATGTATTTCAGTTGGAATAATTTGAGTGTTGACGTTTAATGCCTCACTTTTATGAAAGGAAGTGTCGAAATTCTTTTGTTGTGTCTTGTTATGTTTAAGTGTGAGGATGTAATCATAGCAATTAATTGATATGGTATGAGTTGTCAGGTTGGGTCAGTAGCGTGAGGCATAATTAATCTTAAATGATGTCCTTGGTAGTGTCGTTGATTAATCTATTGCTGTCGTGTAATATTTGCTTGATGTATTGTCATTAAGAGTATATTTATTCCTAATTGGAATCAATAGGGCAACTGAGAAGTGTGGATCATTGATGAACTATATTAAATCATTGGGATTGGTTAATTTGCTAAACTTGTGAGATAAACTTGATTAATTAGTCTCTTTGGTTAACCTCACCATTTGGAGTGGTTAAGTTAAAAGAGGTGTTATATTATTGTCTTAGTAGATATTTGACGAGGATTAAAACCTCTATGTATTAATTTAAATATATAAAAAGACCATACGTCTTCATGGTCGTAACCCCTAAGGCTAACGACCTCACTGGTCATAAGGATTCCAGAGGTTACACGATGGGTACCTCAGTCGGACTAGGTTCCACCAAAGGTTCTTCGAAATGCTATGAACAGGTACCATTAACCGTATGATGAATGGAACACGTGCTAAACGTTCCATAACTTACGATGACATACAAGACTCTGACGATAAACCACCTTGCGGTTAAATGTCTCACAAATACTTAACCGCAAGGCAGTTAGCACATCGTTAACTACCTTAAACCTCCGACCAGTTGTAACGTTTCATCAAGGACGTCTTTCCCAAGAGTAATTGCCGTCCCTTCGGGAGTTATTTAATGGTGAAGCGCAGAAGATAAGGAGAGAGACACAGAACAGCAAACAACAAAAGGCAACACAGAAGCCGAAGCAGTAGTATTCAGTACATTCAGTGTAATTGGAGATAGTCCCTAGTCAAGTCTTGTAAACCCGCCATATAAATAAAGAGCAGCCCCCATTCTCTTCGAAGATACTCTACGTCATTTTCCTCCTTTTATTTTCATAAGATCGGCGATTTGATCGTCGACAGCTGGCGCCGTCCGTAGGGAAGAAGACGTAAGTGTTTCGAAGAAACTTTTTGCTCGTACAAATCCTCACCCAAATTCCAGCAATCGCCAATGCGAGTATGCCCGGAGTTTGGGACGAGGAGAATTGTTTCGACTTGGCGGACTACGCCGACCTCGACATGGAAGGATGCATTCGTGCCATGGAGGAAAATGGCAGATCATCCTCATCTTCCTCCTCCGCCGGCTCGCATATCGCCGACGATAGCGAGATCAGTCGGATGGACGAGGATGCGCCACCGTTACCAATGGCGCAATCAGAGGAACCCGCTATTCCGATCAGTTCGGAATGTCAGGGGATCTCTTCAAGCCCGGCCTTCCCGACCGGCAAAACAGGTGAAGAAATTTCAGCCCCTTCACTCGAGAATCTCTATACCCTCGATGAAATTATGGCTGAAAGATACTCTCCTACAACTTCTGGCGATTCCAGGAGTCAACCGACATCTGGTAACGGTGTCGATGAAGCCTCCACTGGTCATAAACCACGTGGGGATAATCACGCCAAGATACGATCGGCGATCGTCAATCAGCCGAGAAACCTCGAGGGTGCTCATCTCTGACCGCTCTTCGTCGTGAAAACTTCTGGTAGAAGCCCTGATAAGCTCTCCATTAGTTACGATGGAAGCTCATCGGAAGATCAATGCTGGAGGCACGAGGTCAACGCGATCGGAGATGAGAATCAAGATGCCTTGCACGTGTTGGAGATATGCCCTAGAGGCAATCATAGAGATGATGATATTTCATTGTATCCATGATTTAATAAATGTTCCTTGAATATTACCTTTGTGTTGATTAACAAGTATGTGACTTGTTTGTGAAACTCTTTACTTATATGGTTATTCTAAAGTTGTCCCTAGTCGGAGTTCATGTGAGGACACACGTGAATGATGGATTAGCACATGTATCGGTTGATGACCATGTTTCACAGTCATAGACATGGAGATGTCAAACCAATAATGTGGACACATGTTTAGAACATGGGGTTGGACCGACCCAACATGAGACATAACAATTATACTTATGGTTCTCTCTACACAATGTGTACGCCTTGTCCTTAGACACGAGATTGTCGCATGTACTTGAGATGTGAATCGACCTACTTAGGGGCTATCAAACGCTACTCGTGAATCGGGTAGTTATAAAGGTAGCTTCGGGTTTGTCATGAAGCATCTTTGCGAGGCATGGTCGGTCGAGATGGGATTGCCCTCTCTACCCGAGAGATATCTCTGGGCCCCTCGAGTGATCGGATCCAGAAATGCATGGCCATGCTACTTAAGGTTAAGAGTTAACCTAGTAAGGGATTCCGGATCATAGGATCGAGATAGAGTGGTCAGCTTGGAGCTCGACCGAATATCGTGAGGCAAAGGATTGGCATGTACATAACGTTGTGATGGTTCGTCCGATATGATCTTTGTGTACGTTTAGGAGTTGGCACGTCTTGCTAGAGGCCGCTACCAACTATTGACCAAGTATGTATACTCGCGTCATGTCTAAACATACGTGAACCTATAGGGTCACACACTTAAGAAGTGAAGCCTAATTCGGATTGGATCCGAATTAGATCGGGCATTGGTCCTAATGGGCCTCTATTAGTAGAAGCCCATTGTAAGGCGTCTATAAAAGGAGGGCAAGGCGCCTGAGATTCATGATGAGTTTTTCGTGACATCCTCAAACCTCGCCGCCACCCTCCCACGCCCTAGTCGCTCGCGCGGATCTAGTAGTCCGGCGTCGTCGCTTCCTCCGTGCGTGTGGATACCTTTGGGCGCCAGCATCTGTGGCGTTTGGACGAACCGCAAGAGAGGAGTCAGACGTGGGGCGCCGCGACGAGGACGAGGAAGTAGTACGACTACTCTACCCGACGTCTTTGCATCAACTTAGTACGACTACTCGCCTCTGACGTCTTTGCATCAATTCCGCGACTTCTTGGCGTCTAGTGGTAAGACCGTGATCTATAATCTGCAGTGATCTTGGTTTACTGGTAGAATTTTTATTAATTTGCGCTAGTGTAGCCTACCCGTAGCCCTTCATGGTATCGAGGCGGTTCTTTGTCATGTTATAGGTTGAATGATTTGCATATGGCGATATGTAAGTCGGTTTGATCGATGTGATCGATTGTATAGTTACGTAATGGATTGATCTGGTTTCGTGATCATCTTTGCTAAGGTCGTGAAACAACATACCCCTACCACCGGATTCGCCATCGGGGACAAAGGTGACACGTAAACCCGGTGCGGAATGAGAAGATCAATATGATTGGTCGAATCGAACCTAGATTGATAATCGATGTTCCGTGATCATCTTTGCTAAGGTCGTGAAACAACATACCCCTACCGGTCGGATTAAGCCATCGGGGACAAGCGGTGACACGTAAAACCGGCTGCGGAATGCGAAGATCAATACAAATTGGTCGAATCGGAACAATAGTCGATTTGTGGTAAATATGATTTGCCGATCAAAATCCTAAGTAAAAATTGCATAGATTGGATCTCTTTTTTTCACGAACCCGCGAGGAAACCTCTCGACCCTTATCCGTGAGATTGCGATTCTATGCATAACTTGTTTTTGCGGGATGTATGTGACCAAGATGGCCTAATGTGTATGTGATGCATGTTTGTAATATTTTCATGACTGCGTGTAGTGGGTTCGCAAACACTTTGGAGCCATTGTGTTGTCAAAGTATTGTATTAACGGCTGCGTGCTTGACTTGTGATGATTCCTTATATCCATGTATTTTATTACTAGTCATTATGAGTAATAGCTTATATTAGTACTCGGAGGACACATCACTTGGAAGGATGGCACACATTAACCATGGAGATGGAGATCATCATGGTGGGCCAGATTCTATGGTGATGGAGATCACCATGAGAAAATGGGCCATCTTGAGTCTGGCTGTGTGAATGCTATTCTGTTTGTTTTACTCCTATGCATGTTTAAATGGTAGAAGTATAGCGATCCCTCACAAAATGTTAAGTTAAACATATGCCCTCCCAACTAAACTTTGCACCATCCCATGTCTTGTAAATTGATGGTGGGTCTATAAAATTAGGGCACCATCGACTTTCCTTGACTAGATGGGTTTGTATCGGATACCTACATGCATAAGGGTTGGTGAACTTAACAAGGTTATCATAAAGGTTATGGGCCTTGGGGCATAAAGGTTGGGCGCGGGGCATAGAGATGTCACCCAACAACAAGAGTCATATAGAGATATGATTAGTAAGGTGTTGCTTACGAATTAACTTGTCTCCTAGCGGTGATGCAAAAGCTCACTAGTAGACTTCGTTAATTGCGGATCTTGAATCACTAAGAATCAATAGAGGATGTTGATTTTAGTGGGAGTACATTCTATTAAATTGTTTAATATAGTTTACTCTATCATGGTTTTATTTGTCTTAGTATTTTACATTTCCTATTGTAGATCAATGGCATCTAGCAACCGCGACACCCTTTTGCTTTATGATCGATTCTTGAGAAAGAAAATTAAATGGAACAAACTATTGATTTGGTCCGTAACTCGAGAATTGTTCTCGTAGGCGGATAAAAAGGAAAACGTTCGACACCCCAATCCCGTAAGAGCACGCTAACATCTTGCGTCTTCTTTATTAAACCGCCTACAAGAAAGCATGTGATGACTCTCTTGAGGTTAGGCATCTTATGCTTGCATGCATGGAACCCGACCTTCAAAAGCGGTTTGAGGATCGAGAGCGTATGATATGATCATGGCGCTTAGGACATGTTCGAGACCACGTGCCAGATGAGCGATTCAATGTCTCTAAGGCTTTTACGGAATGCAAGTTAACGAAGGTGCACCCAGTAGGCCCACATGTGATCAAAATGGTTGGTTCTGATCGGACTTTGGATAAACTTGGTTTTCCAATTAGCCAAGAGTTGGCAACTGATTTCATTTTGGCGTCTCTTCCACCTAGCTATGGACATTTCATTTCGAACTACCATATGCATGGGGTGGAAAAGGGCCTTAATGAGCTTTGTGGGATGCTCAAAACAGCAGAGAGTGACATTAAGAAGTGTGCAGGCCCTAGCATGTGATGGTCAAGAGAACAAGTCGACTTCAAGAAAAGGGTAGGAAGCCATGGGCAAAGAATAAGGGCAAGGTTAAAGATATGATCTCGGCCAACGCCTAAGCCTAATCTTTGGACTCGAGTGAGACAAGATGCTTCTATTGTAAAGAAATCGCCATTGGAAGAGAAAGCGCAAGAAGTACACGGATTAGGAATGCAAGAAGAAGGTTTGGGAGTAAGACTTCCACCCATGGTACACTTGTCATAAATGTTTTAGACATTTTTCTCGCTGATTCTCCTATTAACTCTTGGGTATTTGATCTGGGATCGATTGCTCACATGTGCAACTCGATCACGAGGGCTAATAAAAGTAGAGGAGTCGCAAGAGGTGAAGTTGATTTTAGCGTCGGAAATAAAGCAAGGGTTCTTTGCGTTGACCGTCGGCACCATGCAACTTCAGCTTCCTTCAAGATTTATTATGGAATTGAATAATTGTTATTATGTTCCTAGTATGAGTCGAAACATTTTATCCCCTCATGTTTGATGAGAGATGGTTATTCATTTGCAAGTAAAGACAATGGTTGTTTGATCTCTAAAAATGAAATGTTTGTGGCTTTTAGCCCATTGTGAATGGGTTATTTATTTTAAATCTTGATGATGCACCCATCTTTAACATAAATGCTAAAAGACTTGACCTAATGATTTGAATCCCACCTATGTTTGGCATTGTCGTTTGGGTCACATAAGTGAAAAGCGCATGAAGAAGCTCCATGATGATGGTCTTCTAAACTCGTTTGATTTTGAATCATCTGAGACATGTGAAGCTTGTTTGCTTGGTAAGATGACCAAGTCACCTTTCAAAGGTTCTTTTGAGAGGCGTCGGACTTGTTGGAAATCATACATCTTGATGTATGTGGACCAATGAGCACGATCGCTAGAGGAGGATTTCATTACTTCATAACTTTTCTTGATGATTTTAGTAGATATGGCTATGTCTACTTAATAAAGCATAAGTCTGAAACTTTTGAAAAGTTCAAAGAGTTCGTAATGAAGTTGAAAATCAACGTGCCAAGAAAATTAAGGCTCTGCGATCGATCGTGGTGGCGAGTATTTGAGTCATGAATTTAGCAATCATCGAAGAGTTGCGGAATTGTTCCATGACTAACACCGCCGGAACGCCTCAAAAGCAACGGGTATCCGAGCGTGTCGGACCTTGTTGGACATGGTTCGATCGATGATGAAACGATCGGATCTACCATTATCATTTTGGGGTTACGCTCTAGAAAGCGGCAGCTTTCACATTAATAGGGTACCGTCTAAATCCGTAGTTAAGACACCATATGAGATATGGACCGGGAAGAGTCACGTTTGTCTTTTCTAAAGATTTGGGGATGTGAGGCGTTTGTCAGCGACTACTGATCGGACAAGCTCACACCCAAGTCGGATAAATGCATTTTAAATGGGATATCCGAGAAGAAACCTTTGGATATTACTTCTACAACCGACTAGAGGGCAAAGTGTTTGTCGCTCAAGTGGTGTTTTCCTAGAAAAGAGTTTCTCAACAGGAGACAAGTGGAAGAACGGTGCGGCTTGAAGAGGTTCAAGATGAACCAATCGGGAAGACTTCGACGAATGATCTTTGTAACACCCCACCCAAAGACCTCGAGCCCGAAATGCTACTAAACGATCCTTTTTAAACAATATTCATCAACACACTAAAAAAAATTTCAGCAACCAAAGCATTAATAAAATCCAACCACGGGTCACAATAGAACATGAATAAATACTGATTAAGCATGAATAAATACGCGAGGGAAACATAGCAAGATATTAAGTCTAAAACAACACCAACCAGTAAATCCAAAAACCGTGGAACCAAATAGACTAGTCCAAACATTCATCTAAGCTTATTCCAAATTCTAACATGTTCTAAAAAGTATCCCAGCAATAGTGAATTAAATAGTTCTCATGGCAACTAGTCATGTGATTGAAGTATAAAATTATTCCATGTGCTCTAGTCCCTCTCAAGCGTGGCGCCCTCAAAGATCACCTAAAAACAACAAAAGAGCAAGCGTGAGTCCACGACTCAGCAAATACATCAATAAACCACAAACAATGATAAAACAATAGTATTCAATAACTTCATTATCATCACATGTCCTTCTATTAATATTCTCATGCCATTCTCTTCTCTTTATTTTCACACACATTCATATCATATCTCAATGCAACTCTACTCTACATGTCCACATGCACTTCTTTCGCGTATACCGGTATAGCATGAGTGAACGCTCGCGACAACGTTCACTCTCAAGCCCGTTCCTCCTCAAGGATCGGGGACCTCCTCCACTCCCGTGGAGTTGTGATCAATCATGATCACCTTCTCATATGCAAAGATGCTTATGAATGCAAAGATGCATAATTCCATCATATTCATCATATCCAATTTTCCTCATGTTCATCAATAAGATATAATCATACCATTCCATTGCTTGCAATTAAATAAAAATAAAAGCACAACAATAATGGTAATGAACGATAAAGAAATCAAGGATCAATCATTGATCGTTGTCTACCATGTACTTGCCTTTACTAGTTGCGGCCTTGCGGTGCAGCTAGAAGATGGCAACAAGTCTGACGTCTCTCCTACAATAAACACTTAAATCTCAATACAAGCTATAGCATCACAAGAACAACAATTAATTTAACATCGCCCTACCGTCCCCCAAATCATACGCTTCCCCAATACCGAGCAATCACGCCTTGCTGTCATGGTACTAAAAAGGGCGTAACTTTTGACTCACAAGTTCGATCATGGCAAACCACCCTATTCTGGAATTTACACAAACTTCCCCACCTTTTCTTATATTACCATGACTTCTCATTAAATCATCTAACCCCTTGTTTTTATCCCAGAAGACCGATATGTTATTTTCTGGACAGCGAGCCTTACTAAATTCATAACTTGAAAATTACTCGTCCGTTCGATATGATTAAATACTCTATAGAAAGATACCAAAATTATCTACAATAAACTAGAAGATGACATTCCCAAAATTAGCCATTAAGATGTCCGTAATAATTGTACAGAACAACAGACTAAGCAGATCTACTAATCGGCCCTCAACTAGAAAATTCTAAAACCCTCTCTAATTAATCTCGATTCAAACCTCTAATTAAATATCCCCAATATCTTTGTTTAAGGCGATGCATCATACAAAGCAAAATTACACTCTTGATTCATTTCTATCGCTAGTCTACTACTAATTAATTGTTAGCACTAGTTGCACTACTAATTAATTGCTAGCGACCTTTGCACTACTAGACAATTCTAGCGCTACTTGCACTATTAGATAATTTAGCACTAGCTAATTAATTCTCGCAGCCACTAGATAACACACGCACAACATAAGAAGATGATTCCTTACGTGAGCAGCAGTAGCACAAATTGGTTGGGCGTGCTGGTCAAATGGCTATGTAGCGGCAACAAAAGGCAAAGACTTCACGCAGCAGCAACCAACGCAGGCTGTCGAGCGAAAGATCTTCCACGTGTGGGCAGCAACCGATGCAATCGAGTCGGCGAGTTCACGCTACGCGCACAAAGGTGGCGACAACAACCGGTGAGGCGACCACGCATGGGCGGTGTGCCGGCGCGCGCGAACGCGCAATGCGGATGGGCGAGCGAGCCAGCCAACACGCACGCACAAGACGGACGGCGACTCCGGCGACGGCCTAGACGCGCCGAGCGAAAGAGAACAAGATGGCGGCGCACGGGTGGGAGATAAAAGAAAAAAAAATGCTAGGGTTTTTAGAATCCACTCTCTCCACGATCCTTTTATTTAGGCACGAGCTGACTCCCCTCTAAAACTCTAAAATATTCCGTTTTTTACGTATCCCCTTTTGTTTATTTACGCATTGGTCCTCAAGAGGGTTTTTTTTTATAGAATATTACATTCTACCCCCCTTAAACAGAATTCGACCTCGAATTCTACTCGTCTTCTACACGAAAGAACCACCACAACTGAAATTAAACAACAAATCACACGTACCCGACGTGAACAACTCCGGATATTGCTCGCGCATGCGAGACTCCAACTCCCAAGTCGCCTCTCTCTCGGACTGATGCGTCCACAGCACCTTGACGTATACCAACGTCTTGTGCCTTAGTACTCGCTCTGACCTCTCTAGAATACGCACCGGACGCGACTCAATTGTGAGGTCTTGCTCGATAGTCAGCGGCTCCAACAAAACCTCATGCTCTGGGTCTCTCAAAAACTTTCTCAGCATGGAGACATGAAACACATTGTGAACCCCGCGCATGGACTCAGGAAGGTCCAAGCGGTAAGCCAACTTTCCAATTCTTGCAATAATCGGGAACGGTCCAACGTACCTTGGGCTAAGCTTCCCTTTGGTACCAAATCGGACAATGCCTTTGGTGGGAGACACTCTCAAGAGCACCTGATCACCCACCGCAAACTCCAAGTCACGCCTCCTCACATCTGCATAGCTTTTCTGTCTGCTCTGGGCTGCTAGCAAATTCTGTCTCACCATGGCCACGCTCAGCGGTCTTGAATCGGTCAGGACCCAAAACTGCCTTCTCCCCCACTGCATCCCAACAAAGTGGCGACATGCACTTCCGCCCATCTGAGAACCTCGAATGGCGCGGCTCTAATACTAGAATGGTACCTATTATTATAAGCAAACTCTGCAAGAGGTGGCGATCCTCCCAACTACCATTCCAAGATAGAGCATAAGACCACAACATGTCCTCCAAAGTCAGATAGTGCGCTCTGACCGCCCATCGATCGAGGGTGAAGCGTCAGACTAAGACGGTTGTGTGCCCAACGCACTCTGCAGACTCTCCCGAACTTGGAGACAAACTTAGCATCCCTATCGAAATTATGGTCTTTGGCACACCATGCGCCTCACTATTTCACGCACATAAATAGGAGCTAGATCACTCATTGAACTTCGTCGTGCGAATAGGAATAAAGTCTTGCAGACTTCTTTGAAGCGATCCACCACTACCCAAATTGCATCATTCCCTCGTGGTGAGCGAGGCAAAGCCACCACAAAGTCCATAGTGATATCATCCCATGGCCATTGGGAACCTCCAAAGGTCGCAACAACCTGCGGGGCGCTTATGCTCGGCTTTCACTTGGCGACAAACACCACAAGAAGCCACATAATTAGCAATATCCACTTTCATCCTTTTCCACCGTAAATTTTGTTTGAGATCTCGATACATCTTAGTCTCCCGGGATGAATAGTGCGGGATGCGATGAGCCTCCCTCAAGATGTCATCCTTGACCTCTGCCTTTTGTGGCACACAAAGGTGGCCTTTAAACCGCATAAAGCACCAGATTCATCTATGCTGAAATCTCCTCCTTGCCCTCATCCAGACGCTTCTTGACCTCCTACAATAACCGGTCACTCTGCTGTGCTTCCTTTACACCTGCAGAATAGCCGATCAATGATCAAGCTGTGTCTCAACATGTCTTTGTGCCGCATAGCAATAGGATATCCCCATGCGATCAAAATCAGCAATGAGGCAATCTAGAGTAGCGGAGTCGCCTTGCGACTAAGAGCATCGACAACAACATTGGCCTTGCACAGGTGATCTTGAATAGTAAGGTCATAATCCTTGATCAATTCTAGCCATCTCCTTTGCCTCAAATTCAGATCATACGGGTGAAGATATACTTGAGACTCTTATGATCCGTGAAAATATCACAAGACTCCTTTGTCTGAGATAATGCCTCCAAATCTTTAGAGCAAAGACAACATGACCAATTCCAAGTCATGAGTGGGATAATTACGCTCATGCTTCTTCAATTGCCTCGACGCATAAGCAATCACCTTACCGTCTTGCATAAGTACACAGCCAAGACCCACTCGAGACGATTGTCTGAAAAAGCGTGGAACGCTTCCACAGCTCGGGAAGAGTGAGAATAGGTGAGGTCACCAACCTCTCCTTCAAAGTCTGAAACTAGCGCTCACACTCATCGATCCTTTGGAATATCACACCTTCTCGAGTAAGCCGAGACATCGGCTTGGCGATGATAGAAATCTGCACAAAACGCCGATAGTAACCACCAAACCCAAGAAACTCCTCACCTCCTTCACATTAGTCGGCCTCTTCCAATCCACCACTGTGGAGACCTTGCTAGGATCAACAGCAATGCCCTGAGGATTTATCACATGACCCAGAAAACCCACTTCTGAAATCCAGAACTCACATTTCTTCAACTTAGCATAGAACTTGTGCTCTCTCAAAGTCTCTAACACTAGCCTCGGTGGCGCTTATGATCCTCATTGGTCTTGGAATAGATAAGAATATCATCAATGAACACCACCACGAAGTCATCCAGATACTCGTGCAACATGTTGTTCATGGTCTCCATAAAAACGGCAGGTGCATTAGTTAGTCCAAAAGACATAACTTTGTATTCATAATGCCCATACCTGGTGGAGAAAGCTGTCTTCTCTACATCTTGCTCACGCACACGGATTTGATTATACCCTGACTAGAGATCAATCTTGGAGAACACCTGAGCTCCATTCAACTGATCAAACAAGTCCTCAATGCGTGGCAATGGATATTTGTTCTTGATCGTGACTGCATTAAGCGCACGATAATCAACACACATCGCCAACTCCATCCTTCTTCTCTGTGAGCAATCGGAGCTCCCCATGGCGATACACTACGCCTAATCAAACCCTTAGCCAACAAATCGTCCAACCGCTTCTTCAACTCATCACAAACGGACGTGCGGTCGATATGGAACAACGAGATGGGTCGAGTGCGAAACAAGATCAATCACGAAACTCCACGTCTCGCGCGGTGGCATGCGGAAGCTCGGTAGGAAAACATCTGGATAATCACTAACCACGGAATCTCCTCAATCCGAAGCCACGCTCGGTTTCTCGGCAAGAGCTAGGAGAAGCCCGTTTAACTGCCACGACCCGAAACAGTCCGGCCAACACGAAAAGAGGCGGCGGCGCCTCCTGAAAGGTCAAAGTCTCTCGGCACGAAGTGCACGACAGAGATCGCCCTACGTAAACAGATATCACGGCTCGGTAAGAGTGCAACCAATCCATGCCCAAGATAACATCAAAAGGTTCCAACTGAATGACCATCAGATTCGCCGTGAACTTCTCCCCATCGATAACAATAGAGAACCGAGGACAAACCATGGAGCTCGCAATAATACCCCCAGGAGAACTGACCAACACTGACTGAGAAATCAACTGCATACTCAAGTTTGCTTTTCTCGCAAACACCATCGAGACAAGCGAATAGGTAGCCCCTGAATCAAAAGGACTAAAGCATCAAGCGAATCCACAAGCAAAGTACTGTCACCACGTCGGGGCGACCATGGACTCTCTGGAGGCATGGCGTACCTCGTGGCGCCATGGCGAAAAGACGGCGTCGGGCGGCGAAACTAACCATCTGCTGTGGCGGTGCGGTAAAGCTGGTCGCATAACTGAAATGATGCACGAGGCGGCGGCCGCCGAGAGTACCACCGGGCGCCCAAAGTCAAAGGAAGTGGCGCAGAGAGCGACCATCATCCGGCAGATCCTCGGCGGGGCCCATCAAAGCGAAGCTGGATAGGCTCCCACTTGATCACACTAGCGGGGTTACGGCGACACACCCGCTCCTTGTGACTCGATGCGGCCACACCGACGACAATCTCCGTCCAGAGCACTTTCGGCGACGGTGACCATCACGCGCTTGAAACAAAGCATGCCTGTCTGCGGCAGGGCGAAGAGCCGGAGTACTGCAAAAGGACGAGGCGTCGAAGAAGAAAATGTCTTCGATCGCTTAAACTTGGAGGACTGCAGCCCTCCTTAAATTTCTTAAAAGCGGTCATTGAGCAGACCCCTCCCTCACGAGCTCCTCTTGGTCACCACTAGAAGCAACGGTCCACCGAGGCTTGCTGCCCTTAGTGAGTCAGATCTCCAACTCCATGCCCCGGCTTGCTCCACAACAGAAGTCACGGAGTGGAGTGGCTCCCAACACATGGCGGTACTTCGGCGTTGAGACCCAGACGGAACTTCTTGGCCTTCGAAGATCATCGTTTGCCATTTGAAGGACAAAAGCGAACCAAGTCATTGAACTCGGCCTCATACTCGAAGAATGGACCTTTTCCCTGAACAAAAGTCGTCAAGGCAACCTCCATCTTTTCAATGAAGGAGTAGGGTAGAACTTTGCCTTGAATTGATCAACAAAGTCCTCCCAAGTGGTCGCCCTGGCGGGCGGTCCTCGAAGACACCACGCCGTCCCACCAAATGTCCGCTTGCCCTTTCACCGAAGGCTACAAACGGACCCTCTGAAGTGAGGACATCTCCAAGGCTCCAAACTGCCTCTCCATGTAGCGCAGCCAGTCCACGCTCGGACGGTGTGCTGACCACAAGCGGGTCCAACCTCAACCCATCCACTCTCGGCGTCATCCGCGACTCAGTGCAGTGGGGAGCAACAGAGGCAACAGAACAGATGTCGCGGCGAGGGTGCCGGCTACTGTTGACGGAGAGCACGGATCTCTCCCACCAACTCTCTCAGCAAAGCGGGGGTTTCATCTTGGCCCCTAACCGGAGGCGGGTCAACAGCGACCCCCTCCATCGCAGCTCCGCTCCCCTCAACTACTGACTCAACTGCCACAGGTGGTGGCTCCACGGGACCACGCCCGCGGCCCCGACCTCCACCACGGCCTCCACGACCGCGGCCACCACGACCACGTCCTCTACCCCTCGGCATAGCTATCAACCACAATCAATAACACACAATAAGCTCAAAGGTCAATACCCAATCATGCATCAGTATATAACATAACATAAGCATAAAGCGATACTCGTCCCACTCTTTAACCTATTGTGCACTAGTGTGTCAAAATTTTAAATTAGTTTACCATTAGCAAATTTTAGTTGTTTTACTAATCATAAAACAAATTTTAGCAATTTTAGGTTACCTAAGTTGTTAATCTATTCACCACGGACATAAAGCCGCTCGATACCAAGCTGTAACACCCGACCAAAGATCGAGCACGAAATGCTACTAAACTATCCTTTTTAAACAATATTCATCAACACACTAAAAAAAATTTCAGCAACCAAAGCATTAATAAAATCCAACCATGGGTCACAATAGAACATGAATAAATACTGATTAAGCATGAATAAATACGCGAGGGAAACATAGCAAGATATTAAGTCTAAAACAACACCAACCAGTAAATCCAAAAACCGTGGAACCAAATAGACTAGTCCAAACATTCATCTAAGCTTATTCCAAATTCTAACATGTTCTAAAAAGTATCCCAGCAATAGTGAATTAAATAGTTCTCATGGCAACTAGTCATGTGATTGAAGTATAAAATTATTACATGTGCTCTAGTCCCTCTCAAGCGTGGCGCCCTCAAAGATCACCTAAAAACAACGAAAGAGCAAGCGTGAGTCCACGACTCAGCAAATACATCAATAAACCACAAACAATGATAAAACAATAGTATTCAATAACTTCATTATCATCACATGTCCTTCTATTAATATTCTCATGCCATTCTCTTCTCTTTATTTTCACACACATTCATATCATATCTCAATGCAACTCTACTCTACATGTCCACATGCACTTCTTTCACAGATATCGGATAGCATGAGTGAGCCTTCGCGACAACGTTCACTCTCAAGCCCGTTCCTCCTCAAGGATCGGGGACCTCCTCCACTCCGTGGAGTTGTGATCAATCATGATCACCTTCTCATATGCAAAGATGCTTATGAATGCAAAGATGCATAATTCCATCATATTCATCATATTCAATTTTCCTCATGTTCATCAATAAGATATAATCATACCATTCCATTGCTTGCAATTAAATAAAAATAAAAGCACAACAATAATGGTAATGAACGATAAAGAAATACGATGATCAATCATTGATCGTTGTCTACCATGTACTTGCCTTTACTAGTTGCGGCCTTGCAGTGCGCTAGAAGATGGCAACAAGTATGACGTCTCTCCTACAATAAACACTTAAATCTCAATACAAGCTATAGCATCACAAGAACAACAATTAATTTAACATCGCCCCTACACGTCCCCCAAATCCATCACGCTTCCCCAATACCGAACCGTCACGCCTTGCTGTCCTGGTACTAAAAAGGGCGTAACTTTTGACTCACAAGTTCGATCATGGCAAACCACCCTATTCTGGAATTTACACAAACTTCCCCACCTTTTCTTATATTACCATGACTTCTCATTAAATCATCTAACCCCTTGTTTTTATCCCAGAAGACCGATATGTTATTTTCTGGACAGCGAGCCTTACTAAATTCATAACTTGAAAATTACTCGTCCGTTCGATATGATTAAATACTCTATAGAAAGATACCAAAATTATCTACAATAAACTAGAAGATGACATTCCCAAAATTCGCCATTAAGATGTCCGTAATAATTGTACACAGAACAACAGACTAAACAGATCTACTAATCGGCCCCTCAACTAGAAAATTCTAAAACCCCTCTCTAATTAATCTCGATTCAAACCTCTAATTAAATATCCCCCAATATACTGTTTAAGGCAGCATGCATCATACAAAGCAAAATTACACTACTGATTCATTTCTATAAGCTAGTCTACTACTAATTAATTGTTAGCACTAGTTGCACTACTAATTAATTGCTAGCGACCTTGCACTACTAGACAATTCTAGCGCTACTTGCACTATTAGATAATTTAGCACTAGCTAATTAATTCTCGCACCACTAGATAACACACGCACAACATAAGAAGATGATTCCTTACGTGAGCAAAGATGAGCACAAATTGGTTGGGCGTCTTTGGTCAAATGGCTATGTAGCGGCAACAAAAGGCAAAGACTTCACGCGAAGCGGAACCAACGCAGTCGTCGGCGAAAGATCTTCCGTGTGGGCGAACCGATGCAATCGAAGTGGCGAAGTTCCAGTTCACGCACAAAGCGGCCGGGCGACAACAACCGGTGAGCGACCACGCATGGGCGGTGGCGCTGCGCGACGGCACGCGGCAATGCGGATGGGCGAGGCGGCCAGCCAACACGCACGCAGCAAGACGGACGGCGGCTCCTACGGCGGCCTAGACGCGCCGAGCGAAAGAGAACAAGATGGCGGCGCACGGGTGGGAGATAAAAGAAAAAAAAACTGCTAGGGTTTTTAGAATCCACTCTCTCCACGATCCTTTTATTTGAGGCGCGAGTGACTCCCCTCTAAAACTCTAAAATATTCCGTTTTTCGTATCCCTTTTGTTTATTTACGCATTGGTCCTCAAGAGGTTTTTATTTTATTTTATAGAATATTACAGATGCCCACGTGGCAGAACAAGTTGAGGAACCCATGGCAAAGGAAGCACCACCACCACGAAGGTCGGAAGGCTCCATGTCTGCGAGATATGTTATTGTTAGACAATGATGAGCCTCGACCTATCTGAAAGCAATGATGGACCAGACTACGAGAAATGGCATAGTGCCATGAGATCCGAGATAGCATCCATGGGAGAGAATCAAGTTTGGAACTTGGTTGACCCCGATGGTGTTAAAACCATAGAGTGCAAATGGATCTATAAAAGGAAGATTGATATGGATGGAAATGTTCATATCCATAAAGCTCGACTTATCGCAAAAGGTTTTCGGCAAGTTCAAGGAGTTGACTACGATGAGACCTTCTCACTTTGTGGCGATGCTTAAATCTATACGGATCATTCTAGCTATTGTTTGCATATTTCGACTATGAGATATGGCGGATGGATGTCAAAACGGCTTTCCTTAATGGAAATTTAACCGAGGATGTGTATATGATACTGACCGAGGGTTTTGTCGATCAATCAATGCTAGAAAAGTATGCAAACTTCAAAAATCCATTTATGGATTGAAGCAAGCATCTCGGAGTTGGAACATTCGTTTTGATGAAGTGGTCAAAGGGTTTGGGTTCATCAAAAGCGAAGAAGAATCTTATGCTTACAAGAAGGCAAGTGGGGCTCGCTCAGTATTTCTAATCTTATATGTAGATGACATATTCTTGATTGGAAATGATATTCCTATGCTTCGAGTCCGTTAAGACCTCACTAAAAATAGTTTTTCAATGAAGGACTTAGGGAAGCGGCATATATTTTGGGTATTAAGATCTATAGAGATAGATCAAAAAGGCTAATAGGATTAAGCCAGAGTACTTATATTGACAAAGTGTTGAAACGGTTCAACATGAAGGAGGCAAAGAAAGGGTTCTTGCCCATGTCTCATGGCATAAATCTTGGCAAGACTTAGTGTCCTTCGACAACTGATGAGCGAGATCGCATGAGTAAGATTCCATATGCTTCGGCCATTGGATCTATCATGTATGCTATGATATGTACTCGCCAGATGTTTCCTATGCTCTAAGTGTTACTGGCGAGATACCAGTGATCCGGTGAGAGTCAATCGGGCAATGGTTAAAAACATCCTCAAGTATTTGAGAAGAACTAAGGATGTGTTCCTAGTCTACGGAGGTGAGGAAGAGCTCGTTGTAAATGGTTACACCGATGCAAGCTTCCAAATCGACAAAGACGATACAAATTGCAATCGGGTTTTGTGTTCATTTTGAGCGGTGGTGCGGTCGGTTGGAAGAGTTCCAAGCGAGACTCATTCTCGACTCTACAACGGAGGTTTAGTACATTGCGCTTCAAGCAAAGAAAGGAAGGTGTTTGGATAAGGAAGTTCATAAGCTGAACTAGGTGTGGTTCCTAGTGCGTGCGATCCTCTGGATCTTTATTTGTGATAACAAGTGGGGCCATTCGCAAGCCAAGGAGCCGAGGAATCACCAAAAGAACAAACACATCTTTGCGGTTTCATCTCATTCGAGAGATCCTCAATCGAGGAGATTTAAAGATATGCAAAATACACACGGATTTGAATATTTCAGATCCTTTGACGAAGCCTCTCCTGACCTAAGCATGAGGCACACACAAGAGCTATGGGTATTAGATATCTTTTAGATTGACTCTAGTGTAAGTGGGAGACTGTTGGAGATATGCCCTAGAGGCAATCATAGAGATGATGATATTTCATTGTATCCATGATTTAATAAATGTTCCTTGAATATTACCTTTGTGTTGATTAACAAGTATGTGATTTGTTTGTGAAACTCTTTACTTATATGGTTATTCTAAAGTTGTCCCTAGTCGGAGTTCATGTGAGGACACACGTGAATGATGGATTAGCATATGTATCGGTTGATGACCATGTTTCACAGGTCATAGACATGGAGATGTCAAACCAATAATGTGGACACATGTTTAGAACATGGGGTTGGACCGACCCAACATGAGACATAACAATTATACTTATGGTTCTCTCTACACAATGTGTACGCCTTGTCCTTAGACACGAGATTGTGCATGTACTTGAGATGTGAATCGACCTACTTAGGGGCTATCAAACGCTACTCAATGAATCGGGTAGTTATAAAGGTAGCTTCGGGTTTGTCATGAAGCATCTTTGCGAGGCATGGTCGGTCGAGATGGGATTTGCCCTCTCTACCGAGAGAGATATCTCTGGGCCCTCGGTGATCGGATCGAAATGCATGGCCATGCTACTTAAGGTTAAGAGTTAACCTAGTAAGGGATTCCGGATCATAGGATCGAGATAGAGTGGTCGACTTGGAGCTCGGCCGAATATCATGAGGCAAAGGATTGGCATGTACATAACGTTGTGATGGTTCGTCCGATATGATCTTTGTGTATGCTTTAGGAGTTGGCACGTCTTGCTAGAGGCCGCTACCAACTATTGACCAAGTATGTATACTCGCGTCATGTCTAAACATCGTGAACCTATAGGGTCACACACTTAGGGTTGAAGCCTAATTCGGATTGGATCCGAATTAGGCTCAAGCATTGGGTCCTAATGGGCCTCTATTAGTAGAAGCCCATTGTAAGGACGTCTATAAAAGGAGGGCAAGGGCGCACATGATTAATGATGAGTTTTTGTGACATCCTCAAACCACGCCGCCACCCTCCCACGCCCTAGTCGCTCGCGCGATCTAGTAGTCCGGCGGCGTCGCTTCCTCCGTCGTGTGGATACCTTTGAGGCGCCAGCATCTGTGGCGTTTGGACGAACCGCAAGAGAGAGGAGTCAGACGGGGCCCGCGACGAGGACGAGGAAGTAGTACGACTACTCTAGTACGCCGCGATTCTCAACTAGTAGCGAATCAAATAGGGAAAGAGTTGAAGGGCTACGGGTAGGCTACACTAGCGCAAATTAATAAAAATTCTACCCGTAAACCAAGATCACTGCAGTTATAGATCACGGTCTTACCACTAGACGCCAAGAAAGTGAATTGATGCAAGACGTCGGGCAGAGTAGTCGTATTAAGTTGATGCAACCGACGTCGGTAGAGTAGTCGTACTACTTCCTCGTCCTCGTCGCGGCGTCCACGTCAGCCTCCTCTCTTGCGGTTCGTCCAAACGCCATAGATGCAGCGCCTCAAAGGTATCCACACGCACGGAGGAAGCGACGCCGCGCCGACTACTAGATCCGCGCGAGCGACTAGGGCGTGGGAGGGTGGCGCTGGGTTTGAGGATGTCACAAAAACTCATCATGAATCTCAGGCGCCTTGCCCTCCTTTTATAGACGCCCTTACAATGGGCTTCTACTAATAGAGGCCCATTAGGACCCAATGCTCATCTAATTCGGATCCAATCCGATTAGGCTTCACTTCTTAAGTGTGTGACCCTATAGGTTCACGATGTTTAGACATGACGCGAGTATACATACTTGGTCAATAGTTGGTAGCGCCTCTAGCAAGACGTGCAACTCCTAAACGCATACAAAGATCATATCGACGAACCATCACAACGTTATGTACATGCCAATCCCTTTGCCTCACGATATTCGGCCGAGCTCCAAGTCGACCGCCTATCTCGATCCTATGATCCTAATCCCTTACTAGGTTAACTCTTAACCTTAAGTAGCATGGCCATGCATTTCGATCCGATCACCGAGGGGCCCAGAGATATCTCTCTCGTAGAGAGGGCAAATCCCATCTCGATCGACCATGCCTCGCAAAGATGCTTCATGACAAACCCGAAGCTACCTTTATAACTACCCGCCATTTGAGTAGCGCTTTGATAGCCCCTAAGTAGGTCGATTCACATCTCAAGTACATGCATAATCTCGTGTCTAAGGACAAGGCGCACACATTGTGTAGAGAGAACCATAAGTATAATTGTTATGTCTCATGTTGGGTCGGTCCAACCCCATGTTCTAAACATGTGTCCACATTATTGGTTTGACATCTCCATGTCTATGACCTGTGAAACATGGTCATCAACCGAGACATGTGCTAATCCATCATTCACGTGTGTCCTCACATGAACTCCGACTAGGACAACTTTAGAATAACCATATAAGTAAAGAGTTTCACAAACAAGTCACATACTTGTTAATCAACACAAAGGTAATATTCATGAACATTTATTAAATCATGGATACAATGAAATATCATCATCTCTATGATTGCCTCTAGGGCATATCTCCAACAAGAGTATCAATGCTCAAGTACCAAGATATCATCTTATCTCATGGAAGTACGAAAACTCAAAAGCACTTCTTCGCTTTCAAATCCAACATATTCCTAGAAAGGAAAACTTTCGCGCACCGGTTAGCACGGATGGCTTCCACAAGGTCAACCGTCCCCGCCTGAGTTTTTCTCGAGCAACTCGATTCACCCTCGGTAGTCGAGCCTTCCGAGAACATACATGATTCTTCAGATCGAACAAACCGATCAAAAGGACATGGATGCTTCACAGTCGAGACGGTTGGTATTTATCACGTCAAGGTAGAGATTGGATGACATCGATCTACAATTATCTTGACAGATGAAATAATTCCTAAGATGATGTAGAGGCCGATCGTAGCACGAAAAGCCAAATCATACATTCTAATTGAGCGTACCTTGTACAAACGAGGATCTCATGGAGTGTTGATGAGATGCATATCTCAAGCGGATGGCATTAAGTTGCTAACCGAATCCATGAGGGAGTCTCAGGAGCACATCATTCCTCTGAGTAACTCGGTCGGTAAAGCCTTGAGCAAGGATACTCTTGCCAACCGCCTTCATGATGCAAAAGAACTTGTGACGGCGCGTACAATGTCAGTTTCATAGCAGACTAGTACATCAGCCGGCACAAGCCTTACAAACAATTCCTTTTTCTTGGCCTTTTGCAACCTGGGGACTAGACATTCTGGGACCTTTCCCAAGAGCACCCGGGGGCTTCGAATTCCTTTTCGTCATGATTGACACGTTTACAAAATGGATCGAGGCCGAGCCGGTTGTTAAAATAACAACTAAGGCCGCTAAGAGATTCCTAATGAAAAATGTGATCACACGATTTGGTGTACCTAGTTGTATAATCACAGATAATGGTGCCCAGTTCACTAGCAGTCAATTTCAAGAATTCTGTGATGAACTTGGTGTGAAAGTTCATTTTATTCATTGCTCATCCACGAGCAACGGGCGATGGAGCGTGCTAATGGTATCATTATGCAAGGGATCAAACGCAGAGTATTTGACCAGCTAATCAAACGGTCAGGAGCTTGGGTTCAAGAACTCCCGTCTGTATTATGGGCCGTTCGAACCACGACCAGTCGTGCGACCGGTGAAACACCATTCTTTTTGGTTTACGGGGCTGAAGCCATGCTTCCTCCAGAACTCCAAATTGGCTCTGCTCGAATTGATCGCTTTAACGAAAACGATCAGAATGAACGAAGACTCGACGACGTCAATTTCCTTGAAGAACGACGAAACCAAGCCCTTGTACGATCTGCAGTCTACCAACAAGCCATGCGAAGGTACCATAGTTGTAAGGTGCAACCTCGCAGCCATACTGTAGGTGATCTGGTTCTCGTAAAAATTGAGCCGTGCAAATCGCAATAAACTTTCCCCAAATGGGAAGGTCCTTACATCGTAATCGAAGTTACCCACTGTGTTCCGTCGATGGCTATGTTTGATGGGCAAATTTTGTCAAGTTCTTGGAACATTGATCAATTGCGTAAGTTCTATGTTTAATTATTGCTTTCATTTCTTTCAATTTCAATAAATTCATTTACTTTCTACAAATAATAATAAGTAACATTGCTTATATATATATACCTATAAATTTGATGATATGGTTGTCAATTTAAACTGGTTTGAGAAGACAATTTTTTCTCTCTAATATCCTTTCTAAAGGATCTCTATTACTCTCTAGCAATGATTTCTAAGTCGTACGCCGTATTTGTCCTAGACGTGAGCATTTTACCACGCACGACAACATTCTTTTCTTCAAGAAATATATGAGTAATCGGAGCATTGTACAAATGACTTTCCATACTGAACGATATGCTTAAAGATTTTGGAGGTTATATTTCACTATTTCAAGATTCATTACGCTCATATCCGCTCTTGGTGGGACACGAAAGCCTCCTAGTCGAAGTCTCTCCTTTTTACGCGTGGTCCCTTGCCTAATCGAAGGAGCTTCCTAGCGACGGTCCTTTTCTTACGATCCTCGCTACTAGTCGGATAGAGAGTTTGAACACGTTTCGCGAAATATGATATATGAATTCAGATCTCAAGCGTTCCTTCCGACCAGACTTTAGGATAATAGATATGAACAAAGTCCACTTATAATATTTGCTGCATTCATTTTTGCATTTCTCTTTATGTCGCAATACAAGGTCTTTTATCCAACCATATATAACTTTTTTGCTTGGTATTTCGATCATGGCAAACAACGATCTCTAACTAAGCGAAGTCATAAGCTGGTTCCGACCACAATGATTTCCTAATGTTGGTACGATCAGTTTTGACTTCATATCGGACATACCTTCAAAATTATGGTTTCAACTTTTTATTCTCTTTCTTGGCTACCTGCTTGCATAGTAATGATTTTCTACTATAAAGCAGTCAGAGGCTAGGAGGTATGTGAGAATTTATAAAATAGTCAAACAGATAAAACAAAGGCATTGTTAACTCCACATAAAAGGTAAGTCTTACACATATTCAATATTTTTACACCCTTTTGCAGAATCTACTCTAGAAATATTCCTGCACTAATTCTTCGCTTGATGGAGATCCGATTTCCATTTCTCTACTATTTTATCTCCAAGTGGCTTGAGTTCTTCCATGAACTTGGTTGCCTCCTCAAGAGGCGATTGAAGTCATCTTCGACGACTTGGAAATCAATAGAGGGTTTGAAGCTTTCAGTTTTGCCAAAGCAAAACTAACTCCACTAGCAACGCTTTGCTTTCATGGCTCGGGCATAATTCTTCCGAGTAGTCTTGAGCAAAGTTGTTAAGATCCTCTAGAAGTTGACCAAAATAGTTCATTTTCTCTCGGATCTCTTAAGGTAGGCGGGCTTGATCCTCGATCTCATATCAAAGATCATCTTGTTCAAAAATATAGTCTTTTCATCTAGACTTTGAATGAGAGTCGCCTCCTTGTCTTGCTCAAATTTCAGAGTTTTCTCTACTCTGTCCAAAATTTGTTTTTGCTCTGCAAGAGTAAAATGGGTGATAAGCAAAAAATAATTGGCGGAAAATAATAAGTCAAGTCTCGACCTATTACCTTCAATTCTTTTGTTAAGATTTTCCTTCTTGATCGTAGCCTCGGCGATCGAATCGTCCTTAGCTTTGATTTCTTCTTCAAGCGAGGCGCTTGGCTCTCTCGGCCAAGATCTCTTCTTTATTTTCTCCAAATCTATCAAATACGATAAGGAGAATAATTAACAAAGGACGAAGCATTGGAGAAAGAAAAAAGGCTAAGGGAAAATTCTTACTTTCTAATTCGAGTGTTTCGCTCCAAATCTTTAATCCATTGGTGGATCCTCCGACCATAGCAAAGTTCTCAACCATATGTCGTTCAAATAGCATTTTTTCTTTAAATCTGTCTAAAAGACTTTTAGGAGAGATTATGAACCGGTCGAGAAACTTACCCGGATTGCCAAATCATTGTATCCACCAAAAATGGAGTCAGGATGCATTTTGATTTGATGGTCCGATATCTTTCCCCACGCCTCGTCAAGCTCCTTATCCTCAATGAATCGGGGGCGAAAAGGGAACTTGTCAGGTTGAGGAGAGTTACCAACAATGGTCGGAACCTGTTGAGGGCCTTTAGGGGCATCTACCTCCGCAGAAGGAGTTAGGACCACCAATGGATCCAACTCAACTGTTGGCCTTGACGCCTGCTCGGGGGCTTTTCCGACCACCTTTTCCTCAGGAACTTTTTCCTGGGAAGTGGTCTGCTCATGGACCTCTTCAGGTATTGGGTCCTCAGAAGGAACACAGTGGAAACAACCTAACTCCAGAGGACCTATACCAAGCAAATAAGGGAAGTTAAAAAAGGAGGGAGAGATGCATCAAATCAAAGAGGTTATTAAAGGTATGTTCTTATACGACCACTTTCATTTGGGCGTACCTAGTTAATTTCCGGGATTTAACTTTGAAACACGGCAGAATAAAATCTGTACCGTCTCCCTTCCTTTTCTTTTCTTCTGACCCTACCGGTTCTAAACCGGCAGGATTGGCCAAGTCTGTTGTATTATCCAACAGAATATCAGATGCGATGTTTTCGATCATCTCATCAAAAGCAACGTCCTTGATGACCTGGTCGGACGGAGTAGTTTGACCCGCCTCCATATCGCTTGTTCCAAAGAATAACTATGCAGTCGTTAAAGACCAGTCTAGGGTCGGCAACCTCTGTGGTCGCGTGCTTTGGTGGCCTTCAGCCTTCTCCACCTAAACCAACAAATGAATTTGGTTAAGTGATGAAATCTTTTATCTAAACTATATGTATATCTCTTTTGAAATGTTTTGTTACCTCGGAAGATCCATCCTCTTCCAGTGCATCTGGGCACGAGTTGGTTGGAACAACGGTGGGATGTTTATCCTCACCAGTGTGTGCAATTCGCAACCCGACCAGCTACAAAAACAGAGCATGATCAAAAAAACCCGATCGGAGAATATATATATGTGTGCATGATAAAAGATTTGTTACCTTAAGCCTTGTTATTCTCTCTTCAACAGAGACTATGGCCAAGATCTCAGAAATCCAAATTTCTCCAGGCTCTCTGCAGATCACCTGATCCTTTCTCTAACTTCCTCGGAGGAAAGAACTTCAAAAGAAGAGAGAAAATAAGACAAGAACATGTTTTAAGGTAATACATTGATCCAATGAAAATACTAGTTGGAGTTATCTCAAAGACTTACCACCTCTTGTGATAGCTTCATCACGACCAATGGACCAGATCAGGGAGTGAGTCTAAAGCTTTAATGGGCTTATTTGACGTTTGGTGAAATCCCTCACCACATGCCAAGAGGTCAAGCCCTTGACTCGTAGGTCGTAGATGGCATCCACCCATCGCCCGACCACTCCTGTCTTTTCCACGGTCTTTCTCCATTTGGGATTTTCCGTTGCTCTCATTTCGGCGAAATAGAGGCCGTCGTCCTTCGTAACCGTCATATAGAACCAGTTTTTCTTCCATGACGACCACGAGGATCTGGAGTACATATGAATGTACTCATCGGCCTTTCCGTCATGAAGACGCAATGTACATTCCCCGGGAGTCTCCGTAGATCTCCCCATCACCATTCGGTAAAAATACCTAAAGAGCCTCAAACTTGGAGGCAATCCCAGGTATGCTTCACACAAATATGTGAAGATACTGATGTTGGCGATGGAGTTTGGGGCCAAATTCACTAATTCCACTCCATAGAATTCAAGAACACGGAGAAGGAATTTGTGTACCGGCAATCTCAGCCCGCATTCAATGTAGGCGAGGAACACGGGAATTTCCTCATCTTCGCGACTTGGGAAATGCTCTCCAAAAACTGATCTCCATCTGATCAAATTCTTGTCCGGAAGCATTCCGATCTTCTCTAAAGCTTCAAGCTTTTTCTTGCTCAACTCGACGGCAACCACTTTAGGATTTGCTCGACATGATAAAAATCCTTGAGGATGAGCAGAACTCGCAGGAGATTTTTGTGGCTCAAGAACAAGAAAAGGAAGGACGAAGATTTTTATGTCGGATGAAAGAGATCGAAAAAGGATCTGGAAGCATAAGGAATCCAAAAAGTCTAGCGATGGGGATTTTATAGCCTCGGGTCTTTCGAATAACGATCGGAGCTTATCCATAAAAGTCTGAACGGCAAAAAGCTTCTTTTTTGCCCAACGGACAGAGAAACTCCTCGGTTCCCAAGGCAAGTTCTCAACTTTAAAATGAACACAAAATCACCTCGGATGTCACGACATTAATTGGTGGTCTTCCCGATATGAATTCATCGGGGGAAGGCGTTCACACGACCTGTTCATTTAAAGTTCGGGGGCTAGGCGACGAGGATTAAAACCTCTATGTATTAATTTAAATATATAAAAGACCATACGCCTTCATGGTCGTAACCCTAAGGCTAATGACCTCACTCGTCGAAGGATTCCAGAGGTTACACGATGGGTACCTGGTCGGACTAGGTTCACCAGTCAGTGCTTCGAAATGCTATGAACAGTACCATTAACCGTATGATGAATGGAACACGTGCTAAACGTTCCATAACTTACGATGACATACAAGACTCTGACGATAAACCACCTTGCGGTTAAATGTCTCACAAATACTTAACCGCAAGGCAATTAGCACATCGTTAACTACCTTAAACCTCCGACCAGTTGTAACGTTTCATCAAGGATGTCTTTCCCAAGAGTAACTGCCGTCCCTTTGGGAGTTATTTAATGGTGAAGCGCAGAAGACGAGGAGAGAGACACAGAACAGCAAACAACAGAAGGCAACACAGAAGCCGAAGCAGTAGTATTCAGTACATTCAGTGTAATTGCAGATAGTCCCTAGTCAAGTCTTGTAAACCCAGTTCATATAAATAAAGAGCAGCCCCCCATTCTCTTCGAAGATACTCTACGTCATTTTCCTCCTTTTATTTTCATAAGATCGGCGATTTGATCGTCGACAATATTAATCTTGAATTTGGCTTCTATGTGGCTATTTGATGATCTTATATAAATGCTAGATTTACCTAATTCTTATCATGCTAAAATGATTGAAACACGTATAAAGGACTAGATGAATGTTGATATATTGCTTTGTGAAACCTTATTTCATAAAAGATTGTGCTATTAAAACTTTAATAATATTTTGTCCTAATTTCTAAGCATAAGGTGGAATGTTGAATATGTGTTTGTATACCTGTGTGATTACAAATAGAGATAGGACCATAAATGTTTCCACGATTAATATGATCGTTAGTTGTTAATGATAATCTCCATAGTACAATTAGTGTACGTTAAAATTGGTGTTAAGCGTCACTAAGAATTGAATGGATGAAATTTAATAAGTGACCATTATTAGTGTGCATTGCGAAATTGTTGTATGATAGTATGACCTTGTTAAAATAGTTTCATTTCAATTTTGTGGCTTATGCACTAGGTTTTCCATAGATCAAGTTGACTGTCACACTTTTATTGAGATAACCAAAAAAAATTATGAAATAGTTTATTGTGTCTTTAGAGAGTTTTACGATGAGGTAGTAGGCTATGATGATTCTTGCTAAGACTGTATAATGATGAGGTTAGTAAGACTGTAAGTAAGGGGTGCTGAGAGAAGTGTTGATTCTTCTAAAAGTAAAAGAATTTGATTATCTTTTGTGATATCGTTTAAATGAAATGTTTGGAGTTTTGAATTCGTGAACTTTTGGAGTTCATGATTTATTTGGTAGATGAAATTGGTTTGAGCAAGTGGCGTGTTGGAAAGCTTTATTGGTTCTTGAGCGATTCATGTGATTTGGTCTTAAAAACTATTTTTGTTTGAGTTGGCAAAGTAATGTTTTTAATCAAAGAAAATTATTTTCTTTGTTAAAGGAGAGAGTGTAGTAGAAATATTTGAGATTGGAGTTAAGCTTTGTAACTTGCAATTTATTGAAGTGTGCTTAACTTTTCTGTTTTGCCGCACAAGAGTTTCTCGAGTTTCAGAAGCAATAGTTTATTCTTATTGGTCAAGGTTTGATATTCTTCTATTGAGGGATATGCGCCCTCAACTGTGATCTCATTATTTGATTTTTCCGGGACCATTGCTATTTGATTATTTCTCTTGGCCTTGTGCTTACTGCGAGTGGTAACGTTTTCCTGCGTTCTGAAATTTATATTTGTTTGCCTCTTCTTTTGAGAAAGGATTAACCAACTTTTGTTGCAAAGTCTTTTAGGAGGTATAGTGACAATTGGATAGTGGTAGTCAAGTATATGATGTTGTGAGACCTTGGGTTGCAAGTTATTCTACGAGCATTGGAGGATAAAATGATTTGTTGGAATAATCATTGGAGAGAATTTGATTTAAATAGAATGTTTATCTTTGGAGCTAAACTGATTACGTTGTTGCAATTAGTAGAACCTATAGTGATTTGTGGTACAAGATCTTTTGTTCATTTTGGTGGAATATTAGAATTATCGTAAGTGTTGGAATCTTGACCAATTTATTAGAATATCACGATTGGGTAATTTGCAAGGTGGTGTAGGAGAAATAGGACGGTGTGGTTTAATCAGAGTAGGATTAGCGAAGTAATATAATCGTTATGGCAATTAATAGGACGGTAGGGATTGTTGAGTTATTGTTAAGTATGACTTGGATTCAGTGAGTAATTCTCTGGGAGTTAGAATCTTTCTAAAGATATTTTGATCAAGAATATGCTTACCTGTCGATGTTAATAATTGAGTATGTTTAGATTGCAGGTAAAATCTATGTTGATGTGTGTTTGGAAGTATTTGTCAAAATAATTTCTTTGGTAGAGGAGTTGGCTAGAGTATGTTATTGTGGATTCGTAGAGTCACTCTACATAGGTGTGGATGTTGTGTTCGGGTTAAGCATAGCTTTGAGGTTGAAAATCTAAGAGAAATAAGTTAGTGTGTTATGCGGTGACTTTGGAATCGCAGGGTTTAAAAAGAAAGTTTATTCCAAAAATGAAGACTGAGGAGAAAAAAAAGTGGTTTCTCAAGTAGTGAAATTCTCCCTTGGATCTTATTTGAGTGTTGTGTTTATAGCGGATGTCATTTGCAAATTGAATTGGTTCTTTTTGGTTTGCGTGTGTAATACCTCGGCCTACTCGTATGCGGCCCATGTGGCCCATGAGGAGTTGTGTGGTGGGATTAGTCCCACATTGCTTGTCTAAAGTGAGTTGTACTAGTATATAATGCATGTTGGGTCCAAACATAGCACCTCCTGTTAACCCTTTTACACTGGCGAGGACGAAAGTGTAAGTGGGGTGCTATGTGTGCGTGGAGTCCGTCCCACTGTGGGGTTTGGCATTGAGCGAATTTTGGGCCGTGTGTTACAAATGGTATCGAGCATCAACCTTATTTGCAGTGCGTCTTGAGGACAGCGCGCTGCATATGGCGCATGGCGCGTGTGGTCCCGGAGTGGACACTAAGATGGCATATGTGCTTAAGACCGACGCACGGACGTGTCCGAGGGGTGGTTCTGGGCATTTGTCACAGATGTGTGTGTCTTTGCCGAGGGCGTCGGCCCTTAAGGGGGGTGAATGTAATACCTCGGCCTACTCAGTATCGTGCCCATGTGGCCCAAGAGGAGTTGTGTGGTGGGATTAGTCCCACATTGCTTGTCTAAAGTGAGTTGTACTAGTATATAATGCCTGTTAGGTCCAAACATAGCACCTCCGGGTTAACCCTTTTACACGAAGCGAGGACGAAAGTGTAAGTGGGGTGCTATGTGTACGTGGTCCGCCCCACTGAAATTTGGGCATTGAGCTTAATTTTGGGCGAGGTGTTACTGTGGTACTTCCCAGTTAAGAAAAAAATGGGTAATGTGGGCTGTTAAGTGATTTTCGCCTTTAGCTTTATGTGGTGTTTATTTGCAAATTGGTTACTTGGGAGGAGAAAAAGGTTTCCTACCGAGTCTTTGATTTTGGATTGGATTCTTTTGGAGGAAAGATGTTAATGAGTTAGTTACATTGTGAATCCTTCGTTTTTTGATCGGTTCTTTCTGTAAGAGGGTTGGTTTAAGTTAATTTCTTTGTGCAACTCTTGTTAAAGGAGTTGCTCCTTGCAAGGGTAAAGTGGTCGATTGAGAGGTGGAACAAGAGTGCCGTATGTTACGTGTAGGTTGTGTGGTTTGGTACCAAAAGGAAGGTTGGCCCAAGGTACATTGATTTATATATCACCAATAGTTGCAAGGGTTTGAAAGTCGGCGTATCCATAGGACCGTCTCAAGTCCATGCGCGGGGTACGCAATGTCGGGTTTATTCCGACGCTGAGTGAGTACCTGAGAGATCTGGAGTTTGAACTTTTGTTAGAGCCATTGACCAACGAGTAAGACCTTACCTTCGATTTCTGTCCGTTGAGTGTACCTGGAAAGGGCGGGACGAGTATTGAGGTGAAATATGTCCATTACGTCAAGGTGCGGTGGTCGTATCAGATCGAGCGGAAAGCGACTTGGGAGCTGGAGTCTCACATACGCGAGTGATATCCAGAATAGTTCACGTTGGGTACGTGTTAACTGCCGGTTTTGTTTTCTCTGTTGTAGTTGTCCTTCGAGTAGAACGGCGAGTCGAATTCGGGGTCGAATTCTATTTAAGGGTGGTAGAATGTAATACCCTGAAATAACCCTCTTGAGGTTGTTCGTATTTAACCAAAAGGGGATAAGTAAAAAGGGGATGTTTTGTTTTTTTTAAGGGAGGTTGTTCTCTATGAACCAGTCGTGCGAGGAAGTTAGAGTCCAAGTCAAAAAGATGCCGTGATAATAGGATCGTGGGAGAGAAATTCAAGAACCCTAGAGGCTTGGTTTTTTTTCCTTCTTTCCAATCGCCGTCGCCACGCCGAAGCGCCGCCGCCGCCGTCTGCCGATCATGATTGGCGACCACGTGTTGCCCCGGTGATCGCGCTCCACAAGACGCTGCCGCCGCTCGCTCAAGATCGGCGCTTTGCCGCGTGGCGCCGCGTGTCGCCCATCTGCCGTGTGTTTGCGCGTACCGCTCAGGCGCTGCGATAGCCGCCGCCGCCAACATCGACCGCTTGCACATCTTTGCTGACGCATGCATCTACTAGAAAACTAGTTCTGCCGATCCAAAGGCAACGCGGAAACTTTTTCCTTTTGAAATCTCTTCTTCTTTGTTCATGCGTTAGGTAAGTGCATTAGTAGTTAATTAGTTTTGTCCTCATTGCTTTGTATGCATGCAATGATTAGCACTAGAAATTTGCATGGTATGCATGCAAAGAACTAGCATTAGAATTATGTTTTGTATGCATGCATCTGTTGCTTTGGTAGTTAGCTAATGTTACAACGTTGCATGGCAAGGCATGCATGCAGTTGAATAGTGAAGGTGAAACAATGGCTAATTAGTGCCGCATTAGGAGATAACTAATTTGGCCACGTTGTTTTGCATGCATGCATCTGTTTCTTTGGTAGTAGAGCAACTAGCAATAGAAATTAATGAGTAGTGTAAGTTTGCTTTGTATGGATGCATGCTGCCTTGAACAGTAGATAGAGAGAGATTTAATAAGAGATTTGAATTGAGATTAATTAGAGAGGGGTTTTAGAATTTTCTAGTCGAGGGGCCGATTAGTATATCCGTGTAGTCTGCTGTTCTGTTGTATGATTATTTCAGGCACCTTAATGGCGAATTTTGGGAATATCATCTACTAATTAATTGTAGATAATTTCAGTATCTTTCCATAGAGTATTTAATCATGTCGAGCGGACGAGTAATTTTCAAGTTATGAATTTAGTAAGGCTCGCTGTCCAGAAGATGACAGATCGGTCTTCTGGAATAAAAACGTGGGGGTTAGATGATTTAATTCGAAGTCATGGTAATCTAAAAAAAAGGTGGAGAATTTTGTGTAGATTCCAGAATGGGGTGGTCTGCCATGATCAGACTTATGAGTCAAAAGTTGCGCCCTTTTTAGTACCAAGACAGCAATGGGTGACTGTTCAGTATTGGGGAAGCGTTGTGGATTTGGGGAACGTGTAGGAGCGATGTCAATTAATTGTTGTTCTTGTGATGCTATAGCTTGTATTGAAATTTGAGTGTTTAATGTAGGAGAGACGTCGTGTTTGTTGCCATCTTCTAGCCAAACCGCAAGGCCGCAACTAGTATAAAGGCAAGTGTATGGTAGACAAATGATCAATGATTGATCATCAGATTTCTTTATTGTTCATTACCATTATTGTTGTGCTTTTACTCTTTTTAATTGCAAGCAATGGAATGGTATGATCAGATCTTGTTGACGAACATGAAGAAAATTGATATGATGAAAATGATGAAATTATGCATTTTGCATTCATAAGCATCTTTGCATATGAGCAGTGATCATGATTGATCACAACTCCACGGAGTGGAGGAGGTCCCCGATCCTTGAGGAGGAGCAGCTTGAGAGTGAACGTTGTCGCGAAGGCTCACTCACGATACCTGCGAGATATCTGTGAAAGAAGTGCATGTGGACATGTAGAGTAGAGTTGCATTGAGATATGAGATGAATGTGTGTGAAAATAAAGAGAAGAGAACGGCATGAGAATATTAATAGAAGGACATGTGATGATAATGAAGTTATTGAATACTGTTGATTTATCATTGTTCGTTGTATACTGATGTATTTGCTGAGTCATGGACTCACCCTTGCTCTTTTGTTGTTTTTAGGTGATCATTGAGGGTGCCGCAATTGAGAGGGGATAGTGCACATGTGATAGTTTTATACTTCAGACACATGATTATTTGCCATGAGAACCATTTGATTCATTATTGCTGGACTACTTTTAGGACATGTTAGAAATTGAATAAGCTTAGATGAATGTTTTGGACTAGTCTATTCATTCCAAGGTTTTGGATTTATTTGTTTGGTGCTGTTTTAGACTTTTTACCTTGCTATGTTTCCCTCGCTAAATTATTCATGCTTGACAAGTCTTTATTCATGTTTTATTGTGACCCATGAATGGGTTTTATTAACGCTTTGGTTGCTGTAAATTTATAGTGTGTTGATGAATAATAGTTAGAAGAGTAGTTTAGTGGCATTTCAGGCTCAGTGTTAGGCTGGGGTGTTACAGTTGGTATCAGAGCGGGCTTTAGATCCGTGGTGAATAAATGAACAACTTAGGTAACCTAAAATTGCTAAAATTTGTTTTAGGACTAGTAAAACAACTAAAATGGACAGCGGAGAATCATGGGCTTCGCGAAGGATCAAATTCCGCAATTCCATGTCCTTTGGAACCACAAGGCGCTGTCCAAACCTCACAACACCAAGATCATCTTCTGAGAAGCACTTGGTTGGTCCGTTCTTGACATTCTCCTTGATTCGGTTCACTCCAACGTCCGATTGTTGAGCGGCCTTGATTTGATCCACCAAGGTTGGTTGCACAACCAGGGCAACAAGGGAACCATGCTCAACCAATCCCAAGTTGAGACGCTGAAATTCTTCAAGAAGGGCGGGCTGCTGCTCCTTGAGCAACAAGGCATTACAATGCACCTTACGACTAAGTGCATCGGCAACGACATTAGCCTTGCTCGGATGATAGTGAATACCTATGTCATAGTCCTTGATCAATTCCAACCACCTTCTTTGCCTAAGGTTCAGATCGGGTTGGGTGAACAAATACTTCAAGCTTTTGTGATCCGAATACACTTCACAATGATTACCGATAAGGTAATGTCGCCAAATCTTAAGTGCATGAACCACAGCGGCTAGCTCCAAGTCATGGGTAGGATAGTTGAGTTTATAAGGTCTCAATTGCCTTGATGCATAGGCCACTACCTTGCCTTCTTGCATAAGGACACAACCGAGTCCTCGATGAGAAGCATCGCAAAAGATGTCGAAGCTTTGATGAATATCAGGAAGAACGAGAACGGGAGCTGTGGTCAAACGCTTCTTGAGTTCTTGAAAGCTTTCCTCGCAATCAGTGGACCACAAGAACTTCTTGTCCTTCTTGAGCAACTCAGTCATCGGCTTTGCGATCTTGGAGAAGTTCTCGATAAAGCGACGATAATATCTTGCTAAACCAAGAAAACTCCGAACTTCGGTTACCGAACTGGGCTGACTCCAGGAGAGCACATCGCTGATCTTGTTGGGATCAACGGCTACACCTCCTGCTGAAAGAACATGGCCCAAGAAGGCCGCTTCCTTCAATCAGAACGCGCACTTGCTGAACTTCGCATACAACTGGTGCTCACGAAGCTTTCCCAATATAAGTTTTAGATGCTCGGCGTGTTCTTCATCGTTCTTGGAGTAGATAAGAATATCATCGATGAAGACCACGACAAACTTATCCAAATACTCCATGAACACCGAATTCATGAGATTCATGAACAGGGCAGGAGCATTTGTCAAGCCGAAAGACATGACGGTATACTTGTACAAACCATAACGAGTAGAGAAAGCCGTCTTGGGAATATCCTCAGGTCGAATCCGAACTTGATGATATCCCACTCTCAAATCAATCTTGGAGAAAACTTGAGCTCCAGACAATTGATCGAAGAGATCTTCGATGCGGGGCAAAGGATACTTGTTCTTTACCGTTACTTCATTAAGCGACAAGAATCGGCCTTTATCGCAAAGTATTGTCCTTCTTCTTTACAAAGATTGCCGGACAGCCCCAGGGAGATGAGCTAGGGCGGATGAAACCCTTCTCTTGAAGCTCACCAAGTTGCTTCTTCAACTCCACCAACTCGTTCGGTGGCATTCGGTAGGGCCTCTTTGAAATTGGGGCAGTGCCGGGTGCCAACTCGACGACGAACTCGAGGTCTCGAACTGGTGGCATCCCAGGAAGATCTTCGGGAAAGACATCCGCGAAGTCACAAACCGTTGGGACTTCACGAATATCCAGAGCTGGCTTCGCTTCGAGCACGAAGAGATGCGGTCCTTGCAGCTTCGGCGAAAAGCGAACTTGCTCACCGGATGGATTTGTGTGGTAGACGAGCTTCTTGGCACAATCGATTTATCCCGAATGTTGGGACAGCCAATCCATACCAAGAATCACATCCAAACTCACCGAATTGAGGAGGATAAGATTTGCCAAAAATCCTACTCCCTCAATCTCAACAGAAACATCCCGACACTCAGTTTCAGCTCTCAACTCCGAACCGGGAGAGCAAATGAGCAACGGGACCAACAGAGGAGCAAAAAGAAGCTCACTACTAGCAACAAAAGGCTTAGATACAAAAGAATGAGAAGCTTCTGAATCGAACAAAACAGTAGCAGGATGAGAGTTAACAAGAAGCATAGCCAACATAACGTCAGGCGCCTCCTATGCTCCCTCAGCGGAGATGTGGTTGACGCGGCCGCTTCCCACGCCTTGGATAGCAGGGACAACCTTCTGATCCTGAGAATGCCCACTCCCTTTCCCGTGTCCTCCATTAGGACGAGGGGCCGCTCCGGTCTTCTTAGGGCAATTATTCGCATAATGACCCTTGACGCCGCAAGAGAAACAAGTGACCTCGGCAGCTGGATTGCGGAGGCCACCAGGCTGACTCGCAGGTGCACGTGGTCGAAACACGGCCTGCAAAGGACAAGGTGCAGTCTTTGGCTTGAGGATGGGGCACTGGCTTGCCAAGCGGGACGAGCCGGCCTTCAACGACTTCCGGGACTCCCACTTGTGCTTGCGGGATTCTCCCAGCGCTCTCCCCTTGTGCTCCGCGACAATGGCCTTGTCGACCAAGGTCTGAAAGTTGGGGAAGTCAACGATAGATAGCTTGTCCTGCAACTCCTCGGACAAACCATCCATGAACTTCTCCTGCTTGGCCTCATCGGTGGCCACCTCTCCTGGAGCATAATGAGCCAAATGGTTAAACTCGTACAAATACTCCGCCACTGACCTGTGCCCTTGCTTGAGCGAGAGAAACTCCTTCTTGAGCTTCATCAAGCCAGCGGGGATGTGAGCCCGACGGAAAGCAGAACGTAACTCCTCCCAAGAGACGACGTGGCCCTCGGGCTGCATCACCAAGAAACTCTCCCACCATGAAAGGGTTGCACCTTCCAGCTGATGGGAGGCAAAGAGTGCCTTCTCCGGACCACGACATCGAAAGCAACATTGAGCTCCGCCAACCGACGTAGCTACCATCTATGTCCAAGGGTCCTCGGACACGGAGAAAGTGGGCGGCTGAGTGCGAAGGAACTCCGAGAGTTCCCCTCGCGGCTGATGTCCACCTCCTCCCCCTGATCTGGAGGCAATAGAAAGAGCGGAGGTATTGCGTGCAATAGCCTCCAAGATCCTTGTCTGATCCATTCGGTTTCGCTCGATTTGAGCGAGAACCTCGGCCATGGTTGGAGGAGGCGGGAGCTCCTCATCCGGACCAGCTGATTGGCCTTGACCACTTCGAGTCCTTCCAGCCATCCTGTTCCGAAAAGATGGGTTAGCAACAAAACCCGAAAACTAGATGCTAAAGAAAGCAAAAGAAAAGCCAACAAGACAGCAAGAAAAGAACTCTAAACGCTTGCAAAAAGGCTCAAGAAACAGCAAGAAACCACAAGACTAAAGCTCAACTTCCTGACACAACTAACCCGTATTGAATGAACGAGTAATCGGTTGAGAATACAAAATTTCAGAACGCAACTTCAGATCTAACACAACTAAAGAGCAAGGTAAAATTAGCAAAAAGAGGTGTTAGATACTTAGCCAACTAATATCACATCTTACCCTTTTATTTCCATAAGTTTTAGTTGATTTATCCTCTCATTATTTACCCTATTTGGAAACCATGAGCTTGCTATCCAGAAATTTGATGCCTGCTGTCCAGATTTTGCATCCAAGCTCCTAGCCAAAATTTTCAACTCTAGAAGCTTCAAAACCTTGTAAACGGGCAGCCAACACTTCATTTTGCCAATCTCATTGGTTCCCAAAACCGAAATTAAATAAGGGCAACTATCTTTTGAAAGAAGGAGAGGAAAACAACTTTTAAAACTCAATTGAGAGCAAGGTGAGATGAGCAAGCTAAGATAGGTAAGGAGTAAAATCTGAGAATTTACTTAAGCTTTCAAAAATCATTTGATACTTTGAAACTAAGTTTTTCAAAACATCCTAAAGATGACCAAGCTAGGGTTTCTACGGTTAGTATGGCTCTGATACCAACTTTGTGAGGACCCGGAAGATTCAGCTTGTAATGCTTAACCATCCACTTGGTCCTAACATCACAAACAAAATATTCCGTACCTCGGGAAAATATGTACATCCCAGAAGATGCTGTACATACACCTTTTTAGAAAATCATGCATCAATTCCATACAAGCATAGAACCAAAGCACAAACTAGATTAAACAAAAGACATACATAGTAGAGTTATTACAAAAGGGGCCGACCGGCTGAATAACAGCTAAAGAGAGTTAAATAAACAGCAGAAACAAAAGCCATAAGATGGCGATAAACAAGGCAACCAACCGGGCCACCAACCTAGTCATCAAACCCGCAGCACATCTCACAGAAGTGCATCCCTTGGGGATCAGCTTCCTCCTCTGCTTAGTTAAGCAAAGCAAATGAGTACAAAAATGTACTCGCAAGACTTACGTGTAGTGTAACAGGCCTATACATATGCTACATGCAAGCTTATTTAAGTGGAGGAGGCTCTAGACTCATTTTCAGCATAAAGCAAGTTTTCATTTGCAATAATGTAATAGATTTAAAGCAGTTTTACAATCTGTTTTTGTTTGATAAAAAGCGCGAGATACAAGTAACAATAATAACAAGACATCCTGGAAGTGACTAACCCAATAGCCACCGCAACAATAGCATGAATTCCCCATTCATACCACCCACATCAAATTTTAATTAAATGTTATAGTCTAGTTCTTGCACGACCTTACCAAGTATGTCCATAACCTAGGACGAGGCTATTCGAATAGTTTTAACCCTACAGGGGTGTACCAATGTACCCACACGCCAGACCGTCTTTTCGCCACATGATTAAGCACACTTCTTTTGGTATGCCGGCACAGCTAAGTCCTACGAGACATTTCCAATATTGTGCATTAACTACGAGTCGCCCGTATGGATAGAAACACATACGTTGAGACAGAGTCATTGTAAAGCCGAAAGTCAACTACCACTGTAGGGTAAAGCTCTCGGACAACTACAATGCCCTTCGGTGTGGAGAACCTAAACCGGATTCCACTCCCGCTCACCCAACACATAACCACAGTTTCTTTTTCAACACAACACACTTACACAACCTCCTGCGACTCGGAGCTAACACACGCCAAAGTACTAAGTCAAGAGAGGTCCTATATCCCCCTCGTGTGGTTAGCACGCAATAATCGCTTGGCTTAGTGACACAAGTAACTCGGTCCCTGTTGACCCGGGCACCATTCCAGTCACACCATAAGATCACACCATCAACCATTGTGCCCAAGTCTCAAATATTTCATTTTCATTTTCAATTTTTTGACTTTACAAAGTAACAAAGCACAAAGTGCTGAGCATAATGGTAATAATAATTTTGTATGATCAAAGTTATCGACTAAGTCGATAACCGGCCAATTCTACCGTTAGCCATTTGTAAGCAATATCAACACGTAACTACTAAGTGATAAGAGCTCATCCAATGAACTCTAAATCACAGCAAGATATTCCTAAGTTTAGTAGTAGAGATTGAACATTTACCTACAGAATATGCATCTATAGGATCAACTAAACGATTGATAGTTTAACAACAAATAGAGCATGCATACATATCATTTGCAAACAAAGTATTAGACTTTCAAAGTAATGGGATTGGATATGATCAAACTGCTTGCCTTCCTGAAGTTGCTCAATATGCTGCAGAGGATCACTTCCGTTATCAACGGACTCGTCGGCACCTAGTGAAAAGAACGAAAAGAACCGATAAGAACGAAGAACACCGAAAAGACTCAAAAACCAACTTTCACCCAATGCTCTGAAATTTTTACAGAAGCAAGAGCATGATTTTTAAGGAATTTAGCGACAAGAACCAATTGATTTGGATTCTCAATGCAAAAGTTATGGCCAAAAAAAAAATCAGCCGGTTGGAAAATGCTGAAAAATTGCAATCGGGTACTGTTCATCCTAATTTAATTCTTTAGCACAATTTTCCAAAGAGGTGTTGCACCTGAGATTGTTATGGCAAATACAGCACCTCATGAGATGAACAACACAATTTGATTCACCTCATTTGGAGCTAGGATGCATTTTCTATGATTTTTCAAAGACATGCACAAGAGCACAAAACAAAATGCACCCACAAAGATTTTAAAAATAGTGGCATGCCTAAATCCTATTCTACAATTAAGCACACTAACAGAGGAACCCAACAAAATTAGTTTCACTCAAAAAGGATCTACAGAGAAATACTTATGCAATTGATACGGGCTGGCCCGATCTTCTCGAGTAGAACCGTAGATAAATAGCGCTTGACGACGAACACCGCCACCAGACACACACGCCAAGGTACGACTTGCAGCTCTATGGATATTCGCCAACACGCACCAGGATGATCGCCGCTAGACCACGAGCGGAGATCGCTAAGCCCTCAATTCTCAGTGGAAAAGCAAACTTGACCTTGAAAGAACGAACAATTGATCGCCTAATTGAACTCTGTTACGAAAGAACAAGCAATAACTTGTGTTCTATTCTTTTGCATAAACGTGGTCTGATTTACAATGGGGGTCTACCCCTCAATATATAGTCTCGGCCTAAGAACTATTCAGTACTAATTTTCCATGTGGTACTATTCACACGCACGCTACTGTTCACGTGACGCACTGTAGCACGGCCTGGTACTGTAGCGTGGCTACTGTTCATGGTCCGTTAATGTTCACGTGTGGCACTATTTATGGGATGGTTACTGTTCATGGCGTGGGCTTGTGCTTCCTTCCTAGTTCCTCCACATGGGCTTTGTGTTTGACCGCTTGGGCCTTGATCCCTCGCTTGGTTGTATGGACACTGGCCCTCTCCTCCTTGGCTGAATGGGTCATAGATTAGCATCTTGACCTCCTCATTTGACGGTTTTCCTTGGATGATGGCCCCATATCTTTGATCTCCGTCCATCGTTGAATCTTCAAACCTGAGCACAAGAAAAACACTGTTTTTAGGTAGTATAAAATTCGCATGAAAATCAATGACATATTCATTAAGGAGCAAGTTCACCTGAGATTGTAGTTTCTTGGCACGTGCTCTTGTAATTGGCCTAGTCGGCAATTCGATGCGTATATCTTGAGCATTAGGTGGAGGAGAAAAAGGTGTCGTAGGGATGCCCTCATCAGCAATTTTCAAGTTAAATACAGTTTTTAGAGCAACAATTAAAGATTATTTCTAAACAAATTTACCAAAGCCTCTTCTAGAGCCGAACCAAGCTTCCAACCATTTTTAGATTAAAGCCTAGTTCAAACCAAAGATAACAAAATTTGAATCAACTCAAACGGAGCTAAAACGAAATAGTTATGCAATTTTGAAGTTTATTACCTTTTTCAGTTCACAATTAAATCTCTCGGGAAATTTCTAAAACTAACGTGACGTGGAAAATTGTGGACCGTCGATATCGAATCGGACTGCCCAAGCCCACGGGACGAACGCGACGACTCGCGCGCGAGACCAGATGAACGTGGACCGTTGATCTTGAATCCAACGGCCCAGATTGAATCGACATGCGAAGATTTGGAACTTCATGCGCTAACGCCATACGAATCGCAGCCGCAGATCTGGAGATGGACGGCTCACAGCGACGCACGCTGCTCACGCGTACAGTGCGCGTTTAAGCGTGTGGGACCCATGAGTCAGCGGCTCATTAGCCGCTTAAGACTGCTATTAAATACTAAGCTAATCATTACACAGTTAATGACACGATTTAGCCTAATGACGTCGCTACAGTGCGTGTCGGACCGGCAACACACCCGAGTGCACTCCACGGCTAATCGCCAGTGACTCAGGCCACGGCGGCGCGAACCAAGCACAGGAATGGGTCGGCAATAGCCTTGCGCACCCAATGGTACCACTCACACCGTCGGCGGTGGCCCAGAACGACGGCGAGCTAGCGAGAGGCGGCGGCGCAAGGCACGGCCGAAAACGAAAACACAAAGGAGCTCCCCAGCGGTTCTGAGAAGCGGGGCCACAGCATGTAAGGACTACCAAGGAGGTTACCTTAGCACTAAGAGGCACCGAGGAGGTCGGAGAAGCTCTGGCGGCGGAGCACCGCGACGGCGACGAAGACGACAACGCGGCGAAACCAACCTGAGCAAAGAGAGAGGGACCGCGTCATCGGGATAGGTTCAACAAAGCTCAGAGATCAGACCAAGGAATTGAAGAGAGAAGCTGCTTACCGGAGATGGGGAAGAAAGGGGTGAAGCTCGGCTAAAAAGGGGGAAATCCAAAATTAGTCGCTTCAAACCAAAATTGAATTAGGGTTTAAGCTCCAGGAGGTTAGAGGAACAAGTTGGAGCAAGGGACTGAGTAAGGGATCCACTGGAGTACGGGTTTCACCGAGGAGCTCAAAGCTCAACAATGGCGGCCGAGGGGGCTTCTGGAGAATGGAGCTCAACCAAGCCGAGAGGGTGCAAGCTAGAGCTGAGGGGTGGTTAAAGGAAGCCACGGAAGGGAGTTGAGAGCTTAAGTAGCTGGAGGAGCAAGGAGAGCAACGGCCACACCACTCCACGGTCAAGCCTGCCATGGGGACGCTTGAGCGCGATGGGAGCAGGTGAAGTGCAGAGGAAGAAGACTTCAGGCGAACGACGATCGCGATTTAATCGCCGCAAAGAAAGACCCGTAGGACGCCAAGGAGGTGACAGGGCAGGCTCCCCAGAGCCATGGCGCGCTGGCTCTGCCGCGGCGCTCACGCGAGCGAGAGGAAGGGGACGACAGGCCCGACGTTGGATTACGATCCGACGGCTCACACGCACGCGGACGATCGCGGCTACACGCAAACGTGGACCGCCCGATGGAGATCCGACGGTTCACAGCGCGCGCCACCTCACGGGCCGAATGGGCGCACCGGTACAGCTAGGTGGTTCGACCAAGTCCGGTGGCTCGAGCCAGGCTCCGGTCCGCACCCGAGGAACAGTGAAACCATGTTAGGGTTTAAATTTGAAAGCTCAATTTGGGAGAATTTTTAGAGGTAGCAAACTAACTCCAAAAATTCTAAAATTTTGATTGGAGGTTCCTCACTCCAAGATTAACCTTACATAAAATTTTTAGAGATTTTTATGCGCTGCATTTTTCTCAAGAAATTCCTCAAGGTTTGTTCTAGGGTTTGACTTGCCTTCCGAAATTATCAAATAATTTCTAAAAATTATGAAATTTGTCAGAGGGGTCACACAGCCGCCCTAGAACCAAGGAAAAATACTTCCGAGGATAGAACACAAGATTCTTGACAAGGGTTGAAAAGAGGTTCATGACTTTAGTCAATTGGAGGTTTAGGTTTTTGAATTCCACAATTCCTTTACAAGAATTACAGAAAAGTTCAAAAACTACAAGATGCAAGAAAAGTTTTAATTTCTATTCATTTTCTTACATTTGAAACACACACCCAGATTTGGGATGTTACAAGAAACAACTTGGTGAGCTGCAAGAGAAGGGTTTTATCCGCCCTAGCTCATCTCCGTGGGGCTGTCCTACAATCTTTGTGAAGAAGAAGGATAATATTTTGCGCATGTGCGTGGATTACCATCCACTTAATGAAGTAACGGTAAAGAACAAGTATCCTTTGCCCCGCATCGACGACCTCTTCGATCAGTTGACCGGAGCTCGAGTCTTCTCCTAGATTGACTTGAGAGTGGGATATCACCAAGTCAGGATCAGACGTAAAGATATTCCAAAGACGGCTTTCTCTACTCGTTACGGCTTGTTCAAGTACACTGTCATGTCGTTCGGCTTAACAAATGCTCCTGCCTTGTTCATGAATCTTATGAATTCGGTGTTCATGGAGTATTTCGATAAGTTTGTGGTGGTCTTCATCGATGATATTCTTATCTACTCCAAGAATGATGAAGAACACGTTGAGCACTGGCTTGTGTTAGAAAGTCTGCGTGAGCACCACCAGATGCGAAGTTCGACAAGTCTTGCTCGTTGAAGGAAGTGACATTCTTGGGCCATGTTCTTTTAGCAGGAGGCATAGCCGTGGATCCTAGTAAGGTCAGCGATGTGCTCTTCTGGTGTCAGCCCAGTTCGGTAACCGAAGTGCGGAGTTTTCTCGGTTTAGCGGGATACTATCGTCGCTTTATCAAGAACTTCTCCAAGATCGCGAAGCCGATGACTGAGTTGCTCAAGAAGGACAAGAAGTTCTTGTGGTCCGCTGATTGCGAGGAAAGTTTTCAAGAACTCAAGAAGCGTTTGACCACAGCTCCCGTTCTCGTTCTTCCCGATGTCCATCGGAGCTTCAATATCTTTTACGATGCTTCTCGTCGAGGACTCGGGTGTGTCCTTATGCAAGAAGGCAAGGTAGTGGCCTATGCATCCAGGCAATTAAGGCCTAATGAACTCAACTATCCTACCCATGATTTGGAGCTAGCTGCTGTGATTCATGCACTAAAGATTTGACGACATTACCTAATCGGTAACCGTTGCGAAGTGTATTCGGATCACAAAAGCTTGAAGTATTTGTTCACCCAACCCGATCTGAACCTTAGGCAAAGAAGGTGGTTGGAATTGATCAAAGGCTATGACATGGATATTCACTATCATCCGGGCAAGGCCAATGTTGTTGCCGATGCACTTAGTCAAAAGGTGCATTGCAATGCCTAGTTGCTCAAGGAGCAGCAGCCCACCCTTCTGGAGGAATTTTAGCAACTCAACTTGGGAGTGGTTGAGCATGGGTTCCTTGCTGCCCTAGTTGTGCAACCAACCTTAGTGGATCGGATCAAGGCCGTTCAGCAATCGGACGTTGGAGTGAACTGAATCAAGCAGAATGTCTTGAACGACACAACCAAGTGCTTCTCAGAAGATGATCTTGGTGTTGTGAGGTTTAGACAACGCCTTGTGGTTCCAAAGGGCATGGAATTGCATAATTTGATCCTCCGCGAAGCCCATGATTCTTCTTTGTCCATTCATCCCGGGGCCACGAAGATGTATCAAGATCTTCAGCAAAGATTTTGGTGGACCCGAATGAAGCACGAGATTGCGAAGTTCATTACTGAGTGCGACGTGTGTCATCCTGTAAAGGCCGAGCATCAGCGTCTAGCAGGTTTGCTTCAGCCATTGCCAGTGCCTGAGTGGAAGTGGGATTCGATCGGGATGGATTTTTATCACCGGTCTACCCCTAACCCCCAAGAAGAATGATGCCATTTGGGTCGTCATTGATAGATTGACTAAAGTGGCTCATTTCCTCCCTGTCCAGACTCAGCTTTGTGTGGGTCCCTTAGCCGAGCTCTATATTTCTAGAATCGTGAGTTTGCATGGTGTGCCAAAGACGATTGTTTCTGATCGTGGTGCACTCTTTACCTCCCGATTTTGGCATAGTTTGCAAGAGGCTATGGGAACTCGTCTTTCCTTCAGCATAACATATCATCCCCAAACTGATGGCCAGACTGAAAGAGTCAACCAAGTTTTGGAAGACATGCTTCGTGCTTGTGTTCTTTTCTATGGGAAACATTGGGAGAAATGCTTGCCATTCATCGAGTTTTCGTACAACAACAGCTTTCAAGCCAGTCTCGGCATGGCACCTTTCGAGGCCTTATACGGGAGAAAGTGCAGAACCCCGTTGAATTGGTCTGAGACCGGCGAAAGACCTTTCTTTGGTCCGGACTCGATCAATGAGGCTGAGAGTCATGTTCAGCTTATTCGTGATCGTTTACGCACGGCTCAGTCAAGGCAAAAGTGCTATGTGGATCGTCAGCGTCGTGAGTTGAGTTTTGAGCCCAATGACTTTGTTTATCTCAAAGTCTCTCCTTTGAAGGGCCATCAACGTTTCGGCGTCAAGGGCAAGTTAGCTCCTCGATATGTGGGTCCTTACTGCATCATCGAGAAGAAAGGAGCTGTTGCCTATAAGTTGGATTTGTCTGCTGCACTTGAGGGAGTACATGATGTGTTCCATGTGTTCCAGTTGAAGAAGTGCCTTCGTGTTCCAACTGAGGAAGCTCCGTTGAAAAATCTCGATGTTCAAGAAGATTTGACCTATCGCGAGCACCCTATTCGCATCCTTGAAGAGGCTGAACGAAGATCAAGGAATCATGCCATCAAATTCCTTAAAGTTCAGTGGTCAAATCATTCCGAGGATGAAGCTACTTGGGAACGGGAAGATCAATTGCGTGCAAACTACCCATCTTTCTTTTCCGAGTGAGCCAAATCTCGGGACGTGATTCTTGTAAGGGGGGGGAGATTTTGTAACATCCCAAATCTGGGTGTGTGTTTCAAATGTAAGAAAATGGGGAAAAATTAAAACTTTTCTTGCATCTTGATGTTTTTGAACTTTTCTGTAATTCTTGTAAAGGAATTGTAGGAAATCAAAAACCTAAATCTCCTATGGACTAAAGTCATGACCTCCTTGTTGAGAATCTTGTGTTCAACCCCTGGAAATATTTTTCCTTGGTTCTAGGGATGTTGTGTGACTCCTCTGAAAAATTTCATAATTTTTAGAAATTATTTGATAATTTTTAAGGGGCAGTCAAACCAGTTTGACTCTTGGTCAAACCTTAGAACAAACCTTGAGAAATTTCTGGAGAAAAATGCTGTGCATAAAAACCTCTGAAAAATTTACACAAGGTTTATCTTGGAGCTAGGAACCTCCAGTCCAAATTTCAGAATTTTTGGAGTTAGTTTGCTACCTCTAATAATTCCTCCAAGTTTCAGCTTGAAATTCAAACCCTAAGTCAAAGTGCTGTCGGGCTTGACTCAGACTCGCGCCACTTGGTTGAACCCAATCAACTAAGTGCACCGGGTGCCTTCAAAGTGGTGCGCGTGGTTTTGAGCCATTGGATTTCAATCGAATGGTTTAGATCCTCGGTTACTTCCGGACCGCCCGAGACTAATTTCAATCCGAGCCGTCCAGTGTTGATCTAACGGTCAAAGAGCTTAAACTCGGGACTTTTGGTTTGGCTCAACCCATTTGTGAGTTTAGACCCGAGCCACTTTGAGCTTCTTTTCACGATGGTGGGGCAAGACAAGACTGTTTCTTCCCTTCCTCCTCGCCTCGCCATTGCCAACAAGATGGGAGAGGGTGGCGGGCTGGTCACCTCCATTGATACGGCCATAACTACAACCAAAGCATTGGTTTGCATCCCTAAATTGCAAACTAATGCTAGAACTCAAATTGACGCCATTGGTGTTGTTTTGCAACAAGAAGTAAAGCAAAACGTTGTGAAGGCCGATAGGGTGGATGGGGATGCTGGCCAACGAGAGGGAACGTTCTCTCGGGATAAAACCCTAGCGCGTGTGTGCAGTCAAGAAAGACATGTGGTGGTATGGCAGCAAGAGTTGCATTGGCGTCAAAAGAAGCATCAAGTGTATGGAACAAGTTCGCGCAAGAAGCTAAGAGAAGGAAAGCCCACAACACAAGGGAAACCAAGAGGGAGACTTGGCCATGCATGGAGAGGACGCTAGGAACATGGCATGTGGGTTGGTTCAGTTTGGATCCAATTCAGACAGCCAATTGGTGATTAATATTTTTATTCCAAAACTAGAGTACTTTAAATTCTAATTAAAGAAAGTATTTTTTGGTTCGGTTTACTGTTCACGTGAACAGTAACCGACCCGAATTACTGTTCACGCGAATAGTAATCGGTCTCGGAGTACTGTAGCGATTTGGTTACTATTCATCCAAGTCTTGTGCTTGCGTGGGAGGCTATATAAACCCCCCATGGCCCACCATATAGGTGGACATGTTATGATTTGGATAATAAAAATCAGAAAAGCCGTTTTGGCGCATATCGTGTGTTCTTATGTCGTGATAAGAGTTGGAGAGATTGAGGGAGAAAGATTGAGAGCGAGATCAAGATATCTATCTCTTGCTTCGGAGTACTATTCACCGAAGGCCACTACTTGCAATTCAATCTATTAGATTGGTTTGTGAGTGTATTGATTTTCTTACAATTCAATTCACCGAATTAGTTTGTGAGATTGCTACTGATCTTCGAGTGTACCGTGAAAGATTGGGCCAACAATCAGGATTCTTCTAATCAACTAGGTGGATCCTTATCATCCATGGAGTCCTTCAAACGGCTCTTTGCTGGCTTGCTGCTAGCATTAATTGTGCACCAGTGCTTTCGGCCCCAAAGTCTCCTTTCTCTGCTGCACCACCTGCTCGGCTTGCCCATGGCAGAGCATGGACCGAGCTCACCTTGGACCTTTGCCTTAGCTCAATTTTTGCTCCCCGGCTATAAAAAGCCTTAGACCCCTCCTTGGATCCTTTTCCAGCTCAACCCTAGCTCCATCTGTGCTTGTTTGAGCTCAAGCACCAAAGAACCCTAAATCCGCCATTGTCGGCCAGAGCGAGCTCTTGTCGTCACAGCGCTTCAGTGGTTCCTTTTCAAATCCAATCGCGTCACTTTGCGCCCCTCATCATCTTAATCATTTCCCCTAACTCAATTTGGGTTTGCTTTCACAGGAGCCGCCTGAATTTGGGTTTTGATCTCTTCAACCGAAATCACCCCTTTCTTCCTCAGCTCCGGTAAGGACCTCAGCTCTTCAATTATTTGCTCATGGACCATCCTTGAGCCCTATTGAAGCTATCTTGATGACCCGGTCTTGTTATTTTTGCTCAGGCCGTCAACTCCACTTCATCTTCCTCAACGCCGGCAAGCTTCTTCGTCGCCGGAGCTCCTCCATCCTTCTTTGAAGCTCTCTAGTGCTCAGGTAGCTTCTTATTAATCCTTAGAAGCTTGGGCACCTACTTCTCGGAACAATGCGGAGCTTAGTCGTTGCTGCTTTTGGTCAGGCTTGCGCCATCATCATCACCACCTTCTGGCGTTCTAGGCCGGCGTAGCCGCTGTGAGTGCTCTCGGTGTGTGTGCAAGGCTATTGCGGTCCTGTTTGTGCCCTTGGTTTGCGCCGCCGTGACCGGAGGCGCCAGCGGTGAGGCCGTCTTTGCGCTCGGGTTCTTGGTCGGACGGTAATCACTGTGCGTTGTCATTGGGACAAAGATCCGGTTATTAAATCTGCTAATCACTGTTAATCAGTGGTTAAGCACTTAATGGTTGTCCTAAAAGGCTCGTGTGTCACTGTCGTGTGGACCCACGCACTTAAACCCACGTGTATTAAGTGCGCAGCGTTTAGCTCAGCTGTGGGCCGTCCTTCTGAGATCAACGGCCCAGATCTGTTGAGGCTTTCGGACCTCCGGATCCCTCAAATCATTGTGGGCCGTTCATTTCTTAATTTGTGGCTCAGATCTCGTGGAACGTTCAGACCACTGAAGCTCCACCGTCCGATCTAGATCCAACGATCTAGATCGCTGTGAACATTCGGACCGTCCGAAGTCTCCCTCGCTGTGGACCATTGGATCTCATCCAACGGTTGGCTCTGTTGGGCTGTGCGCGCGGATGTGCTTTGGTGCGCATGGGCTGTTGGATTCAATCTCAGCGTCCCATGTTTTTCCACTTCGAGTTAGTTTTTATATTTCCGATAAGCTTTTATTTGTAAACTGTAAAATGTGTTAAACTTCAAAATTGCATAACTATTTCGTTTTAACTCCTTTTCAGTTGATTCAAATTTTGTTAGTTCTGGTTTTAACTAAGCTTTAATCTAAAAATGGTTGGAGGCTTGGTTCTATTCTAGATAAATTGGTTAGTAGTTTTAATTTCTGTTTAGGCTTTATTTGTGCTCTAAAAATTCATTTAACTTGAAAAATGCATAAGTAATTCTCTGTAGCTCCTTTTTTTCGTGAAATCAACGTTGTTGGTTTCCTCTGTTAGTGTGCTTAATTGTAGAATAGGTTTTAGGCATGCTGCTGCTCTTAAGTTTTCTGTGGTTGCATTTGTTTTGTGCTCTTTTTCTTGTCTTTAAAAAATCATAGAAAATGCATCCTAGCTCAAATGAGGTGAATCAAATTGTGTTGTTCATCTCATGTGGTGCTTTGTTTACCATAAAATTTTCAGGTGCAACACACCTCTAGAAATTTGTGCTAAAGATTTAATTTCGGATGAACAGTACCCGAGATGAATTTTTCAGCCTTTTTCCAGCAGACCAAACTTGTTTTGGCCATAACTTTAGCAGTGAGAATCCAAATCCATTGGTTCTTGTTGTTCTACCTGCTGGAAAAATTTTGTAGCTTTTGGCTGAAGTTGGTTTTTGAGTCTTTTCAGTGTTCTTCGTTCTTATCGGTTCTTTTCGTTCTTTTGTTAGGTACCGACGAGTTCGTTGAGTTCGAAAGCGATCCTCTGTAGCAAGAAAGCTACCATCAAGGCAAGCAGTTTGATCATACTAATCCCATTACTTTCAAAGTCTAATATCTTGTTTGCAAAGTGTATGTATGCATGCTCTATTTTGTTGTTAAACTATCAATCGATTAGTTGATCCTCCAGATGCATAATCTGTAAGTAAATGTTTATCCTTTACTACTGAGCCTAGGATTATCTTGCTGTGATTTAGAGCTCACTGGATGAGCTCTTATCCCTTAGTAGTTTACGAGTTGTTGTGGCTTAGTCATGCTTAGCTACCGGTAGAATTGGGCGGTTATCGACTTAGTCGATAACTTTGATCACACAAATCTTATTATTACCTTATGTCCAGCACTTGTGCTTTGTTACTTTGTAAAGTATAAAACTGAAAATCAAATGTTTGAGACTTGGGCATATGGTATGATTGTGTGATTATCTAGTGTGTGGTGGTATGCCTGAGTCAACAAGGACCGAACATCTTGTTACACTAAACCAAGCATTTTTGCATGCTAACCACATGAGGGGGATGTGGGACCTCTCTTGACTTAGTACTTTGGCGTGGGTTAGCTCCGAGTCGCAGGAGGTTGTGTGTGTGTGTTGTGTTGAAAAAGAAACTTGTGTTGATGTGTGGGTGAGCGGGAGTGGAATCCTGTCTAGGTTCTCCACACCGAAGGGCATTGTAGTTGTCCGAGAGCTTTACCCTATAGTGGTAGTTAACTTTCGGCTTTACAATGACTCTGTCTCAACGTATGGGTTTCTATCCATATGGGCGACTCGTAGTTAATACACAATATTGGAAATGTCTCGTCGGACTTAGCCGTGCCGGCATACCAAAGGAAGTGTGCTTAATCTTGTGGCAAAAAAGCAGCCTGACGTGTGGGTACATTGGTACACCCCTGCATGGTTTTAAACTATTCGAATAGCCTCGTCCTAGGTTATGGACACGTTTGGGGAAGTCTTTCGAGAGTTAGACTATAACCTTTTAATTAAAACTTGTTGTGGGTGGTACGAATGGGTAATTCGTGCTATTGTTGTGGTGGCTATTAGGTTAGCCACTTCCAGGATGTCTTTATATTGTTATTATGTTTTGTCTCACTGTTATTTAAACAGTAAAAACAGATTGCAAAATTGCTTTAAATGTATTATATTATTGCAAATGAAACTTGCTTTATGTTAAAAATAAACCTACAACCTTCTCCTTTGATTAAAGCTTGCATGTAGCTATGTATAGGCTGTTACTTGTAAGTCTTGCGAGTATATTTTTGTACTCATTTGCATTGCTTAATTGTTGCAGAGGAGGTTGATCCCCAAGGGATCGACTATCGTGAGACGGACTTCGACTTTGATGACTAGGTTGGTGGCCTAGTCGGTTGCCTTGTGGGCTAAAGGCAAACCGCATGGCTTTTGCTTGTTGCCATCTTATGGATTTTGCTTCCGCTGTTATTTGAGCTCTTTAGCTTGTGTTGTGGCCGGTTGGCCCTGGTTGTAATAACTCTATTATGTATGTCTTTTGATTTGTAAAGCTTTTGCTTCGATTCTGTGTCTTGAATGGAATTGATGCATAATTTTGTAAAGGGGTATGTGTACTGCAAATTCTGGGAAGTACATGCATCTCGAGGTACGGATTATTTGATTTGTAAAGCTAGGACCAAGTGGATGGTTAAGCATTACAAGACAAACGTTTCTTTTCCGTTTTGCCCCTTCGCCGCCACTGCATCGCCTCCGTCCGCCGTCCACCACGTGCGCATGAGTCAGCCATGCACTGTTCATGCATGTGTCCAGTGCGTGTCTTCTCTCTGTTGTTTCTTCCCTATTCGGCTTAGTTAATCCTTCTATTTTAATTCTCTTGCTGCCATCTCTTGCCATGCCATCTGCACATCTCATGCCATCAAGCCAAAGCCTCCAGGCGCCATGAACTGGCCGGTTGAATAGCTCCCTGCTCCTCTCTGTTGCTTCCTATTCTTTGTTGAAGCCATCTTGTTGTTACGGTGCCGGATGGTGAACAGGACAAGGCAAATGACTTTTTATCAGGCCGACAAGGAGGACGTCTTCGAAAACCCAATTCTCGGTTCCCAAATACAGACTGGGCTAAGTAGTTAAGTCCTTCTCTGAACTTTAGAGGTAAGAAGGCCCAAGTTGCTGACCTGAGCGCGGGTTACAAAAGGTGGTGGTCCTTGGTGTTGGAAACTTTACGGCGGTTGTAATCTCTGAACCTCTTATCTCTTACATCTTCTCTGAACTTTCTCCTTTCCCCTTGCTGTTCTTCCTTCAGACTCCTCCGGATACTTGTATAAACTACTTTGAGTGTTATTCAGTACTATGAATCGGAAGAGGTTTGTAACAATTGGTATCAGAGCTACCTCGAGCCCTGGATCCTCCGCGCTATAGAACTTAGGCGCAGATCAAGACGCAGGAAATGGATCACCAACTTGTGGAACTAACCAAAGCAATCCTGGCACAAGGAGAATCCCTCAAGAAGTTGGAAGCCAGAAGCGAGGCCATTCAGGTTACTGTTGAGGAGATTAAACCTGGGGTGCTCGAACTACAAAGATGGAAGCCTGATATCGAGCAATCGGTTGACGGGTTAAGAACTAAAGTTGTAGAACTGCTATCGCGGTTGGTTCAACTTGCCCGCAAACGTCAGTCCAGAGGTTCGATCGGGTGATTTACCGCCGCTTCTGCCATCTCTAGAGGTCAAGCAAGATCAGACAACAGCGTGAAAGTCATTGCCCGTGTGGAGAGGAGAGTTGTATGGTAACCGAGGCGAACATGGCAATGGACAAAATAACAGACGGGATGAACTCCCGTTCAAAGGAATCACTTTTGGGGAAAAATTTTCTCTAAGGCCGCCGCCAAACAATGGTATGCCTGATTATACTAATTCGTTTTCCCTTTCGCCGGGTGGAGTGCCTTCTTCAGGTAGACATCAGGGTCCTTACCATCATCATCCACTTCCCCCAAAATTGGATTTTCCTCAATTTGACGGTGAAAATCCGAAGGCCTAGCAATTTAGATGCGAGAATTACTTTCGAGTCTATTCAGTGCGTCCTGACTTCATGGTGAATATTGCAACGATGTTTTTTGTTGGAGGAGCTCTACTTTGGTTGCAGTCATCTCAAGCACACATCCATTTCATTACTTGGGAAGCTTTTGCTGAGGCAGTGTGTTCTCGGTTTGGTCGGGAGGAATTGCAGCAATTGTTTCATCAATTCAACCATTTGCGTCAAACTACTTCAGTGGCTGAATATGCCGGCAATTTAATGATTTGATGCATAATTTGATAGCTCATCATGCATCATGGAACCCTGTATTTTTTGTTACAAATTTGTGGATGGGTTGCGTGGGGATATTAGATCAGCTGTGGTCTTACACAGACCAATGGACTTGGATACATCAGTGGCATTGGCTGGGTTGCAAGAGGAGGTGTTGGACTCCATGCAAAATGAAACCCACCGAGTGGAGTCACCGGCAGTCGTCTGTTTTGGATTACGCACAGCTGTGCCTCTTCCTTTACCTCCAGGAAGAACCTCTCAACCGATCAAATCAGATGACAGAAGGAACATCGAAGGGGCAAGAGCAACTCCGGTTGATGAAAAACTGGTGGCACTTAGAGCTTTCCGCAGAGAAAAAGGGCTTTGTTATACTTGTGGCGAGCGATGGTCTAGAGAGCACAAATGTGGACCAACAGTCCAACTCCATGTAGTGGAAGAGTTGTGGGAGTTATTGCACAATACTGAGCTGGATTCGCCACGAGAGACAGATACCAAGTCGCAGGTTGATGCAGACTTAATGTCTATTTCCAAAGAAGCTATGTCGGGCGATGAATCACATTGCACTATCAGACTACAAGGTCAAGTGCAAGGACAATCTGTCACAATGTTGGTGGATTTCAACAGATCTCATTGCTTTATCAGTGACTGCTTGGCCTAGGTGCTACAAGGTATGCAACCATCATTGGTGCCCATTCGAGTACGTATTGCTAATGGCAGTTTGCTGCATTGTACTCAAGAACTTTCTCAGTGTAAATGGACTATTCAAGATCATACCTTCTCCAGTAATTTTCGGATATTACCCCTAGGTTGTTATGACATTATTTTGGGGATGGATTGGTTAGAGGAGAACAGTCCCATGAAGGTGAATTGGCTCAAGAAGACACTCTCCTTTTGGTGCTGAGGCAAGGAAGTTTGTTTGCATGGCATCAAATTCCAACAGCCCCAATGTTATATGGTTTGGGTCAATTATAGAAATCATTCAGGGAAGATTCTGAGTGCTGATTATACTCCTTCTTTGTGTGTCACAGAGACAATGGAGCTCACAATACCTCTCTACCCATGCAATCCTTGTTGGCTGAATTTGACCACCTATTTGCTAAGCCGACTGGATTACCACCTAGCAGGCCATTTGATCATACTATACCATTGATACCTGGTGTGTGTCTTATTAATCTCTGACCTTATCGATACAATCCAGCACAAAAGGATGAAATCGAGAAACAAGTAGCTGAGATGTTAACTCAAGGGGTGATTCAACCCAATTCTAGTCCTTTCTCTTCTCCTGTGCTGTTGGTTCCCAAGAAAGATCACACATGGCGTTTTTGCGTTGATTATCGCCATTTAAATGCCCCCACAGTTAAAACACATATCCTTTGCCGATAATTGATGAACTCCTTAATGAATTGGCAGGTTCTCAATGGTTCTCAAGTCTAGATTTGCGGGCGGGATATCATCAAATACGATTGAAGCTAGAGGAAGAGCACAAAACGGCGTTCAAGACTCACCATGGGCATTTCGAGTTTTGAGTGATGCCTTATAGTCTCACTAGTGCTCCAGCCACATTCCAGAGTTTAATGAATACTATTCTAGCTCTGTGGTTATGCAAGGGTGTATTGGTTCTTATTGATGATATCTTAATTTACAATCTCACATTACAGGAACATGTTGTGATGGTCAGACAGGTATTGGAAACCTTGGAGAAACACCAACTAAAGATCAAAAAATCGAAATGTTAATTTGCACAACAACAACTTGTCTATTTGGGGCACATTATCAGCAAAGAAGGCGTAGCTACCGATTCAAAAAATGTTGAGGCGGTGCGTAGTTGGCCTTCAACGACAAATATAAAAGAGATTCATGGATTTTTGGGTTTGGCTGGGTACTACCGCAAGTTTGTGAGGGTTTTCGGTTTACTTAGTAGACCTCTCACAGATATGCTCAAGAAACATGTTGTTTTTGTGTGGACAGAAGACAAGGAAGATGCATTTCAAGCTTTGAAATCAGCCTTAATTACTGCTCCCGTTTTGGCTTTACCGGATTTCACAAAGCGGTTTGAGTTGGAGACAGATGCATCTGACAAAGGTATTGGGGCAATATTGATGCAAGCTGGACATCATTTGGCGTATCTTAGTAAGTCCCATGGACCACGCACTTAGAGTCTTTCTACTTATGAAAAAGAAAGCTTGGCTATAATACTAGCAGTCGATCATTGGAAGTTGTATTTGCAACACGGGGAATTCTTGATCAGGATAGATCAACGGAGTTTAGTGCATCTTGATGACCAACGTTTAAGCACTTCATGGCAACAAAAGGCTTTGACTAAACTATTGGGCTTGCAATACAAGATAGTTTATAAAAAAAAGGTGTGGAGAACCAAGCCGCTGATGCCTTATCTCGTCGAGCAACTGGCTTGTTAGGCAACTTACTGGCAATATCCACATGTGTGCCTAGTTGGTTAGTTGAGGTTGCTGATGGTTATGTTGCAGATCCCTTGGCTAAGAGTTTGCTTACCCAGTTGAGTGTTGATGGAGCACAACATCCACAGTATCAATTGAAGGATGGCATCCTTCGTTATAAGGGTCGTATCTGGGTTGGAACTAATACCCTCATGCAGCAAAAGATTATAGCAAGCATGATAGTGCTATTGGTGGACATTCGGGTTTTCAAGTCACCTATAATCGGGTACCCAAGCTCTTTGCTTGGCGGGGCATGAAGAAGGGAATTAAACTCTTTGTGACATCTTGCTCAGTGTGCAAATAGGCCAAGTCGGAACACGTCAAGTATCCGGGTCTACTCCAACTCTTGCCCATACCAGATCAAGCTTGGCAAATGGTTTCATTGGATTTCATCGAAGGACTGCCCCGGTCAGCGCAATTCAACAGTATTATGGTGGTGGTGGATAAATTCTCTCGTTATGTCGATTTTGTTCCTTTGGCGCATCCCTTTACTACTTATCAAGTTGCTCAAGCTTATATAAGTAACATTTTCAAACTACATGGCCTCCCTCAGTCATTGATTTCTGATCGGGATCACATTTTTACTAGTACATTGTGGAGAGAATTATTCAGATTAGTGAATACACAGCTGCGCATGAGTTCTTCGTATCATCCTCAAACGGACGGGCAAACGGAGCGTGTTAACTAGTGCTTGGAAACTTATTTGCGCTGCTTTGTTCACCCCGTTCCTAGCAAGTGGTCGGAGTGGCTTGCTTTTGCGGAGTTTTGGTATAATACTTCTTATCACTCTACACTTGATAAATCACTGTTCGAAGTGCTCTATGGTCACAGCCCATGACATTTTGGTATTGTGGATGCATCTACTTGCACTTCACCTGAATTGGTAACTTGGTTACAAGATAGATAGCTGATGACCTAGTTACTGCACCAGCATTTACATCGTGCTCGGTAGCGCATGAAAAATCAAGCTGACCAGAAGAGATCAGAAAGGAGTTTCGCTGTGGGTGATTGGGTGTATCTCAAATTACAACCCTATATTCAGACTTCAGTAGCAACCCGGGCTAACCACAAGCTTGCATTCAAGTTTTTTGGTCCATTTCAAGTTTAGTAGACAGTGGGAGCAGTGGCGTATAAACTCAAGTTGCCAAGTGGCTGTCGTATTCATCCAGTCATCCATGTTTCACAGTTGAAGAAAGCCTTACCTCCTGATGTGAAGGTGCAGACTGTATTGCCAAACGCCACTGATATCAGAGTACCGGAACGGATCTTGAAGACTCAGCTGCATCGAACTGGAGCGGTGTCAGGAACGCAAGTCTTAGTCCAATGGACTAGTTCACCTATTTCTGAGGCTAATTGGGAGGATGCAGATGATCTGCGGAATCGTTTTCCTATGGCACCGGCTTGGGGTCAAGCCGGTTGTGAAGGAGGGGGATGTTATAGTGCCGGATGGTGAACAGGACAAGGCAAATGACTTGTTATTAGGCCGGCAAGGAGGACGTCTTCGAAAACCCAATTCTCGGTTCCCAAATACAGACTGGGCTAAGTAGTTAAGTCCTTCTCTGAACTTTAGAGGTAAGAAGGCCCAAGTTGCTGACTTGAGTGCGGGTTACAAAAGGTGGTGGTCCTTGGTGTTGGAAACTTTACAGCGGTTATAATATCTGAACCTCTTATCTCTTACGTCTCCTTTGAACTTTCTCCTTTCCCTGAGTGCGGGTTACAAAAGGTGGTGGTCCTTGGTGCTGTTCTTCCTTCAGACTCCTCCGAATACTTGTATAAACTACTTCGAGTGCTATCCAGTATTATGAATCAGAAGAGGTTTGTAACACTTGTTCTCTGGTTTCCTTTTCCTCTGTGCTTCCTTGAATCATACAAGCATTAAGCACATGTCAATGCAAGATGCATGTGCGCCAGATCGCAAAGACCTTCTTATGTGTGGCCTTTTGCCACACAATCAATTCAAGCTATATATTCTTTCTTGTTCGTTTTCTCTCCTGATGAATGGTCCTATATGTCAATTACCATCTCCTGCTATCTTGCGCCATGAGCCAGCAGTGAAGCTTCATGTTTTCTTGTCTTGGTTGTTGCTTCGTTCCCTGTGATTCGTTTCCTATTAGTCCTCCTGTTTCTCTAACATGGATCCATATCCTATTTGCTCATGTACCAAAGCAAGGTCTTGCCGATGCCACTCCATGCCACCATGGACTAGCCGAACAGGCTGTAGGGTCATTCCATAGCTTCTGTTGAAGCAGTCCCTTCTCTTCCCCTGTTGTACTGATGCTTTGTTCCTTCCCTGATTGGGTTGCTCTCTTCTATCTTTGATGAGGTATAGTTCCCATATGTCAGTACAATACATCTAATACTTTTCCTTCCATCTAGACCCCACTTGTCATTCAAACAGTCAAGTTATATATATCTCTCACTTGCGTGTTGACCCCATATGTCATCCTGTAATATCTCGAAACGCGTTGGAGAGAAAAAAAAATGAAAAAAAAATGATTAGTGGGGTTTTTTGAAATTAACCCTCTCAAGGACCTTAGCGTAATTAGACAAAAGGGATTACGTGAAAACGGGTTGTTTTGGTTTTAGAGAGAGTTGATTCTAGGAATGAGTCATAGGGGGCAGTTGGATCTACCGTTAAAAGAGTGGACGTGGAGAGAGGAATCAGAAACTAGAAACCCTAACCACGTTTTTATTCCACCCGTGCGCCACCACCATTTCGTCCAGCGATCACAGGCGCGTGGAGGCCATCGGTCGATCCCTTCGGCCGACGCCCACCCGCACGTCGCCACCTGCCAACGTCGGCACCTACGCGCGCGTGGAGTGCTGCCCGTTTGTTCGCTTGCCTGCGTGTGCGTGTGGATGGGTCTGCCCGATTGCCCGCGATTGGTTGACGTGCTCACGTGAGGACCAGCTGCTTGATGGCTGCCGCGTGGACGCTAGAAGAGGGAGCAGCCGTTTCGGCCACTGCTTTGCTGTCGCGTGCGCATGTTGGCTGGAGCGCTGCTGCCTGCGTTGGATTCAGCCGCGCACATGGAAGTTCTACTGCCGGACCTGTTTTCTTTGGTGCTACTAATTGATGCATGCACCTGGCTTGCATGCAGCCGAGCCATACTCCTATATATTTCGTGCATGTGCACTTTGCCTCCTTCTTGGGATTGCTACTGCCCGGAAAACTACCGAGACGAAGGGAAGGTAGAGAAGACCAGCAAGAACAGAAGAGAAGAGGAGAAGAGGAAGAGGGAAGAGAAGAGAAGGGAAAAGAGGGAAAAATTCGTATTTTGGCTTTGTGTCTCCGAGGGTAACAATATGGTATTTCCTCTCTGTTTTGTTATTTAATTAGAGATTAAAGAATCGAGATTAGAGAGGATAGTAGCAATTTCTAGTCGAGGGAACGATTAATAGATCTGTTTGGTCTGCTGTTCTGCTGTACAATTATTTTGGGTACCGTAGGAGCGTAATTTGAGGATGTCGTCTACTAGATAATTTCGATAGCTTTCGGTATAATTTTTTATTCTTGTCCATCCGATACATAGATTGTGGGCTGCATATCTAGTGCACAAACACCATTTGGTGCACATATGCACAAAACTTTTAGTTTGGGTATCAAATTAGCATAAAAAATTTCGAAAAAAATTCTAGATGTAATTTATGGTGTTTTGTTCCACCCTTTAAAATTTGAAGTTCAAACTCAAAGTATGTTAGAAGAAACAAAAAAGATAAGTTTACTGTGAATAGTAACATTTGCCTTTTTCTTTTTTCCCTTTGCTTTTGATTTATCATATGTCAGAAATTTCTCATTTTTGTAACTCTCAAAGTGGAATGAGTTTGAAATTCAAATTTTAAAGGGTGAAACAAAACACCATAAATTACATCTAGAATTTTTTTTCAGAATTTTTTATGCTAATTTGATACTCAAACTAAAAGTTTTTGCATATGTGCACCAAATGGTGCTTGTGCACTAGATATGCCCCTAGATTGTGAGATATGAATTTTATTATTCTACTGTCCGGTAGATTTGAGTTATTTCGGTCGGTTTGGCGTAAGCATGCGAGATCAATTAGTGTGACGGGTTGGTGCTATGATGATGTGATTTTGATGATGTTTTTGAGTGTGTGTTATTACTTGCTTGTTCAGGGACTATGGTCTCATGTGCCGTGCCACAATCTCGTCATTCAGCTTTGAAAGGGCTAAGAGGCAAGTACATGGTAGAGTGGTGAACAATGGGTTGTTCGCCACTTTCATTGATATTACTTATCATGCTATTTGTTATGCTTTCATTAAGCTTATTCTTATGCATGATATTAATGACATTGAGTGAATGGGATTACGATATTGAGTTAATGAGAATGAGATATTGAATTAATGAGGTGAATTATGTTGATGAATAATTAAGGATGTTGCATCATTTACATTCATCATGACTAGAGTTGCACGAGCCAGGTCGGTGAGAAAGTCATGTAACTATTCCGGTGAGGTTGGTGAGAAAGATACATGACTAGTCCGGAGTGCTCTAGTTAAAATCCTACTTCGATGGGGACTTCACAGGAGTGAAGGATAGAGTGCGTCATCGACGGGTGAACACTCCGCTATACCGGTATCAACTGATGAGATGCATATGAGCATGAGCATGATGGTTCATTCACATAATGGTGCATTCGCATATATGAGTAAATTGTTAAGATGTGCAACTTTACCTATATTGAATATGGCTTGATTGTTTGAGTGTGAGAATGGCATTAAATAGATAGATGATGATGATAGCTTTGATTATGGTTGATAAACTGTTGTTTATAGTTTTATTATGTATTTGCTGAGTCTTGGACTCATTCTTGCTATATTGTTGTTTTTAGGTGATCGTTGATGACGTTTCACTCAGGAAGGGTTAGCGCACTTGGAATCGCAACCTATACCCAATTATTCGATTCTTTGGACATGAGAAAACTTTCATTATAACCTGATGAATTATATTTAGGACATGATGGTGTTGAGTAAACTTAGATGATAGGTTGGTGTTGAATATTCAATCAATAGACTTTATTCGTTTGGTTTTGTGTTGTTCGTGAATTAATATCTTGCTATGCTTTCTATATATCAATTATCTATGATTGTTATATCATTATACTTGTTTACATGTGACCCGTGGATGGGTTTTATCGTTAGTCTTGTTAGTGGCATTCTGGGCTCCGTGTCGGGCCGGGGTGTTACAGTTGGTATCAGAGCGGGGTTTAGGTCCGTGGTGAATAGATCAATAACTTAGGTAAACTTAATTTGCTAAAATTTTCTTTAGGACTAGTAAAATAAACTAAAATTTGCTAATGTTTAGTTAACTTAAAATTTGACACACTGGTGCACAGTAGGATAGGAATGGGCAAAGTATTACATTTGTGTTTCCGTTATGTCGTATTATTGATTTATGTTATGAGATGATTTTGTATGCGTATGATTTGATGACGTGATTGGTATGTGCGATGGTAGTCGATGTCGAGAGGTAGAGATCGTGGTTGTGACCATGGGAATGGCCAGGTTATACCACCATCGGTGCTATGGGAAAGTAAAGTGTTTAGCCCGGGTAACTTAGTTAGAAACGTTGGCAGTGAGTTTCTTTGGAAAAGGTTGTTGCTTTCTTTGAGTTTGCATTTGGTTATTCTAATTATTCGCTGGTGGTTGATGAATTTTATTTGGCTAGTGGTTATAATGCAGTTGATGGGTTTCTATTCTTTATTGGTTCCATAAAGTAATTAATTGTTCTCCCAACGGTTGATCCGTTGTTATTTCTTGTGAATGTTGTTAAATTGCAAGATGGATCTTTGCACGAGAATTCTACCTTTCTTGTTGGGAAACATGACTCATTTATTTGCTGGGTGTTTTGGGTAATGGAAATTATCCTTTGCAAGTTCTGTAGCATGTAGAAGCTTTGACCCTACGTATTTCTTTTGGATTAATTTGAGTGTTGACGTTTAACGCCTCACTTTTATGAAAGGAAGTGTTAAAACCCTTTTATGATGTCTTGTTATGTTTAAGCGACAGGTGGTAAACATAGAAGTTCATTAATATGATATTGGTTATCAAGTTGGGTATGTGGCGTGGTGCATAATTAAGCTTAACTAGTATCCTTGAAAGTGTAGTTGATTAATTTGAGATTGTTTTAAAGTAGTTCTTGATGAACTGTGACTATGAGTATGTCTATACCTAATTGGAGTGAAAGGAGTTATTAACAAACGTGAACATTGATTAACTGGTTTGGCCATTAAAGTTGTTTAGATTGCTAAACTTACTGGATTATTTGGTCTCAATGGATGAAATTAACTATGTGGGAAGGGAAAGTTGAGGAGATGCTAGATTAGAGGTGGAACGACTGAATATGTGTTTGTAAATGTTATTGTGATTCGAAAAGGAAAGTAGGTAGTAACTAGACTTCATAATGAAGCCAGTTGACAACAATGATGGTTGGAGTGCAACTGTTGTGTGGTGAAGTTTGGTGTTGAGCATCACTAAGAGTTCAACTGATGAGATATAATAGGTGACTTATGTTTACATGATAGTGAAATTGTTGGATAATAGTATGTCCTTGATGAAAGTGTTTTGATAGAAGCTTTTCATTTGTGTAGTAGATCCCGTGCAGATGGGGTGATAAAGTAGTATGGAATAATTTGGTGAGCTTTTAGGGGGTTTTATAATGGAAGAGTAAACTATGACGATTCTTTTTAAGAGTGTATTATTCTGGATGTTAGCAAGGGATAGTGACTTGTGGGAGTGGTGATGATTCTTTTAGAGAAAAAAAAAGTAATTTGATCACCCTTCGTAATATCCGTTAAGACCAAATCATCAATATACCACACCTCTTAATAAATCTTAGATTCCCAGTATAAATGGTCATACCATTAAACAAGTTCATCATGTAATTATTCCATGACAACACCAAATAAATCAACTTCACTTCCAAGGATCTTGGTTAAGATCGATTCGCATCACCACACTACAGACCCAACTTGATAACTCATAAGTTATCAATTTATCTTCTATGCTTGAAACCCCTCACTTAGTCACAACAAAACATTACAAAAGAGTTCTGATACTTTCTTTTTCAAAGAAAATGCACTAAACTTCAACATTCCAACTACTCCGAAAGAAGCGCGTAGCATCGAAAAGACCAAATTCAAAGTCAAGGAAAGAGAACAACTTCTCTAAAGATACTCACTATCTACTTTGTACTAAGATATCCAATGTGGGTACTTCACTATTGCTATACCACTTAACGGTGGTGTAACTCGCATGCGACCTAGGCCACAACCACTTACATCAACCTCTCAACATGGGTTATCCCCACACATAATAACTATAGTATTATAATATAGATATATCCGATCATCTCATAACAGAATCATCAATACAACTCAACTAAGCGTAAATGCAATGCAAAAACCCATTCCCAACTCATCGTGCTTAGTGTGTCAAGTTTAATATTTTCAATACCATGGACCTACAAATGATCGATACTAATCAGAATAACACCCACTCAACATTGAGCCCGAATGCTACTAAAATTAAATTAAACAAAACTAAACTAAGACCAATTACCAATTTTCGGCAGAACCTCCTTTGTATAATTAACTATACCGAGGTTCCAACAATTAATCATAGCAATTAACACTAAACTCAATATTCAAGTTCATTCAGGCATGCAAGATAATCTAATAAACATAAACAAAACTTGCTATTATCCTTATTACAATTAATCTAAAACTTAAAACCATCACAAGCAGTTTACTTATTATTGGAATAAAATCTAAATGGCAGTCACCTTAAGGATGAGTGGTAGTGAGTGCATCCAAACATCTACTCCCTCCCATGCATGCTGTTCTAGCCAGTTGTACCTGAAACATATCAAACCAAGAGTGAGCCCAAAGACTCAGCAAGTATCAACAAGGCTAAAGCTAAAATCACAGTCATAGCATCAATATTCCAAATTAAACATTACACTAAACATAGCCTTCATGCTTATGTAATGCGACCATGCAATGCACCTTTTAAACTTTATCTCTTTTCGCATTTTACCGGTAATGCGAGGTATACAACCGTCAATGTATGCCCTTGCCTATGCACTCTGGCACAAGGACCAAGAGCCTATACTCCACAAGTATAGGGACCTTTGCCCATCATCATCATGATGGGGACCTCTTTACTCATTGCCCACATTCTATGAATGTGGGGACCTCAAGCCCGTCATTTACATGACGGGGACCTCAACTATTCATACTTGGTCACCACGTGACCAAGACTCAATCATGCTTACTACACGCATATGTACAATGACGTCATCTTCCAAACATATGAATTCAACGTATACATAATAACATGTAAGCATTAACAACATACATAGGAAGCTTTAACCATAACTTGCATTTACCAAGATATATTGTAATTCATCACATTAACATCCATGCATGGCTATTACGAACAAGACACAATCAATCTCATCAAACAATCATAATTATTCTACAACCCGAATACTTGCCTCAACCTTGCGAGAACGGTGGACGCGAAGAGGGCGCTGCCCCTGGGATCACGCTCCCACCTGAACATAATGATAACCCAAACTAAGACAAGCATACTGGACCAAAAGCATAAATAAGAACACAAATGAACTCGCTAAACTCCCAAGCGTTTCCAATCTTCCAATTTCTACCGACGATTTGGTGTTCATCATGACAGTCAACTTCTAAAATACATAACTTTCCTCTCAGAGTCCAAATAAGATGTTCTAATACTTTCTGGAAAGATAATTAAATTACCTAAATAAACTTAGTTGGGGAGCCCTTCGATTCTGCCATCTACGCCCTACCAAGCCAATCTACGTAACATCAATTATCACGTCGGGTTCTCTGGACAGTACACTAAAATTATCATAACTTTTGCTAAGAAAGTCTAATTCTTACGTTCTTTAGCTTTCTGGAAAGGTGAGGAAATTACCCATCTTTTTCATTATAATGAGATCCTCTGATTTCGTCTTTAACTAATAGATTAACTCAGATTTCTACAGACTGTCAGGATGTTGACATGTTAACAGGATAGCGGCACTAAACAATTCATAACTTTCTAACCATTAATCGGATCTGGGCGTTCTTGGCGGCCACGGAAAGAAAACAACATAGCCCAACTATTTCTGAGAGGTTGGATCCCTAGATTCTGCTTCTACAGACATGAAAATCGTCGTCCAAATTACTGGACAGAACGCGATCTATTGAACCGACGCAATTCAATCTATCAAACGACATCAAACGCATCTACTACATATTAACCAGCGAAGAACACGCGACGTTACCCTTGAAGAACCGCTGTAGATCGTGACGAAACCCGCGAACCTTCACTTCCCTCTCTTCTCCGCTCTCTCCTTCTTCTCCCTTCTTTGGCCGGCCACCACCAACGCGACCTTCTTCTTCTTCCCTACTCGGCAGCAACGGAGGGGGGTAGTGCTACAGTACCGGTGGCGCTACAGTACCCGCGAGCTACAGTACCATCTAGGGTTTGGGTGGCCTCCCCCTTCCTTTTAAGGCCGACCAACTCAAATGGGCCAAAACACCATGGGCCAAAGGCCCAGGTTCTCCAATAAGAGCAAAAACGCCCCTCTAAAACCTCCAATTCTTTCTCTAATTCTATTTAATTTCAGTACTAATCACTTATTTATTTTATGTTAAAATGGAATATTACAGTTTTACAAAAACTTATAGATTGTATAGTGGTAACTGGTTAATAGTGATCAAGAATATGATGTTATGAGACCTTGGATTGCAAGTTAATTGAGGAGCATTGGAGGATGAATTGATTTCGTGATATAAATCTTGTAGAGAATTGGATTTAAAGGGAATGATGGTTATGGGGCAAAACTGATTATATTGTTACAACTAGTAGAACTTATAGTGAATTGTAATCCAAGAACCTTTGTTAATGTTGGTGGAATATTAGAATTATCAAAAGTTTAAATATTGGTTAACTAGTTAGGGCATTACGAATGTGTCTATTGGGCTTATGTTTTATGCTAGAACATTGGTTTCCTAATAATTATGTGTAGAGGTAGTAGAATAAAAGTGGATTTTGAATAGTATGATGATGATAAAATCCTTTGGGTGTAGTAATTGAGTGCATGTGCTGTGAATTTTAGGTTATATATCCTGACAGGATTGAGGTGATGTGATTGTGAGTGAAATCTTTATTAGAATTTTTTTTAAATAATCTATTTTTTATTCGGAAATACAGAAATAATACCGCTTAATTTTTTTTTACAGAAATAATCTCGTGTCACCGTACGGTTTGGCGACTCGTGCAAGTCTCCCAACCGTCGTGCGACAAATCTTCAAGTCGCTAAATGGAACGGTGACTAGAGTGTGACTGGACCTAGTCGCTAAACAGATGTGCGACATGTGATGGAATCGCCCATTTCTAGAGCGAGTTTAGTAAGTCGCGTAGTGGTTGGGCGACTTAGTTCAAGTCGCCCAACCATTGGGCGATTTTAGGTAACAAACCTGGAATTATGCAAATCCAATTGGAACAATTGTGTTAAAATAGATATTACATTTTTAGGTATTATATTTAGCAAATCGTATTGTATGATGTTATTTTTTAAAAGATAAAAGTGTGGTGACAACGTTGGTTGGTCTCGTTTTTTTTTTTGCGTAGAATATGAAGGGTACGAAATTTGTCAGACTCGCAATAACATTTTGTGATCATCGTATATTGTTGTAGTGCGCTAAATTTCTGTAGAATTTTGTGAGGACGATTGAGATAGTAATGAGTGCTAAGTAGAAAGGTAAGTGATATTACGATGCGTTAGGGAGTCTCTCCTCGATGAAGTCGTCTGAACGTATACGCGTATATAGGCAGGTAGTCGATGAAGTACTTTATGAAGCTTATACAGAATATGATTAAAGAGGCTGAGAACGCTCGTTGTGGTTATGAAGATGCCATAAAACATGGAGGATTCGATGGCAGTGCGAATGGTTCTTTCTGGGATTCCACTAGAAGAGGCATACTTGCAATATAGGCTTGCTTTGATAGCTTAGCGGAGACACGGAACGAGAAGTATATTAAAGTTTGCGGACAGAAGCATGTTAAATGTAGTCACATGGCATGATGGTTCGGCTAATTGCTTTAGTCATCCTCGGTACTACTACGGTACACTGCGACACAAGCATCCGAACCATATAACTATACATGCCTTTAGGGGATAGTAAAAAACATGGGGGGTAGGACGGGGGACTACTACGTAATGACCTGACCTACTGCGTGGACCGAGGCCATTTCCCTTCCTTGCTAGCTCGGCGTTGAACTCCTCGCCGGCCTTCTCCTTCCCCTTGTCGCGGGACTGTCCACGTCAGGCTGGTATGTCTTAGTCGTCGATGTCCTGCGATTCCATGATGTAAGTGCACCGTATAGTGAAAATCATAAGGAGGATGTAAATTCTTCATCACTCATGTCGTCGATACGGATTACGCCCAGGCGACCGGATACGCTGTGGCGGCCGGGCTCAGCCACATGGGCCTTTCCCTTGCCCTTGTCACGGGACTGTCCATGTCGAGCTGGTATGTCGAAGTCGTCCATGTCCTATGATTCCATGATGTAAGTGCACCGTATAGTGAAAATCGTCAGAATGATGTAAATTCTTCATAACTCACGACGTGGATACGGATTACGCCTGGGCGACCAGATACGCTGTGGCGGCCGGGCTCAGCCACATGAGCCTTTCCCTTGCCCTTGTCGTGGGACTGTCCACGTCGGGCTGGTATGTCGAAGTCATCCATGTCCTGCGATTCTATGATGTAAGTACATCGTATAGTGAAAAACGTAATAAGGATGTACATTCTTCATAACTCACGCCGTCGATATGGATTACGCCAGCGTAGCATCGGGCTCCTTCTGTGCCTCCTCAACAGGTGCAGTATGTAAGGTTTCCACCGCACGAAGTTCTCGCCCGCACCAAGTAGTTCAAATGTGTACTCGCCGATGAATGCCTTGTCGTACATCTTCGGGCCATCGAGCCACTGGAAGAAGTGGCAGCGCATCTCGAGCTACCATTACGTGGGGATGAGGTTAAAAATTTAAGGATTCAACGTTGGGAGAGGAAAATCGATGCGCGCGAAAGAAACGCTTACGAGGTAGTGCCCGCACGTATAGTACGCCCGAGCTGCGGTGTCTGGGTGTGTGGACTGAATGATCTCTGCCGGTTCACCACACACACACTGCGGGATCGGAAAACGTGGTGGTACTGGAGCATCTTTCATTGAAAAATCTGGGTATTGTAGCTGTTTCCTCTTCTGCTTAAGCCACTTTTGCTTCTGCAACATCCTCGCGTAGAAGTTTACCGAAGAGTCCATAGTTGGGTATCTATTGTGTAGTGTTGTGTAGTGTTGGGTTTGGTTCAACCCCTTTTATAAGCCCCACGGTTGGCATGGTGTGGTTAATTTCATGCAGAGTCCTGTCGTTTAGTACTGAAAAGCTGAGGAGGTAGAGTGTTGTCATGACCATCTGAAAAGCTGGCGAGGCAGAGTGTTCTCACGTCTTTCTTTGCAGAGTCTTATCTTTTCGGTCTGAAAAGCTGGCGAGGCGGTTAGGGTTGGCAAGTCGATCTGAAAAGCGTAACCCTGAACCTAAACCCTAAACTGTGTAAAGCTATCTCCTTTGATCTTATCACTGCGCAAAGCTGGCCCGTGTGGTCTTGTCACTGCGCAAAGCTGCCTCGTCTAGTCTTGTCACTGTACACAAAGCTGTCTCCTTTGACCTTATCACTATGCAAAGCTAGCCCGTGTGGTCTTGTCACTGCGCAAAGCTGCCTCATCTGGTCTTCTCACTGCACAAGGCTGTCTCTTTTGGTCTTATCACTACGTAAAGCAGCCCTGTGTGGTCTTGTCACTGCGCAAAGCTGCCTCGTCTGGTCTTGTTAGTGCACAAAGCAGCCAGCCCCATCTGGTCTTGTTATCTGTAAGCTAATACATTACCCGCTTTGTTAGCCTCCCCCGCGGGCTATAAAATGCACGCCCCACGCTCCGAAAGTAGGACCACTCGACCCTTGAAACCGTAGGAAGAAGAACCTTCTCTATCATACAGTAACATATGATGGCAGACGCCCAGGGACCAGTCCAACCGAGGTCATCGCGCGACCTCCAAGACCAATGCCGATCTGTCCCAGATCGATCGTCTCACACCGCAACCCCGACGTTGATGTCTGTTTGCAGGGAGTATGTCAAAGCGTCAAACGTATAATTCAAGTAACAGTACTCAGACATTTTCAAACATGATTTTACGTACCACGAGGTGCATGTTCCGCGCCAAGTGTAGAGGGTAGGAGTCAGTCGGTGCTGGCACGCGAGCGGGGGGAGGGTCGACGACATGCACCAGCCTAGTGCGTGTCTGCAGGCGTTTCAAATGAAGGTACTCATCAGATGCGACCGGGTCGTCGGGCCGCCCTTTGGCATGCGCTTCGTGGTCGTTCGTCCACTGTGCCACCCACGGCTCCATCTTGCCCGTCCACTGCGTCCTGGTGCCACCCCTCCTACTATGCTTGTGAAACGTACCACTGCAATTAGAAGCCACCGTAACAGAAATATCAAAAACATATGTGAACATGTGTTGTATGTAACTCACGCGTGGGTCGAGTCAGGCACCCTCGTCCCGATGGGAACTGGAGCAACCTGGCGGAGGCCGAACTGGCGCATCACCCTGTGCACTACGTAGTCCTCGATGAACACGTCGAAGATGAGCTTCTTCTGCGTCTGCCAGTACGCCTGGTCGCGCCAGCACACTGAAGACAGCCCCGCGGGAGCACGGGCCTCCCTCTCCTGATCGGAGTACGGCTCCCAACGCACGTCGTCAGCGGTGAGACGGTCCAGCTGCTCCACAAAGTGCTCGTACGCACGTGTGACTTGCATGTGTGCATACTGTGCCTATGAGCGTAATAAAGGTTACAAAGGATTACCCGTCTGTTCAAGAAAAGATATAGGGAAGCATGTACCCGTCTACGGCACCAAATGGACCCTACAGTCGGCCGGTCCACAGCATAGGCCGTCCGAGAGAGAAGCGCTCGAATGACCACAACCGCGAGAGTAGGGCAACAGGAAGATAGATGCGGCTTCCGTCCTCAAAGACGCATCACACATACCACGGTACGTCGAGGCAAGTACGGCTGATCCCCAACTAATCTCTAGCTCCTCGCCGTCAGCGATGGCCCTCGCGTAACCCACGAGGCGGGTGTCGACAGAGTCACCGTGGCTGCTGGTAAGCAGAACAGGTACGCCTCGAGGTGCCGCGACACTTGGTCGATGGTGGGCTGTGGGACCATCCGCTCGACCTACGCAGAAACAAATAATTAGTAAGCCCGTCATATGGCTAGGCCTCAATGCATCGCTAAACATGGAAAATAGGTAGTATACGTACCTACAACTGCGAAAGCCACTGCAGGGGTGGGCCATGCCACTGTCACTCCGATAAGTCAAAGTACGGAGGCACGGCCTCCGCCGCAAGAACCCCTTGAAACCTTCCCAACAGGGCGTCGCGCCAGTCGATAGCCATGTCCGGCAGGAATGCAGGGGCTCCCGCGATAGGCAAGCCGAGCAGCATCGCGACATCCTGCAGAGTAGGGGCCATCTCTCCGAAAGGGAGGTGGAAGGTGTGTGTCTCGGGCCGCCAACGGTCCTCCAGGGCAATCAGGAGTGACCGGTCGAACGGGAATCGTCGTGACCGCTCCGGACCGGCCTGGACCTCCCCATCGTCGTCGACCAGACCACCGTCCTCTTCGGTGGCCTTTACCATCCGCGCGAGAGGTAGATGGCTGGAACGACTCAGCTTACAAAGCACGAAGAAGTAAGTACATAGTGCGCATACGATTCAAAAAAGTGGCACAGCTTGCGGACAAACCTCTCTACCCAGCATGGGTCCAGTCTCCAAGCCCGTCGGGGTGTCCGCGTACGAACCACCCCCAAGTCAGCCGCGTTGTCCCCGCCAACCGGATGTGGGACACGACGGCTTGCTGGGTCTTTGCACGTCGACCAACCGTCCAATGAGATCAAATGCCAATCCGAACCACCAGGGTCTGCAAATTAAGAAATTTAAAACATTCATATTACTTAAGCATTTAAATTATATTCCAATGGCAAATAAATCATATTTGATATGTTCTTAGTGGTACCTAAACACTTTGCTCCAACACAATGGTAATACATATACAATTTCATGAAACCCATGTGGTAAAGACATAATTTTTCCTATAAAAGGCTATATTACGTTAACGCTTGTACTGGCTGCTATGGATTGCGAAATATTTAATACATCATTGTTACTATGCATATTTATAATGGGTGAAGCTTTCAGGAAAAAAACAAAATTTCACATGTTTGACAATCCTACATGTTTGGAACTATGTATCTATGATTCCTTAATCCAACCAAAACTATGAAGTAAATGTTTTCAATTCTCTATTGTACAAAAAAATACATGTATTTAACGTTCTATAAACTAGCATTTGCGAATGCACGGGTTATCGACATGTTTATATAATAGAAAAGTAACATGTTATCATTCATCTAGCCCGTACGCAATTAGCGCAGCACGCAGAATAGTACAACTAAATTTATTTTCACCAAATAATTTTTCCTTCATACGAACTTCTAAACTAATTATATTAATCATGCTATCTCTAAACATTTGCTAACAATATGTCACTACACACGATGTTGCTCGCTAACGTACCATGGTTACTAATTAATCATGACATCTCTAAATATTTGCTAACAATATTACACATGAAGTTGCTTGCTAACCTACCATGGTTTCAAAAATAAACTTGTACAAAATAATACTACAAACTCAACGTCCTAGCCGTCGATGCGAAGCAAAGAACCTCTTTTTCCTCCTCCTCTTCTTCTTCCCCTCCTCTTTTTTCCCTCTCCTTCTCCTCTTTTTCTTTCCTGCTCGATTCGCTTGGTGGAATGGTGAGCGTTCAGCCGCGCGCTATGAGAAGTTGACCAGAGTATGTTATTGTGGATTGGAAGAGTCTCTCTACATAGGCATGGATTTTGTGTTCAGTTTGAGCATTAGCTTTGAGATTTCCAATTTAAAATAAATGAGTTAGTGTGTTATGCGATGATTTGGAATTCCATGGTTTAAGAGAAAGTTTATTTCTAAAAGAGAAAAAAAAATGAGAAAAGAATGTCTTCTCCGTTAGTGAAATATTCTCTTGATTATTGTTTGAGATGTGTGTTTATGATAGAGGTCATTTATAGTTTGAGTTGGCTTTACGTTGGCATGGTGGTTCTTTCTGGTTCAGAATTTTTTTTAAAGGAAGTGATTGATTTGAGCATTCGAGTGATTTCTCCTTTGGCTTACGTGGTGTTTATTTACAAACCTCTACTTGGAAAGTGGAAAGGTTTTCATGAGGAATCTTGGATTTTGGATTTGGATCTTATGGTGGAGAGTTGGTAATGCGTGGTTGCGATGAGAATCCTTTGTTTTCAGTTAGGTTCTTGTTTGTAAAAGAGCTTGTTTAAAACGAGTTCGGTTGTTCGTTCCTGGTTAAAGGAGGTGCTCCTTGCAATGGTGAAGTGAATGATTGAGAAAGGGAACAAGAGTTCCGTGTGATTTTTGCGGGTTGTGTGGTTTGGTACCAAAGAGAAGGTTGGCCCAAGGTGTTGGGTTATTTCCGAAAGTTACGGGGATTTTGGAAGTTAGCGTTTCGCTAAAATCTACTCGAGTCCTAGCATGGGGTCTACAATGTTTTGTATGACCCGGTGTCGAGGGAGTAGTTGAGAGATCTAGAGAGTGAGGTTTCGTTGGGGCCTTTGGCCAAACAAGTAAGACCGTACCTTTGAGTCTTGTCCGTTGAGTTTGCCTGAAAAGGTTTGAGACGAGTGTTGAAGTGTAAGATGTTGGTATCCATCAAGATGATGTGGTCTCGTCAATTCGAGAGAGAGGCTATTTGAGAGCTGAAGTCTCGTATGCGCGGCCAGCATCCAGTTTTGTTCATATCGGGTACGTGTTATTTGTTGATAAATTTCAGTTGTGGTTGTTCTTTCATGTAGATCGATGAGTAGAATTCGGGGTCGAATTCTGTTTCAGAGGGGTAGAATGTAATATCCCGAAACCCGTTGGAGAGAGAAAAAACGAAAAAAAGTGATTAGTGGGGTTTTATGAAATTAACCCTCTCGAGGACCTTAGCATAATTAGACAAAAGGGGTTACGTGAAAATGGGTTGTTTTGGTTTTAGAGAGAGTTGATTCCTAGAATGAGTCGTAGGGGGGAGTTGGATCTACCGTTAAAAGAGTGGGCGTGGAGGGAGGAATCAGAAACTAGAAACCCTAACCACGTTTTTATTCCACCCGTGCGCCGCCATCGATTCAACCAGTGATCGCAGGTGCATGGAGGCCATCGCTCGATCCCTTCAGCCGACGGCCACCCGCGCATTGCCACCTGCCGGCGTCGGTGCCTACGCGCGCATGGAGCACTGCCCGTTTGTTCGCTTGCCCGCGCATGCGTGTGGATGGGTTTGCCCGATTGCCTACGATTGGTTGACGTGCTCACGTGAGGACCAGCTACTTGATCGCTGCCGCGTGGACGCTGGAAGAGGGAGCAGCCATTTCAGCCACTGCTTTGTTGTCGCGTGCGCATGTTGGCTGGAGCGCTACCACCTGCGTTGGATTCGGCTACGCGCATGGAAGTTCTGCTGCCGGACCTATTTTCTTTGGTGCTACTAATCGATGCATGCACCTGCTAATCAATGCATGCACCTGGCTTGCATGCAGTCGAGCCATACACCTATATATTGCGTGCATGTGCACTTTGCCTCCTTCTTGGGATTGCTGCTACCCAGAAAATTGCCGAGACGAAGGGAAGGCAGAGAAGACCAGCAAGAACAGAAGAGAAGAGGAGAAGAGGGAAGAGAAGAGAAGGGAAAAGAGGGAAAAATTCGTATTTTGGTTTCGTGTCTCCGAGGGTAATGATATGTTATTTCCTCTCTGTTTTGTTATTTAATTAGGGATTAAAGAATCGAGATTAGAGAGGATAGTAGCAATTTCTAGTTGAGGGACGATTAATAGATCTATTTGGTCTGCTGTTCTGTTGTACGATTATTTTGGGTACCGTAGGAGCGTAATTTGAGGATGTCATCTACTAGATAATTGTAGATAATTTCAATAGCTTTCGGTATAATTTTTTATTCTTGTCAATCTGATACATAGATTGTGAGATATGAATTTTTATTGTTCTACTGTCCAGTAGATTTGAGTTATTTTGGTCGGTTTAGCGTAAGCATGCGAGATCGATTATGTGATGGGTTGGTGCTATGATGATGTGATTTTGATGGTGTTTTTGAGTGTGTGTGTGTTATTATTTGCTTGTTCAGGGACTGTGGTCTCATGCGTCGTGCCACAATTTCATCATCCGACTTCGAAGGGCTAAGAGGCAAGTACATGGTAGAGTGGTGAACAATGTTTGCCACTATCATTGATATTACTTATCATGCTATTTGTTATGCTTTCGTTAATCTTATTCTTATGCATGATATTAATGACATTGAGTAAATGAGATTACGATATTGAGTTAATGAGAATGAGATATTGAGTTAATGAGAATGAGATATTGAATTAATGTGGTGAATTATGTTGACGAATACATAAAGATGTTGCATCATTTACATTCATCATGACAGGAGTTGCACGAGCCAGGTCAGTGAGAAAGTCATGTAACTATTCCGGTGAGGTCGGTGAGAAAGATACATGACTAGTCCGGAGTGCTCTAGTTAAAATCCTACTTCGGTAGGGACTTCACTGGAGTGAAGGATAGAGTGTGTCATCGACGGGTGAACACTCTGCTATACCGGTATCAACTGATGAGATGCATATGAGCATGAGCATGATGGTTCATTCACATAATGGTGCATTTGCATATATAAGTAAATTGTTAAGATGTGCAACTTTAACTATATTGAATAGGAAAAAGTCCGGTTTACTCCCCTGAACTATCAGAAAAGTCTGGTTTACCCCCTGAACTACAAAACCGGTTATTTAACCCCCTGAATTTGTCAAATCCGGTCAAATAACCCCCCAGGGCGGTTTCAAGTGACGGTTTTGCAGATGTGGCACAAATTTGGCTACGTGGACATCCACCTCACCCTCTCTCTTCACTCCACCTCTCCCCTTTCTCTTGTCTTCTTTTTTCTCCACTTCCCCCACCCAGGTCAACCCGCCGGTCTTTTCCCCAGATCCACCCATCACGATGGCATCCTCACCCCAAAGACCCCTCCTCCTCCACCTTTCAGCTGCAGCAGCCGCCCTCACTGGTGCTGATGATCTAGTCGCAGAGCTCCTGTCCTTTCGCTCCTTCTCCCCCTCCGGCGTAATCCACCTCACCGACGCCGCCGTCACCCGCTTCCTCTCCGCTCCAACCCCGCGCCCCTACTCCGTCCTTGTCTTCTTCGACGCCACCTCGCTCCACTCCAAGTCCGACCTACACCTTCCCCAGCTCCGCAGCGAGTTCGCGCTCCTCTCCGCCTCCTTCCTCGCCCACAACCCCGCCTCCGCCGACCCAACACCGGCTCTCCTTGCGTCGCTAGGCCGAGCGGTAGAGAGGGCGCAGGGGATGGCGGCACCGGTGGAGGAGGCGGCGTAGCACCGAGAACTAGAGCGGCGGCGTAGGCCAGCAGGGAGCCGAGGCGGGGAGAGGAGCACACGGGAGGGCCACCATGGAGCTCCCCGCTGGCCACTGCGGGGGACGGGAAGAGATCCGCGTGCCTATTCTTGTGGCAGCCCATTCATCCTCCTCGGCTCCCCGCATCAATTTCGATCCCCCACGGCCGAAGCTCCAGAGCTCAACCCATAGTTATTGTTTTGTTTGGGATTACAGGTGCAAGAGATTCAGGAGCTAGGGCAGCACAGGCTGGTGCTCGCGCGGGCATCGCCGTGGTGCATCGCCGTGCGCGCCAAGGACTGGTCCTACGACGCGCACCGCTTCCTCCACCGCTGCTCTTGTCGATTAATTCCTTCGCGCATTCGCATTTGACGATCGTGCTGACATCTCTGTTCGTGTTTGTCCCCTCTGCAGATCCGGTTCTCATCGCTCGAGGCCGCGGTCGGATCGGAGCTGATGGGGATGGCGGCGCTGCGCGGCCACGCGGAGGCACTCTACTCGCTGGCCATCATCCAGTTCAACGGCAGCGGTGTCAGTACCGCAACTTCATTTCTTCAGTTTGAGGCCATAGCTATTCAGAGGAAGAAGATGACTAGTAAAAAAACGCTTCGGGTTTATGAAGATCTAACGGCTACTAACATGGTCCGATCGGCCCACAGAAGATCGAACGGATGCTGACTTGGTCCGATCGGCTCCTTGGAGATCTGACGCTCCAGAAGGCTTCCTTCAATCGATGGTTTCAGCAGTTAGATGAATTCAGACTTTACTGTTACTTTTGTACCTCCAGCAGTAGCCGCTCGTTCTGACTCCTAGTTCCGCCAACATGCAAAGGCCATTTGCTCCCTAGCGGCTCGCGTGGTGATGCTGGCCATGTTGGTCATCATGGTCTTGGCGCCGGCGGAGGCGACGAGCAGCACGGTGGTCGCCGGCATGGTGTTCTGCGACCAGTGCAAGGACGGGACACGGGGCCTCTTTGACTACCCGCTCTCAGAAGCGGCCAAAGATCGCCTCGCCGATGAGTAGCAAGAATAGATGCAGATGCAGATGCATGCTCTACCTAACGTCCTAACCCATCATGAATTCATGATTCATTTCACACGGATGTGATGGATGCAATCTACGGCGCTTCATGCTGGGCGATCCAAAGGCGGCGGCGACGACCCCTCTCGACGGTCGCGAGTCGCCACTAAGCTGGTTCGGCGGCTTCTCCGTCGCATGGAGGGCTCCGGACATGAACCGCTGCACGCTGCGTCGTCCAGAACCGCCACCACAGCTGCGTCGCCTCCTCCGAGGCCCCGCGCGACCTCACCCTCGCCTTCCGCATGCTCAGCCTGCAGGGAAAAATCTGACTTTAGATGCTTCACGAGGCTGTCACTTATACTACCCAGTAATGGTACTCATCTCTACTCGTATATATGAAATTAGACAATGATATGCATTACTTGATTTGCGGTAGACGTACACCAATCCTTTGCTTGTTCCTGTCTGTCGTATATATGAACCAGTTGCATCCATCGTATCCATTGTATACGGTAAAGCAACCGCAGGCGCTCGCGTGGATGGATGCAACTGCAGGCGCTCGCGTGGCGATCCAAGGGGATGGCGGCGGGCCAAGGGGACGGCGGTGGCGGTGGGCCAGGCGAGCGGTGTTGGTGGAACTAGGAGCCGGGCCGGCCGGTGGAAGGGAGGAGCCGGTGCAAAGCTCAAGAGGGAGTTAATGGAGGGAGAGAGAGGAGGGAGAGATGGAGAAGAAACACATACAAGCTGACTAGGAGCGAGAGAACAAGAGATAGGGTGATGTGGACGTCCACATGGCAAAATATGTGCCACGTCAGCAAAACCACCGCTTCAAACCGCTACAGGGGGTTATTTGACCGGATTTGACAAATTCAGGGGGTTAAATAACCGGTTTTGTAGTTCAGGGGGTAAACCAGACTTTTCTGATAGTTCAGGGGAGTAAACCGGACTTTTTCCTATTGAATATGGCCTGATTGTTTGAGTGCAAGAATGGCATTAAATAGATAGATGATGATGATAGCTTTGATTATGGTTGATAAACTGTTGTTTATGGCTTTATTATGTATTTGTTGAGTCTTGGACTCATTCTTGCTATATTGTTGTTTTTAGGTGATCGTTGATGACGTTTCACTCGGGAAGGGTTAGCGCACTTGGAATCAGAACCTACACCCACTTATTCGATTCTTTGGACATGAGAAAACTTTCATTATAACCTGATGAATTATATTTAGGACATGATGGTGTTGAGTAACCTTAGATGATAGGTTGGTGTTGAATATTCAATCAATAGACTTTATTCGTTTGGTTATGTGTTGTTCGTGAATTAATATCTTGCTATGCTTTCTATATATCAATTAGCTATGATTGTTATATCATTATACTTGTTTACATGTGACCCGTGGATGGGTTTCATTGTTGAGACGCTTGCTGTAATTTGTTATAAAATGATGTTAAAATTGATAGTTAGTCTTGTTAGTGGCATTCTGGGCTCTGTGTCGGGCGGGGTGTTACACATCCACTCAATTAGAAACCCTAATTATTTCTCTCTCTTACATGCGGGTCCCGCATGTCAGTCAATCTTTGGTCAAACCCTGTTCATGAGCTTGGTCCACCATGGACTAGCATATCTCTGTGGGCCTAGTCCATAGACCAGTGACCCACATGTCAACCCTAATCCTATTTTAGGGAATTAATTTAATTCTTGAAAAGTCCTTTAATTTTATCTTATTGGTCCCACTTGTCATTCTCTCTACCTATTTCTGGAATTATTTTTAATTCTAGAAATTCATAAATACCAGTCAATCCCACCTGTCATACACTCATTCTTTTTCTAATGTTTTCGGAATAGAATATTATGAGAATATGCCATAGACCCCATGTGTCTATTTCTCTCTCCCTTTTCCTTTTTCATCATTTCATAAAAATTCCAATCTTCCAAGAGCCATATCTTCTTCATCCGAATTCCGATTGAATCCATTCAAGTTCCTAAATTCATGTAAATTCAATATCTATCTTCTAGTACCATTAAATTTCAATTTGGAGTTTATTTGATTTGTTTTTTTGAATTTTGTTTGTTTTGCGCTTTCTTTCTCGTTAGACATTGAAGTCCCGGAATCGTCCGAAGGAGCGAATGGTCAAGGATGAAGAAGATCAAAGATAAATTAGGTCATCATTGCTATAGCAAGGCAAGTTATACCTTTGATCATATTGAACCTAGTTTTCAAAATACTTTGATTCAAATTATTGCATTTACTTTAAGTATTTATTTAAATGCTTTTGGGTGTTGTTATTATCCAATTTGTTATATCCACCTTGTTTATTGTTATGTCAGAATATTTTGTCACCCAAGATTGGTTCATTATTTAGTTGGCATTATTGTAGCACCAACGTGGGTTGGTTAGATACGATTAGACTGCTTAGCCATGCTACGAGTCATCATCTCATGTGAGTTACAAATATAAACCTAGCTAAGTGATTATGGAACTATGTGATAAAACTACGTGTACTATGTGCTATTACTCGTTGATGGCATGTGTTGCACTTAACCAACAGGGTGGGAAAGGATTTAGATGGAGGCAAGTGCTGTGTGCTTTGGTGGAGCTGTGTGCACGAGAATAATAAACTGTGTGCATAGGGGATAATAGCTAGAAATTGGCAATCTTGCCTTGGTCAATTAAGGACTTAACTTTGTGCGCCATTGAACTGGGCCTCTCGTATAACCACATGCCTGATGGGACGGGCCTAACTTAGTAAGTTATGGATTCTTGACATTGATTACTCAAGTAGTAGGTTAGGCTGTGTTGCAAGGGTGGAGGCGTGTGCTACCAAGTAGTCACATCACGGGGCGGTTCACTGTCCCTGTCCAACGGTGTGTGTTATGCCAAATCACTGTGTTAGGGTTGGTATGACGACAGAGCACACTGGGAGTATCAATGCTTGAGATGAAGTTTCTGAAAAGTTTTGTTGTGATCAGCTCTGATCCAGTTGATTGCATCTTGCGGGTAAAGTGTACAAACTCTGCAGAGTGTTAATTAATCTATTCGAATAGCCGCGTCCATGGTCATAGACATGCTCGGGGATTTCACACGAGGGGTAGATTTTCATAAAACAATTGGGAAGGGACAGCTATGTGATCTAAGTTATATGGCTGTGTGAAAGAAATTGATTAGGCTATGTGTCTTTGTAAAAACAATTGATTAAATTTGTCGGTGTTTTAGAACCGAACTTACGTAAAGATTGTTTGATTCGGGGGGTCTCCTAGAATGGAATCATGCAGAGAGATTGACACGGGGATTTTTATCTGAGTTCAGCCTTCTCCGGAGAGAATAACAACCCTACTCCTGTGTGTGTATGGTATTGAGTGTATTCTGAACAATCAGGGGAAAAACTAAGACTATTACAAATAGTGCTTGTATTCCTGATGGCCCGATTGATCCGCCCTTCCTTTCTCTGATTGTCACCTTTTTATAGTACGTGAAGGAGTGGCGGTTCCTCTAGGTGAAGCGGCGCCTCATCACATCCTCGTAATTCAGCGACGTTAGTAATAATCACCGCGATAACTCCTCCACGTCGCCTAACAAAGAATATACCAGAGATAATGGAGCATTACGTGCTATTACTTCGCAGAGTAACAGCGTATGATGACTGTTTGAATCCCTTAATCAATTGGGCCCACTTGTCTGTAGGTTTAGTTGATCATAAGGTGGTCGTAGCTGACCTAGTCGTAGAAGAACTTACGACCATGAGGTAGTCGTAGCAAGACTTACGACTATTGGGGTAGTCATAGCATAACTTACGACTATGGGGGTGGTCGTAGAAGAACTTACGACCACCCAGTAGGCTCTTCCCTTATAACATTAAGGGGTATACTCAGGGACCATATGACGTCATATTTACCTATAATAAGAATTATAGATAAAAGATAAAATGAGGATTATTATATCCTCGTCAAAATTATTATTGTATATTTGTTTTGAATTATGCTTTCAATCTATTATTCAAATTCAATTGCAAATGTTGCATTTCTGCAAAAGAACCACAGAAGCCCTTCCTTTGGAATAAGCCATCATCTATAAATTGCATTCTGTGGTATGACTTGCGAGTACAGTTGTGTACTCATGCTTGCTATAATAAATCAACAGAAGTGGAGGAATTGTTAGTCCGCAAGGTCTGCTTCAAGGATCGTGGAGAACTAGGTCGCGCTACCCCAGCCGATTGCCTGTGGGCATATGGATAGGCTTCACTGAAGTTATTTCGTTAAGTTCCGCTGCAGCTTAATTGAGCTACTCGCCTTCTGAGGCATTAATTGTAAGCTTTGACCTTAAGGTCTATACTCTGATATTTATTGTTATTTGCCTATTTATTAGTCATCTTTGTATATGAAAAATACTATTTCATCGATGTTGCCACTGTGTGCACTAGCGTGATCCTAGACTAGTGTAGTATACACAAAGGGTCCAGAATTGCATTTTTGGGTCCGAACACCTCCTGGCGAATGGCCTTGTTCACCAACTGCTAAACGTCGGTGTAATCCCGTGCAATCAGACAAATTGAAAGATCGTCGTTGAGTCCCTCTAGGAAGCGTTCCTGCTTGGCTTCATCAGAAGCAACATCCTCAGGAGCATATCTGGCCAATTTGTTGAACTTGTGTAGATATTCATTGACTGAGCGGTTGCCCTGGGTAGAGAGCGGAACTCCTTTTTCTTTAGAGATATCATCCCTACGGAGATGTGTGCACAGCAGAATGCCTGCACAAATTCATTCCACGAGATGGACTGGGCATTTGTGTGAGCTTGAGTGAAGTTATCCCACCATTCTAATACTGGGCCATTGAGCAGATGCGAGGTGAACAAGACTCGCTTGCGATCCGAGCATTGGGCAATATCTAGCTTCTTCCCTATCGCCCTTAGCCAATCATCCACGTCCATTGGCTCTGTGCTGTTGCCGAAGGTTGGAGGGCGCATCCTCATAAACTCTGACATGTTTGCCCTCGGGTTATGCTGAGATGGGGCCTGAGCTATTGTTGTGACGGTTGCTTGAACATTCTGAACGTTGTTCAAGGACTGGGCGAGAAGGTCAATTAGATGGGTTTGATTTGCCATCATCTGGCACCAGTCGGGTCCTTCTACCGGTGGTGGTGGTGGCTGCGGAATTGGGTTTGCCTGATGGTCCGCCTGATCATTTCCTTGGCCTCTAGCACTGCCGCTGCCTATTTTGCGAGTTGTCACCATCTACTGGATCTTCCAAAGACTTAGAAGATAGAAAGAAAGCTCTAAAGGGGATAAATCTAAAATAGCCCAAGAACCAAACAAATACATAGCAAAGAACATCTTTTCAAAATAGTTCTTGTATTAATTTATTTTATTAATCAATTGTGGCTGTCACATGAAGGCTTGGCAGCTCACAATTTGCGTCTAATGAGAGGTACTAAAAATGAAGTGTATGGAGTCTCAGGAGTGTATTCTAGAGAGTTGCTGGTACTAGCATCGCCTACCTTGTATTGGGCCAGCTCCTGTTCTGCTGCCTCTAGTCGCTCTTGGGTGGCATGCAGTTCATCTAATGTGCGCCAGTAGGCATTCTCCATAGCCTTCCTCGGATCTACTTGGTGCGTTAACTCGGGGAAGTCCTCATCTCTGGCCAACCAGAAAGTACTACCGAGCTGAGTGGGGATGTGCATCGGATAGTAATGGAATCCGGTGCTGTGGAAGTAGTGATCATAGATGTTGCAGAGTCAGTGTATAGCTTCTCTGGCAGCGTCTTGGATACCCCGAGGAAAGGTGCCACGCTGTATCGGGGCGTCGAAGATGTGGAACTCCGTGTTAGGTTGTAGGTTAGGGTAAAGTATCACCTCTACCCTCCAATGCTCTTAGTTTCCTACCACATACTTGTACCTTTGGTACGTCGGTCTCTCTTGGAAATGCAGATGCTGCCATCTTCCAGCGAAGATCCTGTGGGAAACAGCGTTGGGTGCTTCAGCCATCTACAATTTTTGAAAAAGAGATGAGTTAGTAGCCATTTTTAAAGAGAATGCTTGAGGAAGGACACCACATATGGATTAATAGTTATGAAATTATTAAATATGCTATCGAGAAGATGACAGATCTGTATTCTGGGTATTCTGGGTTAAAAACGGGGGTCTAGATACTTTAATCTGAACTTTTGATCAGCTAAGAAGTTGTAGGAAATTATGTATAGATTCCAGAATAATATGGTTTACTATTTTACGATGCGAGGATTGAAAGTTATGATAGTTTTAGTGCCCGGACAGCACGGAGACTGTCTGGTAAAGAGAGAAAATTGTGGGTTTGGAGAGTGCATAGTAGCGTTATAGATTAAGTGTTGATTTGTATTACTGTAGTTTGTATTGAGTTCGGTATTTTGCTGTAGGTGTAGTGGCTTCGGAATTGGTATTACCCTGACATTACTCCAGTCGTCGCAATTAGCTAGAAAGGCAAGTGCATGGTAGAATAATATTGAATGGTTGGAATTACCATTTGTTAAATGAATGCTTGTCATGACTATTCATGTGGAGTATGCCTATTTCATATTTCTCATATGCTTTCAATAATTTGATGACGATTATGGAAAAGAATGATGATTATTCATTGCATTGCATATCGAGCATTCTTGTTGGAATGATTTGACCCACGGGAGTGGGATGAGGTCCCCATATGTAAGATATGGGCAATGAGGTCCTCGTATGAAAAAAGGACGGGCAATGGGTCCCCGCATTTGAGAATACGGGCATGAGTAAACACCGATGGGTGTTACACTCTGTTGGACCGAAACGACGACTAGAGGGGGTGAATAGGAGCACGATATCTTTTTCACCTTGATTGAATTCAATACGATTTTCACTCCAATAGCTATAAAAGCTATGAAGATCAATATACAAGCACAGTGGAAGACTTGTATTGAATCCATTCAAAACCCCGAAGCAAATAGGCCAAAATCATAAAAACTCAAAACCTAAAGAGTTGGGCGGTCAGACCTCCATGTAGTTGGCGGTTTGACCTTTGGAAATCGGTCAGACCTCTAGGTACATGGTGGTCTGACTTCTAGGCCAATGAACAGTAAAATCAGCTCGAACTCAAAAATCACAAATTGGTCTTACTTTTAATTCGCAACTCCAAACCTTACCAAACTTGAGACATACCTTCTCTAGAATGTCAGGAACCTATTCCAATCAAAGATCGTGAAGCTAACAACGACCATTCTAGAGACAAAATGTCCTAAATCGAATCATTTTGCTCAAAGAACCTGAATCACCCATTTTTTTTACAAAAAATTTTCATTTGCAATGAATATTGAAGTTGATTAAAGGTCTATCTTAGTGAAGAAGATCCTGGACTAGGAGCCATCCACAAACTCTTCCTAAGCTTCAACCAGGACGACAAATCTTGAGGTTCATGTCAATTTTGACAAGCAGTCCCCATGAAATTGTCTGGATCATCAAACTATCTCCAACTTTATGTCTTTGACATGCAGTCTTGTGATAGTAGTTTGGCACAATTTAACCACATGAGAATCTTGAAATTTGATTTATCATTTTGTACAAGAGCAATTTTAGATTCACATAGGAACAAGAAGCTCAAGAGATGTTCAATCCTAGATTCAAGAGCTAAGAAAGCAATTTTGACAGGGCCAATGTCACGAAAGGATAACTAATTGTGCAACTAGCTAAGAGATCCACAAATTGCAATTTTTAGTTCAAGTTGTCTTAAAGTTCTAGCTCATTTAGCAAAGACTTAGCTACACATGTGAAAGCATGATAATTCTAGAAAGTCAAAGAACTAGACATGATATTGAGCAAGAATTGAAATACTAAAACTCAAAAGGGTAATAAGCAAAGCTTCATCAATTTAAAAGACAAGTAGTAAAGCTTATATTACAATGCATCTTTTTGTGATTTTCATATGAATGCAAAATGATACAATGAGATGCAATAAAAGCTCAAAAACAAAAGGAGACACTTGTTGATACCACTAGGTGAAAGTTGGAGAATCCATTTGAAGAAAAGATCAACAGGAGTAAAAAGATCAAGAAGAAAATACCACTTGAAGAAGGTATCAGAAAAGATCTACTCCCCCTCAAACCAACCCTCAAGGTGGCAAACCTAGTTGACGTCTGCCAATTGTGCCTTGGACTCCACACACTATAGCACAAAGACTTCCTACTCCACATGACCTCTAGGGAAAAAGACTCAACAAGCTAGGGAGCGAAACACCAACACTAAAAAGCTTACAGGCTGCTCAAAACCTGCTAAGGACTAGTGACTGGGAGAGAAGCTTGACCTAGGCTGTGAGAAGAGTGCATCCTAGAAAAATATGGGATAAGAAGAGTGTCTAGAAAGGACACGTGCTAGAACAGAACCTTCTATCTACCCTGAACTCAACAAGCCCAACCCCTGACAAGAACCAGATGCTATGCAAAGTAGAATAGGGGTACCACACACAAATGTAAGGTATAGAGGCTCGAACCTGAGTCGCACCGCTTGGCAGTGAGATGTAGTCGAATGAGTAGAAGCTGGACCATACTGCGTCTCCAAGAAGTAATAGCCAACATCGAATGTGCATATGAGGAAGGAGAACCAACAGCTGAAGTCATAAACCACATGTTCTCCTCAACTGAAAAGACTACACCAAAGAGACAGAAAAAGTCTATGCCTTGGTACTGGGTTAGTGAGACATTATCTAGGAAAACAGTACCAAGATACACGACTAGCAAGAACAGCAGTAGATGATCCAAAGCTCATAAAAGCATATAATCAACAATTCAGGGCATGAGCAAAAAGATAGACATATCAATTGCAACACATGCTATCCAAGATATGATAAAGCTCAAAATATCCTTAATCCATAAGAAGGCATAGGAGCAAGCAAGCGCATAGCATATCACACAACATACACCCAGTCAAGGGTAAAGCATGCTAGTGAAGCTTTGGCAAAGCCCATGTATCCACAATTAACAATAAGGCACAATACCATATAAGCATAAAATATGTTATAGAACAAATCATGGATAATGTATGCTAACATGGATATCAAGTAAGCACAGGTGGATACATAAAGCAAAAAAAAAACAAGAGCAAGATAATAAATGTACAAAACAGCACAAGCTCATGATGACAAAACCAAGCTTATACTCCCATGGAAATAATGGATAACAATCCAGCCCATGGATACATAAGCAAGGTACTAGCAAAGACATGATGAAAGATATTATAAGCATAACACATGCCGATATGATACAAGTGAGCATAAAGAAAAGCACAACATGCCAAGAATGAATAATCATGAAGGTAAAGGCATGATGGTGTAAGATAACTCACAAAACAGGTGAAGACGCCAATCATGAAAGCACATGCCTCTTGGAGGCCATCATGGGGATGGAGAACCATCAAGTGTCCCGGTCACGTGATGAGGAAAAAGACCAGAACCTTTAAGTCCATGTTCTCCAACCGCTTCCCCGGTACCTACACATAAGAAAAGCAAGATGTCCAAGTCTTGGATCCCGAAGGATTAGAGAGCAAATACTTGGGAACCCAAACCTTGGACACACGGCTACTAGAAGCAATTGAACCATTATGTGAATTAGCATGATGCAAATGATGGTCCATTCAAGAGGATCCAACACCATCCTTAGAGGCATGCCGCAAGTAGACAACTCGATGAGGAAAACGAGGTCCATCTCTAGAAAAGCGGCGATGACTTTACTTGAAAGCACCATGATGAGAACTAACAAAAGCACCAAAGGAACTCACACATCCTCTCCATGGGTGTGTACCTCGATGAATAAAACGAGGTCCACCTCTTGGGAAACAATAGATATCCTGCCTCGGGGCAGCTCGTGGGCCACAACCAAAACCACAGAAACCGAGCCCACGATGCTGTCCAACACCACTAGAAAAGGTGTCAAAGAAGCCATCAACAGAGTGAGTCCTCATGCTAGGCTCTTTAGTGTGCAAGTCATGAGAAAGACTATACTCACTAGGAGACTTAGGAGTATGAGCTCGACGCATGTATTTTGCACGTCGAAAATAGAAATCCACAAGATGCACATCCTTCTCACAAAATGAGCAATAGTATAAAGGTCTACTAGGAGACGAAGTATCATTGTCACTTAAAGAAGAAGTCCTTTGGGACAAGCTAGAAGAACCAACATCATAACTCGCCCTTGTGTCGGCATTAGGCTTACACGTGCCATGAGATGAGAAATGTGTGTCCCTAAAAGCTCGACGACACATTCAACGCTGGTGTTTGACACGGCGGAAGCAAAACTCAATAATGTGTACATCTTTCTTACAAAAGGTGCAATGATACTTCTCTTTTGAAGATGTAGTACCATTTGAGGAAGAAACACCCTTGTCTTTAGAAATCCCTTGGACAACATAAGAAGAGTCACAAAGAGTCGCACTTGCCAAGGAAGAGCTACTCAAGGTAATGACACAAATGCCAACATCAAATGATTCACGTTTAGCATGAGAAGACTCCAACTCCGAATGCAAAGAAGAAAGAGAAATCTTGAAAACATCAATATCGGAGTGGAGGCAAATACAAGAGTCACATGACTTGGCGCTCATATCATCGCACAGTTTCTTCAAAGACCCAACCTCGCTTTTCAAGGCAATGCAAGATGTGCAAGAAATTAATGATGCTTTTGTATTAAGCACACAATTCAAAGCATCAATTTTATTTTCTAAACTAGCACAATTCTTGAAAGAGACTAAACCGTCCTTAAGCAATTTTTCATACTCTAAGCACATGCTACAAGGGCTAGCTTCAATTTCAACAATTTTAGCCCTAGCATTCTCTAATTGCTCAAGGTGAATGGAATTAGTCAATTTTAACTTCTCAAATTCAGTAAGCATGCCTACACAATAATCACAATTATTTCTATCTATAGATCTAAAATTGCCTATTTCTAACTTAGCATTATCAAGCTCATGATGTAAGGCAACACAAGAATCACATATCATAGAAGCATTTGATTTCAATAATTCATTTTTAGATTTTAGGCATGCAAGAGAGTTATTCAAGTTATCCATGTCCAGAAGCAAGGAATCAAAAGCATACATGCAGGTTTTCAATTTGGCAAGCTCATGAGACAAATCACTCTTTTCTCTTTCTAGCAATTTCATTTCCTTCCTAAGAGCATGCAATTTAAGATCATATGACAACAAGACGTCAATGAGTTTTTCTTTGCTCACCTTGCTTAGCTTAAGTAGGGGATCATCCTCGCATGACTCATCATGATCATCCTCGAAAAGCTCTCCATCATGATCATCATCGATCGCTACTCCATAAATGCCAATGGGCTCCTTCTCCTCGGGCTCCATGGAGAACTCATGTTTGAAACTAGAGCACATATGGGTAAAGTGGCCACGAGCGCCACACATACCACAAATTTGATCTCTAGCAAACCATCTCCGAAAAGATTCATGTCTCACATGGTCATCGACCAAAGAGTCACAAGAAGATGAACTAGAAGACTCACAAGACCTTCTACTAGTCGTCATGCTCAAAGATCGGTGAAGATCACAAAAGAGCAAATCCTCGCTCTGATACCACTTGTTGGACCGAAACGGTGACTAGAGGGGGGTGAATAGGAGCACGATCTCTTTTTCACCTTGATTGAATTCAACACGATTTTCACTCCAATAGCTATAAAAACTATGAAGATTAATATATAAGTACAGTGGAAGACTTGTATTGAATCCAATCAAAACCTCAAAGCAAATAGACCAAAATCACAAAAACTCAAAACCTAAAAAGTTGGGTGGTTAGACCTCCATGTAGTTGGCGGAACCACTGGAAATCGGTCTGACCCTAGGTACATGGAGGTCTGACCTCCAGGCCAACGAACAGTAAAATCAGCCTGAACTCAAAATCACAAATTGGTCAAACTTTTGATTCACAACTCCAAACCTCACCAAACTTGAGACATACCTTCTCTAGGATGTCAGGAACCTATGCCAATCAAGGAGCATGAAGATCCTTGCCAAAGTTTCAATATTTTTCCGTTTGAGCGAAGGTTGCTCCTAAACCAAGTCAAAACCAAAATATGATCCAAACACTTGCTCGTGGGTGATTGATGATCAAGATGATCCTAGATGTATTCCCACATGTCACAACAAGCTAGATCTAGGCCAGAAACCAAAGGAAAACTCACGGATCAAAGAAAGCCCCAAAATCACAAAATAGAGAGCAAGAACAAAAAGAGACTCATCTTGAGGAATCTTGCTTGGATTGATTTGGGATTGATGTTGGTTTATAGCCACTCCATCCAGGAGGACAAACACTCAACACATGAGCACACAATCAATCCATCTCCCTAGAACCCTAACCTCTCCACTATTCTCTCCTAACCCTAAAACACAAACTAGGGTTTTAGATATGAGGGTTATTTGTTACAACCAGCACCCTCCTCTTTTGTAGTGGAGGCTATCCCTAGAGAGACATCCCAAACGGGCACCCGTTAAGCCCACAGACAAACAGGTTTCACTCACGCACGCTTCTCAAAGCGACGTCTTCATCTTCTCTTGACCTAGATCGCCTCTCCTTGCGCCATCTTACACCGCGGTTTCTCCAAGGCCAAGAAGGTGGTTTCGCACACTACCACTTACCACTTTTCCGGTATAGGACAATTTACCAAAATGCCCCTCTACTGACCTTTGGCGATTTCTTCGCCTCGAAGCATCTCCCATGCTCAGTCATCATCCATGTGACCCCAATGACTTGCCGCCAAGCCTCTCACACATCCAGATCCCATCGATCCATCCTCGCTTGTAACTGGGACCAAGTCACTTGGCGCACTATATATGTCACCATAAGTGCACCCGGCTTCCTTGACCGTTCAGGGCCTCAGCTCCTCCCTGAGCCTAGTCCGGACCTCAACTCCTCCCTGAGTCTAGTCCTAGTCAACCTTGCCCGCCATCATGTTCATCACGGTAGCTTCGCTCCGATTCCTTGTCTTCTCGGCCAGGCACTCACTAGCCTCGGTCATCTTCAAGACCACCTCGATCATTCTGGACCTCGGTTCTCCTAACCTAGTCCCGATCTAGTCCGCCTCACCATGACCTAGCTCCGGTGTCCTACAACCATCACAAACAAGCAAACCGTTACGTAGCATCGCATGATACGCACAATCATCAATTCACATAATTGATGAGGCATGAGCACATATCTTCACAAAGCCCTTTGCTCAAACTTCACCTTCTATGGTTCTAGTTCATCTTGTGCCTTGCTTGAGTCCAACCATCTCACCCGACCTCCACGACCGTTCTGGACCTCAGTTCTCCTAATCTAGTCCCAGTCCTCCTCGTCATTGACCATAGTTGACTCCAAGTCACCTGCACAACAATAGACCAAGCAACCATTTTCGGGCACAAGTTCTTCACAACTTGACCCATGTTAGCCAAAACATGAATCATGCAACATCTATGCAATGAAACCCATGAACTTGACCTAACCAACAAACATCGACGTCAAGCTGGCCGACGAACAAGTCAAAACCGGTCAGACCACCACCCATGTTCGATCTGACCGCCCTCGAGGGACTTAGGCAAATTTCCACCCTAAAAATCTGAAACTCTTTGAAAATTTCAAACGAATAGATCTTTTAACTCGAAGCTCCAAAAATTATGAGACCAAGTATAGAAGAATCCCCTATCTTGCCTACACGCTCTATTTTTGGCCCAGCTCCAAACTCAAAAGTCATTTATGGCCGGTCAGACCGCCAGCCTCTTGGCCAAAGCCAGGACCGGTCTGACCGCCAGAGGTGGCCGGTCAGACCACCACACAGGGCGGTCTGACCACCGCCTCTTGGCCAGTCTGACCGCCTACAGCTTGACAGCAGCAGGACTTTACCGAAAATGAGGGTTTCTCCAAACACCTTGACGCTATTGCCAATTATTCAACACACTAAGATTAGGATCATATCCACATGATCTCCACACACTCCATTATACCAGTGTAAGCAGAAGTGGAGATGTGGCATGAGCATGAGTTTGCATTACATTCATGAAAGATGAAAATTATGATATGAGATAATGAGAATGAACGTTTTGATATGAGATAATGAGAATGAAATGTTGTTGAGATGTTGCCTCGTTTGTTATTTTACCTTGAACTTGTTGAGTCATGGACCCAGTCTTGCTTATTTGTTGTTTTAGGTGAACGTTGATGACGACATGCTTTGGGGTGGAAGTAGCACATGGGATGATTGTTTTTTTGTTGCACTTCACACGACCTAACAATTCCTTTCTTTTGGTCATAAACTAGTTAGCAATTTCTATTGTAATAAATGGTTAAGTTCTGTTTTCTCTTAGTTCCTTATGGTTCATAAAATTGTTAGTTGATGCGTTTCCTAAGTGAAATTTATTTATGATGCCTTTGGTAACTATTTGGTTCATATTACATTTGATTTATGGACTATCAGCTCGTTGAAATTTATGTTTATTATATTGATGAATGTTTATTCTTGAAGTCTAGATGTTACTAATAATTGTTTAATGTTTAAAATTGGTAGCAATAATAGTTGTGGGTAGCATCTATGTCTTTTGTTAAGCCGGGGTGTTACATGTCGCCCTAAGCAACGAATTAGCTAGTCTTACTAGGTGCAAAGTGTTCACAAAGGAATCAAAGATTGCGCAAACTAGAATATAAGTGAATGCTTTCTTTCAGTTTTGGTGCAAAACAACGAAGAATCAGTATCAACAAGATATGCGGTTTAAGATACTTGGGCTTACTCAAGCATGCAATGCCCTCGGTGAATAGTACCCATGCAACACAACGTAATCCAAAACCCTTGATGGCAAAGCTTTCGGCCTTGGATGCTCACGGGTGCAGCAAAGATGCTACAAGGGTTGCAAGCATGAATTCCTAAACCCTAATTGGTGGTGATTGCTCATAGTGGTAGCCAGGAATTGTGCAAGAACTCTTAGATGTCCGAAACCCTAAATCAGCCCAAACAAAAATTCTAGCCGATGAAATAGATTGAAATCAAATATTAAAGCTACGCAAAGGAATTAGATCAGCTAGCTAGAACAAAAGAATCTAATGGACTAGAACTTACCTAACTCACTGAAATTTCAAATTGAAACAAAAGGCTAAAAGAAAAAAAAATTGTAGGCTATTTCTGGTAGGATGATAAACCATTCTAACTAAGGGATAGAAATTGTCACCACACAACTGAAGCTCTGATACCAAGATGATATGGGGTGTCCCGATCTTGTGATGACAATGGATACACGTAGCACGAAGATAAATCAATGGCAGCAATACGATATGAAATTGAGCAACCTTGTGTTAAGGACAAGACCTCACATTGGGGATTGCACCAGAACTCTGACGAAATCCCAATCCACACAACCAGAACGTAGGCTAATGCATGGAGATGTTGACCACGATCGATCAATCTTAGCGAACTCCATGGATCTGCGAGAACAAAGGTAGCAAGAACACACAGTTCTTCAAGAACGAAACAATTCTACTAATAGACCCAATCTGGAAATTTCATCAAATTCCTGGCCAACTTTGCTAGGGCCGGCCAACACACTTAAATAGGGAGCTATCCCCCTCCTATTTGATAGAATAGGGAGCTATCCCCCCTCCTATTCGATCGAACAAGGCTTGGGCCAATCCCAACTCCAATTTAGTATCTAGAGACTGAAAACAACTCACAAACGCAAACGATGCGAATTCTAGTGTTCTGATTTTAAACAAGAGATACATAGCCTAAATTGTATGTATAATTTGGCCTAAATACTAGGCATGCAAGCCCACAATTTCCTAACTCATAAAGCCCAATTTGTATTGAAATCCGCTTCAAATCCGGAATTGACTTTGTACTGAAATTTGGAGAGAGCTCCAATTCAGATTTGGTGTTTGTATTGGAGTCCACTCGCCCTCCTTCATGTCTTGGCCTGGGCGACCCCTCCTTGGACCATATGCCTCAGACCTTGGGCTCATGCGCCCCCTTGGCTCTCCCTTGCGGTTGTTCACTGATAAGGATCCACCTAGTTGATTAGATGAATCCTGATTGTTGGCCCAATCTTTCACGGTACACTCGAAGATCAGTAGCAATCTCACAAACCAATTCAGTGAATTGAATTGTAAGAAAATCAATACACTCACAAACCAATCTAATAGATTGAATTGCAAGTAGTAGCCTTCGATGAATAGTACTCCGAAGCAAGAGATAGATATCTTGATCTTGCTCTCAATCTTTCTCCCTCAATCCCTCCAACTCATATCACGACTCAAGAACACACGATATGCGCCAAAACGGCTTTTCTGATTTTTATTATCTAAATCTTAACTTGTCCACCAATATGGTGCGGCCATTGGGGGTTTATATAGCCTCCCACGCAAGCACACAACTCGGATGAACAGTAACCAAGTCGCTACAGTAATCTGCATCCGATTGCTGCTCATGTGAACAGTAAACCGAACCAAAAAAATACTTTCTTTAATTAGAATTTAAACTACTCTAGTTTTGGAATAAAAATATTAATCACCAATTGGTCATGCAATTGGATCCAAACTGAACCAACCCACATGCCATGTTCCTGACGTCCTCTCCATGCATGGCCAAGTCTCCCTCTTGGTTTCCCTTGTGTTGTGGGCTTTCCTTCTCTTAGCTTCTTGCGCGAACTTGTTCCATGCACTTGATGGTTCTTTTGACGCCAATGCAACTCTTGCCGCCATACCACCACATGTCTTTTCTTGATCTGCACGCACGCTAGGGTTTTATCCCGAGAGAACGTTCCTTCTCGTTGGCAAAGATCCCCATCCACCCTATCGGCCTTCACAATATTTTGTTTTACCTTTTGCAATGCTTTGGTTGTAGTTATGGCGATCATCCTCCCTTTCTTCTAGAAAAGACGTCCTCGTCTTTTGTGTAACCTCGTGAATCTCCGCCGAGGTAGTCTTCACGATCGCCTTTTTAGCTATGATCTCCTCAAAGATGAATAGAATTCTCGGCATAGGACACGGGGTATATGATCTTCCCCGATGCACCAAAGAGTACTTGTTGGACCTCCCGTGGTGCGTAGCATTACGATCATACTGCCACGGACGCCCCAACAGCAAGTGACATGCATGCATAGGCACGACGTCACACTCCACTTTGTCGTGATAGTCTCCCACTGAAAAACAAACTTTGACACGATGAGTAATTTTCAGTTTACCAACATTATGCAACCATTGTGCATAATACGATTCTGGATGTCGCCATGTTGTCAACCCCAAAGCTTGCACCAAATCGTTGCTAATGATATTGTTGTAGCTTCCACCATCAACGATAAGCTTGCAAACTTTGCCATTGATTTTGCACTCAGATTTGAAAACGTTGGTTCGCTGCCCCGTTGTGAGAATGGAAGTGTTGTCAACTCGAACCGCCTTGGTCAAGATACAAAGACCATCTTGTGGTGCCTCACTAGTAGTTTTGTCATCATGAAACGACACCTCTTGCTGTTTTGGGTAGAAAGAAGCGCCGCCAATTCGATTTCTTCGTTCTTCCTCGCCAACCGTTCTTCTTCACGCTTCTTGGCCTTTAGCCTTTGTCGCTGCTCTTTAATGTATTCTTGGGCCTTGTCTCAAATCGCTGTCTATCTTCAAAGTACCTTGACGAGGACCAAGATGTAATATCCTTTCGTGTTCCTCTCCATGGAAAGGAGTACCGCATGACGGGGCGTGATGCAACTCGGTGTATGTGCTTTGTTCTTTCAACCAATATGCACCAATCACCAACTAACATGCTCTCATATGCATAGGAATCACGTCACAAGTAATAACAAAGATATACCCATCCAAAGAAAATTTTACCTCCACTTGTTTTGTGATCGAATGTGCTTGAACCTCCAAAGCAATAGATATGGCTCGATGTGGCTTTGTGATCAACCCCAATCTGTCCACAAGTGTTTGGCTTGCGGCGTTTGTCAAGCTTCCTCAGACGATCATCATATCACAATCTGTGTTCCCCACTCGACACCGATTGAAGAATATGTAGCTCGGATCGTGGAGTGGATCCTCCTCACATTGATCTATAGTGTAGCTGAATTGCATGACCAACTTCATGTCCTTCGTATCGGCCATGTCGATACTTGATCTTCGCAGCAACAAAGTATCGTGAGAAACTGAAGCTCTAATACCACCTGATAACGATCCACCTAGTTGATTAGATGAATCCTGATTGTTGGCCCAATCTTTCACGGTACACTCGAAGATCAGTAGCAATCTCACAAACCAATTCGGTGAATTGAATTGTAAGAAAATCAATACACTCACAAACCAATCTAATAGATTGAATTGCAAGTAGTAGCCTTCGATGAATAGTACTCCGAAGCAAGAGATAGATATCTTGATCTTGCTCTCAATCTTTCTCCCTCAATCCCTCCAACTCATATCACGACTCAAGAACACACGATATGCGCCAAAACGGCTTTTCTGATTTTTATTATCTAAATCTTAACTTGTCCACCAATATGGTGCGGCCATTGGGGGTTTATATAGCCTCCCACGCAAGCACACAACTCGGATGAACAAGAACCAAGTCGCTACAAAGAATCCGCATCCGATTGTTTGCTCATGTGAACAATAACCGAACCAAAAAATACTTTCTTTAATTAGAATTTAAACTACTCTAGTTTTGGAATAAAAATATTAATCACCAATTGGTCATTCTAATTGGATCCAAACTGAACCAACCCACATGCCATGTTCCTGACGTCCTCTCCATGCATGGCCAAGTCTCCCTCTTGGTTTCCCTTGTGTTGTGGGCTTTCCTTCTCTTAGCTTCTTGCGCGAACTTGTTCCATGCACTTAATGGTTCTTTTGACGCCAATGCAACTCTTGCTGCCATACCACCACATGTCTTTCTTGACTGCACGCACGCGCTAGGGTTTTATCCCGAGAGAACGTTCCTTCTCGTTGGCCAGCATCCCCATCCACCCTATCGGCCTTCACAATATTTTGTTTTACCTTTTGCAATGCTTTGGTTGTAGTTATGGCCGTATTACCCACCTTGGCCCATGCGGTTGGAGCTTCCCTCCTTAGCCATAGCCCATGCTAGTCCTCTCTTTGGCCCATGCGGTTGGAGTCTCCTTTCTATCTTGGCCGAAGGCTTCCCCCTTCTAGCCCATGCGCCATGCTTGCTCTCTCGGTTGCCCACAAGCTTTGCTTCTGTTTCTTTTCTCCTCTCAACCGAAGTGAATGCAAGTGCATGCATGTCTTCCTCCCGTGTGATCCTTTTTCCTTCACCTCCCACTGGACACCATGTATACATCTAGCATTTGTACAACTATCAATTAAGCAATTAGGTAGCAAATAAGTTCTTAGAAAAGAATAAACTCTAAGTAAAGGATTTCACCTCATCATTGATCAATTGATGTTTATGTGTTGTTTTGTGAGCGTAAACTAATGGGAGGTGTGTTGGATTAATTTGTTGTTTGTGGACCCACATGAGTTAATATACATATCAGCTATCTATTCTTTGGTTGGCTCAAATATATCAAGTGATCAAATAAAGTGTTTATTAAGAGCCCGAGTATCTGTTAAGGAAAATATGGACTTGGATTTTAAATCTGTGTAGAGACCTATTTGTAATCTATCTCTAATTATGGGATGGGATATGATTCCATACCAAAGGCTAAAAATAAGGGTCAGGTCCTCCCAGTAGGATAACTTATGCCATACCACCTATCCCCATCTGTAGTTGGAATTTGTGGCTTACCTCTTGCTGGAAAAGACCAAACCCTAGGTAGACAGAACAATTGTTCATCTGCTACTTTAGATCAATTCTTCATCGGCAATGGCATTATCATCAAGTACGATTCCACGTTTACAGATTATATAGGTGTTGCAATTACCGCATATATGATCCTATTAGTTCTAATAATCTAGTTTAGATCAGAATTAAAGTTCTAACAATTGGTATCAGAGCTCGTATGTGTGTTTTGCAACCCGTTCATCTGTTTTTTGTGATCCGATCTGTTCTTCGCATCAGGTCGGCTTCTTGCCCTTCATTTGTTCGCATCTGGTCGAGTGTGCTTCAGCTGCACTTCGCATCTGTTGATTTTGGCTCCTTGATTTTAGCTTCCGCTACTTTAGCTTAAGATTGGATCTTGCGCATCCATTTTTTTCCATCTGTTGCCGAGCCTCATCTACTTGTGCACCACCGCCGCATGTCTCCTCCATGTGTGGGCCCTCCTGTTTCTGTTGCTTTTACACACACAAGGCCCTCTGGTCTCCACGCCACATTGCGTCTGCGATGTCTCCTTCTATTTCCGCCGCCCTCTCTGGCCTTCTCCACTCAGTACGACTTCTGCTGCAAGCCGCCTTCGCGCGACCACAACCCCATCTGGGCCGCCTAAGGCTCTGCACGATGCCGTGCCCTCTGGTTCCACCGCCTCGGCTACGCCCGAGCGTCCTTCGGTTTCGCCCGCCTTTGCGAGCGCCGAGTGCGCCTCCGGCTCTCCACCTTCTCTAGCTTGAGGATCCCACTCCAAGTGCCCTCGGGGATCCCGCGCTGCCTTGCCGAGTGCCCTCGGGTGTCCTTGTGCTGCCTTCTCTTGCACCAGCCTCGCGCCGCCCTTTGGATTCCGCCACCTGCACCCGTCCGGCTCCGGTTCCCACTCCGGCCTCAGCATGCGCCATCGCACCGATAGCAAAGAAGATCTTCAGATTTAGCCCTCGTTGGTTATGAGTTATTGTGGTTAAGGAATCCTTTGTTGCTACATGAGGATAATTTGCGGTTAAGTTTTTTTTGGATTACAGATTAGCAGTTGCTCTTTAGTTTCTGGATTGATTTATTCATGCATCATCAGGTCATTTTAGTTCTGGTTAATTTGTTTCCCTTACTATTTATGGTATTATCAGTTGGGTCATTAGATTAGCCGGTACGCTGTTTCTGATATTATCAATCTTGAGCAAATCTGTGTTGCACAAGTTGGTTATTATGCAAGACTGGTTATGTTCTTTGATTAGCATTTTTTTGCATCTGTGCTTCATCTGGATGAGGAATCCAATTATGCATGTGTGTTATAAATTAATTGTGGACTTTTTTTAAATTGTCATCTTTAAGGATGATGTATTGATTCAAATTTGGCCAGCTAGTGTTCTGTATAGGTTAATTGAAATTCTATGTTGCCAAAGCAACCTCTGTTATGTAGGTTAATTTATTCAGAACAACTATGCAATTTTTTTTGCATGTATAATTCATGCATCTATTGACTGGCCCAAAGGAAAGTCAATATTTGGCCGAATTATATATGCAACTGTGGCAATAAATACGTACCAGTCATCGAGTTTCCATGTGAACAATAAGTCAGACCAAAGTAAGGCATATTTTTTGACAGGATTTACTGTTGGTATTCGATTGCTACAACAAGGTTACCGCTTGCTAGTTAATATTTCTGTCCAAAGACTTGTTAATGTAGCGCTAGGTATCTTGCGTGATGGTATATACCAAATTCTAAATCAAACCTTAAGTTAGTTATTCATGTCTTCATGCGAGCATTTATTCTTTTATTTCAGCTGCAAATCCTGCTTCTAATATTTCTGCTAGCATCAATTCTATACTATGCTTACTGGTGCAAACTTTAAAGAATAGAAAGAAAACATTTTAATTGTTATTTTAATTGTTCTTGGGGTAATAGATCTAGACCTTGCACTTCATAAAGAACAACCCGTTGCTCTTGTGGCTAACAGTTCCATTGAGGAAAAGAAGGAGTATGAGAAGTGGGATGGTTCAAATCGCATGAGTCTAATGATCATGAGGTTTGCTGTTCCGGAAGTTTTTCGGGATAGCGCATCAGAATAGGCCACTATAGCTAAGGTTTTCCTTGACAGTCTTGAGCAAAGGTTTGCTAAAAATGAAAAGGGTGAATCAAGTACGCTTTTGGCAAAACTTATCTCAGTAAAGTATAAAGGTAAAGGAAACATAAGGGAGTACATTATGGAAATGTCTCATCTTGTTTCAAAATTAAAGACACTCAAGTTAGAGCTATCTGAGAATTTGCTCGTGCATTTAATTTTGATACCCCTTTCTGCACACTTTAATCAGTTCAAGGTGAGCTATAGCTGTCAAAAGGACAATCGGTCCCTTAATGAGCTACATAAGCCAAACAAACAAATCCATAGCTTATGCAGAAATGCAATGATATGTCATGAATACATATTCTTCACTTCTTAGCAATTACTGGTAATACCGAGTAGTGTATCCGTCGATACATACTCTAGGCCTGTGCCCTCAAGGCACAGGGATCCAAAGCCCACACTCCACGAGTGTGGGGACCAGGCCCATCTAATGCATGATGGGGATCCAAAAACATTCTCAAGGCCTATGCCCTCAAGGCACAGGGATCCAATGCCATGATGCAGAATGTACAGCATGATATCAACTCATTATGAAAAATAATGCTCATCAACATCACCAAACAATAACATCATCATTAAACTATGGCAGTCATGCTCATCAACATTACCAAGCAGTAAGCATCATCAATAAACTATGGCACTTAGGCCAATCAACATTACCAAGCAGTAAGCATCATCAATAAACTATGGCATTCATGCTTATCAACATTACCAAGCGGTAAGTATCATCAATAAACTATGGCACTTAGGCCCATTAACATTACCAAGCAGTAAGCATCATCAATAGACTATGGCACTTAGGCCCATCAACATTACCAAGCAGTAAGCGTCATCAATAGACTATGGCACTTAGGCCCATCAACATTACCAAGCAGTAAGCATCATCAATAATGAAATATAACCACTCATTAATACTACTTTCACTTGCCTCCACCGTGAGACAGAAGACAAATAGGGCGAAACGCTCTAGCCCCGGGGTGCACCACCACTTGGCAACCAAGAATGATACTAGGCATTAATCAACCATGCATAACAAGACATTAATCGTAGCGCTCTACATCGTCTCACCATAACCCAAGATTAATCGTTTTATCTACTCAAGTTAGTCAACAAGCTAACATAAATCTATCCTGGACAGCAATAACGAAAATGACCATAACATGGAAACTACTCAACCAAAAATTGTGATTCAAGATCCTGTGGAAAGCTAATGGCTTTACCCTCAATTATCTAGGTGGTGAGCAGATCTAATTTCTAGGTTAACAACTCAAAACTTCCGTACCATATATCAGCTGTAATACCCCAAATATAATTCAAGAGAGAATAATTAAAATTAGGGAGAAGGACCAAATAGAAAAGAGTTTAGCAGAAGGAAAAAAAAGGGGGGGGTTTATGCAAATCCTCGGCAACCTGGGCCTCGGGCCTTGGCCCAGGAGGCCTATGAGGGGCCGACCACGAATCAAAGAAGGGGGAAAACCCTAGCACTACTGTAGCACGTGAGCTACAGTACCGCCGCCGTGCTACAGTGTCATGCTACAGTAGACACCCCCCTTTGCACTCCATTGCTATTCCCCTCCCTCTTGGTGGTGCTATCCCATTGCTGTTGGCCAAGAAGAAGGAAGAAGATGGAAGAAGAAGGAAGGGGAAGAAGGGAGGGGAGAGGGATCGTGTGGTGTTCATCGCGTTTGACAGCGGGTTCTTCAAGGGTAATCCCAATTCCCCCTCGATTAGTTGCGCAATTAGTTAATTTAGCGATGTCGGTATTTAGGGCTGTTCAGGACAGATTAGATAGGATCGAGGTTTTGATATGTTTAAATGTAGAATTAGTTCTGGACGTCTCCTAGGGTATTGTAGAGGACATCGCCCTCTTTCTGTGAAGTGCTAGAACACATAATTTGGACCTCTGTAGCAGAAGTTATGATTTTATTAGTGGGATTGTTCTGCAGAATCGTTGGTTTTCTGACAGGTTTTAGAAATCTGGGTGAAACGATTAGATAAATGGGAAATCAGAGAAGCTTAGTATAATGAAAGTTGTAGAACATTGTCTCAGCTTTTTAGAAAGCACAAGAACTCGAGATTTGGACACTCGTACTGAAAGTTATTGTATTTTTAGTGTTCTGTCCAGAGAGCCTGACGTAAAAATTGATGTTTCATTAACTGGCTTGGTAGGGGTATTATTTGGCCTATTCAGAGAGGCTCACCAACTAGACTTAGTTTGAGAATTTAATTACCTTTCCAGAAAGTCTAAGAAAACCATAATCGGACTCCTATAACAATAGATATGGATTTTAGAAGTTGACTGTCCACCGAGGGGACAGATCGACGTTTAGGAATTGGGGTTGGGATCGAGTTCGACGTTTTTGCGAGTTAGTGATTGTTGTTATATAGTTTGTTTTGGTCCGCTACTGTCGTCTTAGCGTGTGTTATAATTATTTATTCAGGTGGTGGACTGGTCCCGGGGGCAGCACCTCCTACACATCCCTCGTTCTCTCGCGGTGAAGGCAAGTATAATGATGGTTATAATATATATTGTTGAATGGCAAGGTTTGATATAAATTATGAGAAATTGTGTGTTCATGAGTTGTGATGATGGTATAGTTGGTAATGTTCATGGTTGCTAGAGATATGAGTTATGTGTTAATCTTGGATGTTTGCTAGTTGTGAAGTCTATGTTTATGAGCTTTGTAGTATGAATGGGATATTCATATGCAATGTTGTTGCAGATGCATGTTTGTATTAATTTGAGAAATTCATACATATGCATCATGTTGGCTTATTGAAGACTTGGTCATGAGATGACCAAGCAACTCTTGAGGTCCCCGTCATGTTGATGACGGGCTAAAGGTCCCTATGCTTGTAAAGCATGGGCTTTGGTCCCCATACTTGCAGAGTATGGGCAATGGTCCCTGTGCCAGATGGCACAGGCACGGGTGTACATCGACGGATGCACACTTTGCATTACCGGTAAAATGCAAAAGGGAAAGAGAAGGAAAAGGATCATTTTGAGCATATTGCATAGCATGTGTATGTAAGGTGATTGATATGTGGATTTGTGAAGTATAGTTGATGAATTACATGCTTGTATGTTGTTGATGCCATTTATTATATTTGCTGAGTCTTGGATTCACCTCTTGTTGTTTGTTGTGTTTTAGGTACTTATACGAGATCGGCATGCATAGGGAAAAGGAAGAATTAGACTTCTTGCACTTCTGCACGAACTACCCACCATAGAATGAAAGAAAAATTAACTAGAAGATGAATGAACTATTTAAAGTACTCATATTGATTATTGCTTGATTGGATTAGTCTGTAATAAATGAATAAACGTTTTGAATGCTCACGATCTATTTCTTAGATGTTTAGTTACTATGGATGTTGATGAGGACATCCCTCCCATGGATACAACCGCGCCTACACACAACACTCATCCACAGCAAGTATTACAAGGACCACTTACTCGAGCTCGTACTCGCCAACTTAATTACCAGGTGAATTCATTCATATGTTTATATATTACTGAGAATAGACTGCTACCTAAAGCAAGTGATTTAATTGTGCTTAGGAACATGGGAAAGGACGAAGGCGAGGCATGTGGAGTCATGGACATGCATGGAAGACATAATGGAGGTCATCACGTCACTTTTGGTCCAAGACAAGCAAGAGTTCGAGCGGGACCCGTTTTGGAATCCAGTTTCGTCCTCCAGAATCAGCCTGACAGCACTGACTTCAAACGTCCATAACTTTCACATACGACGTCCGTTGGAGGTCCACGAGTACTTGATGGAAAGATGTTTTCGTCCTCTTTCCAACGGATCTAGCCTCACCTCTAAAATCCTTCTGGGCTGATCGCAATCATCAAAAGAAGGCGTCATATCACTTGTTTGGCCCAAACTGGGCTTTGTAGTCATACTGAACTTGGCCCATCTGCCGGCGGCCCACCCGGGGCGTGGTTACTGTTCACGTGAACAGTACCCACGGCCGTTAGTACCACCCCGCTAGTCCTTTAGTTTTGTGGCTCCTCGTTCCCTATTTAAGGAGACCGCACCCCTTTAGTTTTGCTTGGATTTTGTTGAGTTAAGGTTTAGCTATTGAGCAAACTTTTGTTCTTCAGTTGTGTCAGATGACCACCTATCAAGACAGCTTTTCGAAATCCCAACTTTTCAATACTTCATAAATATTTGCAATACATCAGATTGCGTTTTATCTTATTCTTGCGTGTTTTTCGATTGCATGCAGGAATAGACCTTCGTGGTCAGGTTGATCGTGCTTCCAGCAAGGTCAATAACGTCTTGGAGTTGGTTCAACGATTGCTAAGGCGCAAGCGTTGTCGTACGGTTGTAGTCGAATCGCGAGAGTCACCTCCACCAAAATCGATAGTTATCAATCTCATCGAAAGATCGGGCCAACAAATAGAACCTTAGGGTTCATCAAGTGGTATCAGAGCTACAGTTCATCGGTGAGAATTTTTTTTCTTCCTACAGTCCACATAGCCAAATTTAAAAAAAAAAATTAGGTTTAGTTCATCTTCCAAGCCAATTTGTGCCTTTGCAGTTTGTTCTTTTTAGTTTTGCTTTATTGAATTGCCGTTGCATCGTCGGGTCGTAGTGCTGGTTTCTTGTCTAGATTGGTTTAGTTTTAGGGTTTCTTGTCGTTCATCTAGTCTGATCGTCAAAAAAAAAAAGGTCAAGACTGTCAGATATAAGTGGCAGAGATACAACATTATCATATTGGTAACAGCAGCCTTGAGGAAACAAGCCAGCGCACTGTCTTCGTTTCGATCCACAACCTGCGTGCCTTCCCTGTTTTCCCCTTGCCCTTCGGCATCAATTCATACAATCGGCAGCATACAGAGGCAAACAGCAGACACACAAAAAAAAACAGATCGGGGCGCCGCCGCCGCTCAAGCCGCCGCCGCCGCCATCTCCGTCGATCCCGCCCCGCCAGCTACTCCCTCGGGCGCGTCGCCTCTGCGAGCCCTCGCCGCTTCGCGCCGCCGCCGTCGGTTTTGAAGAGGCCGCCGCCGCCCGCGCCGTGCGTTTGCACGGCCGATCATGACCCCGCTGCCCGCCACCCTCGGCGCGCCACCACTCGGCCACACGCCACAGCGCTTCGCCTCACCCGCCGCCGCCACCGCCGCCACATCGCCTCCGCCACGCGCAGCCCACCACCGACACGCGCCTGCCTCCGCCGCTCATCGCCGGCGCCTGCCACCACGCCCGCCTTTCACAAGGCTGCCGGCCCTTGTCACAAGACGCCGCCTCCCATCATGCCAAGGCCACCCGACCCCGCCCGCCAGGCACTCGCGGCCCGCCGCGTAAGTCTCCGCCACCGTCCCGAGCTAATTGGGAATCAAGCTCTGTGTGTTTTCTTTCAGTTGTCAAGAGAAAAAGCCAACAGCCTTGAGGCCTTGAGGATAGGGATAAAGGAGTAAAAAAAAGAGAAGAAGGAAACAGCCGAAACAGGAGAAAAAAAGAGAGAAAAAGGAGAAAAACAGAAAGAGAAAAACAGAAAACAAAAAAAATCACGGCTGTCAGTTTCTTGATCTTTTTCTTTGTTCAGTTTGGTATTGTCATCCATTGCTCGTTGGCGTTGATTGTTCAGTTTGGTCGCCTGCTGTTTCTACTAGTCGATCTTACGAGTTGCTCTAGCTAGGCTTTGTTTAGACTAGGACCAGCACTTGTGACTAGTACTTTGAACTGCTTTTCAATTTTGCATACTGATTTGAACAATTGTGATTCCTTTGCTACCATACTTGAGCCCTCCCAGCTACACCTCTTCTACACCGTACAGGCTGAACTTCACCTGGCAATCGTTCCATCCAATCTTCGGAGATACATTCACACCGCTGGTTGCCGATCACCCCTGTTGCTTGGTAAGGATTGGTAAGAATTCGATAAAAGGCTCGAGTGTGAGCGACTTTTGAACCACCACATCCTAGTAGCTGTTAGGGACATTTTCTTGTGATTTGCTAACAATGGCAGATTCTGCAGAGCTGGATGAGGACACATCTCATAGTCCTCGTACGAGGGGAATCGTACAACATTTTCAGCGCATCATGAACCTTCGTGCGGAGGGTCTTGAGGAAGATGTCAGGATCACTAATGAGCGACTTGCTCAACTTGAGGGCGCCCAGATTGAAACAAACGCTACGCTCGCCGCGATGGAGAGAGCGCAAGGCGTCACTAACACTTCTTTGGCAGGTATTATGGCATGCCTTGACGAGATTGCCCAGGCTTCCAATGTTGTTCCCCCTGCTGTCCCGGTGGTAGAGGGACAAGATGAATTCGACTATGTGACTGATACCGAGGCCAATGACATGGGTAACCACAACAACGATCGAGCTCATCGACAGTTGCGTTTAAATCGACAAGGTATGCGACGAGACCCCCCACGACGTGAGGTACGTGACCACGATGATTCTTTTGCTAAGGTTAAATTCACTATGCCCTCTTTTAATGGTAAATATGATCCTGATGGTTATCTTAATTGGGAACTAGCTGTTGATCAAAAATTTGCTTGCCATGAAGTTCCTGATATTAGACGAGTTAGGGCTGCTACTAGTGAATTTACCGACTTTGCTTCTATTTGGTGGAAAGAACATTGCCGTCAACATCCCAATAACATACCTAACACTTGGGAGGCTTTAAAATTGCTTATGCGGCATCGATTTGTTCCCTCATATTATGCTCGTGATTTATTAAATAAATTGCAACGCTTTTACAAGGTACAAAGTCTGTGGAAGACTACTATCAAGAATTACAAATTGGTATGTTGCGTTGTGGTTTAGATGAGAATGAGGAGGCTTCAATGGCTAGGTTTTTGGGAGGGTTGAATCGAGAAATTCAAGACATCCCGGATTATAAAGATTATAACTCCATTACTAGATTGTTTCATCTTGCTTGCAAAGTTTGAACGTGAAGTGCTTGAGGGGCGCCAGATTTAAGACACGATCTAACTATTCTGCAGTCGCACAAACTCATGGACACCACGAACCCCTCTTGCCCGGCCCACTAGTACACCACCACCGCTATCATCCAACATCAAGCAAATACCCCACTACCTCGATTCAAAGACCACGAAGTTTACAAGCGGCCAAATCAGCACCACAAGCTTCGCAAAAAGCTCTTCTTCTGTTGCTTGACAGATTTAACTAAGGACATTCAATGCCATCGTTGCAAAGGCTATGGACACATGATGCGAGACTGTCCAAACAAGCGCGTACTGATTATACGCGAAGATGGTGGGTATTCCTCTGCTAGTGATTTTGATGATGAAACATATGCTATGCTTGCAACTGACCCTGCAGGACATGATGATGAATCTGATCATGAGGAGGAACATGTTGGCGCCGAAGATGCCGACAAGTATTTGAGCATTATTGTGCAACGCGTACTAAGTGCTCAAGTTTCTCGTGCTGAGCAAAATCAGCGCCATAATTTGTTCCAAATTAAAGGCGTTGTCAAGGAACACTCAATTCGCATAATCATTGATGGTGGGAGTTGCAACAATTTGGCAAGTATGGGTATGGTGGAGAAGCTTGCTTTGTCGACCAACCCTCATCCCCACCCATACCATATTCAATGGTTCAACAACAGTGGTAAGTTGAAGGTAACACGAATGGTCAGAGTAAACTTTTCTATGGGATCATACCATGATTATATTGATTGCGACGTTGTTCCTATGCAAGCTTGTTCATTGTTATTAGGAAGACCTTGGCAATACGATACTGATTGTGTGCATCATGGTAGGAATAATCAATACTCTCTCATGTTCAAAGGAAAGAAAATTGTGGTGCATCCTATGACTCCTGAACAAATTGTTAAAGATGAACTTGCTAGAGCTAGTAGAGAGAAGAATCAGGAGACTGCTAAGAGCGAAAATCAGATTGTAGCAAAAGAGCTTGAACAACATAAGAAGAAAGCACATAAAACTACTCATGGAAAGAATAAAGAAATTAAATTGAAATGTGCTAGTTTTCTTGCTACCAAATCTGATATCACTGAATTGGGTGCTAGTAACTCTATTTGCTATGCATTAGTTTGCAAAGAAGCTTTATTTTCATTTGAGGATACACCTTCTTCTTTGCCTCCTGCTGTCACTAACATTTTGCAGGAGTACAAGGACATCTTTCCGAAGGACATACCGCCGGGGTTGCCACCGCTTCGAGGCATTGAGCATCAAATTGATTTAATTCCCGGCGCATCATTGCCCAACCGCGCACCATACAGGACCAACCCAGAAGAAACCAAAGAAATTCAGCGCCAAGTTCAAGAGTTGCTTGATAAAGGGTATGTGCGCGAATCTCTTAGTCCTTGTGCTGTTCCGGTCATTTTAGTGCCTAAGAAAGATGGATCATGGCGCATGTGTGTAGATTGTAGAGCAATCAATAACATCACCATTAGGTATCGTCATCCTATTCCTAGGTTAGATGATATGCTTGATGAGTTGAGTGGCTCTGTTGTTTTCTCGAAGGTCGATTTGCGTAGTGGATATCATCAAATTCGCATGAAATTAGGCGATGAATGGAAAACAGCTTTTAAAACTAAGTTCGGGTTATATGAGTGGTTAGTAATGCCTTTTGGGTTAACTAATGCACCTAGCACCTTCATGAGACTAATGAACGAAGTTTTGCGTGCTTTCATTGGTAGATTTGTGGTGGTTTATTTTGATGATATAGTGATATATAGCAAATCATTAGAGGAACATCTTGACCATTTACGTGCTGTTTTTAATGTGTTACGTGATGCACGTTTATTTGGTAACCTTGAGAAGTGCACCTTTTGCACCGATCGAGTCGCGTTTCTTGGCTATGTTGTTACTCCACAGGGAATTAAAGTTGATCAAGCCAAGGTCGAAGCAATACAGAGTTGGCCGACTCCTAACACGGTCACACATGTGCGAAGCTTTTTAGGACTTGCAGGATTCTACCGTCACTTCGTGAAGGATTTCAGCACGATCGCTGCACCATTGAATGAGCTCACCAAGAAGGGCGTGCCATTTGTTTGGAGCACCGCACAGGAGAACGCCTTCACCCCGTTGAAAGCTAAGTTAACACATGAGTGACTCCAACTCCCTGATTTTAATAAGACTTTTGAACTAGAATGTGATGCCAGTGGAATTGGTTTAGGTGGCGTGTTGTTACAAGAAGGGAAACCTATAGCATACTTCAGTGAGAAATTGAGTGGGCCTAGTTTGAACTATTCTACTTATGACAAGGAGTTATATGCACTCTTTCGAACTTTAGAAACTTGGCAACATTATTTATGGCCCAAAGAATTTATTATACATTCTGATCATGAATCTTTAAAGCATATTCGAAGTCAAGGTAAATTAAACCGTAGACATGCAATGTGGGTGGAATTTATTGAGTCTTTTCCTTATGTCATAAAACACAAGAAAGGAAAGGAGAATGTTATTGCTGATGCTTTGTCTAGGAGATATACCATGCTTTCACAGCTTGACTTCAAAATTTTTGGATTAGAGACTATTAAAGAGCAATATGTGCATGATGCGGATTTTACGGATATATTGTTGAATTGTAAAGAAGGGAAATGTGGAACAAATTCATCATTAATGATGGGTTTGTGTTTAGAGCTAACAAGCTATGCATTCCAGCTAGCTCCGTTCGTTTGTTGTTGTTACTGAAGCGCATGGAGGTGGGCTGATGGGACACTTTGGGGTGAAGAAAACGGAGGATATACTTGCTGATCATTTCTTTTGGCCAAAGATGAGACGGGACGTCGAGCGCTTCGTTGCTCGCTGCACTACATGTCAAAAAGCTAAGTCACGACTTAATCCTCATGGTTTATACATGCCTCTACCTGTTCCTAGCGTTCCGTGGGAAGATATTTCGATGGACTTTGTTTTAGGATTGCCTAGAACAAAGAATGGGAGGGATAGTATATTCGTGGTTGTTGATAGATTTTCTAAGATGGCCCACTTTATACCATGTCATAAGAGCAATGATGCTACCAATATTGCTGATTTATTCTTTCGTGAAGTTGTTCGCTTGCATGGTGTGCCTAATACTATAGTTTCAGATCGTGATGCTAAATTTCTTAGCCACTTTTGGAGAACTTTATGGGCTAAATTGGGGACTAAGCTGTTATTTTCTACTACTTGTCATCCCCAAACTGATGGACAAACTGAAGTTGTGAATAGAACTTTATCTACAATGCTTAGGGCTGTGTTGAAAAAGAATTTAAAAATGTGGGAAGAATGCTTGCCTCATATTGAGTTTGCTTATAATCGTTCATTGCATTCTACTACAAAGATGTGCCCTTTTGAGGTTGTTTATGGTTTTGTGCCTCGTGCTCCTATTGATTTAATGCCTATTCCATCTTCTGAGAAATTGAACTTTGATGCTAAACAACGTCTTGACTTGATTTTAAAAATGCATGAGACAACTAAGGAGAATATAGAGCGCATGAATGCTAAATATAAAATTGTTTGGTAGTCGGGGAGAAAACATTTAACTTTTGAACACGGAGATCTTGTTTGGTTGCACTTAAGAAAAGATAGGTTCCTGAATTGAGAAAGTCAAAATTAATGCCTAGAGTGATGGTCCTTTTAAAGTGTTAGAAAAGATTAATGATAACGCATACAAGCTTGAACTGCCTGCAGATTTTAGGGTTAGTCCCACATTTAACATTGCAGATTTAATGCCATACTTGGGTGGAGAGGATGAGCTTGAGTCGAGGACGACTCAAATGCAAGAAGGGGAGGATGATGAGGACATCCCTCCCATGGATACAACCGCGCCTACACACAACACTCATCCACAGCAAGTATTACAAGGACCACTTACTCGAGCTCGTACTCGCCAACTTAATTACCAGGTGAATTCATTCATATGTTTATATATTACTGAGAATAGACTGCTACCTAAAGCAAGTGATTTAATTGTGCTTAGGAACATGGGAAAGGACGAAGGCGAGGCATGTGGAGTCATGGACATGCATGGAAGACATAATGGAGGTCACCACGTCACTTTTGGTCCAAGACAAGCAAGAGTTCGAAGGGACCCGTTTTGGAATCCAGTTTCGTCCTCCAGAATCAGCCTGACAGCACTGACTTCAAACGTCCATAACTTTCACATACGGCGTCCGTTGGAGGTCCACGAGTACTTGATGGAAAGATGTTTTCGTCCTCTTTCCAACGGATCTAGCCTCACCTCCAAACTCCTTCTGGGCTCATCGCAATCATCAAAAGAATGCATCATATCACTTATTTGGGCCAAACTGGGCTTTGTAGTCATACTGAACTTGGCCTATCTGCCGGCGGCCCACCCGCGGTGTGGTTACTGTTCACGTGAACAGTAACCGTGACCGTTAGTACCACCCCGCTAGTCCTTTAGTTTTGTGGCTCCTCGTTCCCTATTTGAGGAGACCGCACCCCTTTAGTTTTGCTTGGATTTTGTTGAGTTAAGGTTTAGCTATTGAGCAAACTTCTGTTCTTCAGTTGTGTCAGACGACCACCTGTCAAGACAGCTTTTCGAAATCCCAACTTTTCAATACTTCATAAATATTTGCAATACATCAGATTATGTTTTATCTTATTCTTGCGTGTTCTTCGGTTGCATGCAGGAATAGACCTTCGTGGTCAGGTTGATCGTGCTTCCAGCAAGGTCAATAACGTCTTGGAGTTGGTTCAACGATTGCTAAGGCGCAAGCGTCGTCGTACGGTTGTAGTCGAATCGCGAGAGTCACCTCCACCAAAATCGATAGTTATCAATCTCATCGAAAGATCGGGCCAACAAATAGAACCTTAGGGTTCATCAGATGTCATAGTAACAAATAGTTAGTTTTGTTTACGTCTTGATCAAATTGCAATTTGGATTAACTTTATATCTTATAACTGTCTGTTGGAACCTCCAGTATAGGTAACTATACAAAGGAGGTTCTGTTGAAATTTTGTAAGATGTTTTAGTTTGATTACGTTTAATTTATTTAATTTAGTAGCATTCGAGGCCTTTGTTTGGCTGGGGTGTTACATCAGCAACAAAACCCGATCTACTCTCGACAGCAATAGTATGTACACGCATGAAACAAAAAAACCTGAACTAAGCTGTCTCTAAGATCTACAAAAGGTTTAGCCACAGACCATAATATGAATGACCCTCTGCAATCAATGTAGTTATGCGAATATATTTATGCACCATTTCTAGAAACCTAACCAAGACTCACAATCAGCTATTCTAAATAGTCTCAGGAGCTCAGTTCACATCTTCTGCTGTTGAGTGTTCATCTATGAAATGATCGAATTCAAGTCTAAAGCTATGTGCAGCTTTAAGGGTTCCTATAGCTTATATAACCAAGTTGTTTGACCCATATGCATGCTTAACAAGTTCCAAACAATGAGCATATACTAATGCTGAATTACCTAGGCGGTGAGCAAAATAGATGTATACATCTTCGCTACCCTCATCGTCGTCCTCGCCATTCACCTCGGACTCGGACTTGGACTTGGACTTGTCAGATTCCTCTTCATCTTCCTCCTCTTCCACACAAAACACGACACCATCGAGACAGATTAACCACAAGACTAGACTAATTATTGCTGATAAAGGCGTGATTTTTCGAAGGAACTTACAGCAGCAGCAGAATTATTCTTGGGGTTCTTCTCCTTGAACTCCATGCGGAACTCCTCCCTAACCGAAACAAGGACGAGATTCTTACTTGGCGTCGGCCTTGGCGGCGCCCCTGGATTTGGCCCCTGCACGGAACAGGTCAGATCCGCGTGAGGAGAAGCGAAAGCCGCACCGAATCGAGGCAGGGGAGGCGGCTCACCTCAGCTGGAGCGACGCGGTCGCCGGGCTGGAGTCGAGGTGGCTGAGCCGAGAGCGGTGCTGGACCGGGCCGGCAACGCCAGGGAGGAGCCGAGCCGAGGAGCCAGACGACGGCGGCGGCTAACAAGGCGCAACCGAGGGCGGCGCTGGACCAGACGGCGGTAGGAGGAGGCAGCGCGGCTCCACAGGCGAAAGGGGGAAGCCAGAGCGGCCAAGCGCGAGGCCATGCCCGATGGCGGTGGCGACACCAGGGGGAGGCGACGGTCGGAGAACAGCGACGGGAGGAGGCGTGGCGCCGTGGTGTAGAGGGCAGAGGTGCGGGGGAGCGACGGTGGTCGGGAGAGGCAGCACAACGGGGAGCGGTGGCTGCAGATGGTGCCAGGGAAAATAAATAAAAGTGTCTAGGGTTTTTCTCTTGTCCTCCCCCTTTCCTCTTGTATGGACAGTTCGGCTAGGGTTTTGGGTTATGGGTCGGCAGCCCATACTTCTCCTAAGCCCTCTCCCTTCTCTTAATTCTTTTCCTTTTAATCCCTTTCTATTTCGTCTTCAACTACTTAATCTAATGGGGTATTACATGATCGCTTTATGGAACCAATAAAACCAAGGAAAAATGACCAACTGCATTGTAACCACTAACCCAAGAAAATTCATCTACCACAACCGTAACAAGAATAATCAATCCAAACTTAAGGAAGACAATAACCTTCCTAAAGAAACCTATGCTTAATACCTGGAACTAATTTACCTAAGGTAAACACTCCACTGTTCTCATACCCCAACCGGTGGTACAACCTGGCCATGCCTATGGCCACAACCAAACTCTCCCTCTCGACATCGACTATCCCCATACATAACAATTATATAATCAAATCATAAGTATTCATAATCAATTCATGTCAGCGATCATCGATGCGACATAACATAAACGTAAATGCAATGCTTTGCTCATTCCTATCCTACTGTGCACCAATGTGTTAAATTTTAAATTGATTAGCCATTAGCAAATTTTAACTAATCTATTCACCACAGACCTAAAGCACGCTCTGATACTAACTGTAACACCCTAGCCCAACGAGTCTCCCTTGTAATTTTGACTATTAAAGGAATTAACAAGCATCTAGCAGATAATCGAGTAGGTTAAAACGATAACAACTTTAAAACATAAACATGAAAGATACCATAGAGTCACCATCCGACTCTTATTACAAATAAACCAATACACCATGAAGGGTGAACATGATAATACTAAGAAAATTACCTGCTCTAGTAGAATCCACCAATTAAACTTAAGTACTGATTTATTAGGCATAATGATTAACGTGGTGAAGAAGAATACTAGATCCTCCCATGCATGTCGTCCTCATGAGCTGTACCTAAAATAAAGCATAACAACAAGCGTGAGTCCACGACTCAGCAAAAACAAACAAGATAATAACCCAAATCTCGTAAACATTTTTTGAATTTAACACAATCAGCCATCCACAATAATATCATAACTATTCACTTTTATTGCCATGCAATGCACATGCCACAAATTCACATTTCTTTTCTCTTTGCATTTACCGGTAATGCGGAGTATGTATCCGTCAATACGTACCCGTGCCTGTGCCTTCAGCACAGGGATCTCAAGCCCACACTCCACGAGTGTGGGGACCTCATGCCCGTCTAATACATGACGAGGACCTCAAATTTCTCATTACTTGGCTACAACGTAGAACAAGCCTTAAGGATCAAAGAATGATGCAAATGAATGATGCAATGTTTAATTTAACTTTAACAACATTACCATGTCATCCCTATGGTAATTGCATCAATATATCATAATCACATTTAAGCAATAATAACATCACCATGTCATCCCTATGGTAGTTGCATCATCAATGCAATCTTATTCTTTTCATCAATAATACCATGACACTAAAAATAACTTACCAAAACATTATTTTATCTCATGGCAATAACTCAATAAGACAATGACAAACACCCATTAACACCCTTATACAAGTAGTTGCCTCAACCGTGCGATGCATGTCGGTGAGAAGAGGGCACTACCCCCGGAATCACACCACCACCTGATCATATAATAAACATACTAAGTAGACCATCCAGGAGTATACAACATTACAAAAATTAAATAACTATCAATGCTCCTAAGCGCAACCCAAAACGTCGTTCCTCCCTGAACACCATTCTGTCCCAAAACATAACAGTCACCTTACAAAAATTCATATCTTCCCTTCTAATTGTCCAAAAAGTGCATTATTGGACTTTATGGAAAGTTTAAAGAATTATATACAATTCTCTAATTGGTCAGGTTTCCTAATTTGATCCTTAACTATTTCTAATATAGGAATTACTACAGCTGCTAAAATCTGAGAGACATTTTGGATAGTAAGATTAAAATATTCATAACTTTTATTCAGTTTATCCAAAAAAAAATGTGTTCTTGGACTTTTTGGAAATATTACAGGATTACCTACAATAATCCTGTTGGTTGAATTCTCTAATTAATTCGTTAACTATTTTTAATAAATCGATCACTATAATCTGCCAGAATCCTGACAGAACCTCTGGACAACAGCCTTGTAAAAATCATAACTCGAGATCTATTTGTCCAAACAAAGTGAACCAATATTCTATGGAAAGCTACCGAAACTGCCCACAAATATCTAGTAGGTGACCAGACCAAAAATCGTATTTACAGAACCTAAACTACAGCGCAAATAGATCAACAATGAACCGGTGTGCTACCCGATACCGCCTGACAATCAAAAGTAATGAACAAAGCCAAGGGGATCTGGAGGTCAACCTTGAAGAACACGATGACGATCGCTGAAAAACCTGCGAGATCCAACTTCCTCCTACCTTCTTCCCCTTTCTCTCCCTCTCTTCCTTGGCTGGCAGCACCCAAGGGGGTTCCTCCCTTCTTCTTCTTGGCCGGCAACACCCAAAGGAGGCAGCACAAGAAGGAGGGTGGCTACTATAGCACGATGGCACTGTAGCAGGTGGCAGCGCCCCTATAGTAGAGGCGTGCTACAGTAGTAGACTAGGGTTTCCCCTCTCCCCTCCTTTTGTTGGTGGCCGGCCCACCTCCTGGGTATGGGCCGAAGGCCCATAACTATTTTCCTTGTTTTTCTCCTAAATTCAGATTATTAATCCTTTTCTAATTCATTAAATATTTATTTAATAAAATGGGATATTACAAAGATTTAAGAGATGCAGCATATATTCTTGGTATAAAGATCTATATGGATAGATCTAACATGCTATTTGGATTAAGCGATGATATGTATATAGACAAGGTGTTGAAACGGTTCAACATGTAAGATTCCAAGAAATGTTTCTTGGCCATGGCACATGGCATTAATCTTAGCAAGAGTCAGTGATGAGTGAGACAAAATGAGTAGAATTCCGTATGCTTTGGCTATTAAATCTATCATGTATGACATGTTATGTGCACAAACAGATGTGTCGTATGCTCTAATTGTTATGAGCAGATATCAGTCGGATCCAGGTGAAGGTCACTGCATAGCAGTCAAGAATATCCTTAAGTACTTGAGAAGGACTAAGGATGCATTCCTTGTTTATGGAGGTGAGGAAGGATGATACGGCCATAACTACTACCAAAGCATTGGTTTGCATCCCTAAATTGCAAACTAATGCTAGAACTCAAATTGGCGCCAATGGTGTTGTTTTGCAACAAAAGGTAAAACAAAATGATGTGAAGGCCGATAGGGTGGATGAGGATGCTGGCCAATGAGAGGGAACGTGCCCTCTGGGTAAAACCCTAGCGCATGTAGGCGGTCAAGAAAGACATGTGTTGACATGGCAACAAGGGTTGCGTTGGCATCAAAGGAAGCATCAAGTGCATGGAACAAGTTCGCACAAGAAGCTAAGAGAAGGAAAGCCCACAACACAAGGGAAACTGAGAGGGAAACTTGGCCATGCATGGGGAGGACGCCGGGAACATAGCATGTGGGTTGGTTCAGTTTGGATCCAATTCGAATAGCCAATTGGTGTTTAATATTTTTATTCCAAAATTAGAGTAGTTTAAATTTCGAATTAAAGTAGGAGTTTGCAATAGGATTTTGGTTCGGATTCATCGCTCACGGGCAGATCGCTTATCCGACTCAATTCTTGCTCGCTCGGCATTTACTATTCATCCGAGTCTTAGTGCTTGCGTGGGAGGCTATATAAACCCCCCATGGTCGCACCATGTAGGTAGACAAGTTATGATTTAGATAATAAAAATCAGAAAAGTCGTTTTGGCGCATATCGTGTGTTCATGAGTTGTGAGATGAGTTGAGAGATTGTCAAAGAGTTAAGCTGGGAGAGAGATCAAGGTATTGCCATCTATTGCTAGTCTTGGGCACAAGTCAAGATGGATTGAATCGAAGCATCCATTGCTACTTCCTTGCAATTCAATCTACTATATTGATTTGTGAGTTGTGCTGATTTCTTGCAATTCAATTCATTCGAATTGGTTTGTGAGATTGCTATTCTTCCTCAAGCTATCTAATTCGGGTACTGTTCACGCTGCATGGTACTGTTCACACACGTGTGTATTGTTCACTCGAACTAAGATAAGGAGACGACGAGCTACTGATCTTTGACTGTACCGTGAAAGATTGGGCCAACAATCGGGATTCATCTAATCAACTAAGTGGATCCATATCAAAGAGCTGGTCGTAAATTGTTACACCGACGCTAGCTTCCAAACCGATAAGGATAATTTCATATCGTAATATGGGTTTGTGTTTTGTCTTAATGGAGGAGGAGTAAGCTGGAAAAGTTACAAGCAAGGAACGGTTGCTGATTCTACAATAGAGGCTGAGTACATTGCAACTTTGGAAGCTGCAAAAGAGACTGTGTGGATAAGGAAGTTCATTCATGAACTGGGTGTGGTTTCTAGTGCTTCTAGTCCATTGGATCTCTATTGTGATAATAGTGGAGCCATTGTACAAGCTAAGGAGCCTAGATCACATCAAAAGTCCAAGCACATACTTCGACGATATCACATTATTCGTGAGATCATTGAGAGAGGTGATGTAAAGATATGCAAAGTGCATAAGGATTTAAACATTTCTGATCCATTGACAAAGCCTCTCCCACAACCTAAGCATGAGACACACACAAGAGCAATGGGTATAAGATACCTATATGATTGACTCTAGTGCAAGTGGAGAGACTATTGGTGATATGCCCTGGAGGCAATCATAGAGATGATTGTATCACGTCTATGTTTATGGGTTATTGAATAAATGTTATTCTGTTCCTTAAATGAATCATTGGTTATAAAAGTTAACAAGTATGTGACTTGTTGGTGAAGCTATTTTAACTTATATGATGTCGTTCTAAATGTATCCCTGGTCGGATGTCACTGGTCGGAACACTAGTGACTTATCGACCAGCACATGTATTGATTGATGACCATGTTTCACCGATCAAGGATATAGGGATATCGAATCAATAATGTGAACAAATGTTGGAGAACATGGGGTTGGATTGACCCACCTTGAGACACTGTTGAGATTGTTATGATATTATGTGTCGTCAATTGGTCTCAAGTAATGATGATGTATAATCCTTAGACCTGAGATCAGCATGGTTTCCTACATGTGTAATAGTATACTTTGGGGCTATCAAATGCTTCTCTGTAATTGGGTAGTTATAAAGGTAGCTTTTGGGTATGCTATGAAACATGCAGAGGAATATGACTGGTCAGACATGGGATTTGCCCCTCCTAACATAACAGGAGAGATATCTCTGGGCCCCTCGATGTGGTCGGATAAAGAAACCGTATGGTCATGCCACTAGTGGTCGAAGAGTCGACCACATGATGTTATCCGACACTCGATCGAGAAAGTATTAAATAGTCCATGGATGACATAATATCTCACCTGGAGTTCAACCAGATATCGTGAGGCAAAGGGAGAATACATGAGCAAGTCATTCAAAATCAGATACAGACTAGTCAAACATGATCACTATCTGGTCGTGAACTGGTCGTAAGTAGTTACGAACTGGTCATGAATAAGTATGAGTTGGTCATAAGTGATAACTACCTACTCGTAGATCATATTGCATTAAGGTTCATCCGATATAATTCGTGTGTATTCGGGAACGTTATGTTCTGCTAGGAGCTACTATCGACTCGTGATGAGAAAGGAGTTTCCGAGTTACAACCGATTACACATGAACCTAACGGGTCACACACTTAACGGGTTAGAACAAACATGTTCGGATAGGATCCGTCATGGACACTATATAAGGAGATGCTTGAGGCTATTGGGAGATGTATGAGATGACGTGAGTTGCTCCACCGAAACCCTAGCCACCATCTTCTTGAGAGAGCCTTCCCATGCGACTTGGTGTTAGCACACCGGCGTACGGTGTTTCTTCTCTAGACGTGTGGATACTGTGGAGGTGCTACTGTGGTTGCTGTTGCGCTAGAGGACGATCCATGACTTCTCAAGGAAAGCGATTGGTTGCTAGAGGAGACGATCGACTACGATGGATGATCGACTACGACCACTATATCGACACGCTCTACGTTGGATCAGGTTGCTCCACTCTACGTTGGATCAGGTTGCTCCAACTCTTCTTCCGCTGCACTATGCGTCTGGTGGTAACGATCTGTAATATCTTGCTTGCATGGCATCCTGGTTTACTTGGTAGAATTTTTGAATTACCAGCTAGTGTAGCCTACTCGTATCCCTTCAATATCTCTATTAATGAATATTGGAAAGAGGTGGAAATGTTATTGATTCGTGCAGGTATGCATGAACCTGAGGAGGCTACTATGGCACACTTTTTGTTGGGCCTCAATGAGGACATCCAAGACCATGCTGAGAAGCACCCATATGCCAATCTTCAAGAATTGGTGCATCAAGCATTGCGGTCTGAATAATAACTATTGAGGAAAGTTAAAGGTGGTCGCTCTTACTCTTTTCCATCCACTTGGAAGCATCCAAATCCACAAGAGGGAGGTGCTAGATCCACATCCAAACTGATGGCATCATCAAAATCAGCACCACCTTTCTAAAGAGATGCTTCTAAAACGGTAAGCTTGATAAGTAATAACATGAGTAAAATAGTTAGTGGTGTTGTTTCTAATGCTAGGACCAACAATATTACATGTTTTAAATGTCATCATAAAGATCATAAGATGAGTGAATGTCCTAACAAACACACCATGATTATTGATGATACTGGTGAGCTTTATTCTGAAAGTGAGAAAGAAGATGATGTACAATCTAGTCATAGTAATAATGATACGGGGTGCCCGATCTTCACGACTTAGAATCTTGGATACACGTAGCATGATGATAACTCAAGAACAGCAATGCAATCTGAAATTGGGGCAACCTTGCATCAACCTCAAAACCTCCTCAATGGCAATCACAACACAATTCTCATGATGATTCAATCCATACAACCGGCATGTAGGCTAATGCACAGAGAGGTTGACCATGACAAATTAGCCCAAGCAAACTCCAAGAACTTGCAAGAACAAAGGAAGCAAGAAGACACAATTCTTCTCAATTACGGTTTCAATCTACTAGCTCAATATGTACAAAAACATCAAATTTCATGGTTGGGGTTCCTAGGGCCAACCACCAACATTAAATAGGGTGTTCCCATCCCCTTGGTTTGTCCACACATGGGCCAACATGACCAAAACACACGGCATACAAGCCCACACAATTCCCTAACACATTGGGCCCAATTCGTATTGAAATCCGCTTAAAATTTGGAATGGACTTTGGGTTGAAATTGGGAGAGGTCTCCAATTCGGATTTTGAGTTTGTATTGGAGCCCAATAGCTCTCCTCCACACCTAGGCTTGGAAAAAGGCCACCTTGGGCCGTGTGCCTCCCTCCTTGGGCCCATGCGCCCCCTTTGGGGCTGAAAAGGCTGAAATCTTCTTTCCTTCTCCTTTGGCCGAAGCTTCTTGAAAGCATGCATTCCCTTGTGGTGTCTTCCTCCCTCACCTCCCGCTGGACACCATGGAAACTTCTAGCATTCCTACAATCATCAATTAAGCAATTAGGCAGCAACATTGTTCTTTCATGCAATAAAGAACTCTCAAGTAAATGAATCACCTTATCATTACTCAATTGATGCTGAGGTGTTGTTATGTGAGTGTGAATCAATGGGATGTCCTCATCAAATGATGAGCCATGTGATCCTACATATTGTGAGTTTGAGCAAGGTACATTACTTTCAGTTAGGAAAATATAGAAGGAAGGTTGTGAGTGCAAGGGCACAAGTTAACGAAACAACATCTTCCATACACAAGGTAAAGTCAAGAGCGAGGTATGCACTTTAATTATTGATGGTGGTAGTAGTCAAAACCTTGCTAGTCTTGACATGATTAAGAGTAGATTATCTACATTCAAGAAACCTAAAGCTTATCAAATTCAGTGGTTGAATGAGTGTGGACTTCTTAAGGTGACACATGATGTTTAGGTACTATTTACTATTTGTAAATACAAAGATGAGGTTATTTGTGATGTGGTACCTATGAAAGCTTGTCACATTCTTATAGGAAGATCGTGGCAATATGATCGTAATTCTATGCATAATGGTAAAATTAATCAATATACAACACACTTAGGGGAAAGAATTACACTTTGATTCCTATGTCTCCTAAAGATGTTTTTTATGTTAGTAGCACAACAAAAGAACCACCAAATAAAGAGTGAAAAGACCATGGGCAAATCTGTTTTACTTGATAACTTGCATGATTTGAGAGAGGTAGATGCGAGGTGTGAGAAAACTAACACTTCATCATCTATTCCTAGTGTTATTTGTGATGATTTTCAGGTTACACAATGAGAGGAGACATGACAACTTTCTCTATCCAAGCTGTGTATGCTACAAATTCAAGAGAAAACCAAGGTTAAGATTTGCAATGAACCAAAGCCGAGAGCGGCTTTTCTTGAATGAAGGGGAGATAATTAGGACATGCCATTAGTTTACACTCACATAACAGCACTAAACATCAATTGATTGATGATAAGGTGAATCATTTACTTAAGAGTTCATTATTTTATAAAAGAACTTCGATGCTGCCTAATTGCTTAATTGATGGTTGTAGGAATGCTAGATGTATACATGGTGTCCAACAGGAGGTGAGGAAGAAAGGCACCACAAGGGAGGAAGACATGCATGCACTTGCATTCACTTCAATTGAGAGGAGAAAAGAAAGAGAAGCAAAGCTTGTGGACAGCTAAGAGAGAAAGCAAGGCGCATGGGCTAGAAGGGGGGAAACCTCCTGCCAAGAAAGAAAGGAGGCTCCAACTGCATGGGCCAAAGTGGGGACCAGCATGGACTTTGGCTAAGGAGGAAGGCTCCAACCACATGGGCCAAGGTGAGCACATGGCCATGGTGGGCAACCGCAAGGGTCACATGGGCCCAAGGTAGGGGCACACAGCCCAAGGAGGGGTTCAGTTAGGCCAAGACATGAAGGAGGACAAGTGGACTCCAATACAGACACCAAATCCGAATTGGAGCTCTCTCCAAATTTCAGCCCAAAGTCAATTCCGAATTTGAGGCAGATTTCAATCTGAATTGGACTTTATGAGTTAGGAAATTGTGTGGACTTACATGCCAAGTATTTAGGCCGAACTATACATGCAATTTCGGCCATGCATCACTTGTTTAAAATCAGAACACTAGAGCTCGCATCGTTTGCGTTTAGTTGTTTTCAGTCTTTAGATCCTGAATTGGAGTTGGGCTTGGCCCAAACCTTGTTTGGCCGAATAGGAGGGGGATAGCTCCCTATTTAAGTCTGTCAGCCGGCCCTAACAAGGTTGGCCATGAATTTTGATGAAATTTTTCATATTGGATCTATTAGTAGAATCGTTTCGTTCTTGAAGAATTGTGTGTTCTTGCTACAAAGGTATCTTGTAGATATATGGAGTTTGCTTGGATTGATTGTCAGGACCTGGATTTACACATCCGAAACCCTCTGTGTATTATGAACTAGTCCTAAATCAGTAGCTAGCTCACACAAGAAACATCAATGGAATACTATCCATTTATCGATTTAACTAAAAATATTTCAAAGTAACAAATAGTAATAATAAATGGATTTTATAGCCAATGTTTACTTAACTTGCTGCGCAGGGCTAAAGAAATAAATAAACTCTTGCAGCGCAACGGGAAACTTGGAAAGGCCAATCAACATGCCCACAGGCAATCGAGTGGACAATGCATCCTAATTCGCAAAGCTTTCAAAGAACTCTTCGTAGAACTCTTGAGCAACTTGACTTTATTCAACTGAGCAGCAAAGTTTAAAGCCGTGAGTATATGAAGTACTCTGTAAATCATAGGAAACAGTATGCAATTAATATATTCATGCAAGGCTTGATCAAAAGAATAGTCGTATGGTTCTTTTGTATAAAATAGTATATACAGTAAATAGATTGAAATGCATAATTAAAAAGAATAATAAATAAATAAACAATTGCTTTGAAATAACCAGTGAACCTCCCATTCACTTTCCAACTAAACCACCAAGTGAACATCTCATCCACCGAGCAAACATTATATTCACCAAGTGAACTTCCCATTCACCTTTGACACAAACCACCAAGTAATTTCCCTATCCACCAAGAAAACATCATATTCACCAAGTGAACTTCTCATTCACACTCTGACACATTTTTCTAAAAACTCTACCTCTCATGTGAATCCCCAAGCGTTGTTCATAACCGAGAACATGGTTGTTTAAACAGTTTTAACTCTGCAAAGGTTGTACAACTTTACCCATAAGAGATAAATCAACTCAAAATATCTGACCACACTTCCGTAGGTGTGCGACTAAGTGATAATCACAAGGCCTTTATAAAGCTCCTCCTTAACCCAACTATGTCCGCTAAGGTTTTAACACTAATCTTGTGCCATTGTGAGTATACGTCCATCCCGTAACTCACACTTCCAAAAACAGAACTAAGCTAAGACATTGCTAATCAGTTAGCCATGTCCATCCCATACTGGACATGTGGCTGTACGGTATGACTCAGTTCAATGGCGCACAAGATTAAGTATTTGACAAGTTACCCAGGTGAGACTACCTCATCCAAGAACAATGTGCTTCAAGCACCCCCTTTACTGCACGATCACTCGCTTGAGCATAAATCATTTTGTTCAGCCAAATCAATGATAATCCCTATCATGGCACATAATTTTATAATAGCGGCATCGCACCATAATTGGTACAACAGTGACATCACACCACAGTTGCACAACAATGGCATCGCACCACAATTCTATATATCATTAAGTTAAATTATCAATATTAAACATATAATCATGAGCCCATCGTGACTAAGCATGACTAAGCATCTCTACGATAACTCATATTGGTGATACAAATATGTCCAACTAGTGATGACCATCCTATGTTAAAAAATGATTCATGGTATTCAAATAATCAATGGAGGCGTAGTGACAAATAGGTGATTAACTATTCCCAAAAGCATTTGATATAAAGATAGCACGCAATTTGATATAAAACAATATAATTTTGAAATCATAGGTTCAATATGATCAAAGGATAATGACTTGTCTTGGCTTTGCTCAGTTACAACACTTGGATCTTCAAAACTTGCTTTTGCTCCTACTCCTTGAAACAAATCGTCTAAACGAGAGAGAAAACAACAAGCGAAGCACAAATAAATCCAAAAGAAATTCAAATAAAATCCAAAAATATCAAACCCAACTCTAAAAGAAAGAGCTCAATTTTAGAGGAATTTAGGAGTTTGAACGGACTTAATCGGAGTTGGGACAAAGGAGAATGGACTCTCGGGAGATTTGCCGGAAAGGAAAAGAGAGAGAAGAAAACACTATTTTGGATTTTCGAATTTTATTTTAAAAGAAAATTTCATATTACTGCAGCAACATGACATCTACAAAGAAAAAGGAATTTCGGCCAGAATTAAATTTCTAAAGGAAAAGAAATTCAATACAATGCCATGTGGGCCCATAGTCTATAGTCCATGGCGAGGAGGTCTACGACGCATGGTGCACCGGAGCTATGGAATAGGGCTAACAGGTGGGATCCACATGTTTGAGACACAGTCCACCGTGGACCACGTCCACATGATTAAGGCTCGGGTTGACACGCGAGCTGTGACAAGGATTGACACGCGGGTGCAAAGCTGACGTGGCGACTGAGGTGGAGGCTAGGTGGCATGCGCATCAGCTTGATGGCGGCGACGCACTGCAATGGAGGGTCGACAGGGAACAGCAACATGGCAGTGACGGCGAGGTTGTGGATCTGGACAAAGAAGGCATGGCGAACACGATGACACGGCTGGCTACCACCGGCGACGACCACAGTGACAGCGACGAGGATGAAGGCGGCGGAACGGCACAGCTTGCGGCGACGACGGCAAAGCGAGGGTCTCCCGAGGACGGCGAGGCAAGCACGGCCTAGAACGTGAGGAGGTGAAGCTAGAGAGGTGGACAAGGGCACTCGGGACTCACCGACGGTGACGCAATCGGCAGTTGAATAGCAGCAACGGAGGAAGGGAAAAAGCTCGAGGGCTCGACGACGATGGCTCTTCACTTCAATTGGATCCTCCCGAGGCTTGGCGATAGCAAGACGCTCCTGATGACGCGGGCGGGAACGACGGGGAGTCTTCACAACAGTGGCGCGATGAACTTGGCCTTCAGCTTCAATGGCGACGGCGGCAAAACTAAAGGAAGGGGCACGGCTAGGGCTCCGAGGGCGACGGCGGCTTAGAGTGAGGAGGCGAGGGGGTCGGGCGGTTTTTAAAGGCGGAGAGAGGGGAAGTTGGAGGCAAGGATGACGGCGACTTTGTGTCAGAACTGGACACGAGCGTAGTCGAGAGGAAGAATGAGATGACGTGGTGGCTGACAGGCGGGGGCCTACTCGATAGTGAGAGAAGGGAGGAAGGAGGAGGTGGGCTAGCGACTGCGCGCGGGAGGAAAGGAGCGCGGGCTGGGCTAGCGACTAGGCCGAGAAAGAGAGCAAAAAGGCTGAGAAAAAGAAAAGCAGCCCAGGAAGAAAAGGAATGCAGCCCCAAGGGAAAATCCAGAATTTAAATCGATTTCTGAATTTAGAAATTAGATTAAATAAAACCGATCTCAAAGAAATAGCAAATAAACTCCAAAAATTCATAGGAAATTCCTGAAAATACTCTAGAACTCAAGGAACCCAAATAAAATGGTTTTGAATTTAATTGAAGTTTAGATTAATCACATTAAATCATTTTGATTTTTAAAAATTTAAATTAAGCTTGAACTTAACCAAGCAAAATCAAATGGTTATTTTTATTTTTAGATGCTTAAAAAACACTCCAAATTTAGGATGTTACACATGTACCCCCCAAAAGGAATCTCGTCCCTGATATTCGGGTTGACTAAATAATAGGTTCAAAACTCAACCTTGCTCACTCCTCCAAACAGATTTCTCTTATGAGTCGAACAAAGCTGCAACGGATGCGTAACTGACTAGAGACTTACCCAGAACAACGTTCTGAATGGGTTGAACTTCTTCTGTAGTGACGTGATTCAGTTGTCCTCTTACTGAAGTTGATAGAGTCCTGGCAGCTTGACTTGGAGCCTGAGGCATTCCTCTTCCAGCTCCTGGCAATGAAGTCATGGCTAGTGTAGCTCCTAAGTTGAAAGAAATTAGCATTGGACCTTGTTTTTGCAGATAACTGCTAGCATAGTGACCTGTTTCATGGCACCTGAAACAAACGACTCCTGAGGCTGGATTGTTGGTCTTCTGAGGTTGATGAGTGTTGTTGTTATTGATGCTGCGAACTCCTGAGTTTACTGAGTGAGACACTGGTGCAGGGGTTCTGAATACTGCAGACGAGTTATTGAAATGAACAGGCTGTTGTACATCGGTTCTAGCTCTCTGCAGATGATTCTAATGAACTCCATGTTGTATCATCTTCCTTTTACGAGATTCTTCCAACTCATGACGAGAATCCTCAACCATATGAATCCACATAATCATTACCTACAACTTACACCTTTAGACTGGAATTAAGTTCACGCTTGAATCGCTTCTAACATGCATTGTTTGTAGCAACATCTTATGAAGCATAACGAGAAAGTTGAGTAAACTTGTTGAGATACTCAGTGACATGTTTCCTTGTTGTAGATCATAAATTTTATTCTTCTTCATTTTCACTATACCATCTGGAACATACGCTTGACGAAAAATTGCTAAAAACTCTTCCCAAGTAATAGCTTGCGAATTCTCGTGGGTTGTACTGTAGTCCTCCCACTATTCTGCGGTGGTACCTTCCAACTAATGTGAGGCATAAAGAACTTTCTCATGATCATTGCATTGGGCAATGGCGAGCTTTTTCTGAAACAGATCGAAGCCAATCTTCTGTTTCCAAAGGTTATGACGAATGAGAAAACGCAGGCAGACGAATTCTTATATACTCTGATAACTTGGAATGTTGATGAACTAGCAATGATGCAATTTCTTGATTATTCTCGATTCAAAAATTGATCGAGGCAAAGAATTTGCTTGATTCTCGGCCGAGTCGTCATATTGTTCATGTTCTGCATCATTGCATTCATGAGTTGAGTCTAAGCTACTAGAAATTGTCCCATATTTAGATCTTCGGCTCCAGGTACTGGTGACTATCCACTAACATTGACATTAGCATCGGCATTCTCTGGCTGAGTACGACTTGCTGTGGTACGAGTGTCAACCATCTGCGACGATTCTCTATAGGTTCAATAGATAAGAGAGAAAATCACAATAGATAAGAGAGAAAAGCACAATAGACGAGATAGATCAGAGGAAAAGACATGAACATCTAATTAGGAAAAATAGATTATACCCAAGGACAAAAGACAAAAGAGACATAGTTGAGACGCTACGAAAGAACAAGACAAATAAACTCTTCAAATGAAAGCCTTAGTGTGACAGCAAGACTGCAGCTCCCACTTACACTCAAGCAAATAAAAACCTAAAGCAGCAACGATCTAACAACGCTACTAAGACTATAATCTAATGGCTCCCACTCTAGACTGGACAACGAAAACTCTTCAAACTCCTACTCTGAATCACTATAGAACACCCACAAGTTGTGAACTGCTGGTGGAGACTCTGGATGAATAGCTGGACCAAAGCGACGAAGATACTCCTAACGATTGCCAGTGATTCGACGCCTTTCTTCTGGACTGGGTGGAGTAGGTGACGGCAACGAAACTGGCGGGGCCCGTTTGGCAGGGAGAGAAGGGAGGAAGGAGGAGGTGGGCTGGCGACTGTGCGCGGAAGGAAAGGAGCGCGGGCTGGGTCGAGAAATAGAGGAAAAAGGCCAGGAAAAAGAGAAGTGGACTAGGAAGAAAAAGAATACGGCCTGACGGGAAAATCTGGAATTTAAATTGATTTCCAAATTTAGAAATTAGATTAAATAAAACCGAGCTCAAAGAAATAGCAAATAAACTCCAAAAATTCCTAGAAAATTCCAGAAAATACTCTGGAACTCAAGGAATGCAAATAAAATGGTTTTGAATTTAATTAAAGTTTAGATTAATCACATTAAATCATTTTAATTTTTTAAAATTCAAATTAAGCTTGAACTTAACCAAGAAAAATCAAATGGTTATTTTTATTTTAAAAAGCTTCAAAAACACTCCAAATTTGGGACGTTATGTTGATTGGTCATAATCAACCTCTCCGTGCATTTGCTTGCATGCTAGTTGTGGATTGGGATTTGGTAAGAGTTATGTGATCAGCATTGTGAGGTCTTGTGCTTGACACAAGGTTGCTCAATTTAAGATCGTGTTACTGCCCTTGATTTATCTTCGTGCTACGTGTATCCATTGTCATCACAAGATCGGGATACCACGTATCATCAGTTGGTTGTATTAATGCAAGTTAAGAATGATATGAATGTGAATCTATTTTTTGGTTTATACTAGTAGGTCCACTCGCATTATGTACTATTTTGTGTTAAATTGCGGGATCTAGTTTGGAATAATTAAATAAATTGCAACGCCACTTGTTTCAAAAATGCCACTGCGATAGTTAAGCTTTTAAAGATGTCATTGCAAACACTAGATATTATACCTACCCGTATAGCATTTTTCAAAAACCAAACGAATACAATTGCATTAGCATTTCCCAAACCGGTGACGATTGTAATGGCATTTAGCCAATTATCCCGATATTTTTTAGCAATTGATTATATGGATTGCTAGTCGCTACGGCTCTATTATTGCTTATTAGTTAGTATTCGTGAACATAGTACAAAAAGCATTACCAAACACCCTTTGCTAGTCCATTATTGTTAAGTTTCACAATGGAAATTGATATGGCTTGCATGCAGTCAAACTTTTCAAACTTCATCTGCTAATACACAAAAAAAAAGTATTTGAAACTGTCTGTTCGCCCACCCTCGTCGGCACGATGGCACCCTTGATTTTGTTTTCTATTCTCATGACCTGCATGTACGTGTAATGCAGCAAATCATGTGAAAATCACAGTCGCGGTGTCGCCATTGTTTTTTTAAGATCTGCCAAGAAAAGCATAGTAATTCCCTAATTCTCTGATAACCGATACGTAGTGTAACATCCCAATTTTTGGGCTTTTTTAAAAATTTTAAAAATAAAAATAACCATTCGATTTTATTGAGTTGCTAAAGCTTAACTTGGAATTTCATAAAATAAAAACAATTTAATATAAATTAATCAAACTTCAATTAATTCAAATTTGGTTTAATTGTGTTTCTTGGATTTTCTGGATTTTTAAAAGGGGTTTTCATTTTTCTCAATTTCTGTAAGTCAAAAACCTGATCGAATTCCTTTTCTCTGTTTTGGCTGAATTCCCCGTCGGTCGTTCCTGTTCTCGTGCCTCGGCCCGCTTCGTCGGCCCGTTCCCCGCGCGACCACCCTCTCGGTGTCGTCGACCACTCTCTCGGTGTCGACCAGCCCCGCCTGTCAGCCCCCCTGCTCACCTTTTTCTCCAACCCCCCCCCCCCCCGGCGTCACGGCCGTCGCAAAAGTCCTCACGTATTAAATGTCGTCACCTCCGTCGCGCCCGTTCCCCCTCTAGTCTCCTCCCCTACCTGCCCCCATCCCCTCCCTCACCTGCGGCCATGCGCCCAAGCCACGCTGCCGCAAATCCCGCCGCTCCATCTTGTCACCCGGTCCTCCTCCTTCCTCTATAAATAGAGCACCAGGAAGGCCTCGAGCTCCTCTTGCTTCATCTCCTTCCCCCATCCAACTCTCCCTCTCCCGCTCTTATTGATGTGGTTTGCCTGAAGCCCCGAGCTCCGAGATCAAGCCGCCACGCGCCTCCTCTCAATCCTCGCCGCATCAGTGCAGCCCCCTCCTCTTCTACCCGCGTCAATTCGAGCCCCAGAGCTCCTTGAAGCAATCCCCTCACTCAATTTCAGTTTTGTTTCACAGGAGCCACTGTATTTCCTCTTCTCCTTCAGTCCCGGTCGACCCCTTCGTTACTGTCCTCCTTCGCCTTCGACCGTGAGCTTCCCAGCCGCCGTTCGCCATCCGCCCACCTCCTCCGGCCTCTCTCGGACTTGGTGAGTTTCTCGTGCCTTGTTCTCTCTCGTGTTCTTTCGATCGCGTCGAGCAGTCGAGTCCTTCTTTCGACCGCGTCGAGCAGTCAAGTCCCCCTTCCGACACTCTTATAGTCGAAGCCTTTTCGACCACTCATGTAGTTGAACCTCCTTCCGACCACTCGTGTAGTCGAACCCCTTCCGACCACTCTTGTAGTTGAACCCCTTCCGACCACTCGTATAGTCGAACCCCTTCCGACCACTCTTGTAGTCGAACCTCCTTCCGACGTCAAACTCCTTCCAACCACTCTTGTAGTTGAACCCCTTCCGACTAGTCGAACCTCCTTTCGACCTTGTGTTTTCAAACTTCCGAGCGCTCATTCTCCTTCGTCCGAGCTCCGATTCGAGTGATTCAAATTTCTAAATTCATCTAAATTCAGTACCTTTCTGTTAGTTCTAGTTGGGTAATTTTTGGGTTTTATTTGAATTTGTTGTATTTATTTGGCATGTACTCTTGAATGACATAACTCCTTGGACACCATAGGTTTGGTTAATACTAGTTGGTCATTCTTTGGTGCTAACACGGGTGTGTAATATGCTTAGACATGCTATAGTTGTACGCAGGGATTCATGATCATATACTCAAAGAATGATTGAATTTGACTAAATGAAATATGGAATTGTGGCGGAGCCATTGTTATTAAAAGTTGTGCCATGGCAATGGTTGTCATTTGGTCGGGTTGAACCAAAAATGATTTTATACTCAGGCGAATGATCGTGCAGTAAAGGGGGAGAATTTTGGGATGTTGTTGCCTCATGTGAGTAGACACTAAGGATTTAACTTTGTGTGTCATTGAATGATTGATTTAACCACATGTCTAGACTGGGATAGACCTGACCAACTAATTAGCAATTTTTTAATTTGGTTCTGTTTTAGTGGTCGAATTGGCGCAAGAGGGGGGCCAGCATGGCGAAACCTTAGCGAGCAGAACCGGGTCAAAACATAACTTTATAAAGGTTTTGTCACGTGCTCTAGACTGCTTACCTAAGGTAGCAAGCGGTGGTATCGACGGATGCCAAACAAACTAGAATAGTCATGTCATGTGGGTAAAGTTGTACAACCTCTACAGAGTGTAAAACTATTCGAATAGCCGTGTCCCTAGTTATGGACAATGCCTGGTGATTTCACACGAGTGGTAGATTTCTCAAAAATGTTGTTCACTGGTTGTCGGTTGGGAAGTGAACGGGTTGTTCACCGGTTGTCTGTTGGGAAGTGAACGAGTTGTTCACCGGTTGTTGATTGGGAAATGAACAGGGTGTTCACTAGTTGTTTCAAGGAACTTATTTACTTATGTATTAATCTTTAAAATCGTGCTTTCAATCTATTTACTGTATTTACTGTCAATACTGCTTATTGTAAAATAGCCATAAAGCTTTCCTTGTTAAGCATTATATGAATACTATTTGCATACATGTTCCTATGACTTGCTTAGTACTTTAAGTACTCACGGCTTTTGTGCCATTTGTTGATCAGTCGCCAAAGAATAACCAAAGAGCGCATAGTTTTACGATGAGGAATACCTTGAAGACCATACGAACTAGACCGCGTTCTCCACTCGATTACAGGTGAGCATGTCGGATGGCTACCACGAGTTGTTTCTTTCCACTGCAAGTTACTCAGTTGTCTTTAGCCCTACGTGACAAATCCCTGTAAAATTTGATCATAAGGTCCTTTTGCTACTAAGTAAAATTAATTTGTCTGCTTCTTAACTACCTTGTGGTATGGATATGATTTCTGATCATAGAACTAGTTCAGAATACACAGAGAGTCTTGGAGTTGCATATCCGGGACCCGACACATAGGCCCTGGAGCAGAAAACCTGAATACTGCAGCTATAGATTTTTAAAATACTTACTGAACACTGGCAGGTGACGAACCGTCACAAACGACACAAGATTACTACTTACCTGGACGGACAAACCATTCTTCGACCTTCCGAGTACCACACCAGCATTTTGGAACCATGTTCATGGCAATACAGCAGCTGACAACCCACATAATTAATATGATCCTAACTATGAGAAGATATAACACTATCAAGAAAGCAGATAATACAGTTTGGTGTCTTTACAGCATGCCGCAGAAAAATACATAACATAAGCTCAATTTCTGGATACATTTTAACATGATACATCAAACCGCAGAAAAATACAAAACATAAGCTCAACTTCTTGATACATTGGAACATGATGATGACCCTATGGATTATCATCATGCGTTAGCGATTATATCCCTAGTAAGAATTACACTCATAGTGATACAAAAGTCTTGTCATGTCTAACTGAACCAGAATTAGCTCTACTATGCAAGTGCCAAGTAACTCTTTTGCATAGATGAAACAACTATCCATTTGCGCAGATTAGCAGAACGATAAATTATTACAAGCATTTTCTGTGCCCCCATCGTACCGACATGACAAAAAAACATTGACGCCGGCCCAGTGGACACATGCTTAGTAAGGAAACCAAATCTAAATTACTGAAGCAACTGATCTACTGACACAGAGACAAGTCTAACCGCTGATGTAGTTGGCTAAAAGGAACTTCCTTTTGCTCGCCTGATCCTCATGCAAACCCACAACATCTTTTACCTTCTCAACAAGTTCCTCCAGACCATCGACTCCAAAGCTCTCATAGTCAAGAGTCTTCTTGTACCGTTGCTCGTACAGAGACTCAAAATTACCCAATAGAACAGGGCAGGAGTAACAAACAAGAAGCTCCTGAATCTCCTTTCTGAAACTGTCTAGATGGTCATCAAACACATATGCTCCATCTATGTCTGGGTTAATGTTCGGTTCATCCTCTGAGAAATCATCTGATGAGCTGCCCAACTGCTGGCATGCTCCTATAGTGCTTTCCTCAAGAGTAGCACTTCCTCTCTTTTCCTTTTTCAAAATGATTGGTGTACTCAGATATTTCTTCAGGTTCCTATCACCAGAATTGCGAAGGCAAATCATCTTTCTCTGACCCTTACCTATGATAACAAAAGAGTCAGCCAGCTTTAAGAAAAGATGAATAAGTTTAACGGCTCCATATTCTGATACATAGAGGTGTCTCCCGAAGAGCTTTAGATACTCTGAAGGAACACGGACAAGTGGAACACATCCACCAGATAACTCAAACAGCCGTATTAGTTGACCCTTCAAGCCTTGAAGATCACCAGGACGAACCCACCATGACCGTTCATCTGTCAATCCTTGGTCTATCTCTTGACCTTCATTCAAACCACATGGTACATTATGTGACCTTGATGACGTACCGCAATTCCCATCTGCAACAGTACAGAAGGCTTTGCATGGTTCTCTAGTGATCTGGGAAGAGTTGTAGACATCCATCTGGTTGCTGGTGGTTCTGCCACCACATCCATTCCTCGAAGTTCCTGTATAGACAATGGCCTCCTCATTCTGCAAGTCAGGGAACTGCCCCAAAACCCCACTATTGACATAGCTTGAAGGATCAGCAGTGCGGCGCGCTACTTCATTCTGCATGTCAGGGAACTGCCCTAAAATCCCATTATTGACATAGCCTGAAGGATCAGCAGCGCGGCGTCCTAAGGATCTAGGGGCCACAATACCTTCACCACGGGCAAGACTAGGCCAGTCCCACACGAAACTCCCAGCGCTGCTCAAAGCCGATGAGACAGTAACTGAAGATGGAATGGCAAGGACAATAGTGTATCCACGCTGACCAAGTATATGCAACGCAGGAGCAAAATCCACGTCACCAGATATAAGCATAATGGATGACGGTGGCCGATTGTCCAGCGCAAAGAGAAACATATCCACCAATATAGCCTTATCAGCAGCATCTTTCCGTCCATTTGGAACATCAACAAGTTTGACTCCAGTTCTCTGACATCCCTCCCTGAGTCTTCTTGGGAAAGCATTGAAATCTCCATAAGCAGACAGCATTGTCACAGCACCCTTAACAACAGGATGCAGCCGTAATGCCATACGAACATTTCCAGCAACATCTTCTGGCCGCACATCACTTGGAACAGGGCAGTTCTCAATGTCCCAAAAGATAGCCACTGGACCAAGAACTGTATTTGCCTGGCTATTTGCTCGAGAATGCCCCATATTTGAAGTAACAGTTATCATCCTGCTTGGATCTGATTCTGACACCACAGCTTTTGGTGAGGGTGAAGCGACACGACTAGCCATTGCTTTATCTTCAAAAGACATTATGCTTCCTGCATAATGAAAGTGAGATAAAGATTCATAAAATGCTAAGTTGGTACGTTTAATAACCACAAAAATGTGTGTAAGTGCGTAGCTACAATTGTGCAACTATGCAGTGCCATTGATTCACAATACTAAGGACGCCATAGCCAATTTCTCAAAGACATCATACCCTCACACACATCAAAGATTCAATTGAAGCCATTTACATAGCAAATTACTTCTGACATCAAATTATCATCAAGAACAAGAATAGAGCCCTAAATAATTAAGCCTGTTTTGCGCCAAGCAGCGTAGCTTACTAAGCCCTAATCCAGCGAAAACCACAGGTAACCAACGTCACGATACGAGTTCCAGAGACACAGAGGCGGATGCACCTTGTGTCCCGCGGCGCATGCTAAAGAATCAAAGAACCCTAGGTGACAAGCTACCCGTGGATCACACCACTAAAAGCACGCAAAATTGCAACCAATAATCCAGTAACGGACGCGAAAAAAGAATCGGAGGGGATAAAAAAGATCCGATTGCTCACAGCACAAACTAAAATTAGGGAAGAGCGCCGAAACCAATCGATCGAGCTTGCGGCGCTTACCAAGAGAAGAAACACTAGTCCGGACGGACGGATCTCCAGTAGGGGGAGGAAGCGTCGGAGGACCTCCCCGCCGGCGGTTCCCGAAGAGGTCGAAGGTCGGCGGCCGGAGAAAGAAACGGCGAGGGTTGGCTGCGGCAGCGGTGGCAAAAGGGTTCGGTTATTTGGGCTTCGGATTCTGCGATCGATCGGGCTGCGTGGATCTTCTGGCCGTACGATCGCGGGATCAACGGCGGTCGCCGGCGGGAGGAGGTCGGTTTCTTGGGTGTGTATGCGTGAGGGGGGAGAGAGAGAGAGAGGAGAGGAAAGGATAGGATAGGCGTGCGCGAGAAGTTGAGCACTGGATCTGACTGACAGGTGGGTCCGCAAGTTAGTGGTCCTATGGATCAGTGAAGAAGTTTGCACCGATGTTTCCTCTTTTTTGAACAGAAGAGAGTAATCTGAGCAGGTAATTATACTTCGCCCCTTTCGCAAGTTGTTCCGTAGGAGCCGAGTTTAGGCTTCCGTTTGACATGCTTGCGGGGCAACGAAACCAAATGCCCTTGGGAATTCAAATAATTTACCCGTAAAATACCACTGATCTACCCCTTCGCACCCCCTCACATCTCGCCTCTCTCGTTCCCCATTTGGCGACCCAACCAGACAGAGCAATCCTAGAGAGAGAGATGGTTGTGTGGATGGCGGAGGCAATGATGGTTGCTGTCAGCGGTGGCTGAAGACGTGTCCCTGGCCTTGGCGTCCTCGCTCTCTCCCAGGCCTCAGTGACTTCTTCCTCGTCCCCAGCACGCATGGCACTTGCTCTTCCCTAGCCTTCGCGACCTTTTCACTGCGTTGGTGCCTTCTTCGCCACCCCTCGGCAAGCTCATCCTAGGCCTGGGCTACCTCTCCATCGGCACCCGCGATGTTGAGGTGAGGCAGATCTGCCACCTTTGTGTTTGGATCTGTTGGGATTCATATGATTTGTTTGGATCTTTTGGTATTATTCTTGATCCAATAGGATGATGAAAGATTGTTCTTGATTCATGCTTATTCGGCCTGTACAAAGCCTACTGGATTATGCAATAGGATGATGTATGGTCTGTTGTGTTGGTTGCTATTGCAGTAGTATCTCATTTGCGAATGCTATTTATTTGTTGTTATCACAGTATAAATTTGGTTCTGTTTGGTTCCATTTCCTCATGAGCTTGATTAGGTTTTGCCTACATTGTCTGCATTTTGAGATGTACATGCCAAAATTTATCATGAAAGACGTTCAGTAGGGTAATTTTTGGTGTTTGGATAGTTTATAAGAATGCTGTAACATGCAAACAGCCAAGCGGAACAATGAACACCTTAGGATAACATGTGAGTTATTTACGGAATAAGTTAGGATTGGGAATCGACCAAACACCCAATTGAACCATGTAAGATATGCTGAAGTAGCAAAAGAGGATAGAACCGGCCTTGACTAAGACGCAATTTAAGAACAAATGAGATAAGATAAAGACAGATGGTGCTGGGTGGGACCGTGCAAAAGGCACAATTTCCATAGTGGAAGAAGGTACTATGGAAATTGGTAAACAAAGTAAGTGTTATGTCAATCCCTCCCCCCCCCCCGGGTCATCAAATATCTTATTGATCCTAATGGGCGTCCTTCTCTTTTTCACAGGATATTCTAGGAGCAATTATGTTTCGCAAAAAAAGGTCTTCAAAACAAAGCCATGGGTTTGTCAAAACGCTCAGTCCAAGAGTTTGTCAAAAATCTACATACATCTCGAGTTTAGACTTCAAGATTGTGCAAAAACACACCCACGGTCCTGAAGTTTATCACAAACCTATCCGCATCTCAAATTTGTAGGTAACTTTGTAGGTAACGTACCCGCAAATTTTATGTTGTTGCATGTTCTCACCCCAGGGCTAGTTGACCTGACATTCCAGCATATACCCCTTTATAACAACACACCTTAACAGGTAACCCCACCCAACACACCAATTAGGCGTTGTCAACAGCGGTGGCATAGATGGACTGGTTTGGCATCTAGAGTATGCATTTTGCAATGGCAGATTAGGGATAGGGAAAAAAAATTCGCCATATTTAACCCACTCTTATCAGCACTAACAGGTAAGAGGCAATGAAACTGTACGCCAGCAATTATGAGCCCAAGTACTACGCCGCAAGGGTAAGAACACCAAAATATTGAAATTCTGTTGCTGCTTACATTACTAGCACTTAAAAGTACTTCCACAGGGCTCATGCCATGTTGCCAACACAAAAGCCCTACGGTCATAACTCTGACGTACACCACAATAATCAGACATTTCGAGTTACAACTATCACAGAACTTGGTTCATAAAAGGGGCGCATCTTAACTAAGATTTAAAGTAAAGTGAATTTGACGAGAACTGATAGATAATCCAACATCTTGCAGATAACTTCACTTTTCCTTCTTTGTGAATGCATGCTCAGCGGTTGGCCTTGGCAACACGCTCAATCTCGTCCTTCTTCTTGATAGCATAGCTGCGGAATGACAACGAGTAAAGTATCATATCAAACAACAGCTAAGTCATAAAAACGTACAGCAAAAACAAAGAAAAATCCTAAATAATCACAGTATGTAGCAAATTGTGCCAAGGTATCCAAGTCTTTTTCAAGTTTCAAATATTCTGGGAAATATCAAAACATGTTTGGAAATATACATGTATACCACTTCAAATCAGTACACAGATGCTTGACAACTCAAACATCACTTTATATAATAATAATCTCTTCAAACTTTTGTGCCCTTACTGTTAAGTGTTCTCTCTAAAAATGTAAAACAGTGCAGAAATTTACTGCTGTTGGCTACGAAATTCACACAATTGTATGGTTTGAATACAAGATAATATTGCCAAATTTTAGTGATTATCATTTGATAGGCACCAACCTTTTTCAGAGACAGTAACAAAGGTTTATCACAAATAAATCAGCACCCAGACCACATCACATATAGCTCAATCAAGGCTGCTGCTTTCAATTTTCATGTTGTTCTATGGGATCTTCAAGCCCAATCCAGAACTTTGGAGTTTTTTCACCACTACAGTACATTACGAGGTTCTGTATTATCACTAGCAGCACAGATATATCCGCGGTTTCTTTTAATTAATACCTTTCTCATGTACGAGTAAACAAATTGTTACAAAGAATCATGTGATGCATGCCAGGACAAATGAACTACAGCAGAAACATGGTTGCTCTATTTCGTAATTGCAACTTCAGAATAGTGGATTGATAATGTCAGCACACCAGATTTGGATCGAAATTAAATCAATTACCTGTTAGAAGAACCTTTGGCTGCATTGATAAGCTCATCTGCAAGGCACTCCGCAATGGTCTTGATGTTCCTGAATGCACTTTCCCTAGCTCCAGTGGTAAGAAGGTAGATTGCCTGGTTCACACGCCTCAGAGGTGAAATATCAACAGCCTGCCTTCTAACAGCACCAGCAGATCCAATTCGAGTAGCATCTTCCCTTGGCCCGCTGAAAGAAATTTAAGTAGTCATTGAGAGACAATACCAGCAGCCCAACATAGAGTTCCACAGTTTCACATTATTGCTATCAAAATATTGTTCTTATGGCCAGTACACATCTATTAAGGTTTTAAAAGAAGTAATAATTGCTGTATACTGCAGTGAGTGAGAAGAAACATATATAAGTTACTACTTATGTTGCAACCATAAGAATACAGCACATTTGCTCATCTGATGTTGCAACCAGGATATGAGAAACCATCATTGTAACGGGTTCCTAACAGTAACCAGTCCTAACCTTACACTAAGCCAGCTTTCAGTGAGACCAGAACGACCATTTTTAAAGATGAAACAGAACATGTATTTTATTAAACATACAAAATATTCAGTAGTGTACTAGGTTTGCACTTTGGCAAATGATAGAAAATAAGTACATGGAAATCCTAGGAATATCTACCATGATATTCGCAAAAAGGCCTTACAATCATTCGGTGTGAGTCCCACGTAATCATAAAAAAAAAACAAATTTGGGCCAAATATTCCAATGTCAATCTCATATTGCAAGAATTTCCATATAAACATAATGTTAAAAGAATTAATATTCAGTTCGATATCAAGAATTCAGAACTACTTTGATACAGACCTGTTAATGATAGCATCAACAATAACTTGGATAGGGTTTGCATCAGTCAGCAGATGAATGATCTCCATCGTATGCTTCACAATACAGACAGCCATGAGCTTTTTGCCATTGTTGCGCCCGTGCATCATTAGAGAATTGGTAAGCCTCTCAACAATTGGGCATTGAGCCTTGCGGAACCTCTTCGCTGAGTACCGCCCAGCAGTGTGGGGAAGATATATGGCGTGCTTTGTAGAAGTCACAGCAAGGTAGTCATTCAGGGATATGTCATTGATCTGCAAAAGAAGTTTAGGGAATGAAATTTCTAACAGTAATGATCAATGTTTTAGCCATAGAAGCGATGTAAAATATTGACAATCATAGAACAGCATAACACGAGAAATTTAAGAGCGGTAAGTTCAATTCTAATCAGGGTTAACTTTCGTGGACAGCACAGAATGTCCACATGGGATTTTCGACACAATTTTCAACATTGGGTTATTTAGATATATGCCATTGTAGAATTCTCAGTTTTGAGATATGTTACTAGAAAGTTCCACCTTCGATATATGCCACTGCTAACATGCCGAAATTGTAAATATGCCATTATAAACACTTTAAGACCATAATGTCCTCTCTTTCTTCCTCCTCCCTCCTTCCTCCCATTCTTCACCTCCACCCCATCGGTCCATTCATCATGTTGCTTCCATTTGTCGCTTCGCGTACTCCGAGCTCCGGTAAGCAAAGATCGGCCAGACCAAGGCCATGTCGCCAACACCGTCCGCGCCCGATGAAGACAACGGAGCTCTGCCCCTCCGGCATCCTCAGCCGTATCGCTGGTCACAAGTCAGTGTCCTTATGCGATCAAATAAAAAAGTATAGTGTGATACAGAATTCAATCGAGCTCATTGGAGTAAACCTGGATCAAACTTCATGTGCCTTTTGCTAAGGAAGCACTTCCCTGTGAATTTGAAGTGTAACATTTCACAACTATTCGCTTCACAGATGGACGAGCAGATGATCAAGCCTCTGTTCGGGTACAAATCGAGATGCTCAGCTCAGCACGTGGAGGTCCAGAGCCAAAGCCCCTAAGTCTCCGATGAGCAGTCGGCCGTGATGCGGAGAGGCTCGTGCCGGGGCAGCAGGCGAGCAGAGGCAGGGCATTGTGAGGTGGAACCGCACGTTGGTTGTGGAGAATGGATAGAGGGAAGGAGGTAGGAGGAAGAAGGTAGGGGACAGACACCATGGGAGGGTTTGGAGAATGAGATGGAGGGAGGGGGAAGAAGGGCATTATTGTCTTAAAAAGTTCATAATGACATATTTCTAATTTATGCATGTTTGCAATGGCATATCTCGAAGACGAAGAAACTTTGTAGTGGCATATCTCAAAACTGGGAATTCTACGGTGGCATATATCTAAATAACACTTCAACATTTATCAAGATGCTACAGAAACAAATTTCAAAAATAGTATCTTATCATCCAAAGACCAATCTGAGCAATTATGATTTGTTCCCCCCATCCCCTCTCCTTTTCTTTCAATATTACAAGGACTGATACTATTTCAACTCCCAAAAGAAACAGGATCACCAGATTAAAGCAATAACAAACATAGTACAATCAGATAGCATTCTATCTTCCTTGTGGAAAGAAAATTGAATAGCAATATCGGTATATCACCCAAAAAAAGCAATAGCATAGCCAAAAAGGAAGATAATCAAAACTGTAGCAGTGTAGCTGAAGAATGTAGGGTAGATCGACATATAAATATTAACAGATTACACGGTGTAGCTTGGCTAAGCACATATAGAATCCAACCAAACAAGTTAACAACTGAAACGCAAAAGTATTGGAGTTCCATAAATTTATCAGTTTCTAGTGGACCTTGACCGAGAATGTGGATTAAACCTGATGTCCATGATACAATTCTTTCTAACCGTACTACAGAGAAAAAAATGGCACTTTAACTTCAGATTGAACACATGACCAACCTAATTCTAGCAGCAGCAACAATGTCATGTGTCTACAGTCTACGCTAGGTCAACTGAGAAACCCTGGAACCAAACCAAACTAATGGCATGAATGCTAACAAAAGCCACCTCAATCCCAAGCAAATGCTAATCACCATGTAAGCCGTAAATATGCATGTTTTCCAGCTATGCTTAGCGAATTTTATCATCTTCTCTAACCAGTTAACTAAACATTTCTATCTACAAGAAAATAATCAAAACAACCAACATGGATCTAAACAAACTCGAACTAATCCCCCGACTCAAGGAATCAAGGTCATGACAGAATTCAGTCAAATCGCAATAACGCAATTCAACCAGACAAATACTAACTTAAATTAAATCGGCAACTTTCCTAAAACTCCATAGAATCCAATGAAATCAAAAGATATGGCGTTTCAAACAAGTCGTAGAGAACCCTCAAAACTCAACTAACCCGCCGACTACTCATCTAGCACATCCACTAGCCCAAAGATAGTTGTCATACCTGGACGTCCTCGAAGGACCAGCGGTTGAAGAGCTTGACCTCCTGCGTCTGCACCTCAACCACCGCCATCGTCGCCGGAGAAGGGGGGAGGGGAAGCGGAGGCCTGCGCGATGAGAGCTTGCGAGGAGGAAGGGGTGAGTGGTGGCGGCGGAGGAAAACCCTAACGAGCGGGGGCGCGCTTATATAGAGCGGCTCGGTTAGGGCACGTGCTTTGAGATTCGGGGAAACTTAGGTGCCTCATGCGGTCATGCCCAGTGTTGGGTACTTGGGTGGGAGAAAACTTCTACTACTGGCCGCCGAAAACCGTTTAATAGCAACGAGACCCCTGCATTGCTTGGATGAGGATTGCCTCTTGTTCATTTTACCCCTGCTTAGGCTAAAGTTCAAAGCAGATCGATCTTAAAATGTAAAACTGACAATAAAGTTCAAAACTCAATCGGTAATGTTTTGAGCTTAAACCAACAGATAGTTTCTCAAAATCTTTAAAAAAATCAAACATAAGCAGAAGCAGGCCAGCTTCACAAATCTACTCGATGACCTTTGAAGTACGTCAATCCTACTTCTACTCGTGTATTTCTACTCCCTGTGTAACAGTGTAAGTGTGTACGAGCTTGTGTTCATGTTGGCTTTGAAGAAGCTAGACGTTATCAATCTAAAAGTTCATGAAGAAAAAACCTATACCATTCAGATTCGTTGCGATTAAAATAGAGGGTTATAGCATCGTGGATTGAATTTGGGCTCTTATAAAATGGCCCAAGATTGAACCTAGGGATTCGCAAAAAGAAAAGTTTGAACCTAGGGGCTAGGGCGAAACTATTATCACCCTGAGTACACCAAACAATTCATTGGACTAGAAGTTAACCCGTGTCGCGCGGCTATTCTTGTCAGGACGTAAAAAGTAGCGTTAGAGTATGTACAATGGGTTTATGTCAGTCGTCTATAGTCATTGTCATGTAGGATTTTTGCTGATGTGGATGAAAGATAATGGAGAGAGAGAAAGATGATGTCTACAATCCTGTAGTCGACTATAGCACAAAAAACAAGAAAAACATTAAAAGATTATGTGTTGTATAAAGACAAGTAAAAAGACAGCAGCTGTCTATACCATTGTATGAGCTATCTTTAGTGCTGTCTATAAGTGACATGGAGAGTTGCTATAGATAACAGCTGTCCATACCATTGTACATGCGGGTTTTATAGGTGAGAGACATTGGCTGGTCGTCAAAGCACCAGGTGTTAGGGTATTGGTACAGAACAGATAATAAATAATAGAGTAATTTTATATGCAATGGCATTTCGGACCCGCACATGCACTTGTTAGGGCCTTAGTAGACAATGGATAATAGCAAATAGAGTAATTTTTTATGCAGTGCTATGTTGGAGCAGAACATGAACATGACATTTCAAGGCCACTAAATATGCATTCTACGACAGAACATAACTAATAGAGTAATTTTAGATGTAACGGTGTGGTAGGGCAGTATATGTATTTTTCATTATATGCACCAAAAATCAACATTTCGTGGAGAACTTGTAGGTACCGTAAGTGGCGCAGCAATAAAAACCTGGATTGGAACCCTGATAGAAAAAACTCATTGAATCAATCCAGAAACAAACACAAAGTGAAGTGAGAGTAGAGTACCGTAAGTGGATCAATAACAGAAACATAGATTGGAACCCTTATAGGAAAACTAATCAAACCAACCAAGAAGCAAACACATGAACTGAGAGTAGAAATAACATGCCCTTGGGAGGACATGACAATCAATGGAAAAAAAAACCTCTATGTTCATACATGAAACATGTATTTCCTTGTAGATCTCCATCATCCTAACCATGTACACCCAAAAGTCTGCAAAAGGAGTAGAAGCGTAAAGTAAACCAAATGACTACACTTCCTCATTGAAGTAGACAAAAATGGAATAACTGCAAATCGTTGGTTCTTTTAATGACAATTTAGCGTATAAATGGACAAATTACACGAGCTTTCATAAGAACTGAGTACATAACGCCTACTACTAATAAGTACTAACAACATGGCAATATTTTGGACTAAACCTCATCCACAGGTCTCATTTTTTCTTGTAAAGAAGCAGCAAAAGCATAAAAAAAAACTACCATTTGGATTTAGGACACATACATGCATGTTTGTTGTTACTGTGCGTTCTCCTGATAGAGTTTTAATTTCTCTACAGGATAATGATATAGATGCTTGCATATAACTGAAACACAGGTGAAACTCACCATATAAATAAGGGAAATTTTGATAAATGCCATTGCTAAGTGCCCGTATCAGAGAATTGCCATCGCTCATTTTGATATTCGAAAGATGCCATTGCAAACATCTTTTTCTCATAGAAATGCCACTGATCTACATATTTCACAAATATTGACGTTATTGCCCCCATCTTCTTTGATTCCCACGCCAGGGCGCTCGCTCCTCGCCATGGAGCGAGGCGTGGCGCCCACCATGGGGACATAAGTCTTGGCGGCGGCGACGACAAGTCGCCTGACCTTTTGCAGATCACGCCGCTGATTCCGATTCAGTGCTGCTCCTCGCCTCGCTACATTGCCGCTTCCTCCACGACGGAGGTGGCGCCTTCTTCGCATCTTCACCTCCTCCCATCAAGATCGAGCACCACCGAAGCAACAATAAATGGCCGCCATGACGCCGAGGACCACAACCAACCAAATCCCCAAGCGCTCGGCTCGCGGCTTGAGCATCTTGATCAATTCCTCTCGCTCTCCACCGCCTCCTCATCCCCCCACCTCCTTCCCCCCAAAGCGCGGTAGCGCAGAAGAAGAATAGAGGACGGAGCGCCCAGCGGAGGAAGGCGGGGGAGTAGTTGAAGCGGAACATGTTCTCGTCGTCCTCCACGTAGTTGTGGGCGAGAAGGGAGTAGAGGTCGGCGAGAAGGGCGTCATCGTCGAGGTCGCAGTGAACCACTCAAGGCGGGAGGGAGAGAGTAGGGGTCGTAGCGGACCTCGGAGCGGGGTCGGCTCTCGATGGCGCCGTCGGTGAGGACGAGTCAGTGACATCATGAGAACTACCCCACCGTGCGTCTCCCAAAACTTGTGGTGGCGGGCGGTGGGGTTGGAGGCCGAGGTCATGTGCTCTGAGCAGCCGTGCAGCACCTCAATAGAGGTCTCCTCCGTGCCGCCGAGGCGCCTTCATGGGAGGCGGCGTTAAGCGGCGACGAGAGGCATCGTTGTTGTTAGAAATGACCATGGCGATCGGGCGGCAGTGGGGCTAGATCGGCGGTAGGGTTCGAGGGATTTGAGGGGACGGGGAGAAGACGACGAGGCGGAGGATTTGATAAAGAATAGGAGCGAGGAGGCCGGAGGGAGAAGATAGGGGCAATTTGGTCCAATATTGACAAAATATGTATACTAGTGGCATTTATAGAATGTTTCAAGCCTTCCAGTGGCATCTTTCGAATATTGAAATGAGCAATGGCAATTCTCTAATACGAGCACTTAGCAGTGGCATTTATCAAAATTTTCCTATAAAAAATGTAAAAACACACAAAATACAATACCTGCTATGACAATGGGTGTCCTAATCTTTTGATGAGATGGATAGTTCGATTTGGTGAAGACGACTCTCACAATTCGGCTACCAATTGCGCATGACCAATATTCCCACAATTGTTGAATCAACTCCGTGATTGTTATCGACCTTACTAGAAGCATGATCGACCTGACCACGAAGATATATTCCTGCATGCAATCGAAGAACAAGCAAGAATAAGATAATAAGCAATCTAAAATTGCGAAAAGGAATTGAAATTGTATTGATGTGTGCGGTCCCGAAGAACAATGTCGTTGTTGTACTCGTCGCACAAGAGAACAATATATAAAGTAGCAAAACTAAACTTCAATCTATCAAAACCCGAGGAAACTAGAGGGGTGCGGCCATCTCAAATAGAGGGGAAGGGAGGAGCGGTGGTACTGTTCATGTGTGAATAGTACTATGTGAACAGTACCCCAGCCACCATATGGGCCTAGGGTTTGGTCGGCCCAAGGGGTGGTAGCCCTAGGGTGGTGCGGCCAAGGGACATGGGCTAGGTCCAACACCATATAATCGGCCAATACATCACATAGCCCGTAGGCCAACAATTGGTGACGCAGCACCATGGCATGTAGACGTAGCTCGATGCGTAGGAGTAGAAGTAGCTCGGTCCAATTGGAAAATATGACATTGCAGTAGTTGAAAGTCCGATTAGAGAAGATGTGGTTAAAGTAGAAAATACAGTGCAGCGGGTCGAAGTAGTGGTTGCATCCTTAGGGTTGATGTCCTCATCATCCTCCCTTTCTTGAATTTGAGTCGTCCTCGACTCAATCGTTTTCTCCAAGTCATCACTTTTCTACAAAAGGTTAGGAGCACCAGGAGGCAAAAAAGCACGCATTTCTTCTAATGGACACAAAGATTCTTTGCAAATCATAGTATAGCATTCAGATTCATGTTTTTCTATGTCAATGCAATCAGATTTTGTAGCTAATAGAACCGGAGCTTTCAATTTACTTTCACTTGGAGCTATAATCTTATGATTATCTTTTCTCTTCTCCTGACTTATTCTCTCAGTTCTTTCTAAATTGGCAGCAGGAGACATTGGAAGCAAAGTGATTTTTTTCTTTATATGTGAAAGTATAATTATTAGATCTACCATGATGTTCAGTATATCTATCATATTGTCAAGGTCTACATAATAATAACAAGCATGCTTGCATATGTACGACATCGCAATCAACATGGTCATGATATGATCCAATAGAAAAATATATGCGCACAAGTTTAGTCACCTTCAACTTACCACAAGAATTCAGCCATTGAATGTAGTAAGGATGAGGGTGTTGACTTGTTGTCAAGCCAAGCTTCTCGACCATGTCGGTGCTAGCAAGGTTGTTGCAACTTTCGCCATCAATGATGACTTTGCATGAACGTTCCTTGATGACGAACTTTGATTGAAACAAGGTGTGGCGTTGATTTTGTTTAGCATGCTCCATTTGAGCACTTAGCACACGCTGAACAATAAGGCTTTGATACTTGTCAGATGTCTCATGGCCTAATTGTTCTTTCTCAATTTCATCACCTACATTATTAGCTGCAACCAAAATATGTTCTTCCTCAATATTGCTAGCTGAAGTGTACTCACCATTATCCTTGATAAGTAAAGCTCGCTGACTTGGACAATCGCGCATCAAATGTCCAAATCCTTTGCAACGGTGACATTGTACATCTCTGGATCTCCCTATAGAAGCAACGAAAGAAGCACTTTTTGTAGGGATTTGTACCTTTGCTGATTTGCTTGCATCAAGGACATGGGCAGGAGTGGAAGGAGCAGCAGGGTGCGCATGGCTTGAGGAGGGTGTATCTTGGCTAGAAGTGGGGAAAGGTGTCATGTGTTGTTGCTGACTTGGCCGACCTGCAAAAGATCCTCCAAAATTACCCCTAGAGCGAGATTATTGACCCTGCACTTCTCTTTCTGCTTTGCAAGTAAGACGAAACAAGTGAGTGATAGAATTGTATTGTTTATAATCAAATATGTTCTAAATTTCATGGTGTAATTAAACCTCTCAAAAATCTAGCCATCTTAGCATCTTCGGTTTCATCTAAACCACAACGCAACAAACCAGTTTGCAATTCTTGATAATAATCCTCTAGAGTCTTAAGCGTTATAATTTATTAAGAAAATCACGAGAATAATATGAAAATACAAATCTATGTCTCATTGCTCTCTTCAAAGCATTCCATGTTGTAGGTATGTTCTGGTGAGTTACCATATTCACTCCACCAAATAGAGGTAAAATCAACAAACTCACTAGTAGCAGCCTTAACTTTTTTATCTTTAGAGAATTTATGACAAGCAAATTTTTGTTCTACAGTTAACTCCCATATGAGATAAGCATCAGGATCATATTTTCCAGCAAAAGAAGGCATAGTGAATTTAATTTTACCAAATGCATCATTATGGTCACGTACCTCACATTGATTTCTTCCCATACCCTAATGATTGTGATGAAGCTGACGATGGTTACGATCATTGTGAACATTAATTTCATCTGTTTTCGTATCAGCAGTGTAGTTGTTCACGTCTTCTTCTTTCACCTCATCTGCCCAAGAGCGAGCAGCAGGTGGCGTGCGGTGAGCAGGAGGGTCCTCCACCCTTGGCTCATCATGGCCTGTGGTTTCAGCAAGTGGGCAACATTCGAGGAGCTCAACACGTGTGCAGAGCACTGCGAAGTTATCGTTGATCTTATCGAAGGCATTGCGAACGCTCTCACCGAGCAAGTGCTTAAAGCGCCACACGATCCCTCTCGTGCGAGGTGTGAGAGGAGCTTCACTCTCATGCTTCAAAGAGTGGTCGTTGTTGTTCTCACCATATGTAGATCCGTGTGACCCTGTCATTGTTAGTAGAAAACAAAGAACAAATCACAATGTATATATTCCTATCAACTACTAGGTGCTGGAGGTTCACAAGTCGCTCACACTCAAGCTTATATCAAATTCTTACCAAGCAAACAGGTGGCGACCGACAACTAGGGCCAGTGTCAAACGCTCTCCGAAGATTGACAAAAGTGATTGCAAGCAACTGGTACCTGTACGATGGTAGAAGGTGGAGCTAGGATAGGCTTTTAATATGGTAGCAAGGATTAGCAACAATCAAATCAGTAAATACAAGTTGAAAAATTGTTCAAAGTACTAGTCACTGTTGCTGATCCTAGCGTAATCAAAGCAGCCTATCAAGAGAAGTGTATGTAAGCATACGTAAAGATCAATGTGACTTGATGTAAGCAAAGAAAAACCTCACACCAAGTGTTAGGAGAGACGCTAGCCAACTGCTCAAACTTCTGTGTAGGGGCACAAGATTGTTCACAAGATGTAGAGCACAAAAACGTAATAACGTGTAATGTAAACAGCCCTCTAGTTTAAGCAGTAAACAACAGGTAGTTTCAAGAGATGAAAATACAAAGTTTTATATGGCTTATATATGCTCTTTGGAAAGTTTTCTATGATATCTACAACTTTTCAGTTGATGCGAACCCCAAATTCCGAAGGGAAAACCGAAAGAAATAGCCAAAATAGAAATCGAAAACTTGCGACGCGAATTCGGGGCTGAAGATGGCCAATTTTGGGGTCCCTAGATGGCAACTAGCACAAGACAGTCATTTTTTTGGATGCGCCTCATTGTTAGCTTCCAACGAATCTGAGAACGTCGAAAAAGGGCACTGTATGCAAAAGTTATGCCCGTTTTACTGAAGGTGTCTCGGAAATGGACTCGAATTCGTCTCGGGTGCAAAATTAAAACTGCTATATTTTTCAATCCCGTTGGGCAAACTTGCTCAATTTTTTTGAGGAAGCTTGTGGCTGTCTATAGAAGGGCTCCACCAATTTTCACTAGTTTTGGTAAAATTTTGACACACTTTTCAATTTTTGGGAAAGAAGGTGGACACTTTCCTTTTTTCTCTCTTTTTTCCCTTCTATTTTTCCTCTCTTTTTTTCTTCTGTTCTTCCTCTCCTTTTTTTCTATTTTTCTTCTCTTTTATCTTTCAATCCCGAAACCAACTAGGGCTCTTTGCGGTAGAATAGAAATTAGGGTTCAGCAGGGAGTGTTGGTTGCCAAACTTGGCTGCAGCAGAGAAAAGGCAGCATCGGGAGGAGCAATCGGCGGCCACGACAGAGGAGAGGCAACACCAGCAGGTCGAGTTGGTGGTCACAGCAGCGGCAGGAAGCGTTGGCAGGGAAGGAAGGGGTGGCGGCACTATTCACACGTGAGCAATACCACATGAACAGTACCCGGTCACCATATGGCGTAGGGTTTGGTCGGCCCAAGGGCTGGTAGCCCTAGGGAGGTGCGGCCAAGGGACATGGGCTAGGTCCAACACCATATAATCGGCCCGTACAACACATAGCATGTGGGCCAACAATTGTAGACGTAGCACCATGGCATGTAGACGTAGCTCAGCGTGTAGGAGTAGAAGTAGCTCGGTCCAATTGGAAAATATAGCATTGCAGTAGCGCCGAAAGTCCTATTGGAGAAGATGTGGTTGAAGTAGAGGATGCAGTGCAGTGGGTCGAAGTAGTGGTTACATCCTTAGGATTGATGTCCTCATCAATATCACTAAATAAAAATATCCTATGGAGAATGACCTAGCTGAACTTAGCCTAAAATGAAATTATCTTCATGTAGACTTTGGGGCATGATTTTGTAAGCTATGAAGTGAAGTTTGCACAAAACTATAGAGTAATGTTACTATATTAGGCAGTAGTCATGGGCTTGTTAGGCTTTCACTACCCTAATTTGAGTAGAAGTAGTTGAAGCACATCAAGACATGTGTGGCATTCCCTAGATTATGAACCAAAGAGACCCTAAAGGATAGCCAGAATTTAATTTGGTACTTCAGAGGGCAAATCATCTTGACATAACATATATCAAATCCAATCAAATAGTTGTTAGCCTGAGACATTGCTTAAAATGTGGCACAGTTATATACAGGAGACATCTTGACCGCAAAAAAGAAAGTTTATGTGAGAATATGACATGAGAATCTATATCCAAAATACAATTTAACAACAAATTTAAGCAATAAGAGAATCACAATTGGCCTCTTAAAATTGCCTAAGAGTTCAGTGCCTTACTTTTCCTGTAAAGGAGTGGTATCTTGAATAATCATAGCTGCAAAAGGAAACCAAGTGAACAGTTTTAGCCACATGCAACATACAATGTGTTGGTTACATTCATGAAAGGAAAGATGACATGATATTAATTTAACATAATTGGCCATGGTTTATATGTTTACTGATGTAAAGAAAAACCACAATACCATCAGATTCAGATAGCAACTTTTCTGGTGGTGGAAATGCTTTTGTTGTCAAAGTCAAGTAGTAGTCATCAGCTTGATGCACCAAAAAAGTTATCTAAACACTGAATATGAAATGTGATAATAACCCATGAAAAATATATTCATGCAGATTTGTAGATCTATCGGAGTTTCATTCAGCAAGATAGCATGCAAATCATCTAGAAAAACATACTCTTCAATCCTCTACATAACCACAAAGACGAATAGGAGAAAAACCCGTAACATGGACAAATTACACAAGCTTTCATGGGAGCTGAGTACATAACGTCTACTACCAATAAGCACTAACAACATGGCAAGTCTTTGGCCTAAACCTCATCCATAGTTCTCAATTTCTCTTGTAAAGAAGTAACAAAAGCATAAGCGTAAAGTAAACCAAACGACTGCACGTCCTCACTGAAGTACCCAAAAATAGAATAACTACAAAGTGTTGGTTCTTTTAATGAGAATTTACCATATAAATGGACAAATTACACGAGCTTTCATGAGAGATGAGTATGTAACGTCCACTACTAATAACTACCTAAAACATGGCAACATTTTGGCCTAAACCTCATCCATAGGTCTCAATTTTTCTTGTAAAGAAGCAGCAAAAGCATTAAAAAAATTCTAACATTTGGATTTAGGATGCATACGGCATACCTGCATGTTTGTTGTTACTATGTGTTCTCCTAATGGTGTCTTAATTTTTCTAAAGGATAATGGTACAACTGCTTACATACAGCTCAACCACCAGTGAAACTCAACATATAAAAAATTTAAAAACACACCAAATATGATACCACTAAATAAAACACATCTTGTGGAGAATGACCTAGCTGAAGTTAGCCTAAAATGAAGTTATCTTCATGTAGACTTTGGAGCATGATTTTGTAAGCTTTGGAGTGGAATTTACCAAAAAAAAAATTATAGAGTAATGTAACTATATTAGGCAGTAGTCATGGGCCCGTTAGGCTTTCACTACCCTAATTTGAGTAGAAGTAATTGAAGCACATTAAGGCATGTGTGACATTCTCGAGATTATGAACAAAAGAGACCCTAAAGGATAGTCAGACTTTTATTTGGTACTTCAGAGGAAAATCATCTTGACATAACATGTATCCAATCCAATCAAATAGTTGTCATGCTGAGACATTGCTAAAAATGTGGCACAATTATACACAGGAGACATCATGATCACAAAAAAATAAAGTTTATGTGAGAACATGACCATACAATCTCTATCCAAAAGACAAATCAATGGCAAATCTAAGCAATAAGATAATCACATTTGGGCTCTTTAAATTGCCTAAGAGTTCAGAGCCTTACTTTTCCTGTAGAGGGGCGATATCCTGAATAATCATAGCTGCAAAAGGAAACCAAGTGAACAGCTTTAGCCACATGTAACATACAGTGTGTTGGTTACATTCATGAAAGAAAAAAATGCCAGGATATTAAATAAACATAATTGGCACATGATTTATATGTTTCTTGATGTAAAGAAAAACCACAATACCATCAGATTCAGATAGCAACTTTTCTGGTGGTGGAAATGCTTTTGCTGTTAAAGTCAAGCTGTAGTCATCAGCTTGATGCACAAAAAAAGCTATCTAAACACTGAATATGAAATTTGATAACAACCCATGGGAAATATATTCATGCAGATTTGCAAGATCTATCGGAGTTTCATTCAGCATGACAGCATGCAAATTCTCTAGAAAAACATACTCTTCAATCCTTTACATAACCAATACGACGAATAGCAAAAAAAAAAACCCGTAACCTGGGCATCTACAACACAACTGTGCCACAACTTTCGCAAATATAGGCGTACGTTTTACCGCTCACTTGTTGGTGGATCGATGACTGGTAACTGACTAGAACACTGCACGCAAGAACAGCAGACCACCTAGAGGAGCATCTATCAGCATGAGAGCGGCGGGGGAGGGCGAGGCAAGGAGCAGCAGGTGGAGAGGGAGGGAGGTGGAGAAGGGAGAGGGAAGGGACCAGGAGGCAAAGAGGGAGTGGGACACGACCCACGATGCTGGAGTTCGGACCGGCGGCGGAGGTAGGGATGGTAGGCAAAGGGGAAAAGGAGACTGGGAGTAGACACGGGGAGAAGGAGCAGAAGCGGGGCTTGAGATCTGGTGGGGAGGGAGGAGGGCGGCGGGTGGAGAGGGAGGGAGGTAGAGAAGGGAGAGGGAGGGGAACGGGAGGCGGAAAAGGAGAGGGCGCAACGTTGGAAGGAGGTCCGGCGACGGAGGCAAGGACAGGAGGCAAAGGGGAAAAGGAGACTGGGTGGAACGCGGGGCTCGAGATGCGGTAGCGGAGAGAGAGGTAAGGGCGGTGGGTAGAGTGGTAGAGAGGCGGAGAAGGGAGGGGGAGGGGAATGGGAGGCGGGGAGGGAGAGAGGCGCGGTCGCGTGGCGTTGGAGGAAGGACAGGCGGCGGAGGAAGGGAGGGGAAAAGGAGAGCGGCTGGCAGGGTCGACAGAGAGAAGCAACGAGAATACGGGAGAAGAGAGACAACACAAAAGGGGATAAGGGAGAAGGAACGGCGACGCGTGAGCGAGAGGCAAGGCTCGAGCAGGCATGGCGTGTAGGCAATCAGATGGGCCGAGATCGGCCAGACACCGATCCGATGGTGCACATGTTTGGGGCGACGTAGACAGCGCTAGAGGCCTCCCTTTCCACCAAGCGTTAATTTTAGTAATTAAAGGTAACATACATGGAGCCTTATACAGTTTTGCAATGCACAGACGGCACGAGCAAATGTGATGGTGAATAGCAATGCAGAGGAGGTTGTTGACACAACTAATGTGCAAATATGATAACCGCAAGCGCGTGGGTCGGTTGTAGCTTTTCACCTGAGTGTTCCATAGTATCGAATCCATAGAAAACAGGCTAACAATCACCTTAGGGTTTTCTAATTAACAATCATCTAACTACCCAGGAACCAAAGTGTGAGTGGAAGATAAAAGGTGGAAATCTATCGCAAGCCTAATTTTAGATAATCAAGGTTTAGAGGGTTCGAGCAAGAGTTGATACTACTACTCAAGAGTTTATTTAATCTATTTATAACTATTGCTAATGGATGTCAATAGATTTCTCATGAAGATTGTCACTATTTCCCGCCGAGCGCACTCAGACCAATCATGAGCCACAACCATCTACAATAGTCCGATACATCAAGCACCTCAATCTATTACATTTATGAAACAACAATAAGACACAACATAAATTAGATATCGATGATTCGTCCTCTTTCTATGCACTAGTGCTGTCACCACTAGCCACGGTGCAGAAACCCAATTGTACGGATCTTTCTAACGTATGCACAATCTATATTCAAGATCATAAACTAGCACACAAGGTTCCACTAAATCAATCAAATCACCACAATTAAAATGACTAGTTAACATGATATACGAAATCGAGTTAGATCGAAAGAGACATATTGCATGAACTAGACAATCAACAGATTGAAATAGAAGAAGCTAACAAAGTAGAACAATCAACCATGAAAGATAATTAGAGAGTAATTAGACAATGACTAGAAGATACATGGTTGACTTACAAGTCAAAGTCGCGGCCCCAGAACCTCGGCTACTAATTAGATTCATCCCCTAATTAGATCCCTATAATTAGAGAGGATAATTAGAACACTAATTATAGCTCTCTAATCTGATTAGAGATGTTAATTAGAGCCCTCTCTAATCCATAAACTAATCCTACTTCTAGAAAGCATGGCTACAATGAGGTCAGAGCCATGAGTGGAGAACTCGGTGATTGGATGCATTAGAGGGCACCCTTGGGGTACTATTTAAAGTCCAACGAGCTGAGTGGTCATGGCTTGTACATGGTAGAGTTGGAAACAATCGGTTTGACAAGTTTCACTTCAGAAGCTCCTTCGAATTCGTGTCGGTTTCCACTTTCCATCTATGCAGCGAACCATCAAGAGATCATATCTCAGTTGCCCTAACTCCAAATTGGATGTTTTTTGAACTCTAAATTGTATCCCATGAAAATATCTACAACTTTATAGTTGTGGACGTTTTCTAAAAATTTCGTCTTCCAAGCCAAAAATGTGTTGGAAGTTGACTGTTACGTCTTGGATTCTTCTATGTAGTCTGCCTTGCGGGGCCCATATCTCCCATGTCCAATCATCAAATTGGGTCAATGAGGAGTCCAAATCATAGTGCTCAACGATATGCACAACTTTATAGCTATGAGATTTTCCCTGTGAAACCGTTTTGGATGCCAAAACTGCGTTGTAAGATGACAAAAAATATTATGTCTCCTTTATCGGCGTGGCAAATATGAAATCTCCCATATTCCTTATCTTTTCGGCTTTCCTTCCTTCAAGAATTGTGTGGAATCATCCAGAAGCAAGAGAATAAGTTTCGCTACTCAATTATGGATCCCACCATTGATTTCTGCTCAGAAATCGGCTTGCACATCGCTATTCTCCACGTCGTTGATGTCGCCGAACCGTTGAAAGCTCGGTGTTTCCATCATAACTTTTCCATCCGAACTCTGAATTGGGCAAGTGTTATATGTGTTTCGATCATCTAGACGAAAACGTCATCTTGAGAGCCTCCAAATTGGAATGTGAAAATGTCTTGATCATTAAAGGTAATGGAATTGATCTTCGGAACCCGTCGACTTTCTAGTTTAGGAGTGGACTTCTCCAAATGAGTCGATTTGACATAAAAACTAACTGAAAAGTTATATTTTCTTGCAATACAACATTTTTGCATGTATATCTCGAATATGGATGATTAGTAATATGTAGCATTAGCAATGCATAAAAAAGTGAAATATCATTGTGGGAGAGTACAAAATACATGTAAAAACATCGTCAATAGAGGTTTCCTGGTACCTTTTGTGAGATGGTATGGAAGATATCTCATGCCTTATCTATGGAAGTGTATGCAAGTAGACTTGGAATTCACCTTATAGTTTGACACGGGTTTAAATATTTAAAGGCTGGAACTGCTGGGGAGAGCAACGAATTGTTGTTGGCTGCCGCCGGCTACAACTTTGTCAATCTGTCGCCGACCCTTCTCCGCTCTTCTTCGGCGTTCTCGTCGGTGTTGAGTGTTTGGGGATGTCGGTGTTTTAGGACCGAACTTACGTAAAGATTGTTTGATTCGGGGGTTCTTCTAGGCTCAAAATCACACAGAGATGGAGACACAAGGATTTTTATACAGGTTCATACCTTCTCCTTGGAGAATAACAACCCTACTCCTGTGTGTATGTATTGAGTATGCTGGATTACAAGATGGAGCCAAAGACTAGAGAATTGTACTTCTAATGATCTCTGGATCGCCCCGATTGTCCTGATGATTCTGCCTTTTATACAGTCCTCAAGGTATACCGCTGCACCTCCAGTGTAAAGACTGCCTTAATGTCCTAGATTATTGAGCCGTTACTATAGGTTATTATGGGAGTAGTAACGTTCCCATGCTGCCAGGCAGTTATCACCATAACAAAGGGGTTAAAATCGTGCCATTATTCCAGAAAATAACCGCGTAATTTACTACCCATATTTTGAATATGGTGCGGAAGATTCCCTGATCGACTAGGCCCACATGTCTGTAAACCCTGTCGATAAGGGACTAGTCATCGAAGAGCTTACAACCAGGTGGTGGTCGTAGAAGATCTTACGATCACAGACTGATTGTAGAAGAACTTACGATCATGGGATAGTCGTAGAAGGTCTTACGACTATAGGGTAGTCGTTAGAGGTCTTACGACTACTAGGTGGTCGTAGAAGAACTTACGACCTCCAGCTTCTCCCTTATAGCTATTAAGGGGTATACTCAAGAGTTACATGATGTCATTATTATCCATAATATGAATTATAGATAAATAATAAAATGAGGATTGTTATATCCTCATCATCTAGCCCCCCAGCTTAAGCGAAAATAACTTACTTGGAGAAGGAGCAGTAGATGGTTGTAGAAAGATGGTCGAAGGAAAGACTCTTCGATTAGTATTTCATTTGACCAGAAATTTACTTGGTCAAGAAAATTGTGGGATAACCTTGTGACTTACAAGGTGGTCGTAAAGAAATTCTCCGAACACCAAGTGGTCGCAGCACCGTGGTTGGAAGTAAAATCTTTCCAATCGCTGTTATACTTGACTAGAAAAGACTTGGTCAAGAAGGCAATTTCGCTTGAGGTGTAAAGACTGACCTGATTTCCTCGAGCAGACAAATTTAAGAATCCCAATCGACTCCCTCAAGTCTGTTTGTTGGAGCGGTTCCCGAAGCGTTGGCAACCGTTGGGTAGCCATACCTTTTCAACTTCAGGCGTGCGGTTATAAATTTCCACCGTGGGTAAGGATAAGGTCTTTTACCTTCCCCCAAATCGCTCTTGTTGTTCAAGCTTTTGAGTTCTCTGCCTCTGACCAAATCGAGCCTTCTTCCCCAGTCTTTCCAAATCAAAACCTTCGGCTTTTGGGAGAAATGGCCGGAACCGCTTCCCCTTGGGCTGAATCAGAGATGGATGCAGCCAAAATTGGAGCTTTGGTCGACTCCGAGAAGATTCCAAAGAAGGAATTCGTGAAGTGGATTGAGGCCGTTGGGAAGCATTGGCCATCGGGGGAGATTGGGCAAATCCCCATCTTCCACGCTTTTGTGAGTGTGGTCTTCGATTGCCCGCTCATCCTTTCCTCACATTGGTACTCGAATACTTCCAGGTGGAGTTGGTGAATCTTGTTCCCAATTCCATCACAATGTTGGGGGTGTTCGTGTACTGCATGAAGGCCTACCTAGGATTTGGTGATTTGGAGTTGTTCCAGTACTACTACGGAATGACTCGACCAGTCAGAATTGTCGGTAGCTGCAGTCTGAAGCTCCACGACAGGAAGTCGAAGGAGTATATTCAGATATTTACCCGGTCGTCGTGACCGGGGTGGAAGAAGAGGTGGTTCTATTGGGAGATAACCAATGAGGATAGCCTCTCCTTTGTCGGGAAGCCGACCGCTCATCCTTTCTTCATGGGATGCGACTCCCAAGGATCTCGGCCGGATCACCCCCTTCATTCGAGCTATTGCAGACCTGAAGGAAGAGGGGCTTACTAGATGGCACGTGATGAAGGATTTCATCACGCGCCGCATCAGCCCTTTGAAGAAAAGGGCTTATCCAATGTGGAGGTACTCTGGGTCGAAAGACCCGACCAGGGACTATGAGGAGAGTAAGTAAACTTCAAACTTAGCTTTCTTTTTGTTATTTTTGAAATTAGCTTATTGAAGGTTCTCTTATCCCTGCAGACCTCTCACAAGAGGAGATTGATGCTCGGGTAAAACTCATCTGTGAGAAGCCCCCAGCCCATGTGGTGGCGCCACCAATCTTGGCTGACCTGTCCCCAGAGGACAAGGTGGAGCGCCTAAAGGTAATCGAGAGTTGATTTCATCTTTAGGACTTTGTAGTCATAGAAGAACTTTTGACTAGGTACTTGTCGGTGTTTTAGAACTGATCTTACGTAAAGATTGTTTGATTCGGGGGGTCTCCTAGAATGGAATCACGCAGAGAGATTGACACGGAAGTTTATCTGAGTTCAGGCCTTCTCCGGAGAGAATAACAACCCTACTCCTGTGTGTGTATGGTATTCTGAACAATCAGGAGAAAAACTAAGACTATTACAGATGATAGTGCTTGTCTTCCTGATGGCCCTTGATTGGCGTGTGTCTACGCTTTGATTCGATCGTCCTTTCCTTCTCTGATTGCCGCCTTTATATAGTCCGTGAAGGAGTGGCCGTTTCTCCGAGTGAAATGGCGCCTCATCACATCCTGTAACGGGTGCATGTTGGTAGTAATCACCGGCGTATTAACTCCTCCACGCCGCCTGACAACTATATATCAGAGATAATAGAGCATTACGTGCTATTACTTCGCAGAATAACAGCGTATGATGACTGTTTGAATTCCTTAATCAATTGGACCCACTCGTCTGTAGGTTTAATTGATCATAAGGTGGTCGTGGCTGACCTGGTCGTAGAAGAACTTACGACCATAAGGTAGTCATAGCAAGACTTACGACTATGTGGTAGTCGTAGCATGACTTACGACTATGGGGGTGGTCGTAGAATAACTTACGACCACCTAGTAGGCTCCTCCCTTATAAAATTAAGGGGTATACTCAGGGATCATATGACGTCACATTTACTTATAATAAGAATTATAGATAAAAGATAAAATGAGGATTATTAGATCCTCGTCATCTAGCCCCCCAGCTTCAAGTGAAAGCAACTTACTTGGTAAAGGAGTTATAAATGGTCTTACGACCACGAGAGGGTTGTAGAAAGATAGTCGAAGGAAAAACTCTTCGATATTTGTGTACTACTTTGACTAGAAATATGCTTGGTCAAGAAGGTTGCTTACGACTATCAAATAGTCGTAGAACACTCCTACGATCACGAGGTGGTCGTAGTATGGTGATCGGAAAGAAAACATTTCCGATTAACATTTCCTTTGATCAAAAAGATCTGATCAAGGAAGTAGTTTCGCTTGAGGTGTAAAAACGAACCTGATTTTCCTGAACGGACAAGTTAGGGAATTGCAAACGACTCCCGTTAGTATGTCCATTGGAGTGGTTCCCGAAGCGGTGGCAACCTTTGGAATGCCACGCCTCCGGCCCAAGGTACGCGGTTATAAATACTTATCGGGGGTAAGACTTAGATTTATACTTTTCCCCAAATCGTTCCCTTTGTTCATCGAGTTCTTGTCTTCTTAGCCACCAACTCAAACAAAAATCTCCCTTTTAGAGAGAAATGGCGGGAGAGTCTCAAGTGGGCAGTCGGAGATGGATGTGGTGAAGATTCAAGCCCTAGTTGGCGCCGAAGATTCGAGAGAGATCCTCGTGAAGTGGTTCGCGTATAAGCGACATTGGCCGTCGGGGAGGATGAGCAAATCCCTGTCTTCCAGGCGTATTGTGAGTGTGGCCTTCGATTGCCTACTCACCCCTTTCTCACACTTATACTCGAGTGCTTTTGGGGTGGAATTGGTGAATCTTGGTCCGAATTCCATCACAATGCTAAGTGTATTCGTGTATTTGTGTGAGGCATACACAGGAATTCAGCGGACCTTGAGCTCTTTCAATACTTCTATGGAATGGCTCGACAAAGCTGGGATTCTTTGGAAGTTGTGGTCTGAAGCTCCATGACGGAAAGTCAAAGGAATATATTCAGATGTTTACTCGGTCTTCGTGGCGAGATGGAGAAAGAGGTGGTTTCTTTGAAAGTCACATCGAAGACGACCTTACTTTCGAGGAAAGCTCTGAAAAAAGAAGCCTTCGTGGGATTCGACTCCCGGGATATCGGTCGAATTGCCCCATACATTCAAGCCATCAAGGATTTGAAGGAGGGGTTTAAGCTGGATGGCATGTGGTGAAGGATTTCATCACCGTCGAATTAGCCCTTTGAAGAAACGAGTACCTCCTATGTGGAGGTACACGGGGCCAAGGGACCCGACCAGGGACTATGAGGAGGGTAAGTAGTTTTACGACTTAACTCTCAGTTTGGTCTTCTTCAAAAATTGTCTAATGAATATCTTTATTTGTTTACCTAGATCTTTCGCGCAGCGAGATTGGCGTTCGAGTCAAACTCATTTGTGAGAGGTCTCCGCCACTTGGAGTTGCGGTTCCTCAAATTCTTGCGGTTTTATCCGCAGAGGAAAAGATGGAGCGCCTAAAGGTAATCGAAAGTTGATTTTTTCCTTAGGACTTCATAGTCGTAGAAAAAACTTACGACTAGGTAGTGATCGTAGAAAATCTTACAATCATGGAGATGTCGTAGAAAAGCTTACGACTGGATACTGGTCGTAGAAAATCTTACGACTGGTCAGTGATTCTTCTTCTTCTGTTTTTCTTTACAGAAGGTAGGTATGGAAAACCGTCAGGACGACAAAGAGGTCGAACTGATAACCATCGGCGTAGGGATGACAAAGGACAAGGGCTCATCTCCTCCGACTAAAAAGCGTCGACTTACAAAAGTCGCCGACAAGGGAGGACCAAGCTCAAGTTCCTTCATTTCGACCAGGTCCTCGGCAAAGTCTGCGGCACACACGGTTGCAACATAAGCCGAGGTTGAAACAACTGAAGTTGAGGAGGCTGAAGAACCTCTGAGGCGCAAGGCTCGCAAGGCCAAGGGCACGGCTACAGACGGAAAGGTCAAGCAACTGCGGTGAGGAGGCCGAGGAGGTCGAAGAACCTCTTAGGCGTAAAGCCCACAAGGCCAAGGTACCTTTTTATTATGACAAGAAAACTTTCACGGTTTACGCCACTCCTAGTTTTGTCAAGCAACTAGAAAAGGAGAAGCTGGAAGGAGTTTATGTCTTTTGTGAAGGACAATCTTGATCGGTATGAGCCTACCATTGAGGTAGCGCTTGCTCTTGGAGTGGTCGAGATCGATCTCGGCCCTCCAGAAAGTCGAGACGGAGAGATGGTCCATGTTCAAGATCCACGACCGGGCGTGGTCATGGCCAAGCCTATTCTCCAACGAGCTACGACGGGCGTGGTCGTGAAAAGAAATCGAAGAAATCTTCCGTCGGAAGATAACTCCTAAATTTATGATCAAGTCCAGATGCAGAGGTATGTGAAACGAGCTAAAGTGTAAGAACAGCATTTACCTTTTGCTTTTCACAATTTAACTTGCTTTCCTTTTGTTGGTTTTAGCCCGATTCCTTCAGCCCCCAAGGAGGCTTCTATCGAGAAGCCCATTGCCGCCTCTCCAACAATTGGAGAGGTGTCAGCAGAAGTGGTCGAAGGATCGTCCATAGCCCGGGTTGTGGAAGAAGTCGTAGCTCCTGAAGTGGTTACCACAACCGCTAAGGTCGCTAGGTCGAGGTAGCGGCTACAACCATCGAGGTAGCGGCTACAACCACGAGGTAGCAGCCACTACCACTGAGGTTACAGCTACGACTACTGAAATGGTCGTGGAACCAGCAGAGGCAGTCGCAGAAGCCTCTGCCCAAGGTGGTGATGTACCTGACCACCGTGCGGGAAAGAAAATCGTTGCAGACCTCCTTCACGGTATCCAAAGAGAAGCGCAATTTCGAATCGGAAGATGAGGAATACTTCAACCATTTTGATTTCTTTGGCCCTACTTCCATAGTGGGGTCTTCTGCTTTTAGATCTTGCCATCGAGTCCCTCATCCCAAAGACATTCCCAATAGAGGGGACACTTTTGACAACGAGCATCTTGAGAAGGTTTGGTGGGATCAGGTCGAGAGAGTGGACAAGTTGAAGAATCCAGAGCTGGTTTACTCGATATTTGCTCGATCAACCATGAGTGTAAGTATTTAATGATACTTATACATGTGGTCTTCCTTATTTCTTCTATCTTTCTTTTGCGTAAAGCTCTAAAACAAATTGCGTTGTTGGTGAATATCACCAACAACTTCTAAACTCTGACGACAGAAAAAGCAAGGAGGCTGGGGTTTGTCGTGACTTCAAAAACTCACGACTAGGCACTAGTCGTAAAAAACTTACGACCAGATGCTTTGTCGTAGGAGAACTTACGACTAGATCCATGGTCGTAGAAGAACTTACGACTGGATCAATGGTTGTAGAAGAACTTACGACCAATTTAATAATGTTCATGTCCACTTTTAACCTTTATAGGTTAAATAGCAAAAAAGACCACTGGCCGACTAAGCTGATTATGAAAAAGAGGAGTCGAGAAAGCTATGGGAAAAAGTAGAATTCCTCTTGAGGAAGCTTAAAGAAGCCAACTCTGTAACTGAAAAAGTGCAAGAAAGGTTAAACAGTAAGTGCTGAACTTAAGACTGCTTATGTTGTTGATCTTTACCTGATTGTTGCTTCTTTTAGAAAAAGAAGATGATATGAGAAAACTCCGGAATGAAGTCAAAGATAAAACTATGGTTATTCACGATGTTTCTCGTATCTCCAAAGATAAAGATCAAGAAATTACGAGGTTAAAATCCCGACTACCAGGTAAGCAATTCTTTACTGCGGTTCTTCTGAGTTCTTTCCTTTTCTTACTCCCATTTTTTTCTAGAAATGGACCTTGAGCTGGAAGGCTCGGCGAAGTCGTGGATAAAACCTTGATCTATAGCGAGGCTCGTCTGCATTGCTAAGGCAAATCGAGAGGACATCAAATCATGGGAGAAGAGGCATCTTTGAAACCATTGCTTCCCATGATGAAGAAATCAAGAAGTTGGATTCTCGACTAGTGGGTAAGAAATTCTTTTACCGTGATTGTTTTTGTTTTCTCTTCCTCTAGGAGTTTACTTTTTGCTTGACCATTCTTATTCTTTTGAGCAAGTGGTGAAAACAAACGACTCATGAGGCTTCGACTCGCACCCAACAGAGATGGAAGCAATGAAGATTAATCTTCAAGGCAATATCACGCTCTGAACAATGTACTTGGTGAGCTACGTCTTGAGGAAAAGCTCCTCAAGATGATACGATAAATTGCTCACATAAGTACTATTGGGGAACAAGTCGGGACTTTGCAAGAACTAGTGACCACTCAAGGCCAACCAAGCCGAAGTCGATAAAGGAGGCGGTCAAATCTGCGATAAGTTATGCATTGGCAAAACTTAAAGCTCATGACCCGACCTTAATGTGCAACCCATCGGGCCAACCGATTGCCTCGAGGCGAAGCAAGTCATTTGATAGAAGAAATGCAATCGGTTGGCGAAAGGTTTGGAGGAGATCGATCGGGCTCTCCCTCTTGAGTAGTTTGTAACAAACACATGTGAAAAACAAGCTTTTGTTGATGTATTATATAATCCATCTTGTTTCTCGCAAATCATCTTGTCGAGTAGTTGGTAACTCAAAAGATAATTAACGAATGAAAGACTAAGAATTGAAGTCAAATTAATAACTTCATCCTAGCCCCCGACTATTTGCTTAATTTGTTTAGACAAACTAAGTAAATAGTGTTAAAAAGGGTTTATGAAAACAGAGAGGTTTGGTTAACTTGTAGTTTTTGGTCACGACTGTCATGCACTGGTCGAAAAAGTGGGAACGAATCGACACTAGGAAGTTCCTTCTAGTGGGCAAGACCCGCGTCAGAGAGGAAAGTCTTCGACTAGGTGATGCTACCATCTCCGACTAGATTAATTAAATCGAGAACAGCAACTTGAGTTAAACAAACATCCAGAGGACTTTAAAAAAATTCGTTTGCCCTTCTTTGGAGGACTCGATAAGTCTGTCCTGGTAGCAAAAGTAGGAAACTGAACGATGCTAGGAAGTTCCTTCTAGTGGGCAGAACCACGTGCAGAGAGGAGAGACTTCGACTAGATGTGTTTCTTCCTCCGACTTAGTTGAGACGAATCGAATACACCAAAGTCAGTTGAATAAATCTAAAAAAGTGCACTCTGCTTAGAATACTTTTCAAAAGAACTGAAGAAATAATCTAAGGTGAAAAAAGTTGGCTTTTAAAAATATTTCGACTAAATAGAACCCGAGCTCTTTGTGTTGGCGGCAAAAGTGAGTAACAAGTCGATACTATGAAGCTCCTTCTAGTGGGCAGGACCACGTGCAGAGAGGAGAGACTTCGACTAGGTGATGTTACCTTCCTTTCGACCAATGTAAAGGCAACTAGGTGTTTGGAATGTAGTCGAAAGATTATGAAAGCACTACTCAAAATTAAGACAATAGAGATAGAAAGAACCTGAGCCTTTATTGTCTGAACGGTTAGTTACACATAAAACTTGCGTAACTGGTCGATGTTCCAAGAATTTGAGAGAACCTGCCCGTCTTCCATTGCCAATCGTACTGATCCTGGCCGAGTAACTTCGACCACTGTGTAAGGACCATCCCACTTGGGAGAAAGTTTGTTCCGATTAGACTTGGATTGGTAGAGCCTCAATACCAAGTCACCTACAGCAAGGCTGCGAGGTTGGACCTAACGATCGTAGTATCTATGCAGGGCTTGTTGGTAGACTGCTGAACGGATTAAGGCCTGGTTTCTCCTTTCTTCGAGTAGATTAATATCATCCGCTCGAAGTTGTTCCTGGTTGGAGTCTTTGAAAGTTTCGACTCGTGTTGATAGTATCTTCAGTTCCGGAAGAAGTATGGCTTCAGCTCCGAAGACCAGAAAAAATGGTGTTTCACCTGTAGCCCGACTAGTAGTCGTACGAACTACCTATAATACTGAGGGTAACTCTTGTACCCAAGCCCCCGAGCGTTTGATGAGCTGGTCGAAGACTCGGGTCTTAATTCATCTCATTATTTGGCCGTTTGCACGTTCAACTGCCCCATTACTTTGGGGATGGGCCACAGAAGCATAACACAACTTGGTGCCCAACTCGTCGCAAAATTCCTGAAATTTTGCGCTCGAAAATTGCTTACCATTATCTGTAATTATTCGACTCGGTACTCCAAATCGAGTAATTACGCATCTCATCATAAACCGCTTTTGCGCTTCGTTGTTATCGATCCGCAGGTTAAACTTCAATCCATTTTGTGAGCGTATCAATAGCCACAAAAGAACTCGAAACCTCCCGGAGCTTTGGAGAACGGTCCTAGGATATCGAGACCCCAAAGTTGCAAAAGGCCAAGATAGATGTATCGTTTGTAATGCTTGAGTGGTTGGTGTATTTACTGCTATGAAATTGGCATTGGACACACTTTTAACCAACTCTTTAGCATCGTAAAGGGTCATTGGCGATAAAAATCTTGTCGAAAGGCCTTCTTGACCCGGCGTCAGAGGAAGCATGATTTCCACAGATGCCACCATGTATATCGTGAAGGAGTGTTAATCCTTCGCTCTGTGGAATGCATCGCATGAGCACCCCTTGAGTACCTCGTTTATAGAAGACTCCTTCAACCAAAGTATACATTTTGGCTTTTCGGGATAATCGATCTACCTCGAGATCGCGTCTTGGTCTGAAACCCTTACGAAGATACTCATAGATGGGCGCCATCGGTATCCTCGTATTCTAGAGAGGCCGTCTCAATAGGAGGTGTCTACGGTTCGTCGACCGAGAGGCGGCTTCGAGTTGTTCAAGAAGACTCCTTTTGGTACTACAGATCGGGAAGAAGCTATTGAGCAAGTCGGTCTGCGAGAAATTATCCTTCGAGGATGAATTGTGCCTCAAAACCTAAAAAATGCTTTTCTAACTTACGCACTTCGATAAGTCTTGAGACATTGTCGGGTTAGAAACCTTTGGTACTCTTTCCCAACTTGATTCACGACTAGTTGAGAGTCTCCTCTCACGAGTAGTCGGCGAATCGAGCGCTTTCGCTGCTTTCGTATGCCGCCTAGCAAACCTTCAGTGATACGCCACGTTGTTAGTGGCACGAAAGTTTAATTGTATGGCATACTTTAAGGTCTCTCGGTAGGAGATACCAAGACCACCCGACCCAAGAGCCACTTAAAGTAAGCGACCCGTCAAAGTACATAAATCCATCGATCGTGGGAATCGTCTTGGGGATCTGAGCAGTCGAGATTTGTCCATTCGGCGACAAAGTGCGCCAAGATCTGGGATTTAACGGCCGTTCGGGACACGAAATGGATGTTGAACTCCCCAAGTTCGATGACCATTTAGCCATCGTCCCTTGTTTCCCTAATACGGAGGATCGCTCCCAAGGGAAACTCGGGCAGCCTGACTAGTTTGTGCACCTGAAAATAATACCGCAGTTTCCTCGAAGACATGAGGAGGGCATACAGAAGCTTTTGGACCTGAGGGTAACGCTCCTTAGGTCCGTGTAAAACT